>JAQISU010000111.1:1842500-3042500 GCA_029339505.1 Unio delphinus | reverse complement strand
CAGATGACGGCAAAGTCAAAGCTATGGTTGACTTCCCACTACCGACAACAAAGAAAGAGTTTCGATCCTTTCTAGGAATGGTGGGCTATTATAGAAAGTTCATCAAGAATTTCGCTGAGCTCTCAGCACCACTTTGTATTTTAACAAGGAAGGGACAGCCAAATCGAGTTACATGGGATGAGACAGCTGTTAAGTCATTCAGTGACTTGAAGAATGCACTTGTAAAGGCACCTATCTTGATCAGCCCTGTTTTTGAACGCCCATTTGTACTGCAAAACGGATGCGAGTGATGTGAGCATTGGAGCTGTTTTGAGTCAGTACAATGACAATAAGGATGAACATCCTATAGCGTATCTTAGTCGCAAACTATTGCCCAGGGAGCAGAATTATCACTGTATGAAAAGTTGCCTTTACAAATATTTCAGTTATACTTAAATACAAGTAAAGATGTAAAATGTATCAGTATCACCTTTGCAATATCTTTACATAACAAAAAGATGAAAGTTCATCTTTTGTCAATGTAAAGACTATAAAAGCAGTTGAGTTGTCTTTACAAAAATGAAAGGCATTGAAAGTCTGACTTTACAGATATTAAATCCAAACTAAACTTCAAGCTTTCTGCCACATGCTTATATACTTTAAATAGTTTGTCCACTTTGTTTCATTTAACTTAAGGACAGATGGTATAGTTAGGTCAACCAGAGAGATTTGTTTAATGGGACTGTTCCGTCAAAGATACAAGAAATCCAGATAAAAGTGACAATGATAACAATTACAAATGATCAATAGTTAAATAAATGTATTGCAATCATTACATCAAAATGTACAGTTAACATCAGAATCAAACAGTATCTTAATTGATATATTTTTATACATGATAATATTTATAAAAGAACAACAAAGGGGTTAAATAGCTATTAAAGGAAAGCAATTATTTGTGAAATACATTTTATTAATATCCATATTGCCAAAAATATCTAACAACTAGTCAATGCCACATTAATCAGTTCCATCTCTTGAAATCAATGAATTATTCTTTGTAAATCCTGAATGGTCCCTATATACCTCGTATACGTATCAGCCCTTTAGGCTACATATACATGTACAGGTGTCGGACATCCTTCACAACCCTCTAACTCCCACAGGTTCCTAAGGCATTCCTTTTCAACAAGAAAAAAATTCAGAGCTGGGTTGGTGCAATGTTCTGTGACAGGACTTGCCCCCGTTATGCCAAAGATTATTTTATATGTACAATAAAAGTGTATTTTAACCTATGTATTGTGTATTATTTAAATTGTAATTTAATTGGTTAGATATAGTTTGAATAACGCACAATGCATCCTTACCTGACCCCTTGTTTGGGCCCCTCTTTGTCTGTGGTGGTTCTGCCAAACACGAGGTCAGTTACAAATTTTAGCTATGATCATGTTGAACCAATCAGATGACGGAATTCGAACACGTGATCTAACATTCGTCAGCTGGTTTGAGGCAGTGATACATTGGCTTGGATGCAACAAAGACGTGCCTTTCAGTGCTAGCGTTACACTAAATTATTAACCAAGGTTACAGTAGTGAACAGACATCTCCATCGACATGAAGTTTTACTGATTTGTAAATTCTTCATGCAAAAGATTACTGTCCTTTTTGTGCACTTGATAACTGGTATACATAGGGATATTGTGGTATTGCATTGGTTGCAATGGAGATTATAAAATCTAGAAGAAACCATCAAACTTGAATCACCATTCACCACTGCTGGGATGGAGTATTAAAACCAGACTCACTGGTAAAAAGTGTTGAATGTGTAATGTAATGCCTTGTTGCAGGTATTTACACACAATATATACTCTGATGCAAATCAAAGTTATTATCACATTTACAGTAGAAAATCCTTATTTTGTTGCCAGTAATGACTAATAAAAGATAATACTTTTTACAACTTTAATTTTTGTAAAGGTAAATTGCAGTATATACTAATTAACGTAAAGACATGTAATGTTAAACTTTAATGAGATTTTACGACTTAAATTTGGTCTTTTTGTCACCTGGAATTATTTACTTTAATTACTTAATGGAACAATTTGCAACATCTTTACAAACTAAAAGTTATTCTTTCATGCACCTTTTGTTCATTGGAAAAGTGGGCCATTTATTTGCATTTTAGGACCCTAAAATTGCTTGTAAATATCATCTTTAATACCTTTAACTTTTTCCAAAAATTTGTATTAAAGTTAAGTAAAGGTCAAGCAAAGTTTGTCTTTCTTTATCTTTTAAGTGCTAGTAAAGACATCTTTTCAAGCAGTGTATTCTACAGTTGAAAAAGAATGCCTCGCAATAGTATGGGCGATAGAATCTCTTCACTACTACTTGTGTGGTGCTCCATTCAGTGTCGAAACTGACCATAACCCGCTAACCTGGCTAAGCCAAAACAAAGGAAAAAAACCAACGGCTTCTGAGATGGTCCCTGTGTCTGCAACCATACGAGTTCACAATCAAACACCGTCGGGGAGCAGATAATGCAAATGCTGATGGATTGTCACGTGCTGGAGTCTAAGACTATTTGTTTTAGTGTTCATTCTTGTTGGACTTATCTGAATGTAATATACCCATGTAATGATATGTATTATATCTTGTGTGCTAATTAAGTACTTTTGTAATGCAAATCAGTTTGATTTCAAGTGAATCCAAATGTTTGTTTTAGATGTTGTGCTAAATGTTGTATTCAGAATATGGAAAATATTTAGCGAGGAATTGAATGCTTGCACTGTATGTTATTTGATTGAACTCTTATTGCCAGGGAGATGCTAGAACTTTCAAAATTTCATAAAGTAAGATAGTTGCATAGAACTGTATACAGCCAGATAGTGGCCCTTCGATCTTGCTTTATCCATCCTTTATAATTTTGTTCGAAAACTAAAGTTTTCTCTTTGGAAGGGAGGTGTTATAAGCAGAGACATCTGGCCATAACACTAAACCCAGCATTCTAGATATTTGACACTAGAGCCTGTCAACATGCCATCTCTGCTGTGTTTATCTTACCATGGCTAACTGAGATTGGACTTCTCCCTGCCTTCAGATAAGGCACAAATGTTAAAGTAATTATAATTCAATTATCTCTACTTTACTAAAACCATAGCAGAGTGGTATAGAAGTTAGTTTTAGTTGTGGGCTTGGTACTGTAAACACCACTGGATCTTTGTTAATAGTCTTTATCAAGATTTTTGCTTTATTGTACATAAAGTGATAGGACCCTTACTTGGTGTTTGTGTGTCCTTTTGAACCCGAATGTAACACAGGGTATATCCTTACTAAATTCATGGCTTATGTACTAGGGTCTATCCATAATGAATTCATGTCTTCTGTATAGGGTCTATTCATATAAAAATTCATGGCTTCTGTTTCAGAGTCTATCCTTACTAAATCCATGGCTTCTGTTTCAGAGTCTATCCTTTCTTAATTCATGGCTTCTGTTTCAGAGTCTATCCTTTCTTAATTCATGTCTTCTGTTTCAAAGTCTATCCTTACTAAATTCATGGCTTCTGTTTCAGAGTCTATCCATACTAAATTCATGGCTTCTGTTTCAGGGTCTATCCTTACTAAATTCATGTCTTCTCTTTCATAGTCTATCCTTACTATATTCATGTCTTCTGTTTCAGGGTCTAACCATTCTAAATCTTTGGCTTCTGTCTCAGGGTCTATCCTTACTAAATTCATGGCTTCTGTTTCAGAGTCTGTCCTTACTAAATTATTGGCTTCTATCTCAGGGTCTATCCTTATTAAATTCATGGCTTCTGTCTCAGGGTCTATCCATACTAAATTCATGGCTTCTGTCTCAGAGTCTATCGTTACTAAATTCATGTCTTCTCTTTCATAGTTTATCCTTACTATATTCATGGCTTCTGTTTCAGGATCTATCCATTCTAAATCCTTGGCTTCTGTTTCAGAGGCTATCCTAACTAAATTCATGGCATCTGTCTCATTGTCTATCCTTACTAAATCCATGGCTTCGGTTTCAGAGTCTATCCTTATTAAATCCATGGCTTCTGTTTCAGAGTCTATCCTTAATAACGTCATGGCTTCTGTTTCAGGGTTTATCCTTACTAAATTCATGGCTTGTGTACTAGGGTCTATCGATATTGAATTCATGTATTTTGTATCAGGTTCTATCCATATTGAATTCATGTCTTCTATATCAGGGTCTATCCAAATTAAATTCATGTCTTCTGTGTCAGGGTCTATCCTTACTAAATTCATTGCTTCTGTTTCAGAGTCTATCCTTATTAAATTCATGGCTTCTGTCTCAGGGTCTATCCTTACTAAATTTATGTCTTTCTTTTAATGGTCTATCCATACTAAATTCATGGCGTATGTTTCAGGGTCTATCCTTTCTTAATCCATGGCTTCTGTTTCAGGGTCTATCCTTACTAAATTCATGGCTTCTGTCTCAAGGTCTATCCTTACTAAATTCATGGCTTTTGTTTCATAGTCTATCCATATTAAATTCATGGCTTAGGTTTCAATATCTATCCATACTAAATCCTTAGTTTCTGTTTCAGAGTCTATCCTTACTAAATTCATAGCTTGCGTCTCAGGGTCTTTCCATACTAAATCCATGGCTCCTGTCTGTGGGTCTATCCTTACTACATTCATGGCTTCTGTTTTAGGATCTATCCATATTAAATGCATGGCTTCTGTTTCAGAGTCTATCCTTACTAAATTGATGGCTTCTGTTTCAGAGTCTATCCTTACTAAATTCATGGCTTCTGTTTCATGGTCTATCCTTACTAAATTCATTGCTTCTGCTTCAGAGTCTATCTTAAATAAATTCATGTCTTCTGTCTCAGGGTCTACCATTACTAAATTCATGGCTTCTGTTTCAGGGTCTTCCTTACTAAATTCATGGCTTCTGTTTCAGAGTCTATCCTTACTGAATTCATGTCTTCTATCTCAGGGTCTATCCTTACTAAATTCATGGCTTCTGTTTCAGGGTCTGTCCATGTTAAATTCATTGCTTATGTTTCAATATCTATCCATACTAAATCCATGGCTCCTGTTTTAGAGTCTTTCCATACTAAATCCATGGCTTCTGCCTCAGGGTCTATCCTTACTAAATTCATGGCTTCTGTTTCAGCATCTATCCATGTTAAATTCATGGCTTCTGTTTCAGGGTCTATCCATATTAAATTAATTTTCAGCTGTATCAGGGTCTATTCATATTAAATTCCCGTCTAATGCATTGTTATATAATATTGAATTTCTTTCTGCTGCATCAAGGCATATACATAATAAATTCTATTATATCAGTGTCTACCTCAATCTTATTGAAACCATATTAAATTAATGTTGTCTGTATCAGGGTCTATCCGTCTTAAATTTATTTTCAGCTGTATCAGGGTCTATCCATATTGAATTCATGTCTTCTGTATCAGGGATTATCCATATTAAATTCATTTCCAGCTGTATCAGGGTCTATCCATATTAAAAAAGTTTCCAGCTTTATCAGGGTCTATTTTTATTAAATTCCCGTCTGATACATTAAGTTATATCATATTGAATTCCTATCTGCTGCATCAAGGTGTATACATATTAAATTCATCTCTACTATATCAGTGTCTACCTCAATCTTATTGAAACCATATGACATTAATGCCGTCTGTATCAGAATCTATCAATATTAAATTAATTTCCAGCTGTATCAGTGTCTATCCATATTAAAATCATGTCTTCTGCATCAGGGTCAATCCATATTAAATTAATTTCCATCTGTATCATTGTATATACATCTTAAATTCATTTCCAGCTGTATCAGGGTCTATTCATATTAAATTAAATTTCAGCTTTATCAGGGTATATTCATATTAAATTCCCGTCTGCTACATTAAGTTATATAATATTGAATTCCTATCTGCTGCATCAAGGTATATCTATATTAAATTAAATTAAATTCATGTATACTATACCGTTGTATACCTACCTCTCACTCACTGAAACTATGGAATTGACATGCTTAATTGCGAGTCAAAATCAATATTCACTCCCGCCCGAACAATCGACTCATTATTGCATATTAAATGTCAGAATGTAACGATGTCAGAATGTGACTTTAAAGACAATTTAGATTATCAGACCGTCCCTCCATCCATCCATCTCTCTCTCTCTCTCTCTCTCTCTCTCTCTCTCTCTCTCTCTCTCTCTCTCTCTCTCTCTCTCTCTCTCTCTCTGTTGATTAGCAACATTTTGATCTATGCAACCTTCATCTGTACATTGTAAGTCTTATAGAGTCGATTTAATTTTGTTTCGTTTAATTCAAACCTTTTCTCTCCCTTCTAGACATCGTAAACATGCTATGATCAAACTGATCTTGTTTTAGATAATTAACACCATTATGTCAGTAAAGCTTACAACTGTTTCGTACATAATTCCATGCTAGGGTCGGAGAAGGGGCAGGACTAACTCGCTATATTCTTTTAGGTTCATTAAACAAAAGTCATCAAAAAGGACATGGCCAATAACATTGCTGGAACTCTCAATGAAGAAAAAGAATTATCAATGTCTGACGTTGTTATCGTTCTCATGGCGGTCAACACACACAAGCGCGCGCATCTGAACATCGTACCTATTTAAAGTTTTAAATTCTTTCATCAGTATATTTTTTAGCGATACTTTAGCATAACACAATTTTGTGATGCTTCAAAGAATAAAAATGCAGTAGCTGTAAAAGAAAAAACGAAATCCGATGAGATATTTGCACAATCAACACAATATACAAACATTGTTGGCAATGCGAGAGCAGTTTTTTTTATCAGCTATAATGAAACCGTTAGAAAAGAAACACAATAAGGACATATGAATTTTAAATGGTGACAGCATTACTGTGACGTTTGGATAGGATGACATAGAAATTAAAATGTACATTCTTGTCATGAAAATTGATATTTGTACTATTTTAGTCGGGGAATTTATATTAATACAGCAACATAACATTCATGATATTCGAACTTTGAACATTATATTTCGATATATTATTCATAATATAATTAAACTTTTTTAAACGATACTCAATCTAATATCCTGTCATAGATTTATAGAAACTACGTATTGTATTACAGATAAGAAACTATTTTCTTTTTTGGGCAGTCATACAAGGGTGTATAACGTAAGAACGAAATACCCCAGTCAATATGTATGTATGTATGTATGTATGTATGTATGTATGTATGTATGTATGTATGTATGTATGTATGTATGTCTCTGTGTGTGTGTGTGTGTGTGTGTGTGTGTGTGTATGTATGTATGTATCTATGTAGGTATGTATGTATATATGTATCTATATATGTAGGTATGTATATGTATGTATATATGTATGTACCTATGTATGTATATATCTATGGCGGTAGGTATGTAAGTACGTCTCTTTATACACGCAAATATCGCTTTTAGAATTTAGTGATACCGCCATTATATACCAAAGAGTGTATTATGGTGCAGACCGGATTTGACCCTTCCCAGCTTCAAGAACAAGTGGTGTCCTAAATGACTTAATACTACTTAATAATCCTAGTATGTCAAAAAGAAATCAAAGTGAATCAGTTCTTTAGTAATCATTGTATGTCATGACTTATACTTCCCTGGACTTGTTATTTTTATCTCTTAACTATAAAAGGAACCAGTAACTACAAATTAAATCGCCAAGACGGTGCTTTGTTTTTGCACATCCGAATTTTAGTATTCGTCTGTTCCATTCATAAATTACAAAATTACAAAATTACAAAATATACCTGGATATTGAATAAACTCTTAATTAAAATAGATTTTTTAATTAATCAGGGTAAGAAAGAGAGAAATCAAATAGCATATTTTATTTTATTTTCACGATTATAGCCAGTCATACTTATGAATGATTTAACTGGTATTGGCCCAGAGTGATCCAGTGGTCTAAAGCGATAGCCTTTACCGAGTACTGCCAACTCAACACGGTCCGCTTCCGTTCGGGTCTTTGCGGGGCCAATTTGGGAACGTGATACAGCTGTTAGTAGTTTCCCATGGGTCGGTGGCTCTTATCGGAGCCGGGGTGTTTCCTCCACCAGTTATGCTGGCCGCTACGTATAGCCTTTCTGGCGCTAAGAAAAGGTGTTAAACCCAGACTAAACAAAAGTAGTTATTTCTCACAAGTTTAAAAATGTTTTCAACTTATTTGTGTATCAACTTACAAGTTTTAACAAAACAACTTTCAACTTTAAAACTTTGAACCTTATTTTATGAACGTTTAACATCACATTCCTTTCTTAAATTTCACCTTCTTTCCATTTGTTTCAATATATATATATATATATATATATCTATATATATATATATATATATATATATATATATATATATGTGTGTGTGTGTGTGTGTGTGTGTGTGTGAAAACAAATAAAGTAAAGAATTATGCAGTTAATATATATATATATATATATATATATATATATATATATATATATATATATATATATATATATATATATATTATTTGAAACAATTGGAAAGAATGGAAATTACAATACCTCTGATAGGAATTGTAATGACCAGAGCATTGCTTAATAACATTTAGCATTAAGATGTATCAGAAGGAAAGAGGATGATCTGATTTGTAATTTTATTAGTCACAAGTGTACTTTTTTAATCAAAAATAATATATTCATTCAATAAATACCCTTAAATCCAAATCACTCAAAAGCCTGATTACACGAATGGCTATGCAATTCTTTTAAACGCTAAATACTACGTTATGTACGGTAATATAAGTTGACATACGAATAGACAGAGTCATGGACAATACATTGTGTACTGATTTAAATAAAACCGTATATTTCTTTATTTCATTTATGATTTAAGAATAATTTTTTTGATGTTGTAGGGTTTAACGTCATTTTTTAAAGCACAAGATATGCTATACATGGTAGCCAGTTATAATGGCGGAGGACTCAGGAAGAACCCAGGAAAACCCTGGAAAGAATCACCGACCCACGAAATGAAACTGGAAAGCTATTTTACAGGCCGAATCTGAGACTCGAAGCCACGCAAAGAGAGGTGAGATGGCAACGATCCTTAACTGAGAGTGATTTTGACCACCGGGCCACTCGAGATGGCAACGATCCTTAACTGTGAGTGATTTTGACCACCGGGCCACTCGATGCCCTGATTTGAGAGGGGACTTGAAATATGCGTGAGTACGGTACGGTGGTAGATACATAACAAAGACCGGCTTCAGGAAACAGATCCTGCTCCTTTCCGGAACAACATCACAGAAGCAATTAAAGTAATTAAGTCGGATTTAACTGTTGTGGTATTTGCTCTATCTGATTTACGTAAAAGAATGCATTTGATCATGAATTTACAATATTAAAGCATGGTTATTGTACTTGCTAGTAAAGTCACAGAGAGAGAGAGAGAGAGAGAGAGAGAGAGAGAGAGAGAGAGAGAGAGAGAGAGAGAGAGAGATGTCACAGCAATTTAGACTATTTGAATTAAAAAAGACATGCAAATTTTATCTCTTCTGGAAATTTATTTTACAAAGGTAATAGTTTTATTCATTTATGTATTCATTCATTTTTTAAAATGTAATTTTTTTCAACACTATCAACAAGATCTCAAACTGGCACATTTCTTAAGTCGTGACAACGCCCGTCATGTTACGTTACGAATTTGTGTTGGAACAATGGACGTACATTTTATAAAGAAATATGCCCTATTTGAACAATATTTAATATAGAGATATTTTGGCACGCGGTAGCATAGGTTACTGTTGACTTCAGTTGAAAGAACTAAATTGGCCTGTATATGCTCTCTACATTAAAAATAAAGATATTTGTTCCTCATTGGTTTTCAAAAGATGATTCAAGAATAACAAAATCGACATTAGTTTTAAAATTCATATAGCGATGGTTGAGAAAAATGTTATTTAATCAAATGGATTTAAGAAATATTATTTAAGACTACATATGTATGTTCTTTCATTCAAACATTATGTCAACCGAGACTAGTAAAACTTAATCAAAACGGTCAGGAATTGATTTAATTACTTTCTGTAAAAATAAATCGATTCTCTAAGATAAAATTATAAGTTAATAGATATTTAATCGGGTTTAAGTATTTCCGTTTCCTACCGGAAATGCTGATTTTGTCCCAGACCTAGATCGGACAGGCTGTGTCGTCTGCTACTGCATAGTATGCTTGGTATCTGCTCGTGCAACGAGTCAGTATTGCTTGCAAACTTTTTCTGAAAGCAAAAGCAAAAATTAGTTGAATTTGCTTAGTTTTTTACGTGTTGAAAATAAATATTGAACTGATATATAAATATTCCTGGAGAATGGGAATTCGATAAGTGGCAGCCTGATTATTCTTGGAGATTTCAACTTTCATTTTGACTGTCTTGGAAACCAATACACATCAAACTTCCTAGATGCTATTACTGTTTTCAACCTTAAACAGTCAGTTAATCAACCCACCCATAAACATGCTAAGATTTTAGACTGGATTCTTCATAGACCTGACGTCAATATTCTACGGTCCACCCTTCTATCCCACGAACGTGCATCAGATCAGATTTGCATTATATGCTATCTGGACGTATAAGTACCTAACCCTCCACCTTTATTTGCTGCTAAGAGAAACGTCCGCATGATACATAGAACCAAACTAATGCATGACATCCAAGTAAACCAAAAACCTTACCTCCTACAACAGAACAACTCGATAATTGTGTTCATTGCATGAAAAGCATGCCCCAGTCACCAAGTGCAGAGTATCAATTCAAAAGTGTTCTCCGTCGTATAGCAGTGTTAGGGACCAGATTCGTACTGATAAAAGACACAGCCATAAAGCCGAAAGGCTTTGGCTTTCCACCAGAATCACTATTCATAAACAAATATATGAAGCCGCTAAGAAGAACGTCTCAGGCATTTAGGAAAATTATCCCATTATAGTACTAAGATCACGTACGTACGCACGCACACACACAAACACAAACACACACATACATACATACATACATACATACATACATACATACATACATACATACATACATACATACATACATACATACATACATACATACATACGCATGCACGCACGCGCACGCACGCACACACAAAAACACATACATACATACATGCATGCATGCATACATACATACATACATACATACATACATACATACATACATACATACATACATACATACATACATACATACATACATATTGACTGGAGTATTTCGTTCGTTATACACCCTTGTATGACGGCCCCCAAAAAGTGACTAACTGGGCAAAAAGGAAATAGTTTCCTATCTGTAATACAATCCGTCGTTTCTATAAATCTATGACAGGATATTAGGTGGCGTATCGTTCAAAAAAGTTTAATTATATTCTGCATGATTGCAGTCATGATTACTATCCGGATTTCAGCAAGTGTTCATCAAAGCTATGCAAATGAATCAGTAAGAAAAATAGCATTCAATGACGTTATGGGATTGCTTCTGTCGTTAACTATCCGGTGTCACTGTGTATATAAAGCCAGAGAAAAAGCGCAGACGGAATAATGAACCAAGTATCAAAATATCAACAGAACTCTAAATAGAGAAGTAAAAGAGATAACTGCCGAAACGAAATAATTGTCAAAAAGTGTTACATGAGGACTGATGCATAAACAAAGAGAAACAGAATAACATACAAATTACATTACAAAAGAGAAGAAGAGAACCAATATATATTTTGGAAGAGATCGAACAGCCATGCACATACTAGTTGCTGGAGTTTTGTCTTTCTGTGTAAGTATTATGTCATGCTTGAATTTGTCATATTACGCAAATGGAATTTTAATAATCTAAATGAAAACAATCATAATTAATTACATAAATTTTATACTAATTAGCCTATGCTTAGACATTCTAATAAAAGAAATCGTCGAAGATAATTTTCAGAGTATTTAACTGGTATTTAGTCAATACGGTATACGTGAAGGTTGTTGCCAATCCATTGCATGCAAGGTGTTCACCATCAATTGCATCATGACAAAACAAGTCAAAACAGGTTGATCTGCAAACGCACAAATGTGTGTTGTATGATATTCGCTTTTAAATTAAAAATAACTTGTAATTCCAGTCAACTCATCATTAGTTACGGATACATGAAAATAAAAATAAACTTTAATTATTCATTATTGTACTGCGAATGCAAGGAAGATGTAAAGATTGGAAATTTGTCATTATCATATATATGCAACATTATCCTCTTTGATGATTGTTTTGTCTTTATGTAGAGTTGTGTTCGTTTCTTAAGAAGTTATCCAATAAAATTGGTCTTAATTGTTGATATCGCTTTTAGTTTCTCTTTGGTTTGGTGTCAATTGTTGGTATCTTATTAGGCTTGTCTACTGCATTGGTGTTGAATGTTGATATCTTTTTTAGTTTTTAGGTTTGTATATGGCATTGGTGTTGATTGTTGATATCTCGTTAGGTTGTTGCATGGCATTGGTGTTGATTGTTGGTATCTTATTAGGGTGTTGTATGACATTTGTGTTGATCGTTGATATCTTATTAGGTCGTTGCATGGCATTGGTATGATGGTTGATATCTTATTAGGTCGTTGCATGGCATTGGTGTTGATCGTTGATATCTTATTAGGTTGTTTTGTGGCATTGGTATTAATTGCTGATATCTTATTAGGTTGTTTTGTGGCATTGATATTGATTGTTGATATCTTATTACCTTGTCTTGTGGCATTGGTATTGTTTATTGATTTATTTTTAGGTTGTTCAATGGCATTGGTGCAATGGACAGAGAATAACCGAGGATTTACAGAAGTATAACATTACCCCTCCAAATATGTTTGGGCGTGAATCTCCGACAAACAAAACGATGGATCAGCTCATTATGGAAGCTATGGGAGGCATCAAAGGTGGGTAATAAAATATATAAATTTTAATTTTATATTTACTAAATTAACTGTATATTTAAAAAAAATCGTTCAAAAGATTAAATGCTGTAGAACTTTGATGAAGGTGTCATGTCAATCCGGTCAAATGATATAGTTTTACTTCAAATCTAGGTACCATTAGGTACATCCGAAATATCAAAACCCGATAACTTTCATGCAGCCAGCAGGCACAACAGCACCGGCAACACCAACACAATAATAGAAACATATCCGATATTAAGCAAGTTTACATGCAATAATTTCCAAGAAACTTTTCACTTCAAGAAAATGCATTTAAAAAGTATTATAAACATCGAACATAAAATATACAAAAGGCAATGTTATGCAGATAATATATTTAACAGACGTTTTGTATAAAGCTACATGATTGACTGAATTCAAGATCTTATGATACAAAGTTTACATTTAAGATATCGCCTATTAGGAACCTCTCAAGTCGTACACATGTCGTAGAAAACGTGTAGATATGCTCTGTCAGTAACTTCGCAATCTGCACAAATGCCGTATTAAGATACTCGCAATCTGCACAAATGCCGTATTAAGATAGTCGCAATCTGCACAAATGCCGTATTAAGATACTCGCAATCTGCACAAATGCCGTATTAAGATACTCGCAATCTGCACAAATGCCGTATTAAGATACTCATAGAAATGGTGCATTACGAACTTTACAAATTATAGACAAATTTAGTAGGGACCTATCATAATACGGAATTGCCGTTTAAGAACTTCACAAACTGAAGACATGGCGTATTAAGAACAAAACAAACTGGCATAATCGCGTATTAAAACATAACAGCATGTATATATTCCGTATTAAGAAATTCATTAACTGTCGAAATGGCGAATCAAGAACACATAAGCTGTAATAATTCCGTATTGAGAACTTAACAACCTGAAGACATTTTCAGCTCCTCACAAATAAACAAACTTAATTACTGAAAATCACACCGACTGTATAAATGCCTTGTTAAGAATCTCACAAACAGAATAATGTTATTCATTTGGAGAATAGGCATTGATTCAAAATTAAATAATCTAAGTTTTTCAAGAGTTATTTCGTTCCGTGTATCGCTTAATGTCAGTTTTCAATACATTAAAGAATGTCATCTCCAATCTCCCTGATAATAACGGAGAAGGAATATTATGTCTTCGTAAACGCAAAGTCAGTTCCATCAAGACATGCGACTCCTTTGAAGGCAATAGCAAGTTGTATATTGTATTAGTCACGTGACGAATCTCGAGGCTCCATCTATCTACCTGCAGCTGTCTATCAGTTGCTTGGTTTTCAGCATTTTGTTTGACCGCTGCCCACACTCAAACCAGACTCCGATAAATTAAGTAATATCATCTGACCACCAAGCGTGTTAGGAGTCACCTAAGTCTAGTTAAGTTTCCAGAATATTTTGAGAATTTACCCTTTGCTTGTATGTTAATAGGTTCTTGTTTTATTTCCATGAATTTGTGGTGGTAAATCTTATGCGAATTAGTTACAATGGTTTCTGATTTGCAATTAACTTAACTAATCTATCGCCCAGACAGAAATAATTCGCCTAACTAACAAGCATATAATCAATTAAACATACAACTTAGCTCATGAAAATTGGTGTGAATGTATTATTATTTGCTGAACGTTTCGTGCAAACTAATATCAATCATCCATTATTCTGATAAACGGAGTGATGCTTCGCACCTTTGACAGCAATGATATTGGTCGGCAGGGTCAGTATGCTTCAGGGTATAATTTGTATAATAACTACAAAACAGCTGTAAAATCGGGTACTCCATTTTTAATCAGGGCGTCACAATTTTGAAGGTCATTTGTTAAGAGATTTGAAGTTAAAATTTTATATATAGGCAAAATAAAACCATTTACGTTTTAGCCCCCCTCCCCCTTTATTTTTTTTTTAAAGCAGTGATACATTAAACGAACCGAATGTTTCTCTCTTTATGAAATGGAGCATGATTCGTTATCAAGTGCTTCCTGTTTATAATGACCATCTTGTAATAAGGTCAGATGTTTCAAGAATTATGAGTGGTGTTAGTAGCTCGGGTTTACTTTATAGTATATGAATAAATGCCTCCTTTATCATTTATAGTATATCCAAAGTTTGTGTGGTGCATATATTAGTATTCATCCTATAACGGGAATTATAGGTCTTTAGTGAGAAAATGCTACAGTATTTTATTTACAAGATTTATATTGGATCATCGATCGATCGATCGATGTACAGAGAGAGAGAGAGAGAGAGAGAGAGAGAGAGAGAGAGAGAGAGAGAGAGAGAGAGAGAGAGAGAGAGAGAGAGAGAGAGAGAGAGAGAGAGAGAGAGAGAGAGAGAAAGAGAGCAACGAGAAGAAAACGACGGTATTGAGTTTGATAGTTTAATTTTAATGGTTTAATGTTGTTGTTTTTTTCGATAGGTGCCCTCAATTTAAAAACTATAAATGGTGGCATCCTTATGGAGTTAGACATGTTATTGTCTAAACAACAATACTACAGTCTTTATGAGCAACCAAACAGGTATGTTAGATGTCGGGGAAAGTGCAAAGTTTCCAATTTTGTGTTGATAAAAGCATTTCTATTACAAGAAACGGAAGTAACAATTTTTGACTCCATATCCTCGGCCCCATCTTTCTTTTTTATCATTTGTATCTGTTACATCTTCTTTGTGTTGACTTTTTTCTCAAACATAACTTTAAACAGAGCATAATCAAAGGACGTCAAGCCAGATGTGTATTGAACAAAACAAAACCAGATGTGTATTGAATACATTTTCTTTAAAGTATGATGAATTAAGTTGAAGTAGATGTATCTAGCATGAAGATCAATATTAAAGTTGTATCAATGAATTCAACGGAAATAAATATCTGCTCTACCATATTATTTGTATGAACTTTCCACTTGAAAACAAAAGACTGTAATATTTTATTAAGACCTATAAACAATAGTGATCTAAAAAATAGAATATGTTTAAGCCAGAAAATCTCTCTCTCTCTCTCTCTCTCTCTCTCTCTCTCTCTCTCTCTCTCTCTCTCTTATAATATATATATATATATATATATATATATATATATATATATATATATATATATATATATATATATATATATATGATTTCTTCCAACAGTACACTGATTCGAAGTAAGCGTAAGGCGATTCGTACTCCATCTTTACGTTGGACAAACGGAGAAATTCCATATCGTTTCTACCCGGGACATTTCAGTAAGTTAACGTTGATGTAATGAAAGCCCATGCTTTATAGATCTATTCAAGAAACTTATATATACCTCGAAAAGTTTCATCATTAACTATACTTTTTTTAATCTATTCTATTGGATAGAATATTGTTAGGCATAAAAATTTCAAATAAAGTCGTACGGATTGATTCTTACATTTATCAATGTATATGTTCTTTATAATATAGACGGGTGCTTTATGACGCAATAACACTGTTGAAGCGTGTTCGGAAGTTTTCTCATTTCTGGTAATGTTTGTGCCACTCTTTACCGGCTCCTACACAATTAATAGAGGACATCAAATAAAAACACTGAATGGAAATTAAAGGATGAACTACGTAGATGCACATAATAATGGAAAGAAGGCAAATTGGGACAAGAGAGTATCGGAAATAATACAATTCAGACACACCGAATAACGGATGTAAGACAAAGAGGACTACATATTAACGTACACAAACATTACAGGGGCAGATAGTAAAGGAAATAAGAGTATGCACATAAAGTAACGGAAATCATACAATCTTAGGAAGAGATATTTACGGGTATAAGACATCTCAAACCCAGACAGTTGATAAAAGACAACTCAAGTCCACGTTGTAGCGGATATAAGATGAAATCGCATAGATTCCGATTATGTTTAGAAATAATACATGCAAACATTACATAACAATATCCGATAGAAATTAAAATATCTTCACTGCTATAAAAAGAATGGAATTTCACATCTATGCTCATTTATATATAAAAAAGTTCATTGCTGTTCTGCAACAAATTTTGCCACTAACACATAGTGAACATACTTCTATCATTAAATTTTATATTTATACAGAATCTTTACAAGATACTCTGCATGAAATATCGGTAGCAAAGGGACACATACACATTTGTACACTGTACACATTTTATGTTGTATAGATCAGAGAGATCAGTACATGGTCCGGCAAGCCATGACGGAATGGGAGCGTTACACCTGTCTACGATTTAAAGAGGCCACGTCTTCGGACTACAATGTTATCGTTTTCCGTGACTCGCAAGGGTAAGAATATGACGATGAAAATACAATGAAATCTCTCCAGTTTAAACGTCGCAACTGGGAATTTTTCTGTCTAATCAGAACGAATATTAGAGCATGTTCTATTAAACTCATTCGATTAGATGGAGATCACAAGCATATATATGTATTCATAGATTTTTGAGAATTCATATATTTCTTACTCTAAATTTCTCTTTTGAAAACGTATGATCTAGAACGGTCCTTGATAGTTTAGAAGTTATAGTTATTCACTCGATTGTATATTGTACTCTCTCTCTCTCTCTCTCTCTCTCTCTCTCTCTCTCTCTCTCTCTCAGATCAAATATTTAAAATTTGATTCTAAGCATTATTTTAGTATAAGCACTACGTTTGTTAACAGGTTTTGAAACAACGAGAATTGGTAATTACTGGGTGTAGTAGTAATTCATGGCAAGAACAAAACCTAAAGACTTTAAATTGCTGATACAAAACAATAGTTTGCAATGTTCAGTACAGTTTTGAGTGTTGCAATGTTCAGTACAGTTTTGATGGTGTTGCAATGTACAGTACATCTGTGGGTGTTGCAATGTACAATATATTTTTAATGTTTGTAATACCCAGCATATTTCTGCCTTCCAGGGAAATACAGCTATCCAACAATATTCTTTTCCTATTCTTTCCAGCTGCTACTCACAGTTGGGAATGGTGGGAGGACAGCAGGTGGTTTCCTTATCCTCGGCAGGATGTAGATATGTAAGTAAACGTTATTAGCTTTTTAACACATATACATTCACATACACCGGAAATCAATACATTGTTCATGTTAATGTTTTTGATCCTGCAGGATGGTCCAGATCTAACAAGTCGGATGTCCAAATATTTTACTGTGTAGATTTCTCTATGTAGGGTGCATGATAGGTGAGGAATGCAATAGTCGTTCGTTATATCAAACCTGAAGGAATGCAATAGTCGTTCGTTATATCAAACCTGAAGGAATGCAATAGTCGTTCGTTATATCAAACCTGAAGGAATGCAATAGTCGTTCGTTATATCAAAACTGAAGATGTAACTTCTAAAACCCGTCATAAAAGAAGTTGTACGTCTATGCAGATTGGAGAATATTTATTAGCTTAATGAAAGAGAGCCTCATGATAATTTTTAGTATGTATCTTTAATATACAGACAGGATTGTACTTACACGAGATTGGGCATGCTATTGGTCTTGTGCACGAACACCAGCTGCCGAACAGGGACGATTATGTTGAAATCCTTACGGAGAACGTGCAGCCCGAACTGTTGGACCAGTTCACCAAGTACACATCACAGGCCGTTGACCAGATGAATGTTTCCTACGAATACTCTTCTGTAATGCATTACGGTGTCACAGTAAGTGGTTATTTTAATAATATAATCAACAAACTTTTCTTCATCTTATATTGTGTGTGTGTGTGTGTGTGATTTGAATTTGTAACATATCTTTAAACAATTTCTAAGTGATATCGCTACGATGTCTGCATTTTGGCAGTTTATAGTGATGTCTAGCACTGTGGCATCATGCCGCAGTCATGTTGTATCATGTTCCATCTAGTAAAATAATCCTGACACCAAGGCAACCAGTCCTAGCACTAACCTTTTAATGTTGAGAGTGCCAAACGAAGAAGCTGTTAGTACCATTTTTATAAGTCTTTGTTATGATTCGGCTGGAGATTGAACCCACAACCTCGCATCCGAGGCGGACGTTCTAAGAACTAGGCCACCTGAGTGGTCGGATAATTTAAATAATGTATCTATCTGTGGAAATAGGTCACAAACATGCATACAAAAACACACGCATAAACACACAGAGACACACACACACAAACTGCAGATTTAAAAAAAATATTTGGTAGCATATCGAGTTGCTTGGCAAATACATTAGAATATTTAAAGAAAGGTAACCACATTTGTACAAGATCTCATTTGGCCTGGTCTAGTTCATCTAGGACTGATATATTTACCCTTACTCGACATCTTACAATGGCCATGCATACATCAACGTTCCATACACGTTCCATTTGTGTCTCTGAGATGTATGATTAACCCATTTAGCGTGTAAACGGAATGCATGCATTTGGAGTTCTTAATAATGAAACCATCTGCCTGTTTTTCGGGTCTGTCTTTTGTCGATGATCTAGCTAGGAACATATTTGCCAATCATTTGTCAGCCACAATTCTTTAGACTAAGATTACACCACGGAGGACTGTCAGCTCGTCATAAATGTGACATATGGGGCCAACATGTTGTATCGATGTATTAAGAATGAAAGGAAAATAGATAACAGATGCTCGCCATTTTTATTTTTTTCTTCTATTTTCTTTCTCACTTTATCAATGTGAGTCTGATTCTAAGGTGGGACATACACCTTTTATCTGTGTCAGAACACATTCCAGTAAAATGTATGTGCATTGTGTTATCCTTTCAGGCGTTCTCCAAGAATGGAGTGTTGAAAACAATACGTGTCAAGTTCCCAGAGAAAGAGGCTAGCATAGGAGAAGTGTACATGAAAGACCTGTCATTCACAGATGTAGAAATCGTAAACAAAATGTACAGATGCCCAGGTAAGCACTGAATTTTCTGATTCTAGAAATTAGAATATAATGCCATTGACTGTCTTCAGCCTTTCTCAACTAATGACGTTTTGTTGACGCTTTTTAAATACAATGTTCGCACTAAACATTAGCATACGTTTTACTGTAAGTCAAACATATTGAAGACAAAATAGGGTTGTAACCGGAAAGCAACTTATATTTAAAAATGATATCTCTTTTATCTATAAATTTGTCCTTATAGTTTTGTAATGTGGTGCTATTCCTCAAAGTGCAAAGTACGCAAATGTAAGTGCAAGAAGTTCAAATTAATCTTTGGAACTCTTTTTCTTACAGCAAAGTGTAATCCAAGCATTCAATGTTCTGGTGGCTACGTTGATGAAAACTGCCGATGTGTTTGCAAAAACGGCTCTCAAGACTGTCAGATTGGCGGAGTAATACAACCTTCAGGTAGTAAGTAGCACGTAATATATATATATATATATATATATATATATATATATATATATATATATATATATATATATATATATATATATATATATATATTATGAGGCGGTGTAACTTTCAATACAAAAATGTGAATTTTACTGTTTTAGGGGAATTACTAAATATAATGGGGTTTGCTTACAAGAAGAAAATGCACAAGTCACAGGAGCAGCATACTGCGTTCTTATTCTTATGTTTGACATACTTTATAGAGCTTATTCCCCTGAGTATTAAGGGGTGAAGTAGCTTATGTCGTAAGAATGTATCTCCCAGAATTTTAGAGAGTGAAGCAGATTATGTAATTTGCATCCTTCAGCTATGTCGTAAGAATTTATCTCCCTGAGTATTAGGGAGTGAGGTAGATAATGTAATTTGCTTCCTTCAACTATGTGTTAAGAATGTATACTTGTATACTAGAAAAGTAGATTTTGCTAATTGGAGTCGTCTTCCATATTGTATGATGTATCAGCGTCCATACTAGAGGATGTGAAATATACCGGTCGCACGCGTGTTCCATGTCGCATGAGGCATATATATTTTTTCTCGATTTGACCATTGACAGCAGAATGCGTCTTGTTTTGTTTGTTTAAACACACCTGATTCTATATTCCTTTGATTGGGTCTGGTAATAATTGTCTCAATATGTCTATATGATGTATCTTTCTTGTTAAGTCTCTTCTCGTCATTGGGAAGCATTATTGGATCATTTGGTGCTTTTGTTGTGCCCTATTTATGCTTTATTTTTTGTCTTGATTTGTATTTATGTTAGCTCTTTCTTTAATATTTTAATCTTTTTTTTTTGCTGATTTTGAGTTGATTTACTATCTCTTGCATTGTCGTGTTACTTTTGTGTGCTGATTATGACTCATATTTTCCGTTATATTAATCCGATCATTCCACAAAAGTGACCGGAAAAATCTTCCAATGTAGACATAGCGGGATGATTTCCAGTCGAACTTGCTGGAAGAGCTCTAGCAGGCTCTTTGTGTATTTCTCTCTGTCCATGTACTATATTTTCTTGGTCAATAGATGGATAATTATATATATATATATATATATATATATATATATATATATATATATATATATATAGAGAGAGAGAGAGAGAGAGAGAGAGAGAGAGAGAGAGAGAGAGAGAGAGAGAGAAAGAGAGAGATGAGTTCCACGATACAGGAATATGAACAAAGGTTTTGAAGCAGTCAAAATAAACTAGCATAATTGTACCCCCTCCCCACACTTGACAATATATAAAAAAAACTATTAAACTTTTGAATTAATAAAATTAACATTCCTTTTGAATTAATAAAATTAACATTCCTTTTGAATTTAAAAAATAACTATTATTCCTTTTGAATTATTAAGCGACTGAAGTTTCGGAATGTGATTATACTAATGGAACTCGTTACTGATTTACAATTCGCCGTACATCGGCCGGACAGGGTACATATTGATGAAAACAAACGAGACCTTATTTATGTATTTATCATACGGAACAATCAGATACCATATATTCATAATCTTCAACTTGTACTAGCAAGATTAATGTCGAAATGGTCATTAAGATTTTATGTTATTGTTTTGAGAGACATTGTACTTATTCCAATACTGTATTATATAATGACCACAACTAGGAGATAGTCGTTATATTACTTTAGTATATTAGTAGCCTTACTAGGAGATGGATGATCATTCCATTACTGTAGTATGGAATTACTCTTACTAGGAGATAGTCATTCCAAGACTTTAGTACCTAATTGACCTTACTAGGAGATAGTCAATCCAACAGAGATAGTCAATCAATTACTTTAGTATGTAATTATTCCTACTAGGAGATAGTCAATCAATTATTTTAATATGTAACTATTCCTACTAGGAGATAGTGATTGCATTATTTTAGTATGTAATTATTATTACTAGGAGATAGTTATTCCATTCATTTAATATGTAATTAATGTTACTAGGAGTTAATAATTCCATTCGTCTAATATGTAATTATTCTTACTGGGAGATGGATATGACATAATGGTGTATCATTTTAAACCGAACAGAGTAATAGTAATAAGTATCAGAATATATTTTAAAAGTTGGAATGAAATAACTATATCATGAACCAACAGACAAACGTACGAAGATTAATTTTTACAAAGGCTAAATATTAACACTACATTACCAATTTTCTGGCTGTATATTTAGAACGGTTTTTCTTAATTGTCACTCTAGAGCCATTATCGTGCTGAGGTGCCGTTGTACATACATAAAAAAATACATACATACATACAGACAAACAAACATACACACAGACAGACAGACAGATACAGCTTCCATCAGTTATTTTTAAAATAGGAGTGTAAAAGAATGATGTCATCACGAATGCAATGACGAGAGAAGTTACAAAGATAATGTTTCTAAGAATAGGTAGAAATACATTATTATATTGAAATTAAAAAAAATGCCTCCATTTTTGTCAGAAAGTATTGCTCCTCTTACTAGGAGTTAGCAATTCTATTAGTCTAATATGTAATTACTATTACTAGGAGTTAGTCACTGCATTATTTTAATATGTAATTATTCTTATTAGCAGATGGATATGACATAATTGCTCCGACCCATATATTTTGTACAAATATCCATTTTAATATGAAGCTCAGTGCCTTCAAGATTTTATAATCCGTTAGCAGTAATGACGTTGCAATATAGAACTGTATACCTTGATTAGAAAAGCACACGAGTTTAGTTTATTTAGAAAATGAAGGAAACAGAAATCCAACATTAAATGTGTCAAGTTCTAGGGGAGTATTGTGCGATGATAAATGACGGACACTAAGAAAATAACGGGAAAAAAAAGAGTAAACTGACATCGTAAGAGCAAATTGCTTGGGAAGTATTGTGTTAGTGACAAAATGCAAGAGAAGTGAGGAAATTGACGTCAGAGGTGTCAGGCTGTCCAGGTTGTTTTTTTATTGATTAAAACAGTCCATAATACACCTGTAGAATAATACAGTCACCTGGCAGACTCCTCTATTAGCCGTTTCCACTGAAGATTGTTTGTAATATTGATACGATACTATGAAACGATGTAATAGAAGCTTACCTTTCCTCGATGAAAACATAAGCAATAGATCTGGTACTACTTTACAATGTGAAATGTTGTAGTAATGGTAGGTACTACTTTGCTCAGTGG
Organism: Unio delphinus; assembly: GCA_029339505.1. NCBI lineage: Eukaryota > Metazoa > Mollusca > Bivalvia > Unionida > Unionidae > Unio > Unio delphinus. The sequence goes on along the minus strand of JAQISU010000111.1, from coordinate 3,019,012 downwards.
ATTACTGTAAGATGAACATGTACATCTTTGCACTGAGGAATGTTTTTAAACTGGAATATGCTACTTTGTACTTTGCAGTGACAGGTACTATTTTACACCTTAGAATGGTCCAAGATGGGAATGTTGGTATCCTTGTCAACTAATTCACAATCAATTACGCAACAAAGTTCATGATCACGAAACACAACCATGAAAAAATATACCCCTTATTGTCATATTAACATCTTTATCATACTGTATTTCAATTCAATGCATGTTTACCTGTATTATAGGTACATGTGGTGTAAACACGTATGGCGATAGCTGGAAATGTTTTGTGTGGGCGCAACACGGCCAATGTGAGGCTAATCCCGCCTTCATGAATAAAGAATGTTCCAGGGCCTGTGGTCCTTGTGGTCTCAAGAGAAAGCCAGGTAAAGACGTTATGAAGGAATGCATCTTTATAAACATTCATCAACATGTTGTTGTGTAACCGCTCCGGTGTCCTAGTGGTTAGTGCATCCGCCGCGGAAGCGGGATGTTGTGGGTTTGATCCCCGGTCAAGACATACCAAAGACTTACAAAAATGGTACTAACAGCTGCCTCGCTTGGCGCTCAGCATTAAGAGGTTAGTGTTAGGACTGATCGGCATGACGTCATGATAATGTGACTGGGTGGGACATCATGATACATGTCTGTGGTATGATGCCCCAGTGCTAGACATCACTATAAACTTCCTCGCTGCACACATCCTAGCGACATGGCTAAAGTGACGTTACAAAATCCTAATCATACATACGCTCAACCTGTTGTTGGACAATATTGAATGCACCTCATAGTATCTAAATCATTACACACCTTCATGTTGACATCACAAATCGTGTTCCGTGATGTATTCGATTTCATGATTCTTTAGCATGAAAGACCAATTTGTAATTTGTCAAGATAAAGTTTGCTTTAATATTTGCTGCGTTTCTTTTATTGTTATTCATTCTTTCATAACACCTTTAGTAGGTAGTCTGTACGACAGGTCATTCATTTGTTTTGCAAATAAACTGTTAAATCATAATGTTTACAATTGTTTTTTATCTATGGTAATTTTAACCATTTTAGGTAAAATTTATTAAATGTTACGAGGACAAATTTAAATACTTTTATAGGAACATGTGCTAAAATGTATCCCAGTGACAAATGTCTGAAGTGGTCAAGAAATGGTGATTGCCTGACCAATACAGAATGGATGAATAACTACTGCTGTGGGACGTGTGTAAACAGTAACAATGGAAGTAAGTCCCATTAATTATATCATAATGAGCAGGAAGTAAGTGTCCCAAATAATACCCTCACAATGAGCAGGAAGGAAGTGTCTCAGAAAATATTCTCACTATGAGCAGGAAGTAAGTGTTCCAAATAATGCCCTCACAATGTGCAAGAATTACCGGTATCTGTCCCAATAATACTCACACAATGAACAGGAACATAAGAGCCGGAGTAATTTTATACATTAAGCCATTTAGACATTACATTATATATGTTGTGTTTTACATCATAGTGTGTTGTATTTGTTCTTACTCACTTTGATCATAAACACAGTAGTTTTTCACACTTGTTACTCTATGAAGTATCTATATGACGGCATCTAAAGGACGTGAGAACATTTCCTTAATTGATGTAATTTATAAATGCTTATACCGAGCATGTGTTAGTAGTAATTATATACAATTCCCTCGCAATCAACGTTAACATTCTCGCAATTAGCGTTTTTGTTTTTATTTCAAAGACAAAATCAGCTTAATATTGTAGACAATAGACGAAATCATAATTTGAAGCAACATAATTCCGTTTTGGTTCTTTTATTTACAACGCCTTGCTGAGGGCAATGATCGGCATTACACCTAAACAGAGGACAATAATGATCAATTGATTACGAGGGAACTTATTCTTAACCTTTGTAATTTAAAACATTGCTTTAAATCTCAGAAATAACTTTGATTTTCATTGTACTACATGCATAATGACATGGTCTCTAATTGGTTATGCTACACACATAGTGTGCATAATATTAACATATAAAAACGTTTACCATTGTGAGAAAGTTGTTCTTTTCCTTTAAATAAATTCGAGTAATGAATAGCATTAAGTAATTTTATTTTATATTTTAACAAAACCATATTTCAAATCTTGAGGAAATTAATGACTTTTCGATTTTAATACACGAGTGAGGATAAGGTCTGAACAAACCAAATGATTCTACTCCCAGGAACAAGGTTGAACTTTGCTACTTTTTCGATAATGAACATGTTTTACGTTGTTGATTAGTTGGTCATTCTGTATATTGGTTGTAGTCTGTGTCACTTGACCTTTGTGACAAACCGTTTATTAAATATCTATTTTTAAATGACTTTTTACAGCTGGTTGCCAAAACAAACACAATAATCCCATCGAGTGTGACCTTTGGGCGAGCCAAGGCGAATGCGAGGCTAACCCTCTGTGGATGATTCCAAATTGTCAGAAGTCGTGCCGTGCATGTGACAAACCAATACCCACACAAGCACCAACGACAACCCCCGCTCCGGACAGTGGTCTGTTGATTACAAAACAATATTACCATTCTGTTTTGAATTCATTTTCTCAAGCTTACTTACGACGTCACGATAGATAATCTGATATGATACTATTTTCAGCAAGTAATCTCCTATGTGCATGATTTAGACATAAACCTCAACTTGTATCGTCTTTATAGTGAACATTCCATATGCTGTATCAGACGTGTATCAAACCAGTAGTGTATCATTTTAAATCGAACATAGTAATATTTATAAGTATCAGAATATAATTTTTAAGTTTGAACAAAATAACTATATCAAGAAACAACTGACAAACGTACGAAGATTAATTTTTACAAAGGCTAAATATTAACACTACATTACCAATTTTCTGGCTGTATATTTAGAACGGTTTTTCTTAATTGTCACTCTAGAGCCATTATCGTGCTGAGGTGCCGTTGTACATGCATGCATACCTACATACCTACCTACCTACCTACCTACCTACCTACCTACAGACAGACAGACAGACAGACAGACAGACAGATACAGCTTCCATCAGTTATCTTTACAATAGACTTGTAAAAGAATGATGTCATCACGAATGCAATGACGAGAGAAGTTACAAAGATAATGTTTCGAAGAATAGGTAGAAATACATTATTATATGGAAATTTTAAAAAATGCCTCCATTTTTGTCAGAAAATATTGCTACTCTTGATTTCTTTTCAACCAGAGTTAGTGTCAAAATAACAATGGAAAACAAAAGAAAAGAAAAAGAATAAACCAAAAACAAGCTTAATAAAGAATTAGGCATATATAGAATAATTCTTCTACTGCTTAATTTTTTTTAATGTCATAGATACAAGACGTTGCCAATTTTCTGAGTATCGCACTACATATTACTCCGAGTTTTAATGAAATTTTCCACTTTTCAGGAAACTGTACAGACAAGCACGACGCATTTCAATGCCAGAGCTGGGCTCGTGCTGGAGAATGTAACAAGAATCCAACATGGATGATACCAAATTGCCAAAAATCTTGTGGAAAATGTTCTTTATCCGGTAGGAATATACTAGAAGACATAACCAATCTTGATTCCATTCAGCTGGTATTATAATTTTACATTTTAACTGGTTCAAACAGTCCTTGTGAATACGAATACACTTCTTCTGATGCTGAAAAGTATTTGAATATTACACGAGCATTAAATTTTTTAGTCTAAGAGACTTCTTCCACTTGAATACCTTTATAGAACCATCTTACATCGGAGTGAATTCTAGTCTAGGGCTCGGCCAATGTGTATAGGTGAGAAAGTTTGCCATTAGCTTTTGATGCGTCGTTGGTTCATAATGGGGTTTTTCCCAGAGTTCTTCCTCCACCATTTATACAGACCGCATGTTTAGCATATAATGTGAAAAAGGACGTTAAATCCTATAAAACAATGACAACCACCTTGATAGAAAAGATGTACTCAATTGATCTCAAAGGCTTCAAGTGTCATTTCATATGCCTCGTAGCTTTTGTTCATAACTGGCTAAAATCAATACAACAAAACCACGTGTCTTACGTGAAAATACGTGTGCTAAATTGTATTATGCGTCATAACCGAACTGTCTACATACGAATATAATAGTAACTGTTTATCAAGACATAAGTTATGAACTTTTAAAGTTTCTGCTGTGTAAGAAGAAAACGAATGGGAAGGTCATTCTGCAGTTTTAGATTGATAGTACCACGATCAGACAGCATTATTATACCTCCACGCTACTCTGTACCATAACCGCTATCCATTCGATCCAGAATCAAACAAAAAAATGTGTTTTGTATACTATGTTTCACTCACGTTTTGACCAACATTTATATTATGGCCTCACCCATGTAAACGCACCAGCGAGATACTTACGCTTCTCTTTTGACGATCGTATACTCAGTAATCCCACTAAGAAAAATATGTAATATGGACAACATTCTTTTGCATACCAGGGCCCAGCAATGTAGAATGAATTGCCCCTTAACATTAGACACAAAAACAGTGATCCCTTTCAAAAGTGCTTTTAAAACTCACCTTTTTGGACTGCAGGAACAAACTTAAAGACATAATAATATTTCTTACCTTAAATATTTTCAGCATATTTTTTATGTTTTCTATTTTCATGGTGGGTTTTTTTGTGTGTTCTTTTTTGTGATCATATCATTATAGATGTAAAGCGCTTAGAGTTGATAAGATTAGGCGCTAAACAAAGTCCTCATTATCATTAGTAGTAGTACAAAAAAATCCAACAACATTACGTTTATTGTTTGACTTTAACTAAGAAATCGCCATTAATTTGAAACAAGCATCTTCTGTGTAACATACGATACTAAACGTTACTAGCGTCAACGCTCGGTTTTGGAAATCAGTCTTTAACAAGTCATCGTTGTTTTTAACTTTTTTAACTTAAAATAGATTGACATCTTCGCCTTCGACATTAGTATTATTATTATGGTTTTTATTATTATTATTATTATTATTATTATTATTATTATTATTATTATTATTATTATTTATACTATAACTATTAGTATTATTAAAATATTTTCAACTATTTCATAATTATTGAATATTTATTTTAATTTAATTTATTGTTACTTAATTTATTAAAATTATAAATATTCATATATAAAACGCAATCTTAAATTATTTTCTAGTAATTATATTGAACTAATATTTTAATTTTATTGATCAATAGTATTATAGTTTTAAAAAAATTTAATTATTTAAATTTATTATTGTTATTATTATTATTATTATTATTATTATTATTATTATTATAAATGGATTATTCGGTTTCCACTGTCAATGCCTATCCGTAACTTGTTTTAAAATATTAACATGCGATCGTGGTTATACAAAAAATTCTTTATGATCACGCTAGTATCCTTTTTTAAATCTACTTCGTGGCGTTGATTCCGTTAATTGAGAGGTCTTCGAATCCTCATGCATACTAAACCTTTATTGACATTTCACCAAAATGCACACAGTTTTATCTATCATCTCGAATTTCATATGAAAATATTACATATCTTAAATAGGTTGCTTCAACACATACGATGACTTTGACTGCGATATCTGGGCTGCAAGTGGGGAATGTGATACAAACCCCGGTTGGATGCTGGTGAACTGCAAGAAGAGTTGTGGGCAATGTAACGGCACTACCAATAACACTTCAACAACGAAAAGTGCTGCATCTACAACACCATTGCCATCAACAACCAAGAACAGTACACAAAGTAAGTTTAATGAGAAAACGTTTAAATTAAAAAAATAACATTACTGGCACGTATATTGTCTTCATCGCCATCGCTATCTCCATCTCTGAGTTCGTAATGTACAGCTCGACTTGGGGCAAAAAAAAGGTCTCGTAAGGAGGTACAATTTCGTACAATCAGTAATGAGCTGTAGCACATTTGAAGAGTTTATACAACAAGCTCACGTTTGATTTCTTCTGTTTACTTGTTGCTGTTTTCAGTTTGATGGATATATATTTGCTATTATACAACTTGTCTTTCGATAGCTGCTTCAAATACGCCAAAATATAACTTGTTTGCACGAGAGCCGGTTCAGATACTCCTAAACGTAACTTGTTCGCTAGATAGCTGGTTCAGATATTTCTAAACGTAACTTGTTCACTAGATAGCTGGCTCAGATACGTTCAAAACGTTAAACGTTTGCGTATTCAAAACTGCTAAACAATTGCCTCTGGGGTTTCTTATTCCCTTCAAATCAGGGGGAATCTCATACAGATGTGTGATTTCCCTAGCTAATATTGTATAAGAAAGTTTGAGCTAGTTGGACAATCGACATTATAATAATATCAAGACACGAAACTAATCGTATATCCAAACGATTAAATGTAAAGTGAAATGTGTTGCATTGATTAAATGCAAGAAACTTCTCATTAATTATCTAACTTTGAGACATCAAGATGTTAGATTGATATGGACCTTTTAATTCATATGTGAGGCTTATTTAAGTATGGCGCAAAATATAAAAATGGGGATGAATGCGTCCGAAATCAGAGTAACCAATCGTTAAGAATCAAACTAATGCGTTTATGTACAAATATTGTCAACAATAATAGTCACCTTCATGTGTTGATTTACAGCTGCTTGTGTAAACAAGTATCAGGATAACAATCTATGTGACACTTGGGCGAAGGCCGGACAGTGTAATGTGAATACCTGGATGATCCAGAATTGTGCAAGGTCATGTGACAGATGTTCCGGAAAAGAAACTACAACAACACTCCGTCCGACTAGCAAATTAACAACACAAAAATCGATTGGTGAATATTATTTTTCAATATTTTCAAAATCAAAGAATGATATACATTGATAGAGAGATACAACTACAGGTACATAGTTTCGTAGATATATCACGAAAAACTTATCCAGTATATCATGACATTCGCTGAACAACGAAACAGAGATGACGTGGTTTGTAACATACATGTATATGTATATCCTGGCAAACATCAACATCTCTTCGCCATGGACAGAGTTTAAAAAAAGTATCTGTAAATTTCTTTATTTCCGCTGTATTCTTAGGCACAAATTATCGTTGATTGAATGCTCATGCTTGATATTTTTTGTGTGTTGCGTTGCGACAGCAATATACACCTATATTTGATTGGTGTAAATGTCTTTAATATTTTCTAATACTGAATATGAATTGAAATTAGATTTGCTAGTCACATAATTTATTGCATTTTCCGATGCCAGAAGAAAAATGTAACTGATTGATTTAATTTCTAATTATCCATATTATTCTGTGTGCGTGTATTTCTTGCTTAAGGTGTTCTAAATTTGATTGCACAACAGGTGAATGTAAAAATCTGCACAGCGATAACAAGTCGTGTGACATATGGGCAAAGGCAGGGTACTGCAAGACGAATCAGTTTGTGACAATAAACTGTGCCAAATCATGTGGCAATTGTTCTGATCAAGGCCCATTGACATCAAGCAATGTACGACTCGCTAATACCAGTGTAAAGACAACGACTGTAAAACCACAAATAAATAAAGTAAATGAGCAATCACCTGCAGACGATCCCAATGGTAAGAGATAGTATAATGAATGTCATAAAAATGTATGCGTATCTGTGTTTGGCGTTGTCGTGTAAACGTATATGTATATTTGGGCATATCTGTGTAAGTGCATCCGTGTGTATGGACATTGGTGTGTAAGTATATTTGTGTGTTTATGCATGGTCGTATAAACGTTTGTGTGTTTCAACATGGTCGTGTGTGCGGCTCTGCATATATCATGTCAACGGTGGCGACGGTGAATAATACATTTACAAGTGTCTAAATGTATCGGTGTGTTTTGGGCATGGATGCTTTTGCATATCTGTGTGTATCTGGGTATGGGTTGCGACGTCTAAGGGTGACTGTTACAAATGTGTAAGTGTATCTTAGTATTTGGGTATGTGTGTCTGTGTATCTGTGTGTATTTGGAGATAGGTGACACGGCTATTGTAAGCGCATCATTGTGTTTTTGCCAGTGTATTTATGCACATCTGTGTGTATTTGGGCATCGGTGTGTATGCGTATCTCTTTGTATTTGGGCATATGTGTGAATATGTATCTATTCGTATTTGGATATTGGTGGGTATGTGGATTTGTGCGTATTTGGGCATGGGCTTGTATGCATATCTCTGTGTATTTCGACATGTGTGTGTATGTGTCTCTGCGTGTATTTGGACATAGGTGCGAATATGTATCTGTGCGTATTTGGGCATGGGTGTGTATGTCTCTCTGTGCTTATATTGGCATAGGTGTGATTTCATATCTGTAAGCATTTGGGTACGGGTGTGTATCTTAATCTGTGTGTATTTTGGCATGGTTGTATATGCAATATCTGTGTGTATTTGGCAAAGGATGAGTATATGTGTATTTGGGCACGGGTTTGTATGCGTGTCTCTGAGTATTTGGCCATGGGTGTGTCTGTTTTTATGTGCGTATAATGGCATGATTGGCGACGGCTAATATTTTGTATTACATAAAGCAATACTTCAGTGGGAACTTTAAACTGAAGACGCTGATACGTTACTAATCCATTTCGTCATATCCATGTTTGGTGTTTGTTTGTTCTTTTGCAGTTGTTTTTATTTATGTTGTAAATTGTTTCCATGGAGGTGAACACATCATTTGTCAGTTATATATACTCTTTAGGTGGTTGTAGAGACGAGAAGGATACCTGTGTACAATGGGCTAGATATGGTTTCTGTAACAATAACAGAGATCAAGCAGTACGATTGTGTCCAAAAACATGCAATCTCTGTGATCAGCGTCAGGGGTAAGTCTTTCTTCTCTATTTTCTTTTTGTTTTTAAATTATTTTTTTTTAAACAGTTATCTTTTCCTTGGATTATGTACAATGTTTTGATTGAGATTTCGGAAGCAATTGTTCCCATTAAAAACCCAAACAAAGCCTAAAGCGTTAAATCATTAGAAATTTCAATCACAATGCAACCTTCTGGATAAAGTACAGTCGACATCACTTTAAGTGCACTCATTTACGTATGTGAAGTACTAGCACGCTATGGCATATTAATCGAATTATAATACCATCCTTCATTTCTTTCTTTGCTTCAATAGCACAATAGAAACGTGAGACAATACAAGATAATGATTTAGTGTATTTGTGTTGGATGATGATTGTCTATTTGTGATGGATGATGATTGTGTATTTGTGTTGTATGATGATTTAGTCTATTTGTCTTGGATGATAATTGTCTATTTGTGTTGTATGATCATTTAGTCTATTTGTGTTGGATGATAATTGTCTATTTGTGTTGTATGATGATTTAATCTATTTGTTTTGTATGATGATTTAGTCTATTTGTTTTGCATTTGTGTTGTATGATGATTTAGTCTATTTCTGTTGTCTTTGTGTTGTATGTTAATTTATCCTACTTGTGATCGGTTAAGATTTAGTCTATTTATTGCTGGTGTTGACGGAGTCTTTTATGCTGGGTCATAGACATACAGATGTTGCCTATAAGTTTTAACACTTTGGTAAAATCATTCGTTTTCATAATATGAACACATTGTCTTTATGAATAAGTTTAGGTACAAATGCAAACTCTCATATATCGATAGGGCCAAATAACTGTAATGTACTAATTTCTTGCCACGTTGGGTTCTTAAAGAGTTGCTTTTGTAACGTTATTGAGCTTCAGCCTAATGTTTGATAATAGGATAGTAAACCTATCAGTGTGAGAACAATTTAAAAGCTCACCGCCACAATGGCGATATCATATCTATAACTACTTTCATTTGCTTCTTAGAAAATGTGTATTCACTTATATATTATTTATTTTCTATACTTCATTTTCTTCTCTGTCTCTTTCCGTCTCACTCTGTCTGTCTGTCTGTCTGTCTGTCTGTCTCTCTCTCTCTCTCTCTCTCTCTCTCTCTCTCTCTCTCTCTCTCTCTCACACACACACACACACACACACACGCACAGTTTATTATACACAGTAACAACATAAAACACATTGAATGTGCCTACGTTCTCAGTCGGGTAAATTTTGTTTGTTGAAATGTGATAAAAATATAAACCATAGCAAGAACATTTTAAAATTTAACTAATTTCAATTAATTTTCCACATGAATAAATATTATTCAGTTTATCATTGTTTAAAACTTAACCCGAACTGTTTATATTAAAAAATTTTAGGTATAAGTATCTCGAATGACTGCGATGCTAAAATGTAATTAGCAATATTATAAAAATCCTTTGTCGGCAGTTCTTAGTAATTTGAACTTAAGACTTGGAGCAAAACAACACAACGAGGTCCAGAAGTACAAACATCTCTTGAGGTCAATGATTTAAACCTATATATTTGCCGTGACGCAGAACGTCCAGAAGTATAAAAAAAAAACTCTTGATGTCAATGAAGTAAACAAGTATATTTGCCGTGATGCAGAAATCTAATAACTCAAAACTCCAGATGTTCAAAAAAACCTTCATGGCAACGGTGTAAAATAATTAAGTTCGCCGTTATGCAAAATCAACCGAACGAGATCTCTACATGAAATGACACATGAAAACGTGCCTATCATGTTATATAATTCGCGATAACGTTTGCGGTAAATTTGGAAATTCTAAAGAAATAGTTATCGTTTTAAATGCGAATAACTTTCAGGATTTATTTGATGAGACAACTATGTGCTTTTGGCTTAGTAACCAGATGTTTCCATATGGTCAACCAGCTGGCGTCTGTGCTTATCGAAAGTGATTTTGCCCTTTCCTTAGTTTGCAAATATTGGATAAATCAGCCATGTGATACAGCTGATTGCAAACTGAAATAATATTACTATCATAATTTGGTTTCAGTGTCTGTCACCGAATGGTCCAATGGGTTATAAAGGCTAGGTAACTTAGATTTGAATAAAGAAATAGCAACAACTAAAAAACCTTTACAAACCATCACACTTATTATACCCTTTAGTTTAAGATATTATTGTCAGAAGGCTGTGAGATACGATTGAACACCGACATTTATTGTCTTTAGGCTGTCAGATACGAACGAACACTGTCAGTTATTGTCTGAAGGCCATGAAATACGACAGAACACTGTCATGTATTGTCTTTAGGCTGTCAGATAAGAACAAACACTGTCAGTTATTGTCTGTAGCTATAAGATAAGACCATACATTGATGCTCTACCCACTCCAGCAATGCCTGCAATCTGTGTAAATGTAAAGCATTATAACATTTGAGGAATGAATCTATGTAGTAATACGACTTGATTGGTTGTAGTGTTAACTACATCGATACAGACATAATGCAAAGATTTAATGAAAAGAGTTTTGCAACCTTCACATCTGTAAAAAATAAAGATAAGCGTTTTGCTTACTTTTCCTTCAAGCAGATTCAAAAGTTTATTTTGTTCATGAAGAGTAAGGTTTGTATTTCGTTACTCGTGACTTTCTTACTCGACACAATGCAGTGTTTCAATTAAATTTGTAACATAATTCTCTATGTCTATTGTCTTTCTTTTTCTTAGAAGAACAACACACAAAGTTCGATTTAATCAAACCTACTCGGTATTAACGTTTAGTTAGCAACTGCTCCGGTGGCCTAGTGGCTAAAGAATCCGCCGCTGGAGCGGGAGGTCGTGTGTTCCATCCCGTAAAGTCATACCAAAGACTTACAAAAATGGTACTAGCAGCTACCTCGCTTGGCACTCAGCATTAAGAGGTTAGTGTTAGAATTGGTCGGCCTGGTGTCAGGATAATGTGACGTGGTGAGACATCATACTACATGTCTGCGGCATGATGCCCCTCTGCTAGACATCACTAGAACGTGCATCACTGCAGACATCGTAGCGATATAACTGACACATTCTTAGAGCTACGTTATAAATCCTAATCAATCAAACAAACAAACAGAAAACTTACTGAGTTTCAGTTTTTATCAAGACATCAGTCAACTGTATATTAACGTGGACTCAAATCATTGGAGTATTAATCTAAAGATTTATTTTATATAGACCGTTTTATCACCTGTCTTCTTTTCCTCGCATTTCAGATTGCCACTACGATAATAAATTGTTTGAAACCTGAGCAAAGTGTGTCCAGATTAGTCAGAATCCATTCTACACGAATGTCTATGACGCGTGCTGAGTATGTAGAAACATACGCCATAATGTAAATGAGGAAAATGATGTGAAAATTTGAAGCAACACCTTAAGTATTGTTACATTTGTAGATGAATCGTGGTCACATTTTTAGTGTTATCTGTAAGCATCATCTTATTGTCTAGCAGTTATTCCTATGTGCGATTGATGATGTTTTCAGTTTTTATTCTTTTTCTTACTATTTTGTTGTGAGTTTTAACATATGTTATATATTTATTACATCTTTATTCATTATTTTAACTCATAATATATAAAAACATACTTATCTAAATTAAATTGTTTCGTTCCTAACTAGTTTTTAGGTACATAATTATATTTATCAGAATTTAGTGACTGTAATCATTCTCTGACACTCAAAAATGAAAAGAAACTAAGGACATCCAATGCTTAGGATTTTGCTATATCCTTATTTTCAGCAGAGATAAAAGTTATATTATTATCATTAAGGTTGTATCTCTTTTCTACATGTTTATGCCGTGCGCTTTTTTCTTCTGTTTGTTCATTTTTGACAATGTGTGTGTCCGCATAAATGTCTGCATCATGAATACCACCGAATACTGAAATTAAAAACCAAGTGCCATGGAGATGTTGCAAAAATTGGTCTTACCTTTCAATACGTCCGATGCACATCTTCTTGATTGGGAGATGGGGATTGTCGGTGGTTATCAGTGGGAAGTGATTGGTTTGATTTCGGTGTTGTTCTTCACAGAAATATATAAACCAAAGATATCACCACAATGTGTGTTAGCAACGTATTTTTCCCTCGAAAAACAGTTTTAATATTTGTGTGTTTGTTTTCATATTTATTAAAAAAAAGCTTTTATTTATTCGTGAATAAAACACAAAAAAACGTGTCTTGGAGCATTTATATTCTTGTTGTTTTCTTTTTCTAGAGTAACGTTGTACAAAGCCAATATTTTAAGAGAATATTCTTCAATAACATAGTGACAAAATGCTTTCATTACATGATATCTGGCAATAACATGTTCAGATCTTCATTGATGTTTGTTGTTGTACATCGATGAATGCCGCTAAAATGTCTTTTAAAAACCGTTTGAAATGTCAGTGTTTTTAATTTCTCCAAAGATATTGCCTTTCAGAATCTAAACATTTCTGAAACAAAATAAACCACATTATCCCTAAAATATCAGATTTTACTTTTATTTTACTTTCAATTTTATTAAATGTTAATCTTTGTCATCACATGGCGAAAGACTTAACTGTAGACATGCAATTAGACAATTCGTTGTTCTTTATTATCTATGTTTGGCTATAAATATTATAATATGGAAGAACAAATAAAAATAAGTTTGAGAAAGAACAGATTAGAGATTTAACAATTTTATAGAGATGGACATTTAGAAAAGATTGGGAGCAATAGTGTCTTGTATAATTCATAACAATGTAGAGAATAAGTCTTAAAACTCACCAGAATTTTAACGTCAATGGAAATAAAAAGAGAAGCCCACACTAACGGCACTCGTTTTATAATTGTATATTCCATTTTTTTAAAATTATATTTTCAATTTGAATGAACACAGATGACCGCTTTTACCGGCTTGAAGCATCTGTCCTGTTGTTGTGTTGTTTTTCATGATAGATGTGCTGTCGTCTATCTTCGTTTACATCATGGTGTTTCATCATGCATTAGCTGTTTAGGTCGTTAGTGTTTCATCATGCATTAGCTTTTTAGGTCGTTAGTGTTTCATCATGCATTAGCTGTTTAGGTCGTTAGTGTTTCATCATGCATTAGCTGTTTAGGTCGTTAGTGTTTCATCATGCATTAGCTGTTTAGGTCGTTAGTGTTTCATCATCTCCTTGTTTTGGAAAGGAGATCAATTAGAATTGTCCTCGAGTGTTTTGCTCTACTGCTACAACGTCCTTTGTTTTAGCTTAAACCGCCATCACGTGATGGCCAGACACCCCGTTTATGCTATGATGGGCCATCATTGATTGCTTTAAATGACCACTCCTTGGATATCCATACTACATTGTGCTAAAGACTAAACGAACTGGGACTACATTTATCATTACTTAAATGTAAACGAAAGCGACAAAATAATAAAACGTTTTTTCAAAGATGTCCGGCGTTACACAGGAAGAAGAAATCCAGTTATCTCTCTTTCACCCTTTCCGCCCAAAGAATTTAAAATTTCGGCTGTTAAATTAGATAGTTTGGTGTAAATCCATATTAAATCGCCAGCCATGGTTTCAACAATCCCAGAGATACCACAGCTATTGCATTATTCAACGCCAATTCAGTAGGACTACCAGAAAAGCCGACAGAAAAAGTTCACATTTCGCCAGAAACATGGCGAAAAATCAGGCGATGAGCATGCCACGTTGAAAGGAAAAAAAACTAATTGCAACAGGTATATGCTAGACCCTGAGTATAATACTTTCGCACCGTAAAAATGTATGAAGTTCAGTTTGGCGAACAATGAGGTGTCAAGCCATGCCAATATATGATTATGTAAACCTCTGACTGGCGCCTTAATATTGTCAAAGGAACATCAAGTGTCGGTCTTAAAACCACCTTTAATAGACTGTTTGGTATGGACGGTGTCTGTTAATTATGTGAATCAACAACCTCTCTAAATTTAGCAAGGCTTAGCTGACATTGGAATCGCAAGCTAAGATTTATTATCTTGAGAACTAAACGGCAGTTGTCTCTACTCTCTAAACAACATTGTAAGAATTATAAGGGAATATAAGCTACTCCGACGTCATTCGGGAAACTTGTTAAACTTGGAATTACAAGATCTTTAAGTACAGGTCTGTTACTATTTGCTCGATTGTTGTAATATATGACGGCAAAGTCATAGTACTTTAATTATTACAGTATGCATACTTTAGTATGTTGAATTATTATTTGCAGGGTTTCATTAATTTGCAGTATTTGATATAGTTGAATATTTTGAGATATGAGCAATGTTTATCTAAGGAATTAATATTGTTATTTGCTATTTGGTTTAATCGATGTAACCTCGTGCATTTATTCATGTGATAGTATAGCTTTGCAAATGTTGAATTGAAATATAACTTGTATAATGGTTGCAGTGTGCAGCATTACTTAATAGGGATTTGAATATTCGTGTATATTTTGTAGGAGTATCATGTGTATGGAGATATCAGCGTATGGATATGTGAAAAAATGTGTACACTTTGTAGAAGTGCAACGTACAGAATTGTGGCTGATTTTATGATATTGTTCTGTGTAATAAGATTGTGGATATATATATATATATATATCTATATATATATATATATATATATATATATATATATATATATATATATATATATATATATATATATATATATATATATATATATATATATATATATATAAGACTGAATCATGGTATCACCAGACTGAATTAGGGTACTACTAGACTGAAGTAGAGTAATACCAGACTAAATCCGGGTAATACCAGACTGAAGTAGGGTAATACCAGACTGAAGTAGAGTAATACCATGCTGAATTAGGGTTAAACCAGACTGAGATATGGTAATACCAGACTGAATTAGGTTAAAATACCAGACTGAATTAGGTTGAAATACCAGACTGAATTAAGTTAAAATAACAGATTGAGTTACGGTAATACCAGACTCAATTAGGGTACTACCAGACTGAAGTAGAGTAATACCAGACTACATCCGGGTATTACCAGACTAAATCCGGTCAATACCAGACTGAATTAGTGTAATTCCAGACTGAATTATGGTAATACCAGACTAAATCCGGGTAATGCTAGATATAAGTAGGGTAATACCAGACTGAAGGAGGATAATACCATACTGAATTAGTGTAATCCCAATCGAGATTAGGCTAAAGAAGTAAGTTAAAAGACCAGACTGAATTAGATTAAAATACCAGACTGAATTAGGTTAAAATACCAGACTGAATTAGGGTAATACATGACTGAATTAGGGTACTACCAGATTGAAGTAGAGTAATATCACATCCGGGTAATACCAGACTGAATTAGTGTAATTCCAGACTGAATTAAGGTTATACCAGACTGAATTACGGTAACACCAGACTGAATTGGCGTAATACCAGACTTTATTAGCGTAATACCAGACTGAAGTAGGCTAATACCAGACTGAAGAAGACTAATAACGACTGAAGAAGGGTAATACCAGACTGAATTAGGGTAATAACAGACTGGATTAGGTTAATACCAGACTGAATTAGGATAAAACCAGACTGAGATAAAGTAATACCAGACTAAATTACCGTAATAACAAACTTCTCCAGATCCAGAACTAAGTAGAATCGTTCTCTCGTTCAAAATGCAGTTTATGAAATGCTTTCGCATTCAGTACGCATTAATTGGTATGTATTTGGAAGAATATGCTTGTTTATGTTTAACAATTTAACCAGTACTTGCCCAGTCAATATATCCATTACAAACTCATCGATTACGGAGAGTGGCCTCAGACAATACGTTTGGTTTATCGAGTAAGGAGAGGGCCGTAAGACAAAATGTTTGGTTTATCGGGTATGGAGAGTGCCCTCAGACAAAACGTTTGGTTTATCGGGTATGGAGAGTGCCTTCAGACAAAAAGTTTGGCTCATCGAGTAAGGAGAATGCCTTCAGACCAAACGTTTGGGTTATCGGGTATGGAGAGTACCCTCAGACACAACGTTTGGTTTATCGGGTATGGAGAGTGCCTTCAGACAAAAAGTTTGGCTCATCGAGTAAGGAGAATTCCTTCAGACCAAACGTTTGGTTTATCGGGTATGGAGAGTGCCCTCAGACAAAACGTTTGGTTTATCGGGTATGGAGAGTGACTTCAGTCAAAAGGTTTGGCTCATCGAGTAAGGAGAATGCTTTCAGACCAAACGTTTGGTTTATCGGGTATAGAGAGTGCCTTCAGAAGGAACCCTTCGCCTATTTGACTATTCAAGATACAGACTGACTGAATATGTTAGCAATATTTCATGAAAACTACGCTTTAGAGAGGAAACAAAATTATAATTTTAAAGAAATTCGCACATACATTGAATTTATCAACGTTAAGATGGCAAATACAAATAAATGATGTGATAATAAGATTATTGTTATATGTTCTAGATTAATATTTATTAACCAGTTTTGTTTTGTAGAATAATACTGTCTTTCTCTTTATCAAGTAGTTTTGAAAAATGTCCATCCCTTTCATGGTACCTTTAAGAGTATTAAGAAGATAATTCCTCCTATTACAGTATGGTCTTTAATACAGAAAAATCAGACGTTGTCTGAACAGAGTTAACCTATATACTATATAACAAAAAACGAAATCCTTATTGTGTTAATATAATGGTCATTATTTTATCTCCAATTTATTAAACCATTCTGTTTTCTCTGACCTTATCCACAATCGATTGCAAGAATCCTGTATTAGCTTGATACGCTTTTTTGTCAAAAACATAGTGTTTGTGCTATTTGTATTAATCTCTTCTTTAATGACTTAGATTTTAGTGACTATTTGTTTAATTAAGATGAATCGGTCTTGGGAAGGTATTTGTTCATCACGAGCAGCAGAGAGGGTGAACCCTACAACGTTTTTAGACAAAATTTTGATTGAAATCTTAAAACGAGCCTTCCTACGATCTCATTTTAACCAAAAAAAATGTCCCAGGGGCAAACCCTACAACGTTTTCAGACAAAAAATTGATTGAAATTTTAACGAGCCTTCCTACGAAATCTCATTTTAACTAAAAAAATGAAAACGGAGACTTTTACGATTTTTTATTTAATTTTGGTCGCAACTTGTTGTCATCCACCCTATCTGCTGCTATGGGTTAACAAAAAATAATAAATGATTTTAACCGAATATTTGATCCAGTCCGATACGATATCGTGTCCGAGGATCATGAAGATTCTTTGTTGCGAATCCGTGCGGGGTTGACTGAGCATGACTAAAGAAATCTCGAAATTGATTGAAGTCCATATCAGAACACCATGTCTGCCATATATTTCTAAGAGTATGAGTATCAACTCCGTTGAATACAGCAAGAATATTGCAGTTATCTCTGATGACTTTTGGAACCTGAGTGTAGCGTTGAGTGACATATATCACGTCAGTGTTTTTATGCCTGCCTCTGGAAAAGATCCTAGCAGGAATTTTTTGTTTATCTAACATTATATCGTCGTATACGACTAAATTGTTAATATCTCCATCAATATCATCAATGCTCGGTGCTTCATCGATATCGGTTATAAATTCAATAATACCCTCTCCGGATTTTTCTACCGCGCTGTCGTTAAAATCTTTTAGCACTTCATAACATCGTTGATCATCTACGCTAGGGGCAATTAAATACAACTTATCCCACTTCATCCATCTCATTATTAAATTGAGTAACAATTCCGTTTTACCGGATCCAGATGGCCCGATTACAATCATCCGGATAGAGTTTGGTAGCGCTGCATGATGCTTAACTGGTTCTCTTGTTTTAGTCGCTGAAAAATTATATCCATATTTCTATACATAAATTATGGATCTATATTGTATGAAGTGTAAAACGCGTACTGGCACAGATGACTTGACTACGATTACAACTAAAAATAACCGATCAGCGCTTTCTGGTAAATGCGTGCAATGTGGTACAAAGAAATTTAGATTTGTGTCTATGAGATCTGATGTTAAAAAAAACGAGGGGGTGATATCGCAGCCAAATTGGCAAAGCTCCCTGGAACCCCATGGGCAAAGTACCCCGGAGAAAAGCACCTTCCGGGATATAGCTACTGTGGACCGGGAACCAGACTTGATATCAGACTCAATGATCAAAATCAGTCCCGACCCGGTGAAGAACCAATAAACGCCATTGATAAGGCCTGTCACCTTCATGATGTTGCTTATAAAAGCAGCAATCTGCAACACAGGCATCTAGCAGATGTGAAATTAATTCATGCGTTAAATGCTATTCCTGATAAATCCTTCAAAGAAAAATTGGCTTCCTTTTTAATAAAATCGGCTATGAAAAGTAAATTGATGTTAGGTGCCGGTAATTAATAATATGGAATTAATTGATTATTCCCCAAGAGGATACTGGAGGGGTAAATCAGCAGTCCATAAACTCGCTAGCGCTGCAAAAGTGAAAAAAACCACTGCGGCTAATTGGTTATCCAAACAGGCACTATGGCAAATTTATCTACCACCGCCTAAACAAATTCAATTCTCGCATTTTGATGTGACAGTTCCTAATGAAGTTCATCAGGCTGATATATTATTTCTGCCACATGATCGTGGTTACAAATATGCGTTAACCGTAGTTGATATTGCAAGTCGATACAAAGAAGCAGAACCGTTAAAAACAAAATGAGCCACTGAAGTTGCTTCTGCATTTGAGAGGATTTATCGACGAGGTCCCCTGCACTGGCCAAATCTATTGCAGGTTGATCCTGGCAAGGAATTTCAGGGTGCAGTGTTATCTACAATGAAACATCATAATGTCACCATACGACGAGGGCATACTGCGCTACATCGCGATCAGGCCATTGTAGAACGATTTAATCGGACGATTGCTGAGCGGTTATTTGGATACCAATACGCAAAAGAATTCATTCAAGAAAAGCGATCCCGTGAATGGGTCAAAAGGTTACCAGCTGTGATTACCGCACTGAATAATGAGATTACTAGAACAATCAACATGAAACATAGCAACGCTATTAAAAAGAAGTCTATACCCGTACAACCACAAAAAGATTTCAAAGAACCAATTCTTGGTAGTAATGTCACTCTTAGGTACTTATACGAACCAGGAGAGCTTGAGGGTGGTAAAAAAAGGGCTACTGATCCTATTTGGAGTGTTACTGCACACAAGATATCTAGTATAACACGATCTACGGGTAGACCTCCAGTCTATAAACTGGATTCAACTGCCCCTCAACGAGGATTTACTCGACAACAACTACAGGTAATTCCCGAGGATACTCAATTGCCACCGCATGGTCTTAACTAGCGCCGTTGCGTCTATTGCACTCAAGACAAGTCAACATCACATTATTTCTGACATGACCGAGACTGTTATTTTTTTTGTCTACGGTAAATTGGCGAGGATCTTTATCCGAATAATGCCAACGCATTATACAATTGCAATTCGCGCAGTGATTATTCTGTTGTTGTTTCAGCGTAATTATTAATTCAGCATCAATATCAAATTCTCGTTGTTTTTTTTTGTCCTGTTGTTTGTAACCGGAGATTTTTTTTATTAATGATGCTAACATCAATATCATTTATTGTGGTGTCATCATCGTCACCAATGATTTCATCATCGAAAACAACTCTTCGAAGTTGATTTATTTTTCGTACTCTGGATACTGCGAGATAGACTAAGTTCGACCATTCGATGTGATTATCCACCATCCAAACAATTGTATCCGATATAGTCAATCCCTGTGAAGAGTGTATTGTTGCTGCGTATCCTAGCGTCCACGGGGATTTATTAGCACGCAATGCATTTTCGACGACGCTGATATCAACCAGCACAATATCATTTAATACGAGAATTTGTTTTTCACTCTGTCCTGGAATATCAACTTCAATGTTCTGTTTTCGTGTATCCGATGGCCTATAACAAAGGGGTACTGGAAGTGTTGCAAATTTTTCTTTATGCAATTCAAATAACTTCATCTGAAGTGTGTCCCTGACTATTTTTCTACTTGCAATTATCAAATCATTTGGTCTCCATGTTTCCCAGAAATCATTCATTGGAGTTTCTGAAATCACTTCACGCGCTATTTCGCATTGGATTCTATCCGGTTGTAATCTAATTAGCGCTTTGAACTCTCGTAATCGTTCATCAAGTGATCTATAATCAGTGGTAATTTCTTCATAATAGTCTACAAAACCCCTTAGCCATTCATGTGGAGATGCACCGACAAATGGTGGTGGTTGGCCGTGATCACCGCACATCACGACTTTTGTGTTTTTGTTTAACAACCACTCGAGAAATGTTTGTAATACATCTAATGACACTGTGCATATTTCATCCCAGATTATGATTTCAGGAATGAATTTATCACCCATACGCTCAGGAGTCCATTTGTCACCCTTCCATCGAAAGAAACTATGGTAAGTACAGGCATTTACCCCTCGCTGTATCATCTCTCTGGCGAGTCTGTGAGTCGGTGTTAGCACAATCATGGTTGACCGACGAAATAATTCAATTGCACGAGTTGTCTTTCCTGACCCACCACAACCGTTTAAATAAACTGTCTTGTATCTACATACTGGATCAGATACCGGTGGTGCATTAGAAAATTCTGATTGAATTTCAATACGGTTATATGAAAGATATTTATCATCCATGGCAACGTCTGCCGATTCACAATACTCATGTAGCATCTCCTTTTTAAATCGCCAACGCCCCCACGCTTCCTCCGGATCTGTGAATTTAGCTACAGCTGATTTGTATTTATTGTATATATACATCGAATCAGTGGCCACTCTTACCGCGGTATTAGGAAATCTATTTATCATCGAAAATAGATTAATAGAAGCATAGGCTAGCATAGATGATCTTAAATGTGTATACTGGGAATTATATCCATCACAGTAGGTAACAACCGTACCCATTTTCTCACCATTGGATAGAAAAGCATCCTTACGGGATACAAGTTTTCCCTGTTTCATTAAATCCGTTACAATAAAATCGTATTCAGCGACGTCTATGATCAACCGCGAAGAATATTTTGCATTGTCGTATCTTCCACCCTGGGTAAATTTACCGATTATTCTTCGTCCAAAATCTTTTGCTTGTTCTTTTTTACTTTCAAATAACTTCTTAGACCAATTCATGATTTGTTCTTCATTGAAATCTGGAAACTGTTTTCGTAGTTCGCTGATTATACGATCTAGATCGGGTTGTGGTAGCCAAACTTCTCTCTGAGCTCGATAGCATATAATAGCCTCGGAAACAATCAACGATATTAGCATACCACAATCAATCATATATCTCAATAGCACTATTGGAATCCAGTGTTTTTCAGATAGGTGTCTACCGAGCCAAACATAACTACACGGATGTAATCCTGACGCTAATTCAAATGATATCACACGAGCGAATCCGGTTAAATCAAAATCAGGCAATGGTCCATTAATCGCAACACGAGTCATTTCATGCGTGGGGTGTCCAAATCGTTTGAAGTACTCAGCACATTCCCCATATCCGAGAAAACTTCCGGGATAACACGCGGATATATCAATTGAAATCATACCATCACGTGAGTATTTCGTATTCCACAGTCCTCCATGACCAAATACGACGCAACTCAATTTAACATCCTCGAGAAAATCACTTCGTGTTGGACGCCATGAGTTTTTTTCTCTTGCGAAGTGAGCTACCACTGATGGAATAGTAAAACTATCCGTGAGTAGTTTTTCATGGGAATTCTCCGGTGAAAAATCACTAGCGATTTTTCTCATTCTGTTATCTAATTCTTCAACGCGATATAATTCGCCATTTGGTCTTACAAATTGATCAAATCCTATTTCGGGATCTTCATCACTTCTAAGTAACCACACTGACACAGGATCATCTTTACACAATGCATGAATAGCATCGAATAATTTCTCTTCATAGAAAACATCCCCGACGAACTCCTTAGGGATATATTTCACGGTTCGTTCTCGTGGAAATACTGTTACCGCAGGTGTCCACGCGTGTTTGTTATGATCAATAATCTGTATTGGCGGTCCATTTTTGTTATATTTCGGTTCGTATAAAACCTCTCCGGTTATCGTCATAATGGTTATTGGAAATCTTAATGATGTTTCTAATTTAGCTATATCAGAAATCTTTGCACCATGCTGTTTCACTGCCAGTTCCCATTCGGTTCTTTTCCTACGTCGCAGATCAGTTAGTTTATTTCCTCGGGATGCATTTGTGAAGTGTTCCATTACCCGTGTTGCCACGCAATTCAGTGAACTAGAATATTTCATAGGAGCTAGTTTTGCGATATCGGGTTTATCATTTAACGGATATATCCCATAAACCATTGCTGTTACGGGATAAGATCTTTCGTAGTATGGTTTGTCGATTCCAGTTAGAATTCCTGGTTTGGAATCTCTACTCACAATGACAGCTTTTTTATTCTTGAGGATTGGTTCAAATTTATCCTTAATAATCCATTTGCCATCGACTTCGATAATGAATTTTATTCGGAAAAAATACTTTTTTTCCCCAACACGTGAAATTATCACTGCTGCTTTTTCATCATTCATGGTAGCGTCAACAACACCATCAATTCGAAATGTTGACCAACAATAAGATGCTCCATCACGCTTGAATTCATTAAAACAGTCTCTGATTTTACTAATCATGGCTTTATCAAGAATTGTATTCTTTGGTGTATTAGAAACTATATCGAGATTGAATTGAGCATCTTTCCAGGGTAATCTCTTGGACGTTCTTTTTGGTTTATCGAGATTAAATTTAGGATTAATTTTTAATAATCTCTTAAACTCTTTCATGTTTCCGTCTATTAAACGTTTTTTGGGTTTATCGAGATTAAATTTAGGATTAATTTTTAATAATCTCTTAAACTCTTTCATGTTTCCGTCTCTTGGACGTTTGAGATTAATTTTAGGATTAATTTTGTTACGTTTTTGGGTTTATCGAGATTAAATTTAGGATTAATTTTTAATAATCTCTTAAACTCTTTCATGTTTCCGTCTCTTGGACGTTTGAGATTAATTTTTAATAATCTCTTGTTACGTTTTTTGGGTTTATCGAGATTAAATTTAGGATTAATATTCAATAATCTCTTAAACTCTTTCATGTTTCCGTCTATTGGACGTTTTTTTGGTTTATCGAGATTAAATTTAGGATTAATTTTCAATAATCTTTTAAACTCCTTATCAGCATTGAATTCAGCATTTTTCGAAGGCGTTCTCCTTAATTCCCTCATGCTATAATTAAAACAAGCATTTAAATGAAAAATTTATATATAATTAATCACTGCAAGTGGCTTTTGATTGGATCAGTAACGCCGTGTAACAAATCATGCAGAAATGAGTTTTGTGGGTATCATATGCAAAGCTTTCGACGTTGAAGCCTTGGCCCGTTACCCTGCATACGATGTGGGGTTGGGGTCAGGGGAAAATCTCAGTAGTGTTTGAATTGCGGTGGAAAGCGATACAGGGAGTTGAAGCGTTATTATGATAAAAGAATAAAAAATGGACAATCAATCAGAAATTATGACCCTGAAAAAGTCCCTGACACTGACAACGTCCCTGACAAAATCATAAGAACTCCTCAAGACTACATCGAAAGATTTATCATTAAACCAAACAATGAATTAGACAAATAGTATTATGCATACGAATGAACCAAGAATTCAGACAACACCCTGTGATCACAAATTATGAAGCATCTAGTGATGGTGTTGTAAGAAACCGCAGACTGAAGAAACCAGTTGGTTCTGATAATGGTATGGGGTATTTGAAGTTTGGCGCTGGAAAGAAATTTTATCTCAATCATCGTTTCGTATTTGAATGCTTTTATGGATTGATCGAGGATGATTCTGTCATTGATCACATTGATTCTAATCCAATGAACAATTCTTTATCAAATCTGCAGGCTGTTACTCAAAGTGAGAATACCAAACGAGGAAAGACTGGCATTTGCTCAAAAAAAGCGAGACCAGTAAAATCTTTGAATACGATAACTAACGAAGAAAAAATATTTCAATCAATGAATGAAGCCGGTAGGCACTTCGATATTTGTTCACCATCAGTACGAAAAGTTGCAGAGGGGATTTATCGATCGGCTATTTCAAAAAGGACGGGACAAAAAGTTCAATTTAGTTATGTCTAATGCGTCATATTTTTCATTTAGAAATATATCATTATTATAGAATAATGAATTCTGAAAACATGAATAGCATTTTATCCGAGATTTCAAAATTAAAAAGTTGGGATATTGAACTATCAGATGGGTTAAATCCTGATCAAATCATGTCTGATTTTCAGGATATAGAATACGGAGTTAGCACTAACAAGTATATGCTACCAAAGAAGTATGCGCTCATCAAGAGAATACAGAATTCTATTTCTGTCAAAATCAGTGAATAAAAAATATTTCACACTGAATAAAAATTGATGGACGGTTCAGATTGATCAATGGAAAAGTGGAGAAAGTGACATTATTATTATTTTATATACAATTTGGACACTTTCCCCATCGATGAACGAAGGTGTATCACGATGAAATAACACTTCCACGATGGTGTTAGGTCGGATTGAAAAATTGTTTTGCAATTGAAACATTGTTTCTGATTTCAAATAATGGTCAATGAAGCATTAACAACCCGATTGGCTCGTGAACGACTGGATGCAATTAAGAGATTTGTACCAATTCGTGACTCTGTACGGAATAAACTACAACAACGACAGAGTCTTCAGACTGATTTTGCTGCGGGATCTGAAGAATTGTTTAAACCAGTAACAACAGCAACGAAGGGAGTAGAGCGCGCTATACTGGGAGATGGTCCCGAGACGGGAAAATCTGTTATTGGTAAACTCGAAAAAATAGCAGCGAAAACTGAACAAACAGAACAGGCCGTACAAAAAATAGAATCAAAAAGAACAGTAGATGATTTACTCGTGAGATTTAACGAAGAAGGGTTAGCAGAAATTGATAAGACTGATCCAGCAGAAATTCCTGCGCTTGTTGTTACGTCCTATGAAAACAGAAAAAAATGGTTGAAACCAGAACATCATAAATATGTTAGAAATATAACTCACTGGGCTGATATATTCTATAAAATCAAAACTGAAAAAGGTCTGATTAAGAAAAATAGTGCATCATACATTGAATATATCAATGCGGTGGGTACAGTGTATAATCAATACGAAGAGTTTAAACAACAACAAAAACCGCAAAAAACGCAAAGGCGGCGACAGCAACCTGCAAAGAAAATATCCTTTTCACCTAAAAAACAACAAATACCACGTGATGATGATGATGATTATAATCCTCTTGGTTATTTACAAGAAACGGATTTAGAAAAAAAGAATGAAGCAACTGGTTATAGCGGAAGCGGATTGCAAGATTCCAGTGGACCCCAAAGTGGGGTATGTCCTGGTAGTGTTCTCAGTGATATATCACGATTAGAAGTTCTCATCGGAGGAAAACGAGCCGGAAATAACTCACCGGAAATAATTAATGAAGCAGCTGATATCTGTAGACGATTATTTCAGGGTGGTATCATGGATATCAGCACATATCGAGATTTCATTGGCGAGTTAGTGGAAAGTGGGTATCATAGTGACTGAATTGAAAAATCTGATGACGAAGTCATTCGATTAGATAAATAACAATTGAAAAATTGTTTCTGATTTAAAATAATGATCATACACTACAATCATGATAAACCAACCCTCGTCTATGTAGTTAATTCACGGTTTCCAGTTTATAGAGCATACTACGGAGATGGTTTAGGTAATACCATTGCAGGGTTATTTGCGAGAATGGCTCCAAAAGTGATGCCGTTAGCTAAACAATTATCAATGAAAGCCATTGATGTTATTCGTGATAAGGGTATTGGTGCTATTGGAGATCTTGCGGGAAAAGCGTTTTCAACTGCGAAGAATAAATTAACATCATTAGTGAAATCACGGATGAAATCCAAAGGATTTTCAAAACCGTTACCGTCTACAGCGGAAATGCCTGCAAGTGTTAGTAGAATTATAAATAACGCAGTAGATGAAAAATTAGCGTCGATGGTGACACCCTTGATAAATCAAGGGGACCAAAATAACATGATAGCAAACATGATAGCAGGAAGTGGCTTTAAAAAAACACGACGATGAAATGGAAAATCGCGATTTAGACTCTGATAAATAGAACAAAATGTTCAAAAGGTCACCTGATCCAGCGTTTGATATGGATGCCCCAGTTGGCAAGAATGATTCTGTACGCGATTTTCAATTTTATTCTTATCATGCAGTACAACCAGATCTCCGATCGCGAATTGAACTTCAGGTTCATGATACCAGTAAATATTTTCTACCGTGTGAGGCATTTATTGAAGTAGAAGGAGAACTTGTAACAAATGTTGCAGCTGATACCCCATATGCAGATAACCCAAATGTCCGAGTTGGTTTTGTTAATAACGGCATAATGGCGTTATTTGAAAGCGCTAGATATCTCATTGATGGAAAAGAAATTGAATCCATTGACCGTGAAGTTGATGTTGCAACAACAATAATCGGGTTAGCGAGATATTCTGATGATTATACAAGGTCGGCTGGTCCATCTATGATGTTTGCAAAGGATACCTCTGATAACGCTGATCACCTTCCATACATTAAAGTGTTAACAGCAAGAGATAATACAGAAGCCGATCAACAGGAAGCAGCTAATCCAGAACGTCGAACTAGACCCGGAGCTGCGTTTGATATTCTCGGAGGCGTTAATGGTAATCTCAATTTAGGATTTGCAACACGTGTAGCAACGTTGCATGGGCAGCATCGACGATTTTCATGTGCGATTCCACTGCATCATATATTTGGATTCTGTAGAAACGTCCGAAAAGTTATTTATGGAGCGAAGCATACAGTAGAACATGTACAAAAGGGAACTGATGATAATGCAATCTGGGGTAATGCTGGGGTTGCTGCCGGTAAAGTTATTTTAACAAAACTATCATTATTGATGCCAGTGTTAACTCCATCAATCACAGAAGAACAGCGACTACTATCATTTATGGATCAATAAGGAAAGTCGTTGTTGAGTTGGTTATCAGTGACCACGGATATTAAACTGGGTAATGTTGATGGTACATTCACATGGCACCTGGCATCAAAACAAGGTGTTTCAGCTCCACGTCATATATTTGTAGCGTTACAGAATAATGCGCGAGTTGGTAATCAAGAACGAAGTCATATGATATTTGATCAGTTAGGTGTTAATGAAGTCTCGCTGAGAATAAACGGACAGCAGGAACCATCCGAGGATATACAACTTGATTACGGTCAAAATCATATTGCACGTGTCTATCATAACCTGTTGTCATTTATGGCACGTGATCTAAATGTGGATACTGGTTTGCAAATATCACAATTGGATTTTAAAAGCCTCTATCCGATTTATTACTTTTCACTGGAACATCTTGATTTGATGAGACAATCTGTTGTTGATATACACTTTAGAGCCCGTGTAGAGCGTCCGAGAGGTCCCCCAGTTGGTGGGGTACCTCCTATCCTTATCCCGAATTATAGAGCGGTTGCTGTCATTATCAGTGATAAATCAATGCTACTTGAAGGTGTTGGAGGAAGAATGAGAGTGGTAGATGCCCCAGTAGAAAATCTTTGATTGATTTTCTCGATTTTTCATTGAAATTGTAAACGATTTAGAATCAATCTATTATGTATAACATGTCATATAGTGTTATTAGTGTTGCGTTAACTCAAATCAAAAAATTTCAATCAGAATCGGCTAAAAAATGTGGAACCACAATCACGTTGAAACCTAATCAAATGACTGGTGGTGCAAATAAATTATCGCTGACAACTCGTCAAATAAAACATTTCAATGATGCACTTGCAGCAAAAAAAGGTGTTCAGATTACTCTCTCTGCGGCTGCTATCAAAAATATGATTAAAACAGGCGGTATATTTCCGTTGTTAGCTGCGATTCCAGCATTGATTGCAGCAGCAGCCCCAGCGGTGGCTAAAGCGGCAGCGTTAGAAGCCGTTGGTACTGCAGCAGGAATGGCACTAAAGAAGGCAACTGGGAAAGGATATAAAAAAAAAGGGAAAGGGTCTAAGACTACCAGGAACCCCGTATTCGTGGTACAGCGGAAATGGTCTAAGACTAGGACCGGTTTATTAATTGGAGAGTCTTTGACTCAGGAACCTATGGTTCCCATGTCCAATTTTGATCTACTCGATTCTGCTAAAAAACTCGCGATTAAAAACTTCAGAGGTGTCTTTATGAAAGATCAATTACCACATCAACCAAACAGCGTTGAAACCGGAAACATTAATTTAGATAACAGCACCGGACCCGGAACTCACTGGGTTGCATACGCTATTGATCCACGTGGGATTGTCTATTTTGATTCATATGGATTAGCCCCACCAAAAGAGTTTATGCGTTATATAAAAACCCTTCCAATGAAGACTTGGTATTCTACGCTACCAACACAACAAATGAATGACCCACCAATATGTGGCAGCGAAGTATTAAATGTCCTTAACGCTATTTCTAACTCCTTGAGTAACCCAAGCGGAAAACCACCACATGTTGT
The DNA here is from genome assembly GCA_029339505.1 of Unio delphinus. Lineage (NCBI taxonomy): Eukaryota > Metazoa > Mollusca > Bivalvia > Unionida > Unionidae > Unio > Unio delphinus. The sequence goes on along the minus strand of JAQISU010000111.1, from coordinate 2,989,544 downwards.
CGTGAATGAATACACTAGTAATCGCTGGAGAAAATCGAAGATTTTTCAACGAAGTCGTCAAAAACGATTTTAGAGAGAGAAAGAGTTTTACAATAACATGATTGATATTTGGGGGAGATCTTTGAAACCCAAACCCGATGACACTGCAACCGGTGATGTAAAAAAACTAATCAAAGATGAAATAGCTGAGACGTTAAATTTAGCAAGTGTTGACCCGAACGAAATAGTTGTATTTCAGGACAAACAGGGTAAATTGAAAAGCAGTGATGTGTCATTGAATGACATTTTGATACGGCAGCGCGACGCCGCTGAAAACTCTATTGCGCTATATTCCAACAGTGGACAACTTAAACCAGGCGCACTTGTGTCTACAATCACCGACGCGATTGACGCCCACAAACGTGATCTGGAGGATTATATACGAGGTTATAGTACTTTTCGCAAAAATGTCATACATAAATTCTTTGGAACCCCGCTTGTGGTTGGCATGACTCTCGCTGAAATTAAAAACTATCTATCGCTATTCTTTTTTAACAAGGACGCGGGAAGGATGATGAATGAAAATGAAATCAAGGCAAATTATCTCGAGATTTCTAAACTAATAGAAGATCAAAAACCCACTAACGACGTCATTGTTAAGTTTTTTGGAACCCCGCTTGTGGCAGGCATGACTCGCTGAAATCAGCGAGTTTATCGGCAAGCACACTCACAACGCCTACATCGCTAATAATTTCTTTGGTATCCCGGCTACATCTACAATAACTCTCAAAGATATTAATATGTTTATGGTGAGACAAACAACACTTAATACCATCGTGGATAGATTTTTGGGGAGAACACCTGTTTCTGAAACCACATCGTTGACAGGTCCAACCCTCGCTGAAGTTAAAAAAGCTATTGACGAACAAAAACTCACCGACGACGTAATTGTTAGGTTTTTGGGAACCCCGCTTGTGGCGGGTATGTCTCTCGTTGAAATTATCGCGGCTATCAATAAGGTAAAAATTCCACATAGTGTAAGCGCCGTTAATAACATCGTGTACACGGTTGATAGTGGAACTTTTGATTGGATCCGAGGAAACAGAAATTATCTTTATGTTGGCCACAGACATACTGGTGTACCAGGTTGCTACCGACTTACAATAATACATCACCGTAAATTTGATTTGGAATTCAGCAACACAGGTATCAGAGGTGTTAACACATTGATGTATATACTAGAGAAAATACCAAAACCTCCACCCTATATACCAGTCCCATTTCCGATTGTTATAAGCAATTCCGACGAGTCTGTGATTAGGGAGCCACTACCCTGGATAATAGAATTTGTATCCGGTATCCCCTCATCCGATCCTAAAACCTCTTCGTTAATAGGATAATTGAAAACACTAGTTGGTTTAAAATAACAACAATGATTCCATCATCGTCGTAATATCGATTCGACACCGTGAAAGAGTTTTCCGCGAATTTGAAATTACTCTCCGCGAACTTGAAAACACAATTGAAAACACTAGTATTTTTAAAATAAAAATGATTTCATCAACGCAATGTCGCTATGATCAGGTCAGAGAATTTCAGACTAGACTCAAAACCCTCACTGAGGAGTATCAAATAAAAATAAAAAAATACCGACGAAGAATCACCGCAATTGATATTACTATGTACTCGGTGTCAAGCGTTCTCGCTGGCGCCGGAATAATACTTGCATCGGTTACAGTGATTGCCCCGGTCGTAGTTCCAATTTGCATTTCTGCGGTGGCTACAATCGGGGGTATATCAACCGGGATAGCAAAAAAGATATCATCATGCAGCCAGAGTAAACTGCAGAATTACTTAATTCAATTTCATATTGCATCAACCGCATATTCGCAGTTATCCCTGATGATATCGTCGTCACTCGATAATACAATTATATCAGATAGTGAATTCTCAGCGATGGTCAGTATTTTTGATTCCGCGATATCGAAATTAGAGCGACAACATGAATATAATAACAATGACAACACCGATGGAATTGGAAAACACGAACCCAAAAACCAAAATGATCTCAATAATCTCAACCATACCAGATTGTGAGTTCTCAGTGATGGTCAGTATTTATGATTCCGCGGTGTCAAAATTAGAAATACAACATGAGTATAATAACAATGACGACACCGATGGAATTACTTCAACAAATAGTGGAGAACACGAACCCAGTACAAACAAGCATGATATCAATAACATCAACGGAACCCGAGTTTAGTGTGAATTTCCCTAGCCCAGTCCCCGTGAAGGAGATAGCGCTAGCAAAACTACGAGTGTATCACAGTTGGCCTAATATCAGATCAAAATCATTTGGTGGTCAACAACCCAATAATTCTTTAGTGTTTGCAAATAAGAATAAACCCGACGGAACCCCAGACTGGAACGTTGTTTCCATACCAACCGGATCATACCAAATTGAACAAATCAATAATGAATTTGCGCGTAGAATAAAATCGATTACTGGAGTAGAGTCAAAAATAGCTATAACAGTTCATGAACCAACACTATCATCCGCAATTGAGATAAGCACAGAAGGATACGTCGTAGATATCTATCAGAGTTCTATTAGAACCGTACTAGGATGGCCTGAATTACCACCGGAAAAATCCACCACCGACTTAACCACGGACGTACAATCATATCATGAAATCAATCCCAGTTATCGAGATAATTTATCTGATATAAGAAAAGGAAAAATCGCCGATAGATTTATATTCACCAACAAAGACACATTGCAATGGGATTTTATCATTAAAAGAACAACCGACTCATCTGTTACTATTTCATTTACGCTAACTGACGTCCGTGGTTATTTTAATGAGATTAAACAATTATATGACACACAACTAGAACAACTACGGAAAACAAGATCGCAAAAACACGTTGAAATAATAAATCAGCTTATATCGGACATGGAATATATCTATGAACTAATTATTCAAACAATAATTAATGACAACAGCGACAATAAACAACGATTCCTAACCGATTACAATATCACAGAAGACAATCTGCGTAATTTCAAGTTTCCGAAATACAACGCTGATTAATTAGCAAGAATTGTTAAAACCGATATCAAAGCGCTACAAAAATCAGTTTCAACTGTCCTTCTCAAATATAATAATGATCCAGATGGTGGCGGTAGGCATATCGCTCCGTTCAACGTGAATATTTCATCGGTGATTGCGCTCAATTTAGTATGTGATGTTATCGAAGGAAGCTATCAGATTAATCTAGAGCAATCAAATCAAGCTCAGCAGGGATATATTCTTTATTCATTTGCACCAACAGCTCCTCCAGGATTCCTAATTATTGAAAACCCAATTAATCCTGTCTACATGCGATGCCATAATAATTCGTTAACGAGAATTAATTTCCGACTTACCGACCAGTCAAATAATCTGATTGATTTACAAGAAGAGGTGTTAGCGATTAGTTTGTTTGTAAAGTCCTAAAGACTGGATCAAATATTCGGTTAAAATCATTTATTATTTTTTGTTAACCCATAGCAGCAGAGAGGGTGGATGACAACAAGTTGCGACCAAAATTAATTAAAAAATCGTAAAAGTCTCCGTTTTCATTTTTTTAGTTAAAATGAGATTTCGTAGGAAGGCTCGTTAAAATTTCAATCAATTTTTTGTCTGAAAACGTTGTAGGGTTTGCCCCTGAGACATTTTTTTTTGGTTAAAATGAGATCGTAGGAAGGCTCGTTTTAAGATTTCAATCAAAATTTTGTCTAAAAACGTTGTAGGGTTCACCCTCTCTGCTGCTTCACGGGCAATTAGTCAATTGCGAGGAGAAGATATCATAATGTACAGTATTCTCGAGACTATTTTGTGACTTGTATTATCTTCGTAAAATGGACTAATCCCAATATGTTGACACACGGTATTCTCGGGATATTCTCACGTGTTTCGGTACATTGAAAAAGTACTAATTATGTCTTGGGCGTGTTTCCAGTAATTGGTATAACACAACGATCTAAGGCTCAAATATTTATTAAAAGGAATAGCAGACCACCACCAACCCACCCACCACGTCACCACCACGCTAAATAACAAATGTGATAATGCAATTTCTTAAATAGGTGGCCTTTAGTTTTATTAGAAAAAACTTTATTGTGGCATTAACCTGTTTAACAGTCATTTCAATTAACAATTAGTGTTGAGATCATTGGGAATAGAGGAAGCATTGAATTTGAGTTAATCTCAAGCATGTGTTCGACATTTCTTGTTTCGCATGGTAATGAGGCGCTGTTTAGACTCCAGGTTATTGACGGTAGCCTAATCCGATTTGGCACCAATGACATCTATGTAAGATGGATGATTACAGGAGGGTGATCTGTGCTCTCTGTTGCTTTTTCTTATCCTCCTGTACAAATATTAAATTAAAAATGTAAAATCAATTAAGTTCTTTTTTTTATCCAAAACTTACAAAATTGTTCATGATAATTCAACAAGACCACTACGACGACGCCCATCCGTGACATGAGCACGTGACATGTTAGGAAAAGGAATATATGACAAGGAAATTAGCCTTTGTATATCACGTAAATCAATAAATATATGCCACATATATTACGTATATCAAGAACAATCACCCACATATTTAAATCTAATATATCTAGAAAGATAACAGACATCTATTTAGTGCATGAAGAAGATAAACCACACACACACACATACACACACACACACAGATATATATATATATATATATATATATATATATATATATATATATATATATATATATATTAGTAATAACAAACAGCATACGCTTAAAAAAGTACAAAAATAGCAGAACAATAAATACATCACAGTATATGTAACACGCAACCGATAAATTCACCGTTAAATAGTGTCATGGTTTGATAAACACTGTTTATAAATCCCAAGGAAAGTGTACAAATATCATTACGATGAACCATATTCTTGGAGGTAACTTCTTAAAATGTATGCCTCAAGGTTTTAATCCAGCCCAAATTTCTTGTCTCTCTCACTCCACTGCAGAGTTGACCGTTATGTGTGCGACGGGAGGAGGAAGTGTAGTCATACCATTATAGATGCTGTTAAGTGCTTAGAGCTTCTAAAGATTAGGCGCTCAACAAAGTCCTCATATAATCATTATTATTATTATTAATATTAGTATTATTATTATTATTATTATTATTATTATTATTATTAATGAACTATAATAGCTTCCATTTAACTATATTCTTATCACAGCCTCCATTTTATTTTATAGTCGTATTAGAGCTTCCATTTCGTTTGTAATTTAGTACAGTTTCGATTTCGCGATATAGTTTTATCACAGAAAGTAAACTCCGCTTTTTGAAAATATGCATTGAAGTCAACAGCAACACTAATTTCGATTTGTTTAATTCCTTTGAAACTTATTTCCCGAAGCTGACATCTGGAAGCAGCAACTACTTGAGCAGCTAATGTACCAAATAAACTTATTAAGGAGAATGGGCTATTACAATGTAGCCGATAGGTTCATGGAAATGACACATATGTCTGATCCACAGGATTTCGTTCAGATACACCATAGACTTGGGACCTCATCAGTTCATATAGCGATACAACAATCGTCAAAACTGAAATCATGTTGGGCTGAACTGGAGTAAAAAAATATTTTCTGAAACAAAAAAAGTAGTTTATATTACACTCTCAACAATTTGTCTGTTTGAAACGTTCGGTATAAAGCCCAACACATCGATTCACCCAGTTGATGCTTTCCGTTTCTACTGTAAGGTCTATCGATAATAAATTATATTGATAATAAATTAATGTCTACTGTATCACGGTATATCGATCTTAAATTTATGTCTGTTGTATCAACGTCTATCGCTATTAAAGTTATGTCTGTTGTATCAAGGTATATCGATATTGCATTTATAGGGTTATAGTTTTGGGGACCATCATTAGATGCGAGTGGAGTGGGCGATAGTAAAAAAATTGGGATATGCCATGTCAAGACAATTATGTAGCTCTGTTATTACTGAAACTAAATTTTATACCATGAAAACAAGAAATACAAACTGGCAATGACGTGCCTTCAAACGTTGCTGAGGTTAATCTGTTGTACTATTCCTTAAGAATGTATGTAACTTGGTCTCTGCCATCAAAATGTATGCAATTTAGACTCTAACATCAGACTGTATTTAAATCTTAGTGTCCTCCATCAGAATGATATAACTTAGTCTCACTTAAACTCATCAACATCAGTATTCTCAATTCTTTGATTTCACAGCGTGAGGAATGCAAGAAGAATTTAAACTAATAGACATCCTAAAACATCCAGGTTTACATTAACAAGAATATTTTTTTTTTCAAGTTTTATTTCACTGTTTGATTGATTGCTGGACTAATTGCAAAATTAGACGATTGTAACCTTCTCACCTTATTTATTTTAAAGTTTGTGTCAATCCATGTGTCTGTATGTTCTTATTTTATTTAATCATCTATGTATAATCTCACCCTACGATTGCTCCAGATCACCATACCATCGCTCCAAGGTCACCCCACGATTGCTTTAGTTCACCCTACAATCGCTCCAAGCTCATCCTGCGATTGCTCCAGTTCACCCAACGATTGCTCAAGTTCACCTCGCTATTGCTCCAAGCTCACCCTACGATTACTCCAGTTCAACCTACGATCGCTCTAAGCTCACCCTACGATTGCTCCAGTTCACCCTACGATGTATGTATGTATGTATGTATGTATGTATGTATGTATGTATGTATGTATGGATGGATGGATGGATGGATGGATGGATGGATGGCTGGCTGGATGTATGTATGTATGTATGTATGTATGTATGTATGTATGTATGTATGTATGTATGTATGTATACATCTATGTATGTATGTATGTATGTATGTATGTATGTATGTATGTATGTATGTATGTATGTATGTATGTATGTATGTATGCATGCATGCATGCATGCATGCATGCATGCATGCATGCATGCATGCATGCATGCATGTATGTATGTATGTATGTATGTATGTATGTATGTATGTATGTATGTATGTATGTATGTATGTTTACATGTATGTATGTATGTATATATGTATGTATGTATGTATGTATGTATGTATGTATGTATGTATGTATGTATGTATGTATGTATGTATGTATACATGTATGTATGTATGTATGTATGTATGTATGAATGTATTTATGTATGTATGTATGTATGTATGTATTTATGTATGTATGTATGTATGTATGTATGTATGTATGTATGTATGTATGTATGTATGTATGTATGTGCTTGCGTACGTACGTACGTAGGCAGGTACGTACGTACGTAGGTACGTAATGAGGTAGGGACGTAGGTATGTACCTATATAGGTATATATCTATGTTGGTAGGTATTTATGTATGCACCTATGTATGTATATATCTATGTCGGTAGGTATGTAAGTACGTCTCTTTATACACGCAAATATCGCTTTTAGAATTGAGTGATACCACCATTATATACCAAGGAGTGTATTATGGTGCAGACAGGATTTGACCCTTCCCAGCTTCAAGAACAAGTGGTGTCCTAAATGACTTAATACTACTTAATAATCTTAGCATGTCATAAAGAAATCAAAGTGAATCAGTAGTATAGTAACCATTGTATATCATGACTTTTATTTCCCTAACACTGTCCGCTTCCGTTCGGGTCTTTGCGAGGCCAACTTGGGAACGTGATACAGCTGTGAGTAGTTTCCCATGGGTCGGTGGGTCTTATCGGAGCTTTTCCGGGTTGTTTCCTTCAACAGTTATGCTGGCCGCTACGTATTGCCTTTCTGGCACTAAGAAAAGGTGTTAATCCCAAACTAAACAAAAGTAGTTATTTCTCACAAGTTTAAAAATGTTTTCAACTTATTTGTGTATCAACTTACAAGTTTTAACAAAACAACTTTCAACTTTAAAACTTTGAACCTTATTTTATATATATATGTGTGTGTGTGTGTTTGTGTGTGTGTGAGTGTGTGTGTGTGTGTGAAAACATATACAGAAAAGAGATATGCAGTTAATATATATATATATATATATATATATATATATATATATATATATATATATATATATATATATATAAATATATATATATATTATTTGAAACAATTGCAAAGAATTGAAATTACAATATCTCAGACAGGGATTGTATTGACAAGAGAATTGTTTAATAACATTTAGCCAGTAAGATGTATCAGGAGGAAAGAGGATGAACTGATTTGTAATGTTATTGGTCATAAGTGTACTTGTTTAATTAAAACAAATATATTCATTCAATAAATACACTTAAATCCAAATCACTCGAAAGCCTGATTACACGAATGGCCATGCAATTCTTTCAAACGCTAAATACTACCTTATGTACGGTAATATAAGTTGACATACGAATAGACAGAGACATGGACAATATATTCGTGTGTAGTGATTTAAATAAAACGGTATTGTTCTTACTTCATTTATGATTTGAGAAAAGAAGTTTTGATGTTGTAGGGTTTAACGTCACTTTTTTAAAGGACAAGATATGCTATACATGGTAGCCAGTTATAATGGCGGAGGAAGAACCCAGGAAAACCCTGGAAAGAATCACCGACCCACGAGATGAAACTGGAAAGCTTTCTTACATGCCCACACAGGCCGAATCTGAGACTCGAAGCCACGCAAAGAGAGGTGAGATGGCAATGATCCTTAACTGTGAGTGCTTTTGACCACTCGACGCCTCGATTTGAGAGGGGACTTGAAAAAATGCTTGAGTATGGTACGGTGGTAGATACATAACAAAGACCGGCTTCAGGAAACAGATCCTGCTCCTTTCCGGAACAACATCACAGAAGCAATTAAAGTCATTAAGTCGGATCTAACTGTTGTCGTATTTGCTCTATCTGATTTACGAAAAAGAATGCGTTTGATCACAAATTTACAAAATTAAAACATCGTTATTGTACTTGCTAGTAAAGTCACAGAGAGAGAGAGAGAGAGAGAGAGAGAGAGAGAGAGAGAGAGAGAGAGAGAGAGAGAGATATGTCACAACAATTTAGAATGTTTGAATTATAAAAGACATGCAAATTTTTTCTCTTCTGGATTTTATTTTACAAAGGTAATATTTTTATTCATTTATTTATTCATTCATTTTTAAAAATGTAATTGTTTTCAACACTATCAACAAGATCTCAAACTGGCACATTTCTTACGTCGTGACAACGACCGTCATATTACGTTACGAATTTGTGTTGGAACAGAGGACATACATTTTAGAAAGAAATATGCCAAATTTGAACAATATTTAATATAGAGAGATTTTGTCACGCGGTAGGATAGGTTACTATTGACTTCAGTTGAAAGAACTAAATTGGCCTGTATATGCTCTCTAAATTAAAAATAAAGATATTTGTTCCTCATTGGTTTTCAAAAGATGATTAAAGAATAACAAAATCGACATTACTTTTAAAATTCATATAGCGATGGTTGATATTTAATCAAATGGATTTAAGAAATATTAATTAAGACTACATATGTATGTTCTTTCATTCAATCATTATTTCAACCGAAACTGGTAAAACTTAATCAAAACGGTCAAGAATTGATTTAATTACTTTCTGTAAAAAAAATCGATTCTTTAAGATAAAAATATAAGTAAATAGATATTTAATCGGGTTTAAGTATTTCCGTTTCCTACCGGAAATGCTGATTTTGTCCCAGACCTAGATCGGACAGGCTGTGTCGTTTGCTACTGCATAGTATGCTTGGTATCTGCTCGTGCAACGAGTCAGTATTGCTTGCAAACTATTTCTAAAAGCGAGAACAAAAATTACTTGAATTTGCTGAGCTTTTCACGTGTTGAAAATAAATATTGAACTTTCAGTCTATAATTTAAACACAGTAAACTTGCGATGTAGCTCTAATAGGCTGATATATAAAAATTCCTGGAGAATGGGAATTCGATTAGTGGCATCCTGATTATTCTTGGCGATTTCAGCTTTCATTTTGACTGTCTTGGAAACCAATACACATCAAACTTCCTAGATGCTATTACTGTTTTGGACCTTAAACAGTCAGTTAATCAACCCACCCATAAACATGCTAAGATTTTAGACTGGATTCTTCATAGACCTGACGTTAATATTCTATGGTCCACCCTCCTATCCCACGAACGTGCATCAGATCAGATTTGCATTATATGCTATCTGGACGTATAAGTACCTAACCCTCCACCTTTATTTGCTGCTAAGAGAAACGTCCGCATGATACATTGAACCAAACTAATGCATGACATCCATGTAAACCAAAAACCTTACCTCCTACAACAGAACAACTCGATAATTGTGTTCATTGCATGAAAAGCATGCCCCAGTCACCAAGTGTAGAGTATCAATTCAAAAGTGTTCTCCGTCGTATAGCAGTGTTAGGGACCAGATTCGCACTGATAAAAGACACAGCCATAAAGCCGAAATGATTTGGCTTTCCACCAGACTCACTATTCATAAACAAATATATGAAGCCGCTAAGAAGAACGTCTCAAGCATTTAGGAAAATTATCCTATTATAGTACTAAGATCACGTACGTACGCACGCACACACACAAACACATACATACATACATACATACATACATACATACATACATACATACATACATACATACATACATACATACATACATACATACATGCATACATACATGCATACATACATAAATACATACATACATACATACATACATACATACATACATACATACATACATACATACATACATACATACATACATACATACATACATACATACATACATACATACATATTGACTGGAGTATTTCGTTCGTTATACACCCTTGTATGACGGCCCCCAAAAAGTGACTAACTGGGCAAAAAGGAAATAGTTTCCTATCTGTAATACAATCCGTCGTTTCGATAAATCTATGACAGGATATTAGGTGGCGTATCGTTCAAAAAAGTTTAATTATATTCTGCATGATTGCAGTCATGATTACTATCCGGATTTCAGCAAGTGTTCATCAAAGCTATGCAAATGAATCAGTAAGAACAATAGCATTCAATGACGTTATGGGATTGCTTCTGTTGTTAACTATCCCGTGTCACTGTGTACATAAAGCCAGAGAAAAAGCGCAGACGGAATAATGAACCAAGTATCGAAATATCAACAGAACTCTAAATAGAGAAGTAAAAGAGATACCTGCCGAAACGAAATAATTGTCAAAAAGTATTACATGAGGACTGATGCATAAACAAAGAGAAACAGAATAACATACAAATTACATTACAAAAGAGAAGAAGAGAACCAATATATATTTTGGAAGAGATCGAACAGCCATGCACATACTAGTTGCTGGAGTTTTGTCTTTCTGTGTAAGTATTATGTCATGCTTGAATTTGTCATATTACGCAAATGGAATTTTAACAATCTAAATGAAAACAATCATAATTAATTACATAAATTTTATACTAATTAGCCTATGTTTAGACATTCTAATAAAAGAAATCGTCGAAGATAATTTTCAGAGTATTTAACTGGTATTTAGTCAATACGGTATACGTGAAGGTTGTTGCCAATCCATTGCATGCAAGGTGTTCACCATCAATTGCATCATGACAAAACAAGTCAAAACAGGTTGATCTGCAAACGCACAAATGTTGTATGATATTCGCTTTTAAATTAAAAATAACTTGTAATTCCAGTCAACTCATCATTAGTTACGGATACATGAAAATAAAAATAAACTTTAATTATTCATTATTGTACTGCGAATGCAAGGAAGATGTAAAGATTGGAAATTTGTCATTATCATATATATTCAACATTATCCTCTTTGATGATTGTTTTGTCTTTATGTAGAGTTGTGTTCGTTTCTTAAGAAGTTATCCAATAAAATTGGTCTTGATTGTTGATATCGCTTTTAGTTTCTCTATGGTTTGGTGTCAATTGTTGGTATCTTATTAGGCTTGTCTATTGCATTGGTGTTGAATGTTGATATCTTTTTTAGTTTTGTGATGGCATTGGTGTCAATTGTTGTTATCTTATTAGGTTTGTATATGGCATTGGTGTTGATTGTTGATATCTCGTTAGGTCGTTGCATGGCATTGGTGTTGATTGTTGGTATCTTATTAGGGTGTTGTATGACATTTGTGTTGATCGTTGATATCTTATTAGGTCGTTGCATGGCATTGGTATGATGGTTGATATCTTATTAGGTCGTTGCATGGCATTGGTGTTGATCGTTGATATCTTATTAGGTTGTTTTGTGGCATTGGTATTAATTGCTGATATCTTATTAGGTTGTTTTGTGGCATTGATATTGATTGTTGATATCTTATTAGCTTGTCTTGTGGCATTGGTATTGTTTATTGATTTATTTTTAGGTTGTTCAATGGCATTGGTGCAAAGGACAGAGAATAACCGAGGATTTACAGAGGTATAACATTACCCCTCCAAACATGTTTGGACGTGAATCTCCGACAAACAAAACGATGGATCAGCTCATTATGGAAGCTATGGGAGGCCTCAGAGGTGGATAATAAAATATATAAATTTTAATTTTATATTTACTAAATTAACTGTATATTTTAAAAAAATCGTTCAAAAGATTAAATGCTGTAGAACTTTGATGAAGATGTCATGTCAATCCGGTCAAATGATATAGTTTTACTTCAAATCTAGGTAACATTAGGTACATCCAAAATATCAAAACCCGATAACTTTCATGCAGCCAGCAGGCACAACAGCACCAGCAACACCAACACAATAATAGAAACATATCCGATATTAAGCAAGTTTACATGCAATAATTTCCAAGAAACTTTTCACTTCAAGAAAATGCATTTAAAAAGTATTATAAACATCGAACATAAAATATACAAAAGGCAATGTTATGCAGATAATATATTTAATAGACGTTTTGTATAAAGCTACATGATTGGCTGAATTCAAGATCTTATGATACAAAGTTTACATTTAAGATATCGCCTATTAGGAACCTCTTAAGTCGTACACATGTCGTAGAAAACGTGTAGATATGCTCTGTCAGTAACTTCGCAATCTGCACAAATGCCGTATTAAGATACTCGCAATCTGCACAAATGCCGTATTAAGATACTCGCAATCTGCACAAATGCCGTATTAAGATACTCGCAATCTGCACAAATGCCGTATTAAGATACTCGCAATCTGCACATATGCCGTATTCAGATACTCGCAATCTGCACAAATGCCGTATTAAGATACTCACAGAAATGGTGCATTACGAACTTTACAAATTATAGACAAATTTTGTAGGGACCCATCATAATACGGAATTGCCGTTTAAGAACTTTACAAACTGAAGACATGGCGTATTAAGAACAAAACAAACTGGCATAATCGCGTATTAAAGCATAACAGCATGTATAAATGCCGTATTAAGAAATTCATTAACTGTCGAAATGGCGAATCAAGAACTCATAAGCTGTAATAATTCCGTATTGAGAACTTAACAACCTGAAGACATATTCAGCTCCTCACAAATAAACAAACTTAATTACTGAAAATCACATCGACTGTATAAATGCCTTGTTAAGAATCTCACAAACAGAATAATGTTATTCATTTGGAGAATAGGCATTGATTCAAAATTAAATAATCTAAGTTTTTCAAGAGTTATTTCGTTCCGTGTATCGCTTGATGTCAGTTTTCAATACATTAAAGTATGTCATCTCCAATCTCCCTGATAAAAACGGAGAAGGAATATTATGAACCAAAAACGGTGAAATATGAAAAAATGTCTTCGTAAACGCAAAGTCAGTTCCATCAAGACATGCGACTCCTTTGAAGGCAATAGCAAGTTGTATATTGTATTAGTCACGTGACGAATCTCGAGGCTCCATCTATCTACCTGCAGCTGTCTATCAGTTGCTTGGTTTTCAGCATTTTGTTTGACCGCTGCCCACACCCAAACCAGAGTCCGATAAATTAAGTAATATCATCTGACCACCAAGCGTGTTAGCAGTCACCTAAGTCTAGTTAAGTTTCCAGAATATTTTGAGAATTTACCCTTTGCTTGCATGTTAATAGGTTCTTGTTTTATTTCCATGAATTTGTGGTGGTAAATCTTATGCGAATTAGTTACAATGGTTTCTGATTTGCAATTAACTTAACTAATCTATCGCCCAGACAGAAATAATTCGCCTAACTAACAAGCATATAATCAATTAAACATACAACTTAGCTCATGAAAATTGGTGTGAATGTATTATTATTTGCTGAACGTTTCGTGCAAACTAATATCAATCATCCATTATTCTGATCAACGGAGTGATGCTTCGCACCTTTGACAGCAATGATATTGGTCGGCAGGGTCAGTATGCTTCAGGGTATAATTTGTATAATAACTACAAAACAGCTGTAAAATCGGGTACTCCATTTTCAATCAGGGCGTCACAATTTTGAAGGTCATTTGTTAAGAGATTTGAAGTTAAAATTTTATATATAGGCAAAATAAAACCATTTACGTTTTAGCCCCCCTCCCCCTTTATTTTTTTTTTTAAAGCAGTGATACATTAAACGAACCGAATGTTTCTCTCTTTATGAAATGAAGCATGATTCGTTATCAAGTGCTTCCTGTTTATAATGACCATCTTGTAATAAGGTCAGATGTTTCAAGAATTATGAGTGGTGTTAGTAGCTCGGGTTTACTTTATAGTATATGAATAAATGTCTCCTTTATCATCTATAGTATATCCAAAGTTTGTGTGGTGCATATATTAGTATTCATCCTATAACGGGAATTATAGGTCTTTAGTGAGAAAATGCTACAGTATTTTATTTACAAGATTTATATTGGATCATCGATCGATCGATCGATGTACAGAGAGAGAGAGAGAGAGAGAGAGAGAGAGAGAGAGAGAGAGAGAGAGAGAGACAGAGAGAGAGAGAGAGAGAGAGAGAGAGAGAGAGAGAGAGAGAGAGAGAGAGAAAGAGAGCAACGAGAAGAAAACGACGGTATTGAGTTTGATAGTTTAATTTTAATGGTTTAATGTTGTTTTTTTCGATAGGTGCCCTCAATTTAAAAACTATAAATGGTGGCATCCTTATGGAGTTAGACATGTTATTGTCTAAACAACAATACTACAGTCTTTATAAGCAACCAAACAGGTATGTTAGATGTCGGGGAAAGTGCAAAGTTTCCAATTTTGTGTTGATAAAAGCATTTCTATTACAAGAAACGGAAGTAACAATTTTTGACTCCATATCCTCGGCCCCATCTTTCTTTTTTATCATTTGTATCTGTTACATCTTCTTTGTGTTGACTTTTTTCTCAAACATAACTTTAAACAGAGCATAATCAAAGGACGTCAAGCCAGATGTGTATTGAACAAAACAAAACCAGATGTGTATTGAATACATTTTCTTTAAAGTATGATGAATTAAGTTGAAGTAGATGTATCTAGCATGAAGATCAATATTAAAGTTGTATCAATGAATTCAACGGAAATAAATATCTGCTCTACCATATTATTTGTATGAACTTTCCACTTGAAAACAAAAGACTGTAATATTTTATTAAAACCTATAAACAATAGTGATCTAAAAAATAAAATATGTTTAAGCCAGAAAATCTCTCTCTCTCTCTCTCTCTCTCTCTCTCTCTCTCTCTCTCTCTCTCTCTCTCTCTCTCTATATATATATATATATATATATATATATATATATATATATATATATATATATATATATATATATATATATATATATATATATATATATATATATATATATATGATTTCTTCCAACAGTACACTGATTCGAAGTAAGCGTAAGGCGATTCGTACTCCATCTTTACGTTGGACAAACGGAGAAATTCCATATCGTTTCTACCCGGGACATTTCAGTAAGTTAACGTTGATGTAATGAAAGCCCATGCTTTATAGATCTATTCAAGAAACTTATATATACCTCGAAAAGTTTCATCATTAACTATACTATTTTTAATCTATTCTATTCGATAGAATATTGTTAGGCATAAAAATTTCAAATAAAGTCGTACGGATTGATTCTTACATTTATCAATGTATATGTTCTTTTATAATATAGACGGGTGCTTTATGACACAATAACACTGTTGAAGCGTGTTCGGAAGTTTTCTCATTTCTGGTAATGTTTGTGCCACTCTTTACCGGCTCCTACACAATTAATAGAGGACATCAAATAAAAACACTGAATGGAAATTAAAGGATGAACTACGTAGATGCACATAATAATGGAAAGAAGGCAAATTGGGACAAGAGAGTATCGGAAATAATACAATTCAGACAAACCGAATAACGGATGGAAGACAAAGAGGACTACATATTAACGTACACAAACATTACAGGGGCAGATAGTAAAGGAAATAAGAGTATGCACATAAAGTAACGGAAATCATACAATCTTAAGAAGAGATATTTACGGGTATAAGACATCTCAAACCCAGACAGTTGATAAAAGACAACTCAAGTCCAAGTTGTAGCGGATATAAGATGAAATCGCATAGATTCCGATTATGTTTAGAAATAATACATGCAAACATTACATAACAATATCCGATAGAAATTAAAATATCTTCACTGCTATAAAAAAAATGGAATTTCACATCTATGCTCATTTATATATAAAAAGTTCATTGTTGTTCTGCAACAAATTTTGCCACTAACACATAGTGAACATACTTCTATCATTAAATTTTATATTTATACAGCATCTTTACAAGATACTCTGCATGAAATATCGGTAGCAAAGGGACACTTACACATTTGTACACTGTACACATTTTATGTTGTATAGATCAGAGAGATCAGTACATGGTCCGGCAAGCCATGACGGAATGGGAGCGTTACACCTGTCTACGATTTAAAGAGGCCACGTCTTCGGACTACAATGTTATCGTTTTCCGTGACTCGCAAGGGTAAGAATATGACGATGAAAATACAATGAAATCTCTCCAGTTTAAACGTCGCAACTGGGAATTTTTCTGTCTAATCAGAACGAATATTAGAGCATGTTCTATTAAACTCATTCGATTAGATGGGGATCACAAGCATATATATGTATTCATAGATTTTTGAGAATTCATATATTTCTTACTCTAAATTTCTCTTTTGAAAACGTATGATCTAGAACGGTCCTTGATAGTTTAGAAGTTATAGTTATTCACTCGATTGTATATTGTACTCTCTCTCTCTCTCTCTCTCTCTCTCTCTCTCTCTCTCTCTCTCTCTCTCTCTCTCAGATCAAATATTTAAAATTTGATTCTAAGCATTATTTTAGTATAAGCACTACGTTTGTTAACAGGTTTTGAAACAACGAGAATTGGTAATTACTGGGTGTAGTAGTAATTCATGGCAAGAACAAAACCTAAAGACTTTAAATTGCTGATGCAAAACAATAGTTTGCAATGTTCAGTACAGTTTTGAGTGTTGCAATGTTCAGTACAGTTTTGATGGTGTTGCAATGTACAGTACATCTGTGGGTGTTGCAATGTACAATATATTTTTAATGTTTGTAATACCCAGCATATTTCTGCCTTCCAGGGAAATACAGCTATCCAACAATATTCTTTTCCTATTCTTTCCAGCTGCTACTCACAGTTGGGAATGGTGGGAGGACAGCAGGTGGTTTCCTTATCCTCGGCAGGATGTAGATATGTAAGTAAACGTTATTAGCTTTTTAACACATATACATTCACATACACCGGAAATCAATACATTGTTCATGTTAATGTTTTTGATCCTGCAGGATGGTCCAGATCTAACAAGTCGGATGTCCAAATATTTTACTGTGTAGATTTCTCTATGTAGGGTGCATGATAGGTGAGGAATGCAATAGTCGTTCGTTATATCAAACCTGAAGGAATGCAATAGTCGTTCGTTATATCAAACCTGAAGGAATGCAATAGTCGTTCGTTATATCAAACCTGAAGGAATGCAATAGTCGTTCGTTATATCAAAACTGAAGATGTAATTTCTAAAACCCGTCATAAAAGAAGTTGTACGTCTATGCAGATTGGAGAATATTTATTAGCTTAATGAAAGAGAGCCTCATGATAATTTTTAGTATGTATCTTTAATATACAGACAGGATTGTACTTACACGAGATTGGGCATGCTATTGGTCTTGTGCACGAACACCAGCTGCCGAACAGGGACGATTATGTTGAAATCCTTACGGAGAACGTGCAGCCCGAACTGTTGGACCAGTTCACCAAGTACACGTCACAGGCCGTTGACCAGATGAATGTTTCCTACGAATACTCTTCTGTAATGCATTACGGTGTCACAGTAAGTGGTTATTTTAATAATATAATCAACAAACTTTTCTTCATCTTATATTGTGTGTGTGTGTGTGTGTGATTTGAATTTGTAACATATCTTTAAACAATTTCTAAGTGATATCGCTACGATGTCTGCATTTTGGCAGTTTATAGTGATGTCTAGCACTGTGGCATCATGCCGCAGTCATGTTGTATCATGTTCCATCTAGTAAAATAATCCTGACACCAAGGCAACCAGTCCTAGCACTAACCTTTTAATGTTGAGAGTGCCAAACGAAGAAGCTGTTAGTACCATTTTTATAAGTCTTTGTTATGATTCGGCTGGAGATTGAACCCACAACCTCGCATCCGAGGCGGACGTTCTAAGAACTAGGCCACCTGAGTGGTCGGATAATTTAAATAATGTATCTATCTGTGGAAATAGGTACACAAACATGCATGCAAAAAGCACACGCATAAACACACACAGACACACACACAAACTGCAGATTTAAAAAAAATATTTGGTAGCATATCGAGTTGCTTGGCAAATACATTAGAATATTTAAAGAAAGGTAACCACATTTGTATAAGATCTCGTTTGGCCTGGTCTAGTGCATCTAGGACAGATATATGTCTTCTACACTACGGAGGACTGTCAGCTAGACATATATATGACAGTAGACATATGGGGCCAATATGTTTAATCGATGTATTTGTACAAGATCTCGTTTGGCCTGGTCTAGTTCATCTAGGACTGATATATTTACCCTTACTCGACATCTTACAATGGCCATGCATACATCAACGTTCCATACACGTTCCATTTGTGTCTCTGAGATGTATGATTAACCCATTTAGCGTGTAAACGGAATGCATGCATTTGGAGTTCTTAATAATGAAACCATCTGCCTTTTTTTCGGGTCTGTCTTTTGTCGATGATCTAGCTAGGAACATATTTACCAATCATTTGTCAGCCACAATTCTTTAGACTAAGATTACACCACGGAGGACTGTCAGCTCGTCATAAATGTGACATATGGGGCTAACATGTTGTATCGATGTATTAAGAATGAAAGGAAAATAGATAACAGATGCTCGCCATCTTTATTTTTTTCTTCTATTTTCTTTCTCACTTTATCAATGTGAGTCTGATTCTAAGGTGGGACATACACCTTTTATCTGTGTCAGAACACATTCCAGTAAAATGTATGTGCATTGTGTTATCCTTTCAGGCGTTCTCCAAGAATGGAGTGTTGAAAACAATACGTGTCAAGTTCCCAGAGAAAGAGGCTAGCATAGGAGAAGTGTACATGAAAGACCTGTCATTCACAGATGTAGAAATCGTAAACAAAATGTACAGATGCCCAGGTAAGCACTGAATTTTCTGATTCTAGAAATTAGAATATAATGCCATTGACTGTCTTCAGCCTTTCTCAACTAATGACGTTTTGTTGACGCTTTTTAAATACAATGTTCGCACTAAACATTAGCATACGTTTTACTGTAAGTCAAACATACTGAAGACAAAATAGGGTTGTAACCGGAAAGCAACTGATATTTAAAAATGATATCACTTTTATCTATAAATTTGTCCTTATAGTTTTGTAATGTGGTGCTATTCCTCAAAGTGCAAAGTACGCAAATGTAAGTGCAAGAAGTTCAAATTAATCTTTGGAACTCTTTTTCTTACAGCAAAGTGTAATCCAAGCATTCAATGTTCTGGTGGCTACGTTGATGAAAACTGCCGATGTGTTTGCAAAAACGGCTCTCAAGACTGTCAGATTGGCGGAGTAATACAACCTTCAGGTAGTAAGTAGCACGTAATATATATATATATATATATATATATATATATATATATATATATATATATATATATCTGTATTATGAGGCGGTGTAACTTTCAATACAAAGATGTGAATTTTACTGTTTTAGGGGAATTACTAAATATAATGGGGTTTGCTTACAAGAAGAAAATACACAAGTCACAGTAGCAGCATACTGCGTTCTTATTCTTATGTTTGACATACTTTATAGAGCTTATTCCCCTGAGTATTAAGGGGTGAAGTAGCTTATGTCGTAAGAATGTATCTCCCAGAATTTTAGAGAGTGAAGCAGATTATGTAATTTGCATCCTTCAGCTATGTCGTAAGAATTTATCTCCCTGAGTATTAGGGAGTGAGGTAGATAATGTAATTTGCTTCCTTCAACTATGTGTTAAGAATGTATACTTGTATACTAGAAAAGTAGATTTTGCTAATTGGAGTCGTCTTCCATATTGTATGATGTATCAGCGTCCATACTAGAGGATGTGAAATATATCGGTCGCACGCGTGTTCCATGTCGCATGAGGCATATATATTTTTTCTCGATTTGACCATTGACAGCAGAATGCGTCTTGTTTTGTTTGTTTAAACACACCGGATTCTATATTCCTTTGATTGGGTCTGGTAATAATTGTCTCAATATGTCTATATGATGTATCTTTCTTGTTAAGTCTCTTCTCATCATTGGGAAGCATTATTGGATCATTTGGTGCTTTTGTTGTGCCCTATTTATGCTTTATTTTTTGTCTTGATTTGTATTTATGTTAGCTCTTTCTTTAATATTTTAATCTTTTTCTTGCTGATTTTGAGTTGATTTACTATCTCTTGCATTGTCGTGTTACTTTTGTGTGCTGATTATGACTCATATTTTCCGTTATATTAATCCGATCATTCCACAAAAGTGACCGGAAAAATCTTCCAATGTAGACATAGCGGGATGATTTCCAGTCGAACTTGCTGGAAGAGCTCTAGCAGGCTCTTTGTGTATTTCTCTCTGTCCATGTACTATATTTTCTTGGTCAATAGATGGATAATTATATATATATATATATATATATATATATATATATATATATATATATATATATATATATATATATATATATATATATATATATATATAGAGAGAGAGAGAGAGAGAGAGAGAGAGAGAGAGAGAGAGAGAGAGAGAGATGAGTTCCACGATACAGGAATATGAACAAAGGTTTTGAAGCAGTCAAAATAAACTAGCATAAATGTACCCCCTCCCCACACTTGACAATATATAAAAAAAACTATTAAGCTTTTGAATTAATAAAATTAACATTCCTTTTGAATTAATAAAATTAACATTCCTTTTGAATTTAAAAAATAACTATTATTCCTTTTGAATTAATAAGCGACTGAAGTTTCGGAATGTGATTATACTAATGGAACTCGTTACTGATTTACAATTCGCCGTACATCGGCCGGACAGGGTACATATTGATGAAAACAAACGAGACCTTATTTATGTATTTATCATACGGAACAATCAGATACCATATATTCATAATCTTCAACTTGTACTAGCAAGATTAATGTCGAAATAGTCATTAAGATTTTATGTTATTGTTTTGAGAGACATTGTACTTATTCCAATACTGTATTATATAATGACCACAACTAGGAGATAGTCGTTACATTACTTTAGTATATTAGTAGCCTTACTAGGAGATGGATGATCATTCCATTACTGTAGTATGGAATTACTCTTACTAGGAGATAGTCATTCCAAGACTTTAGTACCTAATTGACCTTACTAGGAGATAGTCAATCCAACAAAGATAGTCAATCAATTACTTTAGTATGTAATTATTCCTATTAGGAGATAGTCAATCAATTATTTTAATATGTAACTATTCCTACTAGGAGATAGTGATTGCATTATTTTAGTATGTAATTATTATTACTAGGAGATAGTTATTCCATTCATTTAATATGTAATTAATGTTACTAGGAGTTAATAATTCCATTCGTCTAATATGTAATTATTCTTACTGGGAGATGGATATGACATAATGGTGTATCATTTTAAACCGAACAGAGTAATAGTAATAAGTATCAGAATATATTTTAAAAGTTGGAATGAAATAACTATATCATGAACCAACAGACAAACGTACGAAGATTAATTTTTACAAAGGCTAAATATTAACACTACATTACCAATTTTCTGGCTGTATATTTAGAACGATTTTTCTTAATTGTCACTCTAGAGCCATTATCGTGCTGAGGTGCCGTTGTACATACATAAAAAAATACATACATACATACAGACAAACAAACATACACACAGACAGACAGACAGATACAGCTTCCATCAGTTATTTTTAAAATAGGAGTGTAAAAGAATGATGTCATCACGAATGCAATGACGAGAGAAGTTACAAAGATAATGTTTCTAAGAATAGGTAGAAATACATTATTATATTGAAATTAAAAAAAATGCCTCCATTTTTGTCAGAAAGTATTGCTTCTCTTACTAGGAGTTAGCAATTCTATTAGTCTAATATGTAATTACTATTACTAGGAGTTAGTCACTGCATTATTTTAATATGTAATTATTCTTATTAGCAGATGGATATGACATAATTGCTCCGATCCATATATTTTGTACAAATATCCATTTTAATATGAAGCTCAGTGCCTTCAAGATTTTATAATCCGTTAGCAGTAATGACGTTGCAATATAGAACTGTATACCTTGATCAGAAAAGCACACGAGTTTAGTTTATTTAGAAAATGAAAGAAACAGAAATCCAACATTAAATGTGTCAAGTTCTAGGGGAGTATTGTGCGATGATAAATGACGGACACTAAGAAAATAACGGAAAAAAAAGAATAAACTGACATCGTAAGAGCAAATTGCTTGGGAAGTATTGTGTTAGTGACAAAATGCAAGAGAAGTGAGGAAATTGACGTCAGAGGTGTCAGGCTGTCCAGGTTGTTTTTTTATTGATTAAAACAGTCCATAATACACCTGTAGAATAATACAGTCACCTGGCAGACTCCTCTATTAGCCGTTTCCACTGAAGATTGTTTGTAATATTGATACGATACTATCAAACGATGTAATAGAAGCTTACCTTTCCTCGATGAAAACATAAGCAATAGATCTGGTACTACTTTACAATGTGAAATGTTGTAGTAATGGTAGGTACTACTTTGCTCAGTGGATTACTGTAAGATGAACATGTACATCTTTGCACTGAGGAATGTTTTTAAACTGGAATATGCTACTTTGTACTTTGCAGTGACAGGTACTATTTTACACCTTAGAATGGTCCAAGATGGGAATGTTGGTATCCTTGTCAACTAATTCACAATCAATTACGCAACAAAGTTCATGATCACGAAACACAACCATGAAAAAATATACCCCTTATTGTCATATTAACATCTTTATCATACTGTATTTCAATTCAATGCATGTTTACCTGTATTATAGGTACATGTGGTGTAAACACGTATGGCGATAGCTGGAAATGTTTTGTGTGGGCGCAACACGGCCAATGTGAGGCTAATCCCGCCTTCATGAATAAAGAATGTGCCAGGGCCTGTGGTCCTTGTGGTCTCAAGAGAAAGCCAGGTAAAGACGTTATGAAGGAATGCATCTTTATAAACATTCATCAACATGTTGTTGTGTAACCGCTCCGGTGTCCTAGTGGTTAGTGCATCCGCCGCGGAAGCGGGATGTTGTGGGTTTGATCCCCGGTCAAGACATACCAAAGACTTACAAAAATGGTACTAACAGCTGCCTCGCTTGGCGCTCAGCATTAAGAGGTTAGTGTTAGGACTGATTAGCATGACGTCATGATAATGTGACTGGGTGGGACATCATGATACATGTCTGTGGTATGATGCCCCAGTGCTAGACATCACTATAAACTTCCTCGCTGCACACATCCTAGCGACATGGCTAAAGTGACGTTACAAAATCCTAATCATACATACGCTCAACCTGTTGTTGGACAATATTGAATGCACCTCATAGTATCTAAATCATTACACACCTTGATGTTGACATCACAAATCGTGTTCCGTGATGTATTCGATTTCATGATTCTTTAGCATGAAAGACCAATTTGTAATTGGTCAAGATAAAGTTTGCTTTAATATTTGCTGCGTTTCTTTTATTGTTATTCATTCTTTAATAACACCTTTAGTAGGTAGTCTGTACGACAGGTCATTCATTTGTTTTGCAAATAAACTGTTAAATCATAATGTTTACAATTGTTTTTTATCTATGGTAATTTTAACCATTTTAGGTAAAATTTATTAAATGTTACGAGGACAAATTTAAATACTTTTATAGGAACATGTGCTAAAATGTATCCCAGTGACAAATGTCTGAAGTGGTCAAGAAATGGTGATTGCCTGACCAATACAGAATGGATGAATAACTACTGCTGTGGGACGTGTGTAAACAGTAACAATGGAAGTAAGTCCCATTAATTATATCATAATGAGCTGGAAGTAAGTGTCCCAAATAATACCCTCACAATGAGCAGGAAGGAAGTGTCTCAGAAAATATTCTCACTATGAGCAGGAAGTAAGTGTTCCAAATAATGCCCTCACAATTTGCAAGAATTACCGGTATCTGTCCCAATAATACTCACACAATGAACAGGAACATAAGAGCCGGAGTAATTTTATACATTAAGCCATTTAGACATTACATTATATATGTTGTGTTTTACATCATAGTGTGTTGTATTTGTTCTTACTCACTTTGATCATAAACACAGTAGTTTTTCACACTTGTTACTCTATGAAGTATCTATATGACGGCATCTAAAGGACGTGAGAACATTTCCTTAATTGATGTAATTTATAAATGCTTATACCGAGCATGTGTTAGTAGTAATTATATACAATTTCCTCGCAATCAACGTTAACATTCTCGCAATTAGCGTTTTTGTTTTTATTTCGAAGACAAAATCAGCTTAATATTGTAGACAATAGACGAAATCATAATTTGAAGCAACATAATTCCGTTTTGGTTCTTTTATTTACAACGCCTTGCTGAGGGCAATGATCGGCATTACACCTAAACAGAGGACAATAATGATCAATTGATTACGAGGGAACTTATTCTTAACCTTTGTAATTTAAAACATTGCTTTAAATCTCAGAAATAACTTTGATTTTCATTGTACTACATGCATAATGACATGGTCTCTAATTGGTTATGCTACACACATAGTGTGCATAATATTAACATATAAAAACGTTTACCATTGTGAGAAAGTTGTTCTTTTCCTTTAAATAAATTCGAGTAATGAATAGCATTAAGTATTTTTATTTTATATTTTAACAAAACCATATTTCAAATCTTGAGGAAATTAATGACTTTTCGATTTTAATACACGAGTGAGGATAAGGTCTGAACAAACCAAATGATTCTACTCACAGGAACAAGGTTGAACTTTGCTACTTTTTCGATAATGAACATGTTTTACGTTGTTGATTAGTTGGTCATTCTGTATATTGGTTGTAGTCTGTGTCACTTGACCTTTGTGACAAACCGTTTATTAAATATCTATTTTTAAATGACTTTTTACAGCTGGTTGCCAAAACAAACACAACAATCCCATCGAGTGTGACCTTTGGGCGAGCCAAGGCGAATGCGAGGCTAACCCTTTGTGGATGATTCCAAATTGTCAGAAGTCGTGCCGTGCATGTGACAAACCAATACCCACACAAGCACCAACGACAACCCCCGCTCCGGACAGTGGTCTGTTGATTACAAAACAATATTACCATTCTGTTTTGAATTCATTTTCTCAAGCCTACTTACTTCGTCACGATAGATAATCTGATATGATACTATTTTCAGGAAGTAATCTCCTATGTGAATGATTTAGACATAAACCTCAACTTGTATCCTCTTTATAGTGAACATTCCATATGCTGTATTAGACGTGTATCAAACCAGTTGTGTATCATTTTAAATGGAACATAGTAATATTTATAAGTATCAGAATATAATTTTTAAGTTTGAACAAAATAACTATATCAAGAAACAACTGACAAACATACGAAGATTAATTTTTACAAAGGCTAAATATTAACACTACATTACCAATTTTCTGGCTGTATATTTAGAACGGTTTTTCTTAATTGTCACTCTAGAGCCATTATCGTGCTGAGGTGCCGTTGTACATGCATGCATACCTACATACCTACCTACCTACCTACCTACCTACCTACCTACCTACCTACCTACCTACATACATACATACATACATACATACATACATACATACATACATACATACGTACGTACATACGTACGTACAGACAGACAGACAGACAGATACAGCTTCCATCAGTTATCTTTACAATAGGATTGTAAAAGAATGATGTCATCACGAATGCAATGACGAGAGAAGTTACAAAGATAATGTTTCGAAGAATAGGTAGAAATACATTATTATATAGAAATTTTAAAAAATACCTCCATTTTTGTCAGAAAATATTCCTACTCTTGATTTCTTTTCAACCAGAGTTAGTGTCAAAATAACAATGGAAAACAAAACAAAAGAAAAAGAATAAACCAAAAACAAGCTTAATAAAGAATTAGGCATATATAGAATTATTCTTCTACTGCTTAATTTTTTTTAATGTCATAGATACAAGGCGTTGCCAATTTTCTAAGTATCGCACTACATATTACTCCGGGTTTTAATGAAATTTTCCACTTTTCAGGAAACTGTACAGACAAGCACGACGCATTTCAATGCCAGAGCTGGACTCGTGCTGGAGAATGTAGCAAGAATCCAACATGGATGATACCAAATTGCCAAAAATCTTGTGGAAAATGTTCTTTATCCGGTAGGAATATACTAGAAGACATAACCAATCTTGATTCCATTCAGCTGGTACTATAATTTTACATTTTAACTGGTTCAAACAGTCCTTGTGAATACGAATACACTTCTTCTGATGCTGAAAAGTATTTGAATATTACGCGAGCATTAAATGTTTTAGTCTAAGAGACTTCTTCCACTTGAATACCTTTATAGATACTTACGCTTTTCTTTTGACAATCGTATACTCAGTAATCCCACTAAGAAAAATACGTAATATAGACAACATTCTTTTGCATACCAGGGCCCAGCAATGTAGAATGAATTGCCCCTTAACATTAGACACAAAAACAGTGATCCCTTTCAAAAGTGCTTTTAAAACTCACCTTTTTGGACTGCAAGAACAAACTTAAAGACATAATAATATTTCTTACCTTAAATATTTTCAGCATATTTTTTATGTTTTCTATTTTCATGGTGGTTTTTTTTGTGTGTTCTTTTTTGTGATCATATCATTATAGATGTAAAGCGCTTAGAGTTGATCAGATTAGGCGCTAAACAAAGTCCTCATTATCATTAGTAGTAGTACAAAAAAATCCAACAACATTACGTTTATTGTTTGACTTTAACTAAGAAATCGCCATTAATTTGAAACAAGCATCTTCTGTGTAACATACGATACTAAACGTTACTAGCGTCAACGCTCGGTTTTGGAAATCAGTCTTTAACAAGTCATCGTTGTTTTTAACTTTTTTAACTTAAAATAGATTGACATCTTCGACATTATTATTATTATTATGGTTGTTATTATTATTATTATTATTATTATTATTATTATTATTATTATTATTATTTATACTATAACTATTAGTATTATTAAAATATTTTCAACTATTTCATAATTATTGAATATTTATTTTAATTTAATTTATTGTTACTTAAATTATTAAAATTATAAATATTCATATATAAAACGCAATCTTAAATTATTTTCTAGTAATTATGTTGAACTAATATTTTAATTTTATTGATCAATAGTATTATAGTTTTAAAAAAAATTAATTATTTAAATTTATTATTATTATTATTATTATTATTATTATTATTATTATCATTATTATTATTATTATTATTATTATTATTATTATTATTATTATAAATGGATTATTTGGTTTCCATTGTCAATGCCTATCCGTAACTTGTTTTAAAATATTAACATGCGATCGTGGTTATACAGAATATTCTTTATGATCACGCTAGTATCCTTTTTTAAATCTACTTCGTGGCGTTGATCCCGTTAATTGAGAGGTCTTCGAATCCTCATGCATACTAAACCTTTATTGACATTTCACCAAAATGCACACAGTTTTATCTATCATCTCGAATTTCATATGAAAATATTACATATCTTAAATAGGTTGCTTCAACACATACGATGACTTTGACTGCGATATCTGGGCTGCAAGTCGGGAATGTGATACAAACCCCGGTTGGATGCTGGTGAACTGCAAGAAGAGTTGTGGGCAATGTAACGGCACTACCAATAACACTTCAACAACGAAAAGTGCTGCATCTACAACACCATTGCCATCAACAACCAAGAACAGTACACAAAGTAAGTTTAATGAGAAAACGTTTAAATTAAAAAAATAACATTACTGGCACGTATATTGTCTTCATCGCCATCGCCATCTCCATCTCTGAGTTCGTAATGTACAGCTCGACTTGGGGCAAAAAAAAGGTCTCGTAAGGAGGTACAATTTCGGACAATCAGTAATGAGCTGTAGCACATTTGAAGAGTTTATACAACAAGCTCACGTTTGATTTCTTCTGTTTACTTGTTGCTGTTTTCAGTTTGATGGATATATATTTGCTATTATACAACTTGTCTTTCGATAGCTGCTTCAAATACGCCAAAATATAACTTGCTTGCACGAGAGCCGGTTCAGATACTCCTAAACGTAACTTGTTCGCTAGATAGCTGGTTCAGATATTTCTAAACGTAACTTGTTCACTAGATAGCTGGCTCAGATACGTTCAAAACGTTAAACGTTTGCGTATTCAAAACTGCTAAACAATTGCCTCTGGGGTTTCTTATTCCCTTCAAATCAGGGGAAATCTCATACAGATGTGTGATTTCCCTAGCTAATATTGTATAAGAAAGTTTGAGCTAGTTGGACAATCGACATTATAATAATATCAAGACACGAAACTAATCGTATATCTAAACGATTAAATGTAAAGTGAAATGTGTTGCATTGATTAAATGCAAGAAACTTCTCATTAATTATCTAACTTTCAGACATCAAGATGTTAGATTGATATGGACCTTTTAATTCATATGTGAGACTTATTTAAGTATGGCGCAAAATATAAAAATGGGGATGAATGCCTCCGAAACCAAAGTCACCAATCGTTAAGAATCAAACTAATGCGCTTATGTACAAATATTGTCAACAATAATGGTCGCCTTCATGTGTTGATTTACAGCTGCTTGTGTAAACAAGTATCAGGATAACAAACTATGTGACACTTGGGCGAAGGCCGGACAGTGTAACGTGAACACCTGGATGATCCAGAATTGTGCAAGGTCATGTGACAGATGTTCCGGGACAGAAACCACAACAACATTCCGTCCGACTATCAAATTAACAACACAAAAAGCAATTGGTGAATATTATTTTTCAATATTTTCAAAATCAAAGAATGATATACATTGACATAGAGATACAACTACAGGTACATAGTTTCGTAGATATATCACGAAAAACTGTTATCCAGTATATTATGACATTAGCTGAACAACGAAACAGAGATGACGTGGTTTGTAACATACATGTATATGTATATCCTGGCAAACGTCAACATCTCTTCGCCATGGACAGAGTTTAAAAAAAGTATCTGTAAATTTCTTTATTTCCGCTGTATTCTTAGGCACAAATTATCGTTGATAGAATGCTCATGCTTGATATTTTGTGTGTGCTACGTTGCGACAGCAATATACACCTATATTTGATTGGTGTAAATGTCTTTAATATTTTCTAATACTGAATATGAATTGAAATTAGATTTGCTAGTCACATAATTTATTGCATTTTCCGATGCCAGAAGAACAATGTAACTGATTGATTTCATTTCTAATTATCCATATAATTCTGTATGCGTGCATTTCTTGCTTAAGGTGTTCTAAATTTGATTGCACAACAGGTGAATGTAAAAATCTGCACAGCGATAACAAGTCGTGTGACATATGGGCAAAGGCAGGGTACTGCAAGACGAATCAGTTTGTGACAATAAACTGTGCCAAATCATGTGGCAATTGTTCTGATCAAGGCCCATTGACATCAAGCAATGTACGACTCGCTAATACCAGTGTAAAGACAACGACTGTAAAACCACAAATAAATAAAGTAAATGAGCAATCTCCTGCAGACGATCCCAATGGTAAGAGAAGGTATAATGAATGTCATAAAAATGTATGCGTATCTGTGTTTGGCGTTGTCGTGTAAACGTATGTCTATTTGGGCATATCTGTGGAAGTGAATCCGTGTGTATGGACATTGGTGTGTAAGTATATTTGTGTGTTTATGCATGGTCGTATAAACGTTTGTGTGTTTCAACATGTTCGTGTGTGCGGCTCTGCATATATCATGTCAACGGTGGCGACGGTGAATAGTGCATTTACAAGTGTCTAAATGTATCGGTGTGTTTTGGGCATTGATGCTTATGCATATCTGTGTGTATCTGGGTATGGGTTGCGACGTCTAAGGGTGACTGTTACAAATGTGTAAGTGTATCTTAGTATTTGGGTATGGGTGTGTATGTGTATCTGTGTGTATTTGGAGATAGGTGACACGGCTATTGTAAGCGCATCATTGTGTTTTCGCCAGTGTATTTATGCACATCTGTGTGTATTTGGGCATCGGTGTGTATGCGTATCTCTTTGTATTTTGGCATATGTTTGATTATGTATCTATTCATATTTGGATATTGGTGGGTATGTGGATTTGTGCGTATTTGGGCATTGGCTTGTATGCATATCTCTGTTTATTTCGACATGTGCGTGTATGTGTCTCTGCGTGTATTTGGACATTTGTGTGAATATGTATCTGTGCGTATTTGGGCATGGGTGTGTATGTCGCTCTGTGCGTATATTGGCATAGGTGTGATTTCATATCTGTAAGCATTTGGGTACGGGTGTGTATCTTAATCTGTGTGTATTTTGGCATGGGTGTATATGCAATATCTGTGTGTATTTGGCAAAGGATGAGTATATGTGTATATTTGCGCAAGGTCGTGTGTGCGTATCTGTCTGCATTTTTGCATGAGTGTGAATGTGTATTTGTGTGTATATGTGCATGGGTGTTTTTATGTATATGTGTGTATTTGGGCACGGGTTTGTATGCGTGTCTCTGAGTATTTGGGCATGGGTGTGTCTGTTTTTATGTGCGTATAATGGCATGATTGACGACGGCTAATATTTTGTATTACATAAAGCAATACTTTAGTGGGAACTTTAAACTGAAGACGCTGATACGTTATTAATCCATTACGTCATATCCATGTTTGGTTTTTGTTTGTTCTTTTGCAGTTGTTTTTATTTATGTTGTAAATTGTTTCCATGGAGGTGAACACATCATTTGTGTGTTATATATATACTTTTTAGGTGGTTGTAGAGACGAGAAGGATACCTGTGTACAATGGGCTAGATATGGTTTCTGTAACAATAACAGAGATCAAGCAGTGCGATTGTGTCCAAAAACATGCAATCTCTGTGATCAGCGTCAAGGGTAAGTCTTTCTTCTCTATTTTCTTTTTGTTTTTAAATTTTATTCTTTTAAACAGTTATCTTTTCCTTGGATTATGTACAATATTTTGATTGAGATTTCGGAAGGAATTGTTCCCATTAAAAACCCAAACAAAGCCTAAAGCGTTTAATCATTAGATATTTCCATCACAATGCATTCTTCTGGATAAAGTACAGTCGACATCACTTTAAGTGCACACATGTACGTATGTGAAGTACTAGCACGCTATGGCATCTTAATCGAATTATAATACCATCCTTCATTTCTTTCTTTGCTTCAATAGCACAATAGAAACGTGAGACAATACAAGATAATGATTTAGTCTATTTGTGTTGGATGATGATTGTCTATTTGTGATGGATGATAATTGTGTATTTGTGTTGTATGATGATTTAGTCTATTTGTCTTGGATGATAATTGTCTATTTGTGATGTATGATCATTTAGTCTATTTGTGTTGGATGATAATTGTCTATTTGTGTTGTATGATGATTTAATCTATTTGCTTTGTATGATGATTTAGTCTATTTGTTTTGCATTTGTGTTGTATGATGATTTAGTCTATTTCTGTTGTCTTTGTGTTGTATGTTAATTTATCCTACTTGTGATCGGTTAAGATTTAGTCTATTTATGGCTAGTGTTGACGGAGTCTTTTATGCTGGATGATAGTCAGACAGATGTTGCCTATAAGTTTTAACACTTTTGGTAAAATCATTCGTTTTCATAATATGAACACATTGTCTTTATGAATAAGTTTAGGTACAAATGCAAACTCTCATAGATCGATAGGGCCAAATAATTGTAATGTACTAATTTCTTGCCATGTCGGGTTCCTATACAGTTGCTATTGTAACCTTATTGAGCTTCAGCTCAATGTTTGATAATAGGATAGTAAACCTATTATACCCTTTAGTTTAAGATATTATTGTCTGAAGACCATGAGATACGATTGAACACCGACATTTATTGTCTTTAGGCTGTCAGATACGAACGAACACTGTCAATTATTGTCTGAAGGCCATGAGATACGATTGAACACCGACATTTATTGTCTTTAGGCTGTCAGATACGAATGAACACTGTCAGTTATTGTCAGTTATTGTCTGTAGCTATAAGATAAGAGCATACATTGATGCTCTACCCACTCCAGCAATGCCTGCAATCTGTGTAAATGTAAAGCATTATAACATTTGAGGAATGAATCTATGTAGTAATACGACTTGATTGGTTGTAGTGTTAACTACATCGATACAGACATAATGCAAAGATTTAATGAAAAAAGTTTTCCGAAATTCACATCTGTAAGAAAAAGATAAGCGTTTTGCTTACTTTTCGTTCAAGCAGATTCAAAAGTTTATTTTGTTCATGAAGAGTAAGGTTTGTATATCGTTACTCGTGACATTCTTACTCGACACAGTGCAGTGTTTCAATTAAATTTGAAACATAATTCTCTATGTCTATTGTCTTTTTTTTTCTTAGAAGAACAACACACAAAGTTCGATTTAATCAAAACTACTCGGTATTAACTCTTGGTTAGGAACGGCTCCGATGGCCTATTGGTTAAACTATCCGCCGCTGAAGCGGCAGGTCGTGTGTTCGATCCCCGTAGAGTTATACCAAAGACTTACAAAAATGGTACTAGCAGCTGCCTCGCATGGCGCTCAGCATTAAGAGGTTAGTGTTAGAACTGGTCGGCCTGGTGTCAGGATAATGTGACGTGGTGAGACATCATACTACATGTCTGCGGCATGATGCGTCAGTGCTAGACATCACTATAACGTGCATCACTGCAGACATCGTAGCGATATGACTGACAAATTCATAGAGCTGCGTTAAAAATCCTAATCAATCAAACAAACAAACAAACAGAAAACTTACTGAGTTTCAGTTTTTATCAAGACATCAGTCAACTGTATATTAACGTGGACTCAAATCATTAGAGTATTAATCTAAAGATTTATTTTATCTAGACCGTTTTATCACCTGTCTTCTTTTCCTCGCGTTTCAGATTGCCACTACGATAATAAATTGTTTGAAACCTGAGCAAAGTGTGTCCAGATTAATCAGAATCCATTCTACACGAATGCCTATGACGCGTGCTGAGTATGTAGAAACATACGCCATAATGTAAATGAGGAAAATGATGTGAAAATTTGAAGCAACACCTTAAGTATTGTTACATTTGTAGATGAATCGTGGTCACATTTTTAGTGTTATCTGTAAACATCATCTTATTGTCTAGCAGTTATTCCTATGTGCGATTGATGATGTTTTCAGTTTTTATTCTTTTTCTTACTATTTTGTTGTGAGTTTTAACATATGTTATATATTTATTACATCTTTATTCATTATTTTAACTCATAATATATAAAAACATACTTATCTAAATTAAATTGTTTCGGTCCTAACCAATTTTTAGGTACATAATTATATTTATCAGAATTTAGTGACTGTAATCATTCTCTGACACTCAAAAATGAAAAAAAACTAAGGACATCCAATGCTTAGGATTTTGCTATATCCTTATTTTCAGCAGAGATAAAAGTTATATTATTATCATTAAGGTTGTATCTCTTTTCTACATGTTTATGCCGTGCGCTTTTTTCTTCTGTTTGTTCATTTTTGACAATGTGTGTGTCCACATAAATGTCTGTATCATGAATACTACCGAATACTGAAATTAAAAGCAAGTGCCTTGGAGATGTTGCAAAATTTGGTCTTACCTTTCAATACGTCCGATGCACATCTTTTTGATTGGGAGATGGGGATTGTCGGTGGTTATCAGTGGGAAGTGATTGGTTTGATTTCGGTGTTGTTCTTCACAGAAATATATAAATCAAAGATATCACCACAATGTGTGTTAGCAACATATTTTTCCCTCGAAAAACAGTTTTAATATTTGTGTGTTTGTTTTCATATTTATTAAAAAAGCTTTTATTTATTCGTGAATAAAACACATATAACGTGTCTTGGAGCATTTATATTATTGTTTTTTTTTTCTTTTTCTGGAGTATCGTTATACACAGCCAATATTTTAGGAGAATATTCTAGCGATAAAGCCCAGAATTGTAACCTTATGTTTCCGCACTTGACCAGAATGTCCTGAAAACCATTTAGGGACAAGAACATAATTGTAACAGCTACAGAGTATTATCATGGTTTGAACTGGAACCAAATTGTTTAATTTAACATGTAATTAATTTAACATGTAATTAATTTAAGATGTAATTAATTTAAATTCAAAATAGACATGTATTTAATTACATCAGTCTATGTTCCAGTATACCTTATGTCCAGTAAACACCAGATGCAGTGTTGTGAGACCTCTTTCAGTATATCCATATTAATGGAAGTATATGTTTATTTCTGCTTTTTAAATAAGAAATGTAATTGTGTGTTATATTCTTACATACTCTTCCAAACTGTTAATGCTGCCGATTCTGAAAGATGTTTGCGACTATTTTATCTTCCTTTAGTATGTGGGAAACATTAATTCATGAGTCTATTTATAGATTGTTAAACATTTTTCTTTAAATTTCAAGGATGCTTTACTTTCGTTGAAGACGGACTGCTGGCAAATATGGCAGATATAGGAGCACGTTCAACGCTACTTTCTGGAAATTATATAAGAAATTAAAATCGGTCGTTTATAAGAATTAGATTATAAAAACGATGTTTTCTTTTCATTCATGTTGGGAATAGGACACCGTATTCTTCATTTCTTCATAACATGGTGACAAAATGCTTTCATTACATGATATATGGCAATAACATCTTCAGATCTTCATTGATATTTGTTGTTGTACATCGATGAATGCCGCTAAAAAGTTATTTTAAAATCCGATTGAAATGTCAGTGTTTTTAATTTCTCCAATGATATTGCCTTTCAGAATCTAAACATTTCTGAAACAAAATAAACCACATTATCCCTAAAATATCAGATTGTATTTTTATTTTACTTTCAATTTTATTAAATGTTTATTCTTGTCATCATATGGCGAAAGACTTAACTGTAGACATGCCATTAGACAATTCGTTGTTCTTAATTATCTATGTTTGATTATAAATATTATAATATGGAAGAAGAAATAAATATAAGTTTGAGAAAGAACAGATTAGAGATTTAACAATTTAATAGAGATGGACATTTAGAAAAACTTGGGAGCATTAGTGTCTTGTATAATTCATAACAATATTGAGATTAAGACTTAAACGCACCAGAATTTTAACGTCAATGGAAATAAAAAGAGAAGCCCACACTAACGGCACTCGTTTTATAATTGTATATTCCATTTTTTTTTAAAATTATATTTTCAATTCGAATGAACACAGATGGCCGCTATTACCGGCTTGAAGCATCTGTCCTGTTGTTGTGTTGTTTTTCATAATAGATGTGCTTGTTGTCTATCTTCGTTTACATCATTGTGTTTCATAAATGCATTAGCTGTTTAGATCGTTAGCGTTTGATCATCTCCTTGTTTTGGAAAGGAGAACAATTAGAATTGTTCTCGAGTGTTTTGCTCTACTGCTTCAACGTCCTTTGTTTTAGCATAAACCGCCATCACGTGAAGGCCAGACACCCCGTTTATGCTATGATGGGCCATCACTGATTGCTTTAAATGACCACTCCATGGATATCCATACTACATTGTGTTAAAGACTAAACGAACTGGGACTACATTTATCATTACTTAAATGTCAACGGAAGTGACAAAAAAATAAAACGTTGTTTTAAAGATGTCCGGCGTTAAACAGGAAGAAGAAATCCAGTTATCTCTCTTTCACCTTTTCTGCCCAAAGAATTTAAAATTTCGGATGTTAAATTACATAGTTTGGTGCAAATCCCTATTAAATCGCCAGCCAGGGTTTCAACAGTCCCAGAGATACCACTGCTATTGCATTATTCAACGCCAATTCAGTAGGACTACCAGAAAAGTCAACATAAATAGTTAACATTTCGCCAGAAACATGGCGAAAGCATCAGGGGATAAGCATGTAACGTTGAAAGGAAAACAAAACAAATTGCAACAGGTATATGCTAGACCCTGAGTATAATACTTTCGCACCGTAAAAATGTATGAAGTTCAGTTCGGTGAACAATGGGGTGTCAAGCCATGCCAATATATGAGTATGTAAACCTCTAGCATACACGCCTTAATATTGTCAAAGGAACATCAAGTGTGGGTCTTAAAACCACCTTTAATAGACTGTTTGGTAAGGACAGGGTCTGTTAATTAATTGAATCAACAACCGCTCTAAATTTAGCAAGGCGTAGTTCACATTGGAATCGCAAGCTTAGATCTATTATCTTGAGAAGTAAACGGCAGTTGTCTCTACTCTCTAAACAATATTGTAAGAATTATAAGGGAATTTAAGCTACTCCGACGTCATTCGGAAAGTTGTTAAACTTGGAATTACAAGGAGTTTAAGTACAGGTGAGTGACTATTCGCTCGATTGTTGTAATATATGAGAGCAAATAATTTCAGTATGTATACTTTAGTATGTAAAATTATTATTTGCAGGGTTTGATTAATTTGCAGTATTTGATATAGTTGCATATTTTGAGATATGAGCAATATTTATCTAAGGAAATAATATTGTAATTCGCTATTTGGTTTAATCGTTGTAACCTCGTGCATTTATTCAAATGTTGAATTGAAATATAACTTGTATAATGGTTGCAGTGTACAGCATTACTTAATAGGAATTTGACTATTCGTGTATATTTTGTAGGAGTATGATGAGTAAGGATCTATCAGCGTATCAATATGTGAAAAATTGTGTACACTTTGTAGAAATGCAACGTACAGAATTGTGGCTGATTATATGATATTGTTCTGTTTACTGTGCAATAAGATTGTGGATATATATATATATATATATATATATATATATATATATATATATATATATATATATATATATATATATATATATATATATATATATATATATATATATATATATATGACTGAATTAGGGTAACACCAGACTGAATTATGGTACTACTAGACTGAAGTAGAGTTATACCAGACTAAATCTGGGTACTACCAAACTAAACTAGGATGATACCAGACTAAATCCGGGTAATACCAGACTGAAGTAGGGTAATAACATACTGAATTAGGGTAATACCAGAATGAATTAGGGTAATTCAAGGCTGAAGTAGAGTAATGCTGGACTAAATCCGGGTAACACCAGACTAAATCCGAATAATACCAGACTGAAGTAGGGTAATACCAGACGGAAGTAGAGTAATACCATTCTGAATTAGGGTTAAACCAGACTGAGATATGGTAATACCAGACTGAATTAGGTTAAAATGCCAGACTAAATTAGGTTGAAATACCAGACCGAATTAGGTTAAAATAACAGAATGAATTAAGTTAAAATACCAGACTGAATTAGGGTAATACATGACTGAATTAGGGTACTGCCAGATTGAAGTAGAGTAATACCACATCCGGGTAATACCAGACTAAATCCTGTTAATACCAAACTGAATTAGTGTAATTCCAGACTGAATTAGGGTTATACCAGACTGAATTACGGTAACACCAGAATGAATTGGCGTAATACCAGACTGTATTAGCGTAATACCAGATTGAAGTAGACTAATACCGACTGAAGAAGGGTAATACCAGACTGACGTAGGGTAATACCAGACTGAATTAGGGTAATAACAGACTGGATTAGGTTAATACCAGACTGAATTATGGTAAAACCAGACTGAGATAAATTAATACCAGACTAAATTACCGTAATAACAAACTTCTCCAGATCCAGAACTCAGTAGAATAGTTCTCTCATTCAAACTCCAGTTTATAAAATTCTTTCACATTCAGTAGGCATTAATTGGAATGTATTTGGAAGAATATGCTTGTTTATATTCAACAATTTAACCAGTACTTGCCCAGTCAATATATCCATTACAGACTCATCGATTAAGGAGAGTGGCCTCAGACAAAACGTTTGGTTTATCGAGTAAGGAGACGGTCGTAAGACAAAATGTTTGATGTATCGGTTATGGTGAGTGCCCTCAGACAAAACGTTTGGTTTATCGAGGAAGGATACGGCCGTAAGACAAAACGTTTGGTGTATCGGTTATGGAGAGTGCCCTCAGACAAAACGTTTGGTTTATCGAGTATGGAGAGTACCTTCACACAAAACGCTTGGCTCATCGAGTAAGGAGAATGCCTTCAGACAAAACGTTTGGTTTATCGGGTATAGAGCGTGCCTTCAGAAAGAACACTTGACTATTCAAGATACATGCTGACTCAATATGTTAGCAATATTTCATGAAAACTACACTTTAGAGAGGAAACAAAAGTATAATTTTAAAGAAATTCGCACATATATTGAATTTATCAACCTTAAGATGGCAAATACAGATAAATGATGTGATAACAAGATTACTGTTATATGTTCTAGATTAATTTTAATTAACAAGTTTTGTTTTGTAGAATAATACTGTCTTTCTCTTTATCAAGTAGTTTTGAAAAATGTCCATCCCTTTCATGGTACCTTTAAGAGTATTAAGAAGATAATTCCTCCTATTACAGTATGGTCTTTAATACAGAAAAATCAGACATTGTATGAACAGAGTTAACCTATATACTATATAACAGAAAACGAAATCCGTATTGTGTTAATATATGGGTCATTATTTTATCTCCAATTTATTAAACAATTCCGTTTTCTCTGACCTTATCCACAATCGATTGCAAGAATCCTGTATTAGCGCTTATTTGTCAAAAACATAGTGTTTGTGCTATTTGTATTAATCTCTTCTTTAATAACTTAGATTTTAGTGACTATTTGTTTAATTAAGATGAATCGGTCTTGGGAAGGTATTTGTTCGTCACGGGCGATTAGTCAATTGCGAGGAGCAGACGTCATAATGTACAGTATTCTCGAGACTATTTTGTGACTTGTATTATCTTCGTAAAATGGACCAATCCCAATATGTTGACACACGGTATTCTCGGGATATTCTCAGGTGTTTCGGTACATTGAAATAGTACTAATTATGTCTTGGGCGTGTTTCCAGTAATTGATATAACACTACGATCTAAGGCTCAAATATTTATAAAAAAAAAAGAATAGCAGACCACCACCCACCCACACTCACGTCAGCACCACGCTAAATAACAAATGTGATAATGCAATTTCTTAAATAGGTGGCCTTTATTTTTATTAGAGAGAACTTTATTGTGGCATTAACCTGTTTAACAGTCATTTCAATTAATAATTAGTGCTTAGGTCATTGGGAATAGAGGAAACATTGAATTCAAGTTAATCTCAAGCATGTGTTCGACATTTCTTGTTTCACATGGTAATGAGGCGCTATTTAGACTCCAAGTTATTGACGGCAGCCTTATCCGATTTGGCACCAATGACATCTATGTAAGATGGATGATTACAGGAGGGTGATCTGTGCTCTCTGTTGCTTTTTCTTATCCTCCTGTACAAAGATTAAATTAAAAATGTAAAATCAATTACGTTCTTTTTTTATCCAAAACTTACATAATTGTTCATGAAAATGCAACAAGACCACTACGACGACGCCCATCCGCGCTGAGCACGTGACATTTTAAGAAAAGGAATATATGACAAGGAAATTAGCCTTTGTATATCACGTAAATCAATAAATATATCCAACATATATTACGTATATCAAGAACAATCACCCACATATTTAAATCTAATATATCTAGAAAGATAACAGACATCTATTTAGTGCATCAAGAAGATAAACCACACACACACACACACGCAGATATATATATATATATATATATATATATATATATATATATAATAGTAATAATAAACATTATACGTTTAAGACAGTACAACAATAGCAAAACAATAAATACATCACAGTATATGTAACACGTAACCGATAAATTCACCTTATAATATTGTCATGGTTTGATAAACACTGTTGATAAATCACAAGGAAAGTGTTCAAATATCATTACGATGAACCATATTCTTGGAGGTAACTTCTTAAAATTTATGCCTCAAGGTTTTAATCCAGCCCAAATTTCTTGTCTCTCTCACTCCACTGCAGTTTTGACTGTTATGTGTTCGACAGGAGGAGGAAGTGTAGTCATACCATTATAGATGCTGTAAAGCGCTTAGAGCTTCTAAAGATGCGCTAAACAAAGTCCTCATATAATTATTATTATTATTATTATTATTATTATTATTATTATTATTATTATTATTATTATTAATGAACTATAATAGCTTCCATTTAACTATATTCTTATCACAGCCTTCATTTTATTTTATAGTCGTATTAGAGCTTCCATTTCGTTTGTATTTTAGTACAGTTTCCATTTCGCGATATAGTTTTATAACAGAAAGTAAACTCCGCGTTTTAAAAATATGCGTTCGAGTCAACAGCAACACTAATCTCGATTTGTTTAATTCATTTGAAAC
The DNA here is from genome assembly GCA_029339505.1 of Unio delphinus. Taxonomy (NCBI): domain Eukaryota; kingdom Metazoa; phylum Mollusca; class Bivalvia; order Unionida; family Unionidae; genus Unio; species Unio delphinus. Next base: position 2,948,299 of record JAQISU010000111.1, on the reverse strand, counting down.
TTATTTCCCGAAGTTGACATCTAGAAGCAGCGCCTACTTGAGCAGCTAATGTACCAAATAAACTTATTAAGGAGAATGGGCTATTACAATGTAGCCGATAGGTTCATGGAAATGACACATATGTCTGATCCACAGGATTTCTTTCAGATACACCATAGACTCGGGACCTCATCAGTTCATATAGCGATACAACAATCGTCAAAACTGAAATCATGTTGGGCTGAACTGGAGTAAAAAAATATTTTCTGAACCAAAAAAGGTAGTTTATATTACACTTTCGACAATTTGTCTGTTTGAAACGTTCGGTATATAAACCCAACACATCGATTCACCCAGTTGATGATTTCCTTTTCTAATGTAAGGTCTATCGATACTAAATTCGATTGATAATAAATTAATGTCTACTGTATCACGGTATATCGATCTTAAATTTATGTCTTTTGTATCAAGGTCTATCGCTATTAAATGTATGTCTGTTGTATCAAGGTATATCGATATTATATTTATGTAAGCAGCAGGGGGAGGGGGGCGAATCGGACATTTGCTCCAGACATCATTTGCTCTAAATCTAACAAACGTCTCGAGAGAATTAATTCGAATCCTTCTTTTTCAACCAAAAAAAAAAAGATTACTTGCTCGAAACATAAGTTTTTCGCAAATCAAACTCCAAGACCGTTTTCATCGTTTAGTCAAAATATGTTCTCGTCGTGATGTCATCGCCCCCATGCTGCTATGGGTTATCCAAATATTTGATCAAGTCCTTAGGACGAAAATCATTTATGATTTCACAAACAAACTAATCGCTAACACCTCGTCTTGTAGATCAATCAAATTATTTGACTGGTCGGTGAGTCGGAAATTAATTCTCGTTAGCGAATTATTATGGCATCGCATGTAGACAGGATTAATTGGGTTTTCAATAATTAGGAATCCTGGAGGAGCTGTTGGTGCAAACGAATAAAGAATATATCCCTGCTGAGCTTGATTTTATTGCTCTAGATTAATTTGATAGCTTCCTTCAATTGCATCACATGTTAAATTGAGCGCAATCACCGTTGAAATATTCACATTGTGCGGGGCAATATGCCTACCGCCGCCATCTGGGTCATTATTATATTTAAGGATAGTTGAATCTTGTACTTGTAATACCTTGCTAACATTTCTAACAGATTCTTTTAGTTCCTCAGCGTTGTATCCTGGAAACTTGAAATTACGCAGATCGGCTTCTGTGATATTGTAACCGGTTAGGAATCGTTGTTTATTGTTGCTGTTGTCATTAATTATTGTTTGAATAATTAGTTCGTTGATATACTCCATGTCAGATATAAGCTGATTTAATATTTCAACGTTTTTCGCGATTTTGTTTGCCGTAGTTGTTCTAGTTGTGTTTTATGTAATTGATTAATTTCATTAAAATAACCAGTGATGTTAGTTTTCGTAAATGCGATAGTAACAGATGAGTCAGCTGTTCTTTTAATGATAAAATCCCATTGCAACGTGTTTTTGTTGATAAATATAAATCTGTCGGGGATTTTTCCTTTTTTTATATCAGATAAATTATCTCGATACATGGGAGTGATTTCGTGATATGATTGTACATCCGTGGTTAAGTCGGCGGCGGGTCCGGGTGGTTTTTCAGGCCATCCTAGCACTGTTCTTAACGAGCTGTTATAGATATCTACAATGTATCCCTCTGTGCTTATTTCGATCGACTACGAGAGCGTCGGTTCATGAAGATTACCGGGTAATAGCTATTTTTGATTCTTTTCCAGTGATTGATTTTATTCTACGCTGAATTTCAGAATTGATTTGCTCAATTTGGTACGACCCAGTTGGTAACGAAACAGTTTCCCACTCTGGAGTACCATCGGGTTTATTCTTATACGAGAACACCAGTGCGTTATTGGGTTGCTGACCGCCAAATGCAACCGATCTGATATTAGGCCAGCTATGATATACTCGTAATTTCGCCAGCGCGATCTCGCGCACTGGAATCGGAGAAGGGAAGTTCACACTAAATTCAGGGTTTGTTGATGTTATTGATATCATGATTGTTCGTATCGGAGTGGTATTCTCCGCGATTCGTTGAAGCAGTTCGAGTGACATTATTGTTAACGCTATCTTCAATTTCCAATTTCAACATCGCGGAGTTATACAACTGGGTCATCGTGGAAAATTCAACATCGGATATGAACGAATTATCTATCAACAGATAGATCAACTCGGATAATTTCGAATACGCGTCAAATACCACCCGGTACCGAGCTGTATAATCACTGAGTTTTTTCTGAGAACACGATGATAACTTTTTAGTTATCGCGGTGGCGACTACCGCAATTGTTGTTGCCGCGGAGATAGCGATTGGAACTGCAATCGGAGCCATCATGGTCACCGTCGACAAAATAACCCCGGCGCTGGCCATCACACCGGACACCGAGTACACGGTGATGTCGATGATTGCTACGCTTCGTCGGTATTTTTTTATTTTTTCACGATAGCGCTCAGAAAGTGATTTCAAGTTCGCGGAAAATTCTTTCACGGTATCATATCGATATCGATGCGATTGTGATACCTCTGGGACTATTATTGGTTCAATGATTTCATCGATGTCATTACTATTTTAAACCCGCTAGTGTTTTCAATTATTCGATTGTGTACTTGGATTCATGGTCGGTGGGGTGAATACCGGATACGAATTCTAGCGTCCAGGGTAGCGACTCCCTAACCCCTGCCGCTGGCCCGTCGGGTGTAGTTATATCAATTCGGATAGGGTATCTTATTCGGTCGGGCGCGTAGGGTATCATATCGTTTATATATGTTACTGTGTTAACGCCTGTTATATATGATGGTCCCGGACCGACTCTCAAATCAAATTTACGGCGATGTATTATTGTAAATCGATAACAACCCGGTATACTACCATATTTGCTATGAAAATATAAACTATTTTCATTTCCTTGCATCCAATCAAAGGTTCCACTGGCAACTGTGTATACGATGTTATCAACGGTTTTTACGCGGTGTGGAATTTTTACTTTATCGAGTCGTTCGATCATTTTTGTAAAATCTTCTTTTAGTTTAAAAATATCCGTGTAAATATCGAGATAATTTTCCTTGATTTCGTTAGAAACCATCATCCTCCCCGCCTCCCTGTTATAAAAGAATGAAATTTGAAGGTATTTAATTTCTTCGAGAATTTTTAGATTAAGAATATCATTGTACATTTCGAGATAATTTACTTTGATTTCGTTAGAAACCATCATCCTCCCATCCCTCTTGCTAAAAAAGAATGAAATCAGAAGGCTTGTGATTCCAAGCCGTGCTTTGTTTTCAATATACCTGTCGATGTCAGAAAATTTTGTCGTGATATCTTGAGGTTTACTGCCCTCAAAGAACTTATTAACAATTTCGCTGGTGAGCTTTTGTTCGTCAATAGCTTTTTTAACTTCAGCGAGGGTCGGGCCTGTCAGAGGTGTGGTTTCAGACACAGGTGTTCTCCCCAAAAATTTATCCACGATGGTATTAAGTGTTGTTTGTCTCACCATAAACATATTAATATCTTTGAGAGTCATCGTAGATGTAGCTGGGACACCAAAGAAATTATTAGCGACGTAGGTATTTTCAGTATGCTTGCCAATAAATTCGCTAATTTCAGCGAGAGTCATGCCTGCCATAAGCGGGGTTCCAAAAAACTTACCAACGACGTCGTTAGTGGGTTTTTGTACCTTTTCAAAATTTTCTTTTAGTTTAGAAATATCCGTGTAAATATCGAGATAATTTCCCTTGATTTCATTTTCATTCATCATCCTCCCCGCCTCCCTGTTAAAAAAGAATAAAGATAGAAAGTTTTTAATTTCAGCGAGAGTCATGCCAACCACAAGCGGGGTTCCAAAGAATTTATGTACGACATTTTTGCGAAAAGAATTATAACCTCGTATATAATCATCCAGCTCACGGCCGTGGGCGGCAATCGCGTCGGTGATCGTAGACACAAGTGCGCCTGGTTTAAGTCGTCCACCGCTGGAATACAGCGCAATAGAGTTTTCAGCGGCATCGCTCTGCCGTATCAAAATGTCATCCGCGGATATATTACTGCTTTTCAATTTACCCTGGCGATCTTAAAAAAAAACAATTTCGTTCGGGTCAACACTTGCTAAATTTTACGTCTCAGCGATTTCATCTTCAATTATTTTTTTACATCCTCGATAGAACCCGCAGATGTTTCCGCGGTGGGTTTCATCATTGACAGAGATCGTTCCCAAATAGCAATCATTATTGTTAGCGCAACTTATATTCTCAATTTATTGATTCTCTAAAATTACCTTGTAATTTCCCACTCGTGTATTTATTTACATCCAGATGAGGTGGTTTCTGTGACGATGAAATCTCCGCGAGGACATTTAATACTTCACGGCCGCATATCGGTGGATCATTTAATTGTTGTGTTGGCAGCGTGGAATAAAAAGTCGGAAACACTTTGAGTTTTATCGAAGAATTTATATACCGCATAAACTCGCTTGGCGGAGCTAACCCATATGAATCAAAATAGACAATTCCACGTGGATCAATCGCGTATGCAACCCAGTGAGTTCCCGATCCGTTACTGCTATCAAGATTGATGATACCGGTTTCAACGCGTTTAGGTTTTCTCGGTAATTGATCTCTCATAAAAACCCCTCTGAAGTTTTGTATCGCTAGTTTTTTAACAGCATCAATTAAATCAAAATTGGACATGGGAACAATTGGGTTTTCAACTAATAAACTGTTCCTGGTATTCTTAGACCCTTTCCGCTGTACCATGAATATGCAGTCCCTGGTAGTCTTAAACCCTTTCCCTTTTTTTATATCCTTTCCCAGTTGCCTTTTTCAACGCCATCCCTGCCGCGGTCCCAAAGGCTCCATACGCAGCCGCTTTCGCCACCGCTGGGGCAGCCGCTGAAATCAATGCTGGTATTGCAGCTAACAATGGAAATATACCACCTGATTTTATCATGTTGGCGACTGCAGCCTTTGAAAATACAATTTGAACCCCTCGCTTATTCTTCAGCGCATCATTGAAATGTTTTATTTGACGATCCGTCAATGATATTTTATGTGTACCGCCGGATATCTACGCTGGTTTTAACTTTATTGTGGTTCCACATTCTTTCTTGACCTGATCATCAGTCAGCTTGACACTAACAACACTATATGTCATTTTATTGTAAACACATTTATACTTTCAATTGATCTATTTGTGAATCGTGTACATATTTTCCACTGGTGCATCAATAAGTCTCATTCGTCCGCCAGCTTCTCTAACAACATTGATTAGTCGCTGAGAATGACAGCAACCGCTCTATAATCAACACCACCGGGATCTATGCGAGCCCTAAAATGTATGTCAACGACGGATTGCCTTGTTCAATCAAGATGTTCCAGCGAAAAGTAATAAATCGGATATAGGTTTTTAAAATCAAGTTGCGATATTTGTAAACCAGTATCAACATTTTGATCACGAGCCATATATGACAGCATCCGATGATACACACGTGCTATGTGGTTAGTGTTGTAATCAAGCTGTATATCCTCAGATGGTTCTTGTTGTCCGTTTATTCTTAGTGAAACCTCTTTGACTCCTAATCGATCAAATATCATATGACTGCGTTCTTGGGAGCCTAATCGATTCCGATTCTGCAGCGCTATAAATATATGACGTGGAGCTGAAACGCCTTGTTTTGATGCCAGGTGCCATGTAAATGTATCAGCAACATTATCCTCTTTGGTGTCAGTTGTTGCTGTTATCCAACTTATCAATGATTTGCCACCTGTGTCCATAAATGAAAGTAGCCGCTCTTCCGTGGTAATTGATGGGGTCATTACTGGCATCCACATTACTATTTTACTCAAAACAACTTTAACATCAGCGGCACCAGTACGCCAAATTGCATCATTGTCATTGCCTTTTCGCACTATTGCGATTGTGTGTTTGGCTCCATAGATGACTTTTCTGACATTTCTGCAGAATCCAAATATGTGATGGAGTGGAATCGCACATGAAAAATATCGCTGGTGCTCTTGCAATGCTAATTTTCGTGTTGCGAATCCTAAATTAAAATTACCATTAACGCCTCCGAGAATATCAAACGCAGCTCCGGGTCTAGCTCGACGTTCTGGATTAGCTGCTTCTTGTTGATTGTCTTCTGCATTATCTCTTGCTGTTAACACTTTAATGTATTGAAGGTGGTCAGCGTTATCAGTAGTATCCTTTGCAAACATCATAGATGGACCAGCCGACCTTGTATAATCATCCGAATATCTTGATAGTTCGATTATTGTTGTCGCAACATCAACTTCACGGTCTATTGATTCAATTTCTTTTCCATCAATGCGATATCGTGCGCTTTCAAATGAGGCCATTATGCCATTGTTGACGAAACCAACTCGGATATTTGGATCATTTACATATGGGGTATCCGTTGCAACATTTGTTACGAGTTTTCCCTCGATTTCAATAAATGCTTCACATGGTAAAAAGTATTTACTGGTATCTTGAACTTGAAGTTCAATTCGCGATCGTAGGTCTTGTTGTACTGCATGATAGGAATAGTATTGATAATCGCGGACGGAATCGTCCTTGGGTACTGGGGCTTCTATATCGAAGGCCGGATCAGCTTGTCGTTTAAACATTATATTAACATACTAGTGTTTTCAATTGTGAAACTCTTTGTAATCATCGTCGTTTTTGTTTTCGTTTCAAACCACTTCCTGCTATCGCGTTCATGATAGCGCTATCTGTTACTGGTGAAGCCGTCAATGGCGACGGAGTCACCGAAGCAGTCAACGACGCTAGTTTTTCTTCCACTGCGCTATTTATTGCTTTGCTGATCTTTGCAGGCATCACTGTAGTTGATGGCAGCACCGATGGTTTCACCACTGACTTCGTCGCTGTTGGTTTCTTTCGCACCAATGATGCTATTTTATCTTTCGCGGCAGAAAATGCCCTTCCGGCAAGATTTCCAACAGCGCTGATTCCCTTATCACGAATAATATCAATGGCCTTCATTGATAATTGTTTAGCTAACGGCGCCACTTTTGGGGCCATTCTTGTAAATAACCCCGCAATGGTATTGCCGAAACCATCTCCGTAATATGCTCTATAAACAGGCAATCGTGAGTTCATCACGTAGACGCTTAAGGGTTTATCATGGTTGTAGTGTATGATCATCTTGTTATAAAACTAGTAGTTTTTCAATTAGTGATCAATCGCTAAAATCAATAGGATTTTCATCATAACCAATGGCGTCTCTGTGATTTTCAACTAATTCAGCAATGAGTTCTCGATATACATCAATGTCCATGGTACCGCCGGCAAATAATCGTCTACAGATATCAGCTGCTTCATTAATTATCTCGACGGAATTGTTTCCGGCTCGCTTTCCACCCATAAGTACTTCTAACCGTGATATATCACTGAGAATATTACCAGGACATGTCACGGTTGCGTTGAAATCCTTTGGATTTCCAATCGAATATCCTTTTCCGCTTATTTTCTTGGAATCGGCTTCTGCTTTTATGTCTATTTGTTCCGGGATTGGATCCTCCGTATAACGTGGTGGTTGTGGACCGCCTTTAACCGCAGCTAGAAAGCTATTATAACCAGGGTGCTGCAACGCTCTGATTTTATTCCCGCCGTGTTTCGCTAAATATATTTTTGATGCCCAAGTGCCTGCGCCTCTTATAAAATTTTTAAACTCGTCTTTTAATAAATTCTCTCTTGTACCCTTTGGAAAATTTTCTCTAGCAAAATCAGCTCATTCGTAATCCGTACGGATTCCTCTAATTTCATTTAATGCTGCGACTGTAAATATATTCTCAGGTGAATAGTCTTTTCCTCCAGCTTCATCTTGTTCTTCTTCTTCGCGTTCTTCAATTTCGCTTTGGGTTTTTATATCACTGGATAGCTGTTGTATCCCTGCGCGCGTTTGTTCGGTTTCTGCTGCTATCTTTTCAAGTGTATCAAGCAGCGGCGCCTTCGTTGCTCGTTCTTTTTCAGGAATATCTCCGTATATCGCTGCTTCAGTTAACTTTTTCACATCTTTGGTCGCACTTGTTATCGGAGTAAACAGTTGTTCACTTGACACAGAAAAGTCAGTCTGCGCTTGTTGTCGTTGTTGAAGTTTATCGCGAAGTCTGTCTCGTACCGGTATAAACTTTTTAATTGCTGCTAGTCGCTCTCGGGCTAATTTAGTTGTAAGCGATTCACCTACCATATATTGTTTGTGAACTGAGTTTTCAAATGTGAAACTATCGCAATTAAAAGCTGAGTTATTAAATAATGTAACATCAAGCTAGCGTATCCATCTCTGACAGGGTTAAACTGTACGACGCTATCCGCGAATGTTTCAGAAATAACATCGCTGGGGGTTTCAGAATTGTATCTGAGAACGGCGATGAACGATTTTTGTTAACGACGCGGCAACAACAACAACTACGTGAAAGTGGAGGTGTCGCGGTGATTACTTGCTACCATAACCAGATCATCCAGTACGCACATAACTGCATGAGCAAGTCCAAACTGTTGAGTATTCTTACAGGAGAAAATCCTATGTGACAAGTGTAACAAAAAACGCTAAAAAAAATAATTTTTTACTGAAAATTTACTGAAGGCCTATTTTTTATAGTAACGCTCACGTAGTTAGGATACTGGTTTTTCCTCGTTTAATATTTTTCTAAGATCACGAACCTTAGAACTAATTTCAGCTTGTTTTTGATACTCTTGGCCGAGCTTTTGACGTATTGCTTCAACGGTGCTAAATAGCATTATCAATACATTAATGTCGTTGCATCAAACAAGCATTGATGAACTTTTGAATTCCTTTCACGAGCCTCTACATCTTAGGTAAAACATAACGACCCTTACTAGACTGATACTCAATGTCTTCATATTCCGAGGTAATCCTGTCGCAGTTGGGATCTTTAGATAATACTATCCCTCGATTTCGCAAATTTGAAATTTCAGCAATTATAGAATTTACATCTTTGATATCCATTATTTATATAATACATTTTACCTCCAATTATTAAAAAAAAATGCTAAATAAATGGCATAAATTATGAGCGGTTATTTCATTCATGAGTCCCTTATTCAGGCCTTTGTGTCTTTGTTAGGGTCTTTTCACTTGGCTATCCATTCCGGATGTGATCGTAACACCGTTTCTATTAGCTGGTAGCCCATTCTGTGCTACCCTATGGGGTTCCTCATGTGAATGCAGAGGTTTTTGCATCAATTTATACCATTTATTTTACACACATTTACTTTGAATTTGATTGGATGTTCTTGTGACGTGGGCGTAGTCAAACCAATCCAACATTGCAACCCATGAAATCAAATTCATGGTTGCATAAGTTGGAAAAAACACCAACCCACGCTACCGAGAATGTGATAGCATAAGTTGCAATGTTGGTTTGATTGAGGGGTCCGCCCTTCACCCCAATTAATAGAAAAACATCTTTCGTTTCGCCATCAAATAATGTATTTGCTATGGGGACCGAACACGTAGTTGATAGATCTGTGTTTACAAGACAAACACGCTACCGTTTAGACTACGGAGCTGTCATACAAAATAGAGATTTTTTAAGATATATATATATATATATATATATATATATATATATATATATATATATATATATATATATATATATATATATCTTCTGATTATACTTAACAATAAGAGATTTTTAAAATAGACAATTTTACTGTATCCACAGAAATTTCATAGTATTTAGGAAATAAAATACTAAGTACACACAAAAAAAAATAATTTAACTGTTGTTTAAAATATCATGTAAATAGCTGGGTCTTTTCAGTCACGCATGCCTGCGTCAGTTAAATACCGATTCAATATACAGGGAGGGGAATAAAAGAACGTTTGTACTGAAAGTCACGCATGCCTGCGTCAGTGAAATACCGATTCAATATAACCTGACATGTATACTTAACAATAAGAGAGTTTTCACTGTATTTATAAAAATGCATACAGGAAAAAGGAAAAAAAAAATTTTTACACACAGAAAAATACAACTCGCACGTAGAAGATAGTAATTGTACAGTCACATCAATGATTAGCAGTCTACATGTATGAGGTCACCTTTTCTAGTATGATATTATTTATGAAACGAGATGTTTGAACAAATGTTTAAGCGCAGAGGAAGTTTGTCAAGGCTGCACACAGCACTGATATATCTATCTGGTTTTAATAAGTTGTGAAAACATCGTAACACAAAACAGCATGTAATTTCGATGTTATAAATATAAATCTCCACAGTCACGTGTGCGCGCGCACGTCAATTATACCTCTCTCTTTACCTGTAAAAATAGCAGACGACACATACCTTGACGGTCATAATACAAGGGAACTTAGTGAGTGGAGTGTTATGAGTGGTGGCTGACTTATCCATAAAGGCTTTATCTCCCTTGAATCGTTTCAGATGTATATGAAAATTGTATCCTGTGTAAGTTTTTCTTTGACAGAACCGATTTTTGAATTCCTTATGCAACAAATCGTATTGAAGACCTACAAATATCGAAATATCTACTGGCTTCATTCATTTACTGAAATATTTTCTCTTCGCTAGTTTCTGTATCAAAATGATTTGACATGTTTAGCCTTTTTTGCGTGTTTGACGGTTCCACCTAATTTTGTATTCTGACTTTGAGTAACAACTCGTAAGTTATCCAATTTGTTATTTTGAGGGAATCCATCTACGTGATCAATCACAAAACCATCTTTGATCAATCCGTTGTGACATTCGTATGCAAATCGATGACAATAATATCTCTTCTTCCCGGCACTAAACATCAAATAACCTCTATTATTTACCCATCCAACCGGCTTCTTTAGTCTGCAATTTCTAACAACACCATTACGGGATGCTTCATAATTAACAAGCACTGGGTGAGGTCTGAAATCTTGGCTCATTTGTATAATAATACTATTTGTCTAATTTATATCTGCTTTAATTATAAACCTCTTGATATAATCTTGAGGGTTTTTTATGATTTTGTCGCTGACGGAGTCATCGGTAGGATCAATAACTGCATTTTTTATTCGTTTGTCATAGTAGCGTTTTAGTTCCCTGTATCGTTTACCCCCACAAGCAAGACACAACTGCAATTTTCCCCTTACCCCCACCCCACATCGGAGGCACGGAAGGGAGCCAAAGGAACCGTTGCGAACACTTTGTAAATTATACCCACAGAATTCGCTTCTGCATGTTTTGTTACACGGGGTTGTTGATCCAATCATTAGCCACTTGCAGTGATTCATTATACTATATTTTTCTATTTAAAAACTTGTTTTAATTATAACATGGAGGAGTTCGAGAGATTATCAGCAATTAAGCCTTTCTAAAAAGTTAAATTCAATCTCGATAGAACCCTCAAAGATGTGCCAAAACAGACAATAACGGGAAGAGCCTTGATAAATAAAATACGCGATTGTATTAATGAATTCAAACACTACGGCGCATCTCATAGCTGGTCAACATTTCGAATTGATGGCGTTGTTGATGCCACCATGAACGACAGCAACGTAGCCATGATGTTATCACAACTTGGCAACAAAAAGTATTTTTTTAGAGTGAAATTCATTATCCGTGTAGAATCAGGCGGTTGGATTATACGAGACAAATTTGAACCGATTCTCAAAGACAAGAAAACAGTCGTTGTTAGCCGTGATTCTAAGCCGGGTCTGTTAACTGGAATTGACAAACCATACTATGAACGAGCATATCCTGAAACAGCAGTTGTGTATGGGATATATCCGTTAAATGAAAAACCCGATATAAGAAAACTTAAACCAATGAAACAGTCGTCGCCGGCGACTTTGTCGTCAGTTGCTTTGCCACTCAATTGTGTAGCAGCACGAATAACAGAACATTTTACAAATGCATCCCGAGGAAACAAACTTACCGATCTACGGCGTAGCAAAATAGCTCAATGGGAGTTAACGGTGAAAGACCGCGGAGCGACTATTAACGATATAGCAAAATTGGAAACGTCGCTGAGATTTCCAATAACTGTTACAACGATAACCGGAGAAGTTTTATACGAATCAAAATATAAATCAAAGGGAGCCCCAATTAAAATTATTGATCATAACGAACACGCGTGGACGTTCGCGGTCACAATATTTCCACGAAACAGAACAATAAAGTATATACCCGACGAATTCTTACGAGAAGAATTTTCCAGGGACGGTTTTCTCGTTGAAGAGAAACTATTCGATGCTATTGCGCATTTGAGTATAAACGACCCCGTGTCGGTGTGGTTACTTCGCAGCACTGAAAACGACCCGGATACGTTTGATCAGTTTGTAAGACCAAACGGTGAATTATACCGCACTGAAGCATTTCACAACAAAATGAAAAAAGCAGCTAGTGGGTTTTTAACGGCGTGTGGCGAAGCCACCGATGAAATTATCAACGACGAACAATTATTGACAAACTGTTTTACAATCCCGTCGGCTGCAGCTCATTTTGCAAGAATCAAAAAAGTATGGAAACCAACACGCGTAGAATTCTTGCCAGACATTGAGGCTAGTTGTTTAGAATTTAATCATGGCGGTTTATGGAATCAAAAATACGACAGTGATAATATCATTTCAGTTGATATGGTTGCTTGTTATCCAGCGAGTTTTCTTGGTTATGGAGAGTGTACTGAGTATTTTAAACGATTTGGGCACCCCGTACATGAAATGACTCGTGTTGAAATTAATGGGTCGCTGCCTGATTTTGATTTAACTGGATTCGCTCGTGTAGTATCATTTGAGTTCGCAGCAGGACTTCATCGCTGTTGTTATATTTGGATTGGTAGACACATGTCTGAAAGTAAGTGGCTGCCAATAGCGCTATTACGATTCATGATTGATACAAAAATGTTAATTTCGCTGACAGTCAGTGAAGCAATTATATCATATCGGAAACAAAGCAATGTCTGGTTACCAACACCTGATAGTATAATTGAGGAATTCAGAAAACATATTGATGCCGGTGAAGAATATATCATTGAGTGGTCCAAACGGGTATTTAATCAACGAAACATCGAAGCAAAAGATCTCGGCAGAAGAATAATCGGAAAATTCACTCAGGGAGGGAAAAAATGTGACTATAAAAGATATTGTTCACGGCTGATTATGGATAACACCGAATACGACTTTGTAATCGCAGATGCAGTATCCAAAAACATATATGTCGATCGTAAAGATGCTTTTTTGTCATGATGGAACAAAACTGGGTACAGTTGTTACTTATAGCGACGGTTACAGACCACCGTATACACATCTGAGGTCGTCGATGCTGGGTTATGCTTGCATTAATTTATTTTCAATGATAAATAGATTTCCTGACACTGCGGTTAGAGTTGCCGTTGATTAATTTTACATTAACAGCAAGTACAGTTGCGCAGTTGCTGAATTCACTAATTTGGATGAAAGTTGGGGATCATGGAGAATAAAAAAAGAAATGCTACGTGAGTATTCTGAATCAGCAGACGTTGAGATTAAAAACAGTTACTTACGCGGTGATAATTTATCAGAGCGTTCTAATTCACCATCGATATCAGATCCAATTTGTAGATATAAAACAGTTTATTTAAACGGCTGTGGCGGGTCAGGAAAGACGACGCGTGCAATCGAGTTATATCGAGGACGCGTAAACATGATTGTGCTGACGCCAACACATAAATTAACCAGAGAGATAAAACAACGATTCGTTTCCGCGTGTACGTATCATAGTTTTTTCAGATACAGTGGTGACAAATGGACACCTGAACGAATGGGAGATAAATTCATCCCCGAGGTTATAATTTGGGATGAAGTATGCACAGTATCAACAGAAATATTAAAGATGTTCTTGGATTGGCTGCTGCAAAAGAATACAGCGGTGATAATGTGCGGAGATCATGGACAGCCACCACCATTTGTCGGCGCGGGTCCACATAATTGGCTGAAAGAATTCGTGGACTATTATGAATAACATGATAGCGATTATAGGGCACTTGACGAACAATTAAGTGAGGTTAAAAAATTAATTAGACTGAAACCCGACAGAATCCAATGTGAAATAATCAGGGAAATAATTTCTGAAACTCCAATGGAGGAATTTTATAACACATGGAGACCAAACGATTTTGTAGTTGCTAGCAGAAAAATAGTCAGACACACTTCAGAAAAAGTTGTTTGAGCTTCACAAAGAAAAATATCCCCTGATAAAAGTTCCATTGTGTTATAGACCCGCTGACACACGGCAACAGAATATTGAAGTTGAAATTCCAGGACAGCGTGAAAGACAAACACTAGTATTAAATGATATTGTGCTGGTTGATATCAGTGTTGTCGAAGACGCATTGCGTGCTAATTAATCGCCATGGACACTGGGTTATGTAACAACAATACATTCCTCGCAGGGATTAACCATCGCGGATACCATTGTTTGGATAGTCGATAATATCAATGAGTTGTCAAATTTAGTCTATCTTGCAGTGTCTAGAGTACGGCGAATAAATCAGCTTCGAAGAATTGTATTTGATGACGACGCCACAATGGATGATATTGATGTTAGCATCATTAATAAAAAAACTCTCCGATTACAAACAACAAGACAAAAAAAACAACGAGAATTTGATATTCTGAATTAATAATCGCGTTGAAGAAACAACAGAATAATCACTGCGCGAGTTGCAATTGTATAATGCGTTGGCATTATTCGGATAAAGATCCTCGCCAATTTACCGTAGACAGAAAAAATAACAGTCTCGGTCATGTCAGAAACAATGTGATGTTGACTTGCCTTGAGTGTAATAGACGCAACGGTGCTAGTTAAGGCCGCGCGGAGGCAATTGAGTATCGTCAGGAATAACTTGTAATTGTTCGCGTGTAAAACCCCGCTGAGGGGCAGTTGAATCCAATTTATAGATTGGAGGTCTACCAGTTGATCGTGTTATAGTAGATATGCTATGCGTAGTGACACTCCAAATAGGATCAGTAGCCCTTTTTTACCACCTTCGAGTTCTCCTGGTTCATATAAATATCTCACGGTGACTTTGCCGAGAATTGGCTGAGAAACGCTATCCCGCTGTGGTTGTGGTATATAATTTTTATTGCGTTGTTAGGTTTCATATTGATTGCTCTAGTAATCTCGTTATTTAGCTCTGCAACTACCCCTGGTAACCTTTTGACCCATTCACGGGATCGCTTTTCTTGGATGAATTCTTTTGCGTATTGATATCCAAATAACCGCTCAGCAAGCGTCAGATTAAATCGTTATACAATTGCCTGATGGCGATGTAGTGCAGTATGCCCCCGTCTGATGGTGACATTGTGATCTTTCATCGCTCATAAAACAGCGCCTTGAAATTCCTTGCCAGGATCAACTTGTAACAGATTTGGCCACAGCAGAGGACCTCGTCGATAAATCTTTTCAAATGCAGAAACAACTTCAGGTGATAATTTTGTTTTTAGCGGTTCTGCTTGTTTGTATCGACTCGCAATATCAACTACGATTAGCGCGTATTTGTAACCGATGTCATGTGGTAAAAACAATAAATCAGCTTGATGAACTTCATTGGGTCCGGTAACATCAAAATGCGAGAAATTAATTTGTTTAGGACGCGGTAGATAAATTTGCCATATAGCCTGTTTGGATAACCAATTAGCCGCAGTGGCCCTTTTCACTTTTGCGGCGTTGGCGAGTTTATTGATTGCAGCGTTACCCCTCCAGCATCCTCTTGGGGAATAATAAATAGATTCCATATTATTAATTACCAGAGCCTATCATCAATTTGCCTTTCATAGCTGATTTTACCAACCACGAAGCCAACTTTTCTTTGAAAGATTTATCAGGAATAGCATTTAACGCATGAATTAGTTTCACATCCGCGAGATGTCTATGTTGCAGATTGCTGCTTTTATATGCAACATCATGAGCATGACACGCCTTATCAATAGCGTTTATCGGATACTCGCCGGGTCGGGGCTGATTTTGATCATCAAGTCTGATATCTAATCCTGTTCAGGGGCCACAGTAGCTATATCCTGGAAGGTGCTTTTCTCCGGGGTACTTTGCCCATGGGGTTCCAGGGAGTTTTGTTAACTTGGCTGCGATATCACCTCCTCGCTTTTTTTAAAACATGTCCGGATTTCATAGAAACAAATCTAAACTTTTTTATACCACATGTTGCACATCTACCAGTTAGTGCTGATCTGTTATTTTTAGTTGTAATCGTCATCACATCATTTGTGTTAGTACGCGTTTTACACTTCACACAATATAGATCCATAATTTATGTATAGACATATGAATATAATTGATTTTTCAGCGACTAAAACAAGAGAACCAGTTAAGCATCATGCAGCGCTACCAAACTCTATCCGCGCAATTATAATCGGGCCATCTGGATCCGGCAAGACGCAATTGTTGCTCAATTTAATAATGAGATGGATGAAGTGGGATAAGTTGTATTTAGTTGCTCCTAGCGTAGATGATCAACGATGCAATGAAGTGTTAAAGGATTTTAACGATAATGCATCAGAAATTAAGGGTGAGAAAGTCATTGAATTTATAACTGATATTGACGAGTGTCACAGAATTAGGCGAAAATTTGAACTGATTTTTGTTGTACTTGAATTGCAAACGAAACTCACCATTTTCTTGATTTCGTCGTACACGCATTACCTGGGGTGATTAAGTGGCGTGTAACGATTTGCATGTGCCAATTTGTAATTTACATGAAATCCGAAATACTCGTTTTACGTGGTGCATGGCAAGCTCGATGTGATTTATGTTCGCCTATTGAGAGTATATAAGGCGAAGGATTTCTCATTATTATTTACGGGAACTAAAATATCTAATCGAAGGATAGATAACCTCGTCTTGCAAATCTCCAGCCAAAGGGGTGAGTGTTAAATTTACATTTCGTTTTATTGTGAATTTTATTCAGATTATCATTTCGTATAATGATGCTTTTATTGCAATTAAACGTGGAATATTTGGAATTACTAGTCACTTTTAGACTTTAAATACAATATCGTAATCTACGGCTTAGATTATTTTTGAGACAACTATTATTAGTCTGGTTTTGTTTATTATAGCTGATTCCGTCGTTGATTCCGTCGTTGATTCCGTAGTTGATACCGTAGAAGTACATCACTGATAGCGCATCTAATAACATCGTTGATACCGTCTCTGATACCGTAGCTGCTAACGTAGTTGTTACAATGTATCTGATACCGTAGCTGCTAATAACATCGTTGATACCGTAGCTGTTAACACATCTGATACCATCTTTTGATAAACGTCTTTGATATCGTCTGATTTGTTGTGGGACATCTATTGTTTGTTCTGGAACATCTCTGTATAAATATCTGAATGTGCTTGTGCCGTTAATTTGTGCAAACGGAATTGAAGTATCTGTCTGTGTGTCGAACTGTCTGTTCGTCAACATCTGTGTAACATGTAAATATCCGGAAAGCTAGAAGTCCGAGTGTCGGAGCTGTCTTAGAGTTGTAAAACGTCCGGGTCGACATCTAGGGGAGTGAGGAACCGTTGGTTCGGGTAGATGTTGTATGCTGTCTGAACGTATAACTGTGGTGGATCCGTGTAGGGAAACGTCCGATAATAGTATTGGTCAACCCTCGGTTCTCGGGGAAACTGGGAGACGATTCAACTGTTGCTGAATCGTGCGGTTATACAGGGGAGACACATAGGTGTATTGAAATTGTAATATAATTTAATACATTGTTGTATTTGCATGCTTATGTCAGATCGCAATACTATTTCAAGTGATCACATAGAAATCAATAAAAGCTAGCAACTTGATTGAATACAAGTATATGATCGTGCTAGTTATCGCAATCCATCGTGCGATAGATAGTTTGTCGTTTGTGTTTATTTTTTTTCGTAAATCATACTTGCATTTATTTAACTTTCGTAAAGGATTCTTGGATCTGTGTATAATCCAAGAGATCCCTTTACATTTGTGATTCCTTTTGTATTGTTATTTAATTTATTCATGTATTGTGAATGGTTGTGAGTGTAATTGTGGGTTGAGCGCGTGAATTATTGTGTTGTTACATCTGTATTTTTTTCATTTATAATTTATTACATAAATTTATATTTTCTTTCACAAATTGTGTTTGTATTGTTCATTTAATCCACCCTCCTCTCGGTAACAATTCTGTTACAACGAGGCACCATCCGTGGATGATCTTGATGGGAGCATTAACAATTTAGTCCTATACGACGATGTGATGTTAGACAATCAAAAAAACCCAGCTAGAATATTTTCCCGTGGCAGGCACAAAAACTCTGACGTGATATATGTCACTCAACGCTACACTCAGATTCCACAAGTGATCAGAGATAACTGTAATATTCTTGCTGTGTTTAACGGCGTTGATACACATACGCTACGAAATATTTGGCAGACATTGTGTTCCGATATGGACTTCAATCAATTTAAAACTTTCTTTAGTAAAGCTCAGTCAACCCCGCATGGATTTATAACAATAAATTTACATGATCCTCGAACACGATATCGTATCGGACTCGATCAAATATTTGGTTAACCCATAGCAACGGGGGTGGGGGGGGGGGGGGCGATGACATCACGACAAGACCGTATTTTGACTAAACGATGAAAACGGTCTTGGAGTATGATTTGCGAAAAACTTATGTTTCGAGCAAGTAATCTTTTTTTTTTGGTTGAAAAAGAAGGATTCGAATTAATTCTCTCGAGATGTTTGTTAGATTTAGAGCAAATGATGTCTGGAGCAAATGTCCGATTCGCCCCCCCCTTCCCCCCCTGCTGCTATGTATGTTGTATCAAGGTATATCGATAACAAATTTATGTCTGTTATATCAAGGTATATCGATATTAAATGTATGTCTATATAGGTTGTGTCAAGGTATATCGATATTAGGTTTATCTCTGTTGTATCAAGTTACATGTATATCGATATTAAATTTATCTCTTTCTATCAAGGTATATCGATATTAAATGTATCTCTGTTGTATCAAGGTCCATCGATATTAAATGTCTCTCTGTTGTATCAAGGTCCATCGATATTAAATGTATTTCTGTTGTATCAAGGTATATCGATACTAAATTTGTCTGTTGTATCAAGGTCCAGCTGTAGCAGGGTCTATCCATATTAAATTAATTTCCAGCTGTATCAGGGTCTATCCATATTAAATTAATTTCCAGCTGTATCAGGGTCTATGCATACTAAATTCATGTATTCTGTATCAGGGTCTATCTGTATTAAATTTAATTACCAGCATTATCAGGGTCTATCCACATCAAATTCCCGTCTGCTACATTAAGTTATATCATATTAAATTAATGTCTTCTGTATCAGGGTCTATCCATATTAAATTAATTTCCAGCTGTATCAGTGTCTATACATACTAAATTCATGTCTTCTGTATCAGGGTTTATTCTTATTAAATTCATTTTCAGCTGTATCAGGGTCTATCCATATTAAATTAAATTTCAGCTCTTTCAGGGTCTATTCATATTAAATTCCCGTCTGATACATTAAGTTATATAATATTGAATTCCTATC
The DNA here is from genome assembly GCA_029339505.1 of Unio delphinus. NCBI lineage: Eukaryota > Metazoa > Mollusca > Bivalvia > Unionida > Unionidae > Unio > Unio delphinus. Next base: position 2,928,692 of record JAQISU010000111.1, on the reverse strand, counting down.
TGCTGCATCAAGATATATCCATATTAAATTAAATTAACTTCATGTATACTATACCGTTGTATACCTACCTCTCACTCACTGAAACTATGTAAATGCCTTGCTTATTTACGAGTCAAAATCAATATTCACTAACGCCCAAGCAATCGACTCATTATTGCTTATTAAATGCTACAACGTCACGATGTCAGATTGTTACCTTGAAGACAATTTAGAATATCAGACCTCTCGACGTTCCATCCATCTCTCTCTCTCTCTCTCTCTCTCTCTCTCTCTCTCTCTCTCTCTCTCTCTCTCTCTCTCAGTTGATTAGCTACTGGAGCAATCGTAGTGTGAGCTTGGAGCGATCGTGGGGTGTACTGGAACAATCATAGGGTGAGCTTAAATATATATAATTAAACAAAATAAGAAAATACTGACACTTAGATTGACATAAACTTTTAAAATAAATAAGGTTAGAAGGTTCAAATGATCCTAATTTTGCAATAAACCTAGCAATCTGACAGTGAAAGAAAACTTGGATAAGAAAATATTCTTGTCAATGTAATTCTGGATGTTTGAGGAAACCTATTAGTTTTAATTCTTCTTGCATTCCTCACGATGTGAAATCAAAAAATTGAGAATACTGATGGTTGACGAGTTTAAATGAGACTAAGTTCTATCATTCTGATGGAGGACACTAAGTTTTAAATACAGTCTGATGGTAGAGTCTAAATTGCATACACTTTGATGGCAGAGACCAAGTTACATACCTTCTTAAGGAATAACACAACAGATTAACCTCAGCAACGTCTGAAGGAACGTCATTGCCAGTTTGTATTTCATGTTTTCATGGTATAAAATTTAGTTTCAGTAATAACAGAGCTACATAATTGTCTTGACATGGCATATCCCAATGTTTTTACTATCCCCCACCCCACCCCAATCTAATGATGGTCCCCTAAACTATAACCCGATCACATGCAATCTGTGTAGCAAGATTTTGGTGAATTTTCAAATGGCAGTTCACAAGGAAATATATTTACAGCTAGATGGATGGTATATACATATTTCCTGTTGAAGTGTAGGGATAACAAATATAGGTTTGGACTGCTATGTATTTAATTTTCCACTTGGGCCATTGCACACCATTAACACACATAATTGGCTGTTAGGGTTGAGTGTGTGTTGGGTCTATTCCCACTCACCCAGGATCCTCCATTGAGGTCGATGAGTACTTAATATCAACCCAGACCTGACGACCAAATTAAATAGTACTCCTTGAGTAGATAAATGCCCGGGAGAAGAGGCAACATTCCTCACCCCCAGGAGAAATCAAATATCCAGCTTTGATGGAAACTTAAAACAGTGCTACATGCCCTTAGTGGGCGATACAGCACTATAATGCAAATTCATCAACATCATTTAATTTTAGGAGTGGGGTACATGACCAATTATACTAATTTTCATTAGGTGCAATATAATTAATTAACTACCCTCCTTTCTGCTGTATTGTAAAGCACATGTTATGTATAGGTGTCACTATTGTGATGATATTACCCTTCCTGTCCACTAGATTTAAAATATTCCATGGAATATATGCTTATATCATCAAGATGTTAGACATTTTTAATGATGAACAGAACCCACACAATTAATGATGTAATCAGTCGTCAGTTCTACTGATATCAAAATGTTTAATTTTTATGGCAAACAAGAGTTTTGCATATTAATGAGGTGATCTTGCATATGATCAAGCTTGGTAAACAGGACTATCCATTAAGATCTTGATTTCCTTTGATTATGAGTAAAATTCATGCGTATTATTTGATGTGACCTTGCATCTCACTGACTGAACTTGTTACCAATATAGCAGCTATATATCTGATTATATTTAAATCTAGGTTATATTTTAATCAATGTTATTAAATTGTTGAATATTATCAAAATGTTACACAAGTTGATCAAGAGCCATACATATTAATGAAGTAATCATTTATCTGAGTGACGTTAATGACTGAATTCTGATTGGACTTTGGTTCACCTTAAGCTTATATTATCTTTGTCAGCCACATTTCTATAGTAAATCAGATCAGCAGATATTAATGATATACTTTACATCTAATTGGCTGAGGTTGATGACTTTCTTGATTCAGAGACTGTGTTATGAATGTTTTCTGTTATGAATGTCGTGATTAACTTGTCATAACCTTCATGAGAAGGAATTACTCGTAAGTTAAGGAGCGTCAATATCCATTGTGTGTGTGTGTGAGAGAGAGAGAGAGAGAGAGAGAGAGAGAGAGAGAGAGAGAGAGAGAGAGAGAGAGAGAGAGAGAGAGAGAGAGAGAGAGAGAGAGAGAGAGAGAGAGAGAGAGAAGAGAGAGAGAGAGAAGAGAGAGAGAGAGAGAGAGAGAAGAAAGAGTTCAGGCTCTCTCAAAAGCGTGTCGCCGCGATGATAAGACAGCTACATCTGAAATGAGAAGGCGAAGATCTATTTCCTCGTCGATAGGAACTGACTTTATTTAATTAATCAACACACACATATATTGACTACATTATAATAACACATCTAAAAACTTTATAATAAAAATTCATGCAGTTCATATTATATTTTTTTTTCAAGCTTTCCAACTTCATTTATTCGTATAACTTCTGCATTTTAGAATATTATACAAATAGTTAATTCTTGATCAATTTCAAGATAGCCAAAGGTAAAAAATATAATAAGTGTAATTAATGCAACAATTAATTTAAGGAAATGTATTTTGCTAATTTTAAAATAGAATATTGATTTAGAATATATTGCTAGATAATATTCTTTCTTACTTAAAGAATACTTTATTTCAATCATTGAATCAAAACATGAAGTTGGCAGCAATCTCAACCTTACAATAAAAATTACATAAATATAGTTAAATATGAATCCTTTAGAACATTTAGACATTCCGTTACAATATATTAGAAATAAAAGTACTAAGTGAACAATGTTGCTAACATAACAATGTTACTACCAAAACCTCAAACATTAAAAGTTCTTATTCCTAAAGAAGTTAGGACATATACAATTGTTTTACCTGAAATGAGAAGGCGAAGATCTATTTCCTCGTCGATAGGAACTGACCTGACCCTTTAATGCGTGGTCTATTTATACGCATCTTGTGTCAGGTTTAAGGTATCGACGAGAAAATATGTCCGCTCTTTTCAGGTAAGAATTAGTTTCTCCCGGTCAAAACCGGCTTAATTTACGTCATCTGACATAAGGTACGACTCCGATGTGTAGCTTATCTATATTCGTTTGGCATTAGTTAGGTCCAAACATGATAATTCCTTAATATTCTAAACCAGCAGCATGTTTAACATACTAAGCCAGCAGCAATGTCTGTCCATCATTAGATAACAACCATTTTGTAGCGACGACTGTCCATCATTAGATAAGAACCATTCTGTATTTACGTCAGTACAGAAGTTCGTTCTACTTTTTATTAACTGAATTAGACTTTTGCCAATGCTTGGGTTTACAGAATATATGTTTCACTGATAAGACTTAGGAGCTGATTGACTCTAAGAGTTTTGCTTTACAACTTAATTCCACACAATAATGTACATTCGTATAGCTAGTGATTTACGTTTAATACAATCTAAAGAAAACAGCAATCTTGTTAATTTTACTAAAAAATCAATTTCTAATAACTGTATAAGTCTGATCCAGTTCTATAAAACTTTGTAAATTTGTTGGTATCAAAAAGAACATGAATGACTTCATTTATAAGCAGGAGTCTGTGCATATTGTTTCATTATCTTTAGAAAACGTTTTTATGAGTATATGGTAAAGTGGGTAAAATAAAGACAATATGAAGTTTTTGAGAGTGTTCATCTAGGTTGTGTTCTTTCATAAGCCTACGTTGTGCAGTGGTCTCCTGTGAAGTCAGCAATACCAGTCAACCAACTTGGGCATCTTGTTTTTCATTTAGTTCAGAAATATGTTTCTTCTCATCACAGTCTTAAATTGTTGCGAATTGTCGATTCAGTTAAAAGTGTGAAAATTGAGTGGTATGTTGCAGAATGTATTTGGACAGTTTCTATTCAGGTAATCATGTTAACTAAGTTATCCAGTTATGCCTTTCAGGGTTAACATTACCCATTTCGAATGTTTCTCATGATGCCATTACCCCAACCCCCAGAAAAGACAAGTAAAAAAAGATGTAAATTTTGTCATATCACATTTTTGTTATCAGTTGTCAGCCATTGTCTGTGCAGACATGAAAAGTTCAGTTATTACCTAAGTGGAAGCTGACGGTTATGTTACCTGTGTATGACACTGCAGTGATTTTTGTTCTCATTTTGACTTTTATCAAGAAACTTCCTATAGGATGTGTATTATTTACATTTTGTTAAAGGATTTCATATCAAGTTGGAGACTTTTTCATTTGAAATAAAATAAATAAATCTCATACAACTTTTGGGTTTCTTGTTTTATTTGTGCTGCGGTAACACACACACACACACACACACTTTATACCCCTGGAGTTGGTAGTTGGATTAAGGTTTTAACACGTTACTGATTTGTAGTAACCATCCAAAACTGGATGGGTTCCTCGCAATTTTACATCTTCCTCCAAATTGAAGACCATGTCATGTGTTTTCTTAATTATTTGAGGAAGACACTCAATTTCATATCAAACTAAAAAAAAATTAGATCATGGAACTTTAAGGATTTGCTTTACATTGATGTCTTCAATAACAGGCTAAATTTATTTCGCGCAGAATTTGCAATTTCAATAAATTTTTCAATTTCAGGTTTTGAAGTTAAGTTTGAGTTTCTTTTTACTTTAACAAAGCTTTTGGGATGCTTGTGTCATAACATCAAAATCTGAAATCGACATTAAATAAATAATGTTTAAATTGGTATAATCTTAATGCCCAAATGTATTTAATTAATATGTACTCAAATCTACTGTCTGTGTCATCAAATGGATCAGTTATTTGATTCAAATGTCCATTATCAATAATATTTTGGGCACTAACAAGTATGCAGCTATACAAAATTAATTTTACATTCATTGTAAGGTGCAGTACGGCCAAGTTAAAAGTGATTATACCTTTAGTAGGTACTAATGGGAAACTCTAGACATAAAGGACATTTAAGACAATTTGTGACTTTTCTCAAACCATCATTGTTCAAACCAATCCATTATGAAAGTCACAATGTGTTGTTTCAAAAATTGTTTTTTCCACCAAAATGTCGAAATCATTCCACTACATACATCCGAGGTGCTTATTCTGGATTGACAAGAAAGGCTGACGGCGTTCTGACGAGTAAATGCTTAGACCTGCAAGTAGGTGTCACATTTGGATATTGTTTCACTTGTATTAATACTTTAAATAATAGCATAACATTAATTTCTCTTCTAGTGTTTATACTGTTAATACAGATTCTATAATGACGTATTCATACAAGAAAATTTAACTGTATTTAAATCTTAGTGTCCTCCATCAGAATGATAGAACTTAGTCTCACTTAAACTCATCAACCATCAGTATTCTCAATTCTTTGATTTCACATCGTGAGGAATAAAAGAAGAATTTAAACTAATAGACATCATTAAATATCCAGGTTTACATTAACAAGAATAATTTTTTTCAAGTTTTATTTCACTCTTTGATTGAATGCGAGACTTATTGCAAAATTAGGACGATTTGAAACTTCTAACCGTATTCATTTTAAAGTGTATGTCAATCCAAGTGTCTGTATGTTCTTATTTTGTTTAATTATCGATGCATACGCTCACCCTACGATTGCTCCAGTTCACCCTACCATCGTTCCAAGGTCACACTACGATTGCTTTAGTTCACCCTACGGTCGCTCCAAGCTTATCCTACGATTGCTCCAAGCTCACCCTACGCGTCCTCTAGTTCACCCTACGATCGCTCCAAGCTCACCCTACAATTTCTACAGCTCATCCATTTTGAACGATTTGGCTTGACATATATACAACTTCCATCTGTACATTTTATGTCTTGTAGTGTCGAATTTATTTTTGTATTTTTAATTCAAATCTTGTTCTCCCTTCTAGACATCGTAAACATGTTATGATCACATTGGTCTTGTATTGGATAATTAACACCATTACGTCAGTAAAGGTTGCAACAGATTCGTACATAATTCCTAGCTAAGGTCGGAAAAGAAGCAGGACTAACTTGCTACATTCTTTTAGGTTCATAAAACAAAAGTCATGAAAAGGAGATGGCCAATAAGATTGCTGGAACTCTTAATGAAGAAAAAGAATTGCCAATGTTTGACGTAGCTATCGTTCCCATGGCGGTCAACACACGCCAGCGCGTGCGTCTGAACATTGCACCTTTTTAAAGTTTCAAAATCTTTCATCAGTATATTTTTAGCGATACTTTAGCATTACACAATTTTGAGTTGCTTCAAAGAATAATAATGAAGATACTTTAAAAGAAAAAACGAAATCCGATGAGATATTTGCACAATCAACACAATATATACATATTGTTGGCAATACGAGAGCAATTTTTTATCAGCTATAATAAAAGCGTTAAAAATGAAATACATATGAATTTGAAATGGTGACACCATTACTGTTAAGGGTGGATAGGATGAAATAGAAAAAAACATGTACATTCTTGTCATGAAAATTGATATTGGCACTATTTTAGTCAGGGAATTTATATTGATACAGCAACTTAACATTCATGATATTTGAACTTTGAATATTATACTTCGATATATTATACATTATATAATGATACTTTTTTAAACGATACTCAATCTAATATCATGTAATAGATTTACAGAAACGACGTTTTGTTTGACAGATAAGAAACTATTTCCTTTTCTGTGCCGTGAGACAAGGATGAATAACGAATGAACTAAATACCCTAGTCAATGCATGCATGCATGCATGTATGTATGTATGTATGTATGTATGTATGTATGTATGTATGTATGTATGTATGTGTGTGTGTGTGTGTGTGTGTGTGTGTGTGTGTGCGTGCGTGCGCGCGCGCGAGTACGTACGCGGGTAGGTAGGTAGGTACGTACTTACGTAGGTACGTCATGAGGTAGGTACGTAGGTATGTACCTATGTATGTATATATCTATGTAGGTTTGTATTATGTATGCACCTATCTATGTATATATCTATGTCGGTAGGTATGTAAGTACGTCTCTTGATACATGCAAATATCGTTTTAGAATTTAGTGATACCACCATTATAGACCAATGAGTGTATTATATTGCAGACCGGATTTGACCCTTCCCAGCTTCAAGAACAAGTGGTGCCCTAAATGACTTAATACTACTTAATAATCTTAGCATGTCAAAAAGAAATCAAAGTGAATCAGTAGTTTAGTAATCATTGTATATCATGACTTATATTTCCCTGGACTTGTTATTTTTACCTCTTAACTATGAAAAGAACCAGTAACTACAAACTAAATCGCCAAGAACGTGCTTTGTTCTTGTAAATCCGAATTTATGTATTCGTCTGTTCCATTCATAAATTACAAAATTACAAAATATACCTCGATATTGAAGAAACTCTTAATCAAAATATATTTGTAATTAATCAGGGTAAGAAAGATAGAAATCAGATAGCATATTTAATTTTATTTTCAAATTTATAGCCAGTCATAATTATGAATAATTTAACTGGCATGGGCCCAGGGTGATCGAGTAGTCAAAAGCGATAGCCTTTATCGATTACTGCCACCTCAAGACTGTCCGCTTGGGTTACGTTCTTTGCGAGGCCAATTTGGGAACGTGATACAGCTGTTAGTAGTTTCCCATGGGTCGGTGGCACTTATCGGAGCTTTTCCGGGGTGTTTCCTCCACCAGTTTGCTGGCCGCTACGTAAAGCCTTTCTGGCGCTAAGAAAAGGTGTTAAACCCAAACTAAACAAAAGCAGTTATTTATCACAAGTTTAAAAATGTTTTCAACTTATTTGTGTATCCATTTACAAGTTTTAGCAAAGCATCTTTCAACTTTCAAACTTTGAGCCTTATTTTATGAACGTTTAATATCACATTCCTTTCTTGCATTCACCCTTCTTTCCACTTGTTTCAAGTCTGGTATTATTCTACTTCAGTCTAGTAGTACCTTAATTCAGTCTGGTGTTACCCTAATTCAGTCTGGTATATATATATATATATATATATATATATATATATATATATATATATATATATATATATATATATATATATATATATATATATATGTGTGTGTGTGTGTGTGTGTGTGTGTGTGTGAAAACAAATACAGCAAAGATATATATTTATATTATTTGAAACAAATGGAAAGAATTGAAATTACAATACCTCTGACAGGAATTGTAATGACCAGAGAATTGCTTAATAACATTTAGCAAGTAAGATGTATCAGAAGGAAAGACGATGAACTGATTTGTAATTTTATTAGTCATAAGTGTACTTTTTTAATCAAAAATAATATATTTATTCAATAAATACCCTTAAATCCAAATCACTCAAAAGACTGATTACACGAATGGCTATGCAATTCTTTTAAACACCAAATACTACGTTATGTACGATAATATAAGTTGATATACGAATAGACAGAGTCATGGACAATACATTCGTGTGTACTGATTTAAATAAAACCGTATATTTCTTTATTTCATTTATGATTTAAGAATAATTGTTTTTGATGTTGTAGGGTTTAACGTCATTTTTTAAAGCACAAGATATGCTATACATGGTAGCCAGTTATAATGGCGGAGGAAGAATCCAGGAAAACCCTGGAAAGAATCACCGACCCACGAAATGAAACTGGAAAGCTTTCTTACAGGCCGAATCTGAGACTCGAAGCCACGCAAAGAGAAGTGAGATGGCAATGATCTGTAACTGTGAGTGCTTTAGACCACTGGGCCACTCGATGCCCCGATTTGAGAGGGGACTTGAAATATGCGTGAGTATGGTACGGTGGTAGATACATAACAAAGACCGGCTTCAGGAAACAGATTCTGCTCCTTTCCGGAACAACATCATAAAAGCAATTAAAGTAATTAAGTCGGATCTAACTTTTGTGGTATTTGCTCTATCTGATTTCCGTAAAAGAGTGCATTTGATCACAAATTTACAATATTAAAACATCGTTATTGTACTTTCTAGTAAAGTCAGAGAGAGAGAGAGAGAGAGAGAGAGAGAGAGAGAGAGAGAGAGAGAGAAAGAGAGAGAGAGAGAGGGAGGGAGGGAGATTTGTCACAGCAATTTAGACTATTTGAATAAATTAGACATGCAAATTTTATCTCTTCTGGCAATGTATTTTACAAAAGTAATATTTTTATTCATTTATTTATTTTTTCATTCATTTTAATAAATGTAATTTTATTCAACACTATCAACAAATCTCAAACTGGCACATTTCTTAAGTCCTGACAACGCCCGTCACGTTACGTTACGATATTGTATTGGAACACTGGACGTACATTTTAGTAAGAAATATGCCCTATTTGGACAATATGTAATATAGAGATATTTTGTCACACGGTAGTAAAGGCTAATATTGACTTCAGTTGAAAGAACTAACTTGGCCTGTATATGCTCTCTAAATTAAAAATAAAGATATTTGTTCCTCATTGGTTTTCAAAAGATGATTCAAGGATAACAAAACCGACATAACCTTTAACATTCATATAGCGATGGTTGAGAAAAATGTTATTTAATCAAATGGATTTAAGACATATTATTTAAGACTACATATGTATGTTCTTTCATTCAAACATTATGTCAACCGAGACTGGTAAAACTTAATCAAAACGGTCAGGAATTGATTTAAATACTTTCTGTAAAAAAATCGATTCTCTAAGATAAAAATATAAGTAAATAGATATTTAATCGGGTTTAAGTATTTCCATTTCCTATCGGAAATGCTAATTTTGTCCCAGACCTAGATCAGACAGGCTGTGTCGTCTGCTACTACATAGTATACATGGTATCTGCTAGTGCATAGAGTGAGTATTGCTTGTAAACCATTTCTATAAACAAACAAACATTATTTGAATTTGTTGAGTCGTTGACGTGTTGAAAATAAATATTGAACTTTCAGTATATAATTTAAAGACAGTAAACTTGCGATGTAGCTCTAATAGAGTGATATATGGAAATTCCTGGAGTACGGAAATTCGATAAATGGCAATCTGATTATTCTTGGAGATTTCAACTTTCAATTTGACTGTCTTGGAAATCAATACACATCTAACCTCCTAGATGCCATTCCTGTTTTCAACCTTAACCAGTTAGTTAATCAACCCACCCATAAACATGGTAAGATTTTAGACTGGATTCTTCATAGACCTGATGACAATATTCTACGGTCCATCCTTCTATCCCACGAACATGCGCCAGATCACATTTGTATTATATGCCATCTGAAGGTATAAGTACCTAACCCTCCACCTATAATTGCTACTAAGAGAAACATTCGTATGATAAATAGAACCAAACTAATGCATGACATCCAAGTAAACTAACAACCTTACTTCCTACAGCAGAACAACTCGATAATTGTGTTCATTGTTTGAAAAGCATGCCCCAGCCACCAAGTGCAGCGTATCAATTATCAATTCAAAAGTGTTCTCCGTGGTATAGATGTGTTAGGGACCATTTTCGCACTGCTAAAAGACACCGCCATAAAGCCGAGAGGCGTTGGCTTTCCACCAGACTCACTGTTCATAAAGAAATAATATGAAGCCGCTAAGAAAAACGTCACAAGCATTTAGCCAAAGTATCCCATTATAGTACTAAGATCACGAAGAGTTCCAGCTGCAAAGAGCCCTTCGAAATAGCTACCAAACTAACGTCAAAGAACAAATGTACACTACTTTCAGCTGCCTTCTCTCCATTAGACCTTCCGGAACAGTTTACACTTTTCTTCCATGATAAGATACCAACCATTAGAGATAAGTTTGACAACACAATTTCAATTGACTCTTCGTCACCATACAATTATGAGACAGAAATTCAGCGACAAGCGTTAGCAGCATTTAAAACTGTCTCTATGGATTTAGTAAGAACAATCGTGATGAAGAGTGCACCAAAGTCAAACTTGATTCACTTTCAACATCACCGCTGCTTGCGTGTTTAGATGCAATATTGCCTTCACTAACTGATGTTTTTAATACCCCTATCTCTCATCCGCGGAATTCACATAATGTTTCAAAACTTCCATTATAAAGACACTGATGAAGAAACCAACACTCGACCATAACGAATTAAATAACCACTGTCCATTTTCTAATCTCCCAGTCATATTACATATCTTATAAATATGTTCGTTCTAATCCAACTTTTTTAAAGTCTTTCAAGCTATGCGCAGTCTGCATATCTTTGTCACTACAATGGTGAAACTACTTTTCTGAAAGCAGTTAATGACATTCTCTCTGCTTTGGATAGCGGAAAGATTACAGTCGTCAACCTCCTAGTTTTGTCTGCAGCATTTGACACAACAGACCAATATATATTACTTCACTGAAACCAGCATGCATTTGGTATTGAAAATACAGTCTTACTGTGGTTCAAGTTCTACTTATTCAACAGGACACAACTTGTTTCTGCAAATTCATTGCACTCCGGCCCAGTTGATCGATATTGTGGAGTTACACAGGGGTCTGTTCTTTGACCAGTTCCCTTCATTCTATACACACACCGGCTCTCAAGTGACATAGATTATCACTTAGTGTCTCACCAATTGTACGCTAATGACACCCAAATATACAAGTCTAGCCACTCAAATGAAGTTGATGCTACCATCCAAGGAGAAGAGAGGTGTATTTCTGATGTGAAATCATGGATGACATGTAACAAGCTGCAGATGAATGATGATAAGAATGCAGCCATTTCGATCACAACACAAGGACTATCCCATTCACATCATTTACCTCAAACAATAAATATCAGCAACATCAACATCGTATTAACACAGTCAGTACGAAATGGAGGTGTTACTCTAGACAATACTCTCGCATTGCACCAACATGTCATGAACATATGCAAGGCTGCATATCTTGAGTATGTATGTATGTATGTATGTATGTATGTATGTATGTATGTATGTATGTATGTATGTGTGTCTGTGTGTGTATATGTGTATGTATGTATGTAAGTATGTATATATGTGTTTATTACAGTGGAATTCAACGAATGATATAACATCTAGAACTTGGAACACACCAAAACATACATACATACATACATACACACACACATACATACATACATACATACATACATACATACATACATACATACATACATACATACATACATACATACATACATACATGCATGGATACTCACGCACGCACGCACGCACCTACCCCCACACACCCCCCACACCCACACATACATACATACATACATACATACATACATACATACATACATACATACATACATACATACATACATACATACATACATACATACATACATACATTCATACATACATGGATGCATACTCACGCACGCACGCACCTACCCCCACACACCCACGCCCGCGCACACACATACGCACGCACGCACACACGCGCACACACACACATACACACATACATACATACATACATACATACATACATACATACATACTGACTGACTGACTGACTGACTGGGGTTTTTCGTTCGTTATACACCCTTGTATTATTGCCCAAAAGAAGTGACTAACTGGGCAAAAAGGAAATAGTTTCCTATCCGTAATACAATAAGTCGTTTCTATAAATCTATTGAGAGGATATTAGGTAGGGTATCATTCAAAAAACTTTAATTACATTCTGCTTGACTGAAAGCATGATTACTACCGGATTTAAGCAATTGTCCATCAAAGCGATGTTCATGAATCAGTACGAACAATAACATTCAATGACGTTATGTGACCGGGATTGTTTCTGTGGTTAACTATCCTGTGTCACTGTGTATATATAAAGACAGAGAAAAAGCGCAGACGGAATAATGAACCAAGTATTGAAAAATCAGCAGAACTCTAAATAGAGAAGGAAAAGAAAAACTGCCGAAACGAAATAATTGTCAAAAGTGTTATATGAGGACAAGTGCATAAAGAAAGAGAAACAGAATAACACACAAATTACATTAAAAAAGAGAAGAAGAGAACCAATATATATTTTGGAAGAGAACGAACAGCCATGCACTTACTAGTTGCTGGAGTTTTGTCTTTCTGTGTAAGTATTATTCCATGCTTGAATTTGTCATGATGATTTTACGCAAATGGTATTTTAACAATCTAGTTTTAAAAAATCATTAGTAATTACGTAAATGTTATAGTAATTATCTTATGCTTGGACATTCTAATAGAAGAAATCATCAAAGATTATTTCAGAGTATTAAACTGGTATTTTGTCAATCCGGTATACATGAAAGTTGTTGTCAATCCATTGCATGCAAGGTGTTCATCATCAATTGCATCATTACAAAACAAGTCAAAACAGGTTGATCTGCAAACGCACAAATGTGTGTTGCATGATATTCGCTTTTAAATTAAAAATAACTTGTAATTCCAGTCAACTCATCATTAGTTAAGGATTCATGAAAATAAAAATAAACTTTAATTATTCATTATTGTTCTGCGAACGCAAGAAAGATGTAAAAATTGGAAATTTGTCACTATCATATATATTCAAAGTTTGATGATTGTTTTGCCATTAGGTTTAGAGTAGTGTTCGTTTCGTATCGAAAAGAAGAAGTTATCCAATAAAATTGGTCTTGATTGTTGATATCGTTTTTATTTTCTCTATGGTTTGGTTTCATGCAATTATTGGTATCTTATTAGGATTGTCTACTGCATTGGTTTTGATTGTTAATATCTTTTTCAGTTTTGCGATGGCATTGGTGTCAGTTGTTGTTATCTTATTAGGTTTGTATATGGCATTGGTGTTGATTGTTGATATCTTATTAGGCCATTGCATGGCATTTGTGTTGATTGTTGGTATCTTATTAGGTTGTTGAATGACATTTGTGTTGATTGTTGGTATCTTATTAGGTTGTTCAGTGGCATTGGTGCAATGGACAGAGAATAACCGAGGATTTACAGAAGTATAACACTCCCCCTCCAAACATGTTTGGACGTGAATCTCCGACAAACAAAACGATGGATCAGCTCATTATGGAAGCTATGGGAGGCCTCAAAGGTGGGTAATAAAATATATAAATTTTAATTTTATATTTACTTAATTTACTGTATTAAAATCAATCGTTCAATAGATTAAATGTTGTAGATCTCTGATGAAGGTGTCATGAACATATGGTCAAATGATATCTTTTAACTTCACATCTTTTACAACATTATGAAAATCCGAAATATCAAAACCCGATAACTTACATGCAGTCAGTAGGCACAGCAACACCAACAACACCAACACAATAATAGAAACATACCCATTATTACGCAAGTTCACATGCAATAATCTCCAAACAACTTTTCACTTCAAGAAAATGCATTTAAAAAGTATTATAATCATCGAACATAAAATATACAAAAGGCAATGATATGTAGATAAGATATTTAATAGAGGTTTTGTATATAGCTATATAGCTACATTTTCGGCTGGATTCATGATCTTATGATATAAAGTTTAGACTTAAATAAAAAATGATACTCATACTGGTAAAAACCGCACGATTTGTGCCGAATTGTGGATTCGAAACCTCACCGGCGGTAAATATCGCCTATTAGGAACTTCTTAAGCAGTACAAATGTCGTAGAAAACGTGTAGATAGATATACACTATCAGTAACTTCACAACCTGCACAAATGCCGTATCAAGATCCTCACAGAAATGGTGCATTACGAACTTTACAAATTATAGACAAATTTAGTAGGGACCCATCATAATACGGAATTGCCGTTTAAGAACTTCACAAACTGAAGACATGGCGTATTAAGAGCAAAACAAACTGGCATAATCGCGTATTAAAACATAACAGCATGTATATATGCCGTACTAAGAAATTCATTAACTGTCGAAACGACGAATCAAGTAGTAATAAGCCGTAGTAATAAAGATCTTCACAAATGAAAACATATTAAGTGCCTCACAAAAAGACAAAATGAATTTCTCAAAATCACACAGACTGAAGAAATGCCTAATTGAGAACCTTACAAACAATAGAAATGCTTTGTTAAGAACCTCACAAACAGAATAATGTTATTGAATTCGAGACAAGGCATTGATTCGAAATTAAATAATCTAAGTTCTTCAAGAGTTATTTTGCTCCGTGTTTGTTGTTAATTTTCAATACATTAAATTATGCCCACACTCAAACCAGGCTCCGATAAATTAAGTTATATCATCTGACCACCAAGCATGTTAGCAGTCACCTAAGTCTAGTTAAGTTTTTATAACATTTAATATTTTAGTCTTTGCTTAAGTGGTAAAAGGTTGTTGTTTATTTCTATGAATTTCCGGTAGGAAATCTTATGCTAATTAGTTTATATTCCTTAAGATTTAATTAATCTATCGCCCAAACAGAAATAATTCGCCTAACCAACAAGCATATAAGGAATTAAACATACAACTTAGCTCATCAAAATTGGTGAGAATATATAAAGTATTTACTGAACAAACTAATGTTGATTATCCATTATTCTGATAAACTGAGTGACGCTTCACACCTTTAATACTAGTCGCCATGTATTGCCTATATTGTGCTGAAAATGGCGTTAAACCATAAAAAAAGCAAGCAAACAAAACAAACCCACTTTTGTTAGCAATAATATTTGCTGGCGGGGTCAGTATACTTCAGGGTATAACTTGTATCGAACGACAAGCATATATTCAAAGAAGCGGCAAAATCGAGTACTCAATTTTAATCAGTGCATCACAATTTAGGTGGTCATATGTTAAGAGATTTGAAGTAAAAAATGTATATATAAGCGATTAAACCATTCAAATCTTAGGCCCGCCCTCCCATTTAAAACAGTGACACAATAAACAAACCGAATATGTCTCTCTTTATGAAATGGAGCATGATTCGTTATCAAGTGGTTCCTGTTTCTATGACCATCTTGTAATAAGGTCAGATGTTTCAAGAACTGTGAGTGGTGTTAGTAGCTCGGGTTTACTCTGTATTGTATGAATACATTTCTACGTTATCATTTATAGTATATCCAAAGTTTGTGTGGTGCATATATTACCATTCATCATAGAACGGGAATTATAGGTCTTTAGTGAGAAAATGATATTTTTCTTAAAAGATTTATATTGGATTGATGTACAGAGAGAGAGAGAGAGAGAGAGAGAGAGAGAGAGAGAGACAGAGACAGACAGACAGACAGACATCGAGTTTGACAGTTTAATTTTTATGGTTTAATGTTGTTTTTTTTCCATAGGTGCCCTCAATTTAAAAACTATAAATGGTGGCATCCTTATGGAGTTAGACATGGTATTGTCTAAACAACAATACTACAGTCTTTATGAGCAGCCAAACAGGTATGTTACATGTCAGGGAAAGTACAAAGTTTTCAATGTTGTGTTGATGAAGGCAATTCTTTTAAAAGAAACGAAATTAACAGTTTTTGCCTCCATATCCTCGGTCCCATCTTTCTTTCTTATCATTTTCATCTGCTACATCTTCTTTTTGTTGACTCTTTTATCGAACCAACATAAATTACTTAAAAACGTTGGCAGAAGAGCATAACCAATGGACGTCAACCAGCTGTGTAGGGGCCCCGAGTGGCCGAATGGTCCAAAGCGCTGTCCGTTACGTATCACTGCCATCTCAACTCTTTCTGCGTGGGTTCGAGTCTAAGATGTGAGAAAGATTGCCTGTAGCTTCTCGAGGGTCGGTGGTTCTTTCCGGGAGTTTTCCGGGTTCTTCCTCCACCATTAATACGGCCGCCATGTATAGCCTATATTGTGCTTAAAAATGGAGTTAAACCAGCTGTGTATTGAATACATTTTTTTTAAAGTATGGTGAATTAAGTTGAAGTAGATGTATCTAGAATGAAGATCGTTATGAAAGTTGCATGAATGAATAACACGGAAATAATATTATTTATATGAGCTTTCCCCTGTAATATTATATATATATATATATATATATATATATATATATATATATATATATATATATATATATATATATATTTCTTGCAACAGTACACTGATTCGAAGTAAGCGTAAGGCGATTCGCACTCCATCGTTACGGTGGACAAACGGAGAAATTCCATATCGTTTCTAACCGGGACATTTCGGTAAGTTAACGTTCATGTAATGAAAACCCGTGCTTTATAGATCTATTCAAGAAACTTATATATGCCACGAAAAGTTTCATAATAAGCTATACTATTTTTAATCAACTCTGTTCGATAAAATATTGTTAGGCATTAAAAATGTCAAACATTTTCGTACGGACTGATTCTTACATATATCAATTTATATGTTCTTTCGATTAGAAACGGATAATTTATAACGCAATAACACTATCGAAGAGTGTTCGGAAGTTTTCTTATTTCTGTTTGTACCACTCGTTACCGGTTCATACACAATTAATAGAGTACGATCAAATAAAAAACTCAAAGGAAATTAAAAGAAGAATTACTTAGATGCACACATTAATGGAAAGAAGGCAAATTAGGACAAGAGAGTAATTGAAATAATACAATTCAGACAAACCGAATAACGGATGCAAGACAAATAGGACTACATATTAACGTACATAAACATCACAGGGATAGATAGTAACGAATAAAATATTATTGATGCACATAAGTAACGAAAATCAGACAATCTTAGGAAGAGATAGTTACGGTTATAAGACATCTCAATCCCAGACAGTAGGTAAAAAGGCAACTCAAGTCTACGTTGTAGCGGATATAAGATGAAATCGCATAGATTCCGATTATGTTTAGAAATAACACATGCAAACGTTACATAACAATATCTCATAGAAACTAAATTATCTTCAAGGCTATAAAAATATGCAATTTCACATCTATGCTCATTTATATATTATAATAAAAAGTTCATAGTTGCTGTGCGACAAATTTTACCACTAACACATAGTGAACATACTTCTCTCATTCAATTTTATATTTATATAGCATCTTTACAAGATACTCTGCATGAAATATCGATAGCAAAGGGACATTTACACATTTGTACACTGTACACATTGTATGTTGTATAGATCAGAGAGATCAGTACATGGTCCGGCAAGCCATGACGGAATGGGAGCGTTACACCTGTCTACGATTTAGAGAGGCCACGTCCTCGGACTTCAATGTTATCGTTTTCCGTGACGCTCAAGGGTAAGAATATGAAGATAAAAATACAATGAAATCTCTCCAGTTGAAACCTCGCAACTCGGAATTTCTGTCTAATCAGAACGAATATTAGATCATATTCTATTAAACTCATTCGATTAGATGGGATCACAAGCATATATTTGTATTCGTAGATTTTGAGAATTCAGATATTTCTTACTCTAATATTCCCTTTTCAAAACATATGATCTAGAACGGTCCATGATAGTTTAAAAGTTATAATTATTCACTCGATTGCATATTGTTTTTTCTCTCTCTATCTCTCTCTCTCTCTCTCTCTCTCTCTCTCTCTCTCTCTCTCTCTCTCTCTCAGATCAAATATTTAAAATTTGATTCTAAGCATTATTTTAGTATAAGCACTACGTTTGTTAACAGGTTTTGAAACAACGAGAATTGGTAATTACTGGGTGTAGTAGTAATTCATGGCAAGAACAAAACCTAAAGACTTTAAATTGCTGATACAAAACAATAGTTTGCAATGTTCAGTACAGTTTTGAGTGTTGCAATGTTCAGTACAGTTTTGATGGTGTTGCAATGCACAGTACATTTGTGGGTGTTGCAATGTACACTATATTTTGGATGTTTGTAATACCCAGTATATTTCTGCCTTCAGGAAAATACAGCTATCCAATACTCTTTTCCTATTCTTTCCAGCTGCTACTCACAGTTGGGAATGGTGGGAGGACAGCAGGTGGTTTCCTTATCCTCGGCAGGATGTAGATATGTAAGTAAACGTTATTAGCTTTTAAAAACATATTCATTCACATACACCGGAAATCAATACCTTGTTCACGTTAATTTTTTTGATCTTGCAGGATGGACATATCTGACAAGTCGGATGTCCAGATATTTTGCACTGTAGATTTGTCAATATTGGGTGCATTTTAGGTGAGGAATGCAGTAGTCGATTATTATATCAAACCTGAAGATGTAACGTCTAAAAACCGTTATAAAAGGAGTTGTACGTCTATGCAGATTGGAGAATATTTATTAGCTTAATGAAAGAGAGCCTCGTGATAATTTAAGTTTGTATCTTTAATATACAGAGAGGATTGTACTTACACGAGATTGGGCATGCTATTGGTCTTGTGCACGAACACCAGCTGCCGAACAGGGACGATTATGTTGAAATCCTTACGGAAAACGTGCAGCCCGGACTGTTGGACCAGTTCACCAAGTACGCATCACAGGACGTTGACCAGATGAATGTTTCCTACGAATACACTTCTGTAATGCATTACGGTGTCACAGTAAGTGGTTTTTTTAAATAATATAACCAACAAACTTTCCTTCATCACGTAGTGTGTGTGTGTGTGTGTGTGTGTGTGTGTGTGTGTGTGTGTGTGTGATTTGGATTTGTAACATAGCTTTAAACAATTTTCAGTCATATCACTACGATGTCTGCATTGTGGCAGTTTATAGTGATGTCTAGCACTGTGGCATCATGCTGCAGACATGTACTTTCATGTTCCACCCAGTCATATAATACTGACACCAGAAAAACCAGCCCGAACACTAACCTTTTAATGTTGAGCGCCAGAAAAGGTAGCTGTTAGTACCATTTTTACATGTCTTTTTTATGACTCTGCTGGGGATCGAAACCACCTACCACCTTGCCTCCGAGGCTGACGTTCTAAGAACAAGACCACGGGGGTGGTTCTGTTGTTTGTATAATGTATCTGTTTGGAAATAGGTACAAGAACAAGCATGCAAAAGCACACACACACACACACACACACACACTACAGATTTAAATAAAGATTTCATAGCATATCGAGTTGCTTGGCAAATACATTAGAATATTTAAAGAAAGGTAACCACATTTGTACAAGATTTCGTTTGGCCTGGTCTAGTTCATCTAGGACAGATATATTTACCCTTACTCGACATCTTACAATGGCCATGCATACATCAACGTTCCATACACGTTCCATTTGTGTCTCTGAGATGTATGATTAACCCATTTAGCGTGTAAACGGAATGCATGCATTTCGAGTTCTTAATAATAAAACCATCTGCCTGTTTTTCGGGTCTGTCTTTTGTCGATGATCTAGCTAGGAACATGGCTTTGCCTGGTCTAGTTCATCTAGGACAGATATATGTCTTCTACACTACGGAGGACTGTCAGCTAGACATATATATGACAGTAGACATATGGGGCCAATATGTTTAATCGATGTATGAAGAATGGAAGGAAAATGGCGGACAGATGCTCGCCATCTTTATTTAGTTTCTATTTTCTTTCTCACTTTATCAATACCATGTTCATGTGAGACTGAATCTAAAGTGGGACATAACACCGTTTGTCCATGTCAGAACACAGTCCAGTAAAATGTACTTGGATTCTGTTATCCTTTTAGGCGTTTTCCAAGAATGGAGTGTTGAAAACAATACGTGTCAAGTTCCCAGGGAAAGAGGCTAGCATAGGAGAAGTGTACATGAAAGACCTTTCATTCACAGATGTAGAAATCGTAAACAAAATGTACAGATGCCCAGGTAAGAACTGAATTTTCTGATTCTAGAAATTAGAATATAATGCCATTGACTGTCTTCAGCCTTTCTCAACTGATGACGTTTTGTTGACGCTTTTTAAATATAATGTTCGCATTAAACATTATCATACGTTTCACTTTTAAATTTAACGACTTTATTTCAAATATGTAAACTGTAATGGTATACCTTCCAGGCTGTAAGCTAAATAGATTGAAGACAAAATGAGGTTGTAACCGGAAGGCAACTTACATTTAAAAATGATACATCTTTAATCAATAAACTTTTCCCTATAGTTTTGTGACATGGTGCTATTCCTCAAAGTGCAAAATACATCAATGTAAGTGCAAGTAATTCAAATTAATCTTAGGAACTCTTTTCTTTCAGCAAAGTGTAATCCAAGCATTCAATGTTCTGGTGGCTACGTTGATGAAAACTGCCGATGTGTTTGCAAAAACGGCTCTCAAGACTGTCAGATTGGCGGAGTAATACAGCCTTCAGGTAGTAAGTACAAAGTAATATATTCATTTACTGGTTTCCACTGTAGGACGGTATTGGCCTTGTTCTTGCTGATAATGATGGCGACTCCCTCCCGGTGGTCATTGTCATTCCTACCGGATCAGATGATGACTTCTCCGGAGCTCAAATTCTGCTTGCCGGTACCAATCCATCGTACTTCTGTTACACCCATGAGGGTCAGGTTGTAGTGATTCAGCTCGCTGACTGCTTGTGCTAACCTTCCAGTCTGGTTAAGCGCTCGCACGTTCCAGCATCCTACTCTAATCCACCTTCCTCCTTGCACTGATTTGCAATATATGTCTTTACTAAATCAATATTTTTGCTTTGTTTGACTTTTGACAGCAGAATGCGTCTGATTTTGTTTCTTACCGTAAATTGGCCGGACAGGGTACATATTGATGAAAACTAACGAGACCTTTTTTAATAATGTATCATACGGAACAATCAAATACCATATGATCATAATCTTGAACTTGTACAAGCAAGATTAATGTCTAAATTAGTTTTTAGCTTTTATGTTATGCGTTTTGAGAGACTTTGTACTTATTCCAATACTGTATTATGTAATGACCATAACTAGGAGATAGTCGTTATATTACTTTAGTATATTAGTAGCCTTACTAGGAGATGGATAATTATTCATACTGTGGTATGGAATTACACTATTAGGAGATAGCCATTCCAAGACTTTAGTAACTAATTGACCTTAATAGGAGATAGTCAATCCAATAGAAATAGTCAATTCAATACTTTCGTATGCAATTACTCTTACTAGGAGATAATCATTCCATTATTGTAAAATGTAACTATTCTTACTAGGAGATAGTCATTCCATTATTTTTGTATGTAATTATCATTACTAGGAGTTAGTCATTACATTCGTCTAATATGTAATTATTCTGACTAGGAGTTAGTCATTGCATTATTTTAATATATAACTATTCTTACTAGGAGATGGATATAACATTATTGCTCATACCCATATATTTTGTACAAATATCCATTTTTATATGTAACTATTCTTACTAGGAGATGGATATGACATAATTGCTCCGACCCATATATTTGTACAAATATTCATTTTTATATGTAACTATTCTTACTAGGAGATGGATATAACATTATTGCTCATACCCATATATTTGTACAAATATCCATTTTAATATGAAGCTCAGTGCCTTCAAGTTTTAAAATCCGTTAGCAGTAATGACGTTGCAATACAGAACTGTATACCTTGATTAGAAAAGCACATGGGTTTAGTTTATTTAGAAAATGAAGGAAACAAAAATTTGCTAAGCTCTAGGGGAGTCCTATGCGATAATAAATGACGAACACTGAGAAAATAAAAGAAAAGTGAGTAAACTGACATCATAACAGCAAATTGCTTGGGAAGTATTGTGTTAGTGACAAAATGCACGAAAAGTGAGGAAATTGACGTCAGAGGTGCCAGGCTCTACAGGTTTGCTTTTTTTACTGTTTAAATCAGTCCATAATGCACCTGTAGAATATTATAGTCACCAGGGCAAACTCCTTTATTAGTCGTTTCCACTGAAGACTATATGTAATGTTGATACGATACTATGAAACGATGTAATAGAAGCTTACCTTTCCTCGATGAAAACATAAACAATAGATCTAGTACTACTTTGCAATTTGAAATGTTGTAATAATGGTAGGTACTACTTTGCTCAGTAGATTATTGTAAGATGAACAGGTACATCGATGCACAGCGGAATGTTTTTAGACTGGCCGATGCTACTTTATAATATGCAATGGTGTAAAATAGACAGGTACTACTTTATACCTTAAAATGGTCCAAGATGGGAATATTGGTATCCTTGTCAAATAATTCACAATCAATTACGCAACAATGTTCATGATCACGAAACACAACCATGAAAAAGTATACCCCTTATTGCCATATTAACATCTTTATCATACTGTATTTCAATTAAATGCATGTTTACCTGTGTTATAGGTACATGTGGTGTAAACACGTTTGGCGATAGCTGGAAATGTTTTGTGTGGGCGCAACACGGCCAATGTGAGGCAAATTCCACCTTCATGAATAGAGAATGTGCCAGGGCCTGTGGTCCTTGTGGTCTCAAGAGAAAGCCAGGTAAAGACGTTATGAAGGAATGTATCTTTATAAACATTCATCAACATGTTGTTGTGTAATCGCTACGGCGGCCTAGTGGTTAGTGCATCCGCCGCGGAATCGAGAGGTCGTGGGTTTGATCCCCGGCCAAGTCATACCAAATACTTACAAAAATGCTACTAACATCTGCCTCTATTGTCTCTCAGCATTAAGAAGCTGATGTTAGGACTAGTCGGCCTGGTGTCAGGATAATGTGACTGGGTGGGAT
The DNA here is from genome assembly GCA_029339505.1 of Unio delphinus. NCBI lineage: Eukaryota > Metazoa > Mollusca > Bivalvia > Unionida > Unionidae > Unio > Unio delphinus. Next base: position 2,905,018 of record JAQISU010000111.1, on the reverse strand, counting down.
ATCATGATATGGAGGCCCATTGCCATGAGTTAAAACAGCATACAAAGCCCGTTTCAGATTAATTTTTTTATTTGTTTATTTGATGAAGTCCTTTCAGATAGATAAAGTACTATAAACTATGCAACATTATAAAACTCGTGTGAAAAAAAATCATAGCACTATCTATCGTACTTTTCAAAAATAGAAAATGCACGATTCATGCTACATGTCTGCCCCAATGCTAGACATCAATATAAACTGCCTCACTGCACACATCGTGGCGAGATGACTGAAATTTTTTAAAAGTTACGTTAAGAATCCTAATCACACACACGTTCAACCTGTTGTTAGACAATATTAAATGCAATTAATACTATCTACATCATTATACACCTCCATGGTGACATCACAGATCGTGTAACTCGATGATATATAAACGTATTCTATTTCATAATTCTTTAGCATGAAAGACCAGTTTATAATTAGTCCAGATAAAGTTTGCTTTTATATTTGCTGTGTTTCTTTTATTGTTATTCATTCTTTAATAACCCTTTAGTAGGTAGTCTGTACAACAGGTCATTACTTTGCTTTGCAAATTATCTGTTAAATCACAATGTTTACAATTTCATTTAATCTATGGTAATATGAACCATTTTAGGTAACAATTATTAAATGTTTCGAGTACAGATTTATATATTTTTATAGTGACATGTGCTAAAATGTATCCCAGTGACAAATGTCTGAAGTGGTCAAGAAATGGTGATTGCCTGACCAATACAGAATGGATGAATAACTACTGCTGTGGGACGTGTGTAAACAGTAACAATGAAAGTAAGTCCCACTAATTATCTCATAAAGAGCAGATGCTGAAAAGTATTTGAATATTACGCGATAGAAAAGATGTATTCGGTTGATTTCAAAGGCTTCAAGTTCATTGTAGTCAGTCATTTCATGTGTCTCGTAACTTTTTTTCGTCGCTAAAATCAATACAACAAAACAACGTGTCTTATGTGAAAATACATGTGCTAAATTGTATTATGCCTTATAACCGAACTGTCTACATAAGAATATAATAGTAACTGTGTATCAAGACAGAAGTTATGAACTTTTAAAGTTTCTGCTGTGCAAGAAGAAAAGCAATGGGAAGGCCATTCTGCAGTTTTAGCTTGATAGTACCACGATCAGACAGCATTATTATCCCTCCCTGCTGCACTGTACCATCACTGCTATCCATTGGATCCAGAAAATCAAACAAACAAAATATTGTTCTCTGTGCTACGTTTAACTGACATTTTGTTTAACATTTATATCTGGCCTCACCCATGTGAACACACCAGCAAGATTCTTACGCTCCTCTTTTGACAATCGTATACTCAGTAATCCCACTAAGAAAAATCTGTCATACGAACAACATTTTGCATACCAGGGACCAGCAACGTGGAACGAATTGCCCCTTAACATTAGACACAAAAACAATGATCCCTTTCACGGGTGCTTTTAAAACTCACCTTTTGGGACTGCAAAAACAAACTTAAAGACATAATAATATTTCCTACCTTAAATATTTTCAGCCTATTTTTTATGTTTTCTAATTTTATGGTGTGTTTTTTGTGTGTGTTCTCTTTTCTTGTGAACAAATCAGTATAGGTGTAAAGCGCTTAGAGCAAATACGATTAGGCGCTAAACAAAGTCATCATTATTATTATTAGTAGTCATTACTTTTATTGTTGGACTTTAACTGAGAAATCTCCACTAATTTGAAAAAAGCATCTTATGTGTAACATACGATACTAAACGTTACTAGCGTCAACGCTCGGATTTGGAAATCAGTCTTTAACAAGTCATTGTTGTTTTTAACTTAAATTAGCCTGATATCTTCGACATTAAGATTATTATTAGTATTATTAGTAGTAGTAGTAGTAGCAGTTCTGAAATTGATATTATAACTATTAATATTATTATTAAAATATTTTAAACTATTTCATAATTATTGAATATTTATTTTAATTTAATTTATTATTACTTAAATTATTAAAATTATAAATATTAATATATAAAATGAAATTTTAAATTATTTTATAGTAATTATATTATACTAATATTTTATATATTATTTATCATTAGTATTATAGTTTTATAAAATTTAATTATTTAAATTTTTAATTTATATTATTACTATTATTATTATTATTACTATTATTATTATTACTATTATTATTATTATTATTATTATTATTATTATTATTATTATTATTATTATTATTATTATTATTATTATTATTATTCTTATTACAAATGGATCATTCGGCTTCCACTGCCAGTGACTATTCGTAACTTATTTTAAAATATTAACATGCGATCGTGATTAAACAGAATATCCTTTATGATCACTCTAGGGTCCTTTTTTAAATCTACTTCGTGGTGTTGAATCCGTTAATAGAGAGGTCTTCGAATGTTGGCCTCCTGCATACTAAACCTTTATTGACATTTCACCAAAATGCACACAGTTTTATCTATCATCTCGAATTTTATATGAAAATATTACATATCTTAAATAATAGGTTGCTTTCACTCATACGATGACTTTAAATGCGATATCTGGGCTGCAAGTCGGGAATGTGATACAATCCCCGGTTGGATGCTGGTGAACTGCAAAAAAAGTTGTGGGGCAATGTAACAGCACTACCAATAACACTTCAACAACGAAACGTTGACACGATAGCAAGTTCAGATATTCCGAAACGTAACTGGTTCGTTAGATAGCTGGTTCAGATATTCCTAAACGTAACTTGTTCGCTAGATAGCTGGCTCAGATATTCCTAAACGTAACTTGTTCGCTAGATAGCTGGCTCAGATACGTTCAAAACGTTAAACGTTTGCGTATTCAAAACTGCTAAACAGTTGCCTTTGGGGTTTCTTATTCCCTCCAGATCAGAGGAAATCTCATACAGATGTGTGATTTCCCTAGATAATATTGTATAAGAAAGTTTGAGCTAGTTGGACAATCGACATTATAATAATATCAAGACACGAAACTAATCGTATATCCAAATGATTAAATGTAAAGTGAAATGTGTTGCATTGATTAAATGCAAGAAACTTCTCAATAATTATCTAACTTTGAGACATCAAGACGTTAGATTGATATGGACCTTTTAATTCATATGTGAGGCTTATTTAAGTATGGCGCAAAATATAAAAATGGGGATGAATGCGTCCGAAATCAGAGTAACCAACCGTTAAGAATCAAACTAATGCGCTTATGTACCAATATTGTCAACAATAATGGTCGCCTTCATGTGTTGATTTACAGCTGCTTGTGTAAACAAGTATCAGGATAACAATCTATGTGACACTTGGGCGAAGGCCGGACAGTGTAATGTGAACACCTGGATGATCCAGAATTGTGCAAGGTCATGTGACAGATGTTCCGGAAAAGAAACTACAACAACACTCCGTCCGACTATCAAATTAACAACACAAAAATCGATTGGTGAATATTATTTTTCAATATTTTCAAAATCAAAGAATGATATACATTGATAGAGAGATACAACTACAGGTACATAGTTTCGTAGATAGATCACGAAAAACTTATCCAGTATATCATGACATTCGCTGAACAACGAAACAGAGATGACGTGGTTTGTAACATACATGTATATGTATATCCTGGCAAACGTCAACATCTCTTCGCCATGGACAGAGTTTAAAAAAAGTATCTGTAAATTTCTTTATTTCCGCTGTATTCTTAGGCACAAATTATCGTTGATAGAATGCTCATGCTTGATATTTTGTGTGTGTTGCGTTGCGACAGCAATATACACATATATTTGATTGGTGTAAATGTCTTTAATATTTTCTAATACTGAATATGAATTGAAATTAGATTTGCTAGTCACATAATTTATTGCATTTTCCTATGCCAGAAGAAAAATGTAACTGATTGATTTAATTTCTAATTATCCATATTATTCTGTGTGCGTGTATTTCTTGCTTAAGGTGTTCTAAATTTGATTGCACAACAGGTGAATGTAAAAATCTGCACAGCGATAACAAGTCGTGTGACATATGGGCAAAGGCAGGGTACTGCAAGACGAATCAGTTTGTGACAATAAACTGTGCCAAATCATGTGGCAATTGTTCTGATCAAGGCCCATTGACATTAAGCATTGTACGACTCGCTAATACCAGTGTAAAGACAACGACTGTAAAACCACAAATAAATAAAGTAAATGAGCAATCACCTGCAGACGATCCCAATGGTAAGAGATAGTATAATGAATGTCATAAAAATGTATGCGTATCTGTGTTTGGCGTTGTCGTGTAAACGTATATGTCTATTTGGGCATATCTGTGTAAGTGCATCCGTGTGTATGGACATTGGTGTGTAAGTATATTTGTGTGTTTATGCATGGTCGTATAAACGTTTGTGTGTTTCAACATGGTCGTGTGTGCGGCTCTGCATATATCATGTCAACGGTGGCGACGGTGAATAGTACATTTACAAGTGTCTAAATGTATCGGTGTGTTTTGGGCATGGATGCTTTTGCATATCTGTGTGTATCTGGGTATGGGTTGCGACGTCTAAGGGTGACTGTTACAAATGTGTAAGTGTATCTTAGTATTTGGGTATGTGTGTCTGTGTATCTGTGTGTATTTGGAGATAGGTGACACGGCTATTGTAAACGCATCATTGTGTTTTTGCCAGTGTATTTTATTTTTATATTTAGTATTACATAAAACAATACTTCAGTGGGAACTTTAAACTGAAGACGCTGATACGTTACTAATCCATTTCGTCATATCCATGTTTGGTGTTTGTTTGTTCTTTTGCAGTTGTTTTTATTTATGTTGTAAATTGTTTCCATGGAGGTGAACACATCATTTGTCAGTTATATATACTCTTTAGGTGGTTGTAGAGACGAGAAGGATACCTGTGTACAATGGGCTAGATATGGTTTCTGTAACAATAACAGAGATCAAGCAGTACGATTGTGTCCAAAAACATGCAATCTCTGTGATCAGCGTCAGGGGTAAGTCTTTCTTCTCTATTTTCTTTTTGTTTTTAAATTTGATTTTTTTAAACAGTTATCTTTTCCTTGGATTATGTACAATGTTTTGATTGAGATTTCGGAAGGAATTGTTCCCATTAAAAACCCAAACAAAGCCTAAAGCGTTAAATCATTAGAAATTTCAATCACAATGCAACCTTCTGGATAAAGTACAGTCGACATCACTTAAAGTGCACTCATGTACGTATGTGAAGTACTAGCACGCTATGGCATATTAATCGAATTATAATACCATCCTTCATTTCTTTCTTTGCTTCAATAGCACAATAGAAACGTGAGACAATACAAGATAATGATTTAGTGTATTTGTGTTGGATGATGATTGTCTATTTGTGATGGATGATGATTGTGTATTTGTGTTGTATGATGATTTAGTCTATTTGTCTTGGATGATAATTGTCTATTTGTGTTGTATGATCATTTAGTCTATTTGTGTTGGATGATAATTGTCTATTTGTGTTGTATGATGATTTAATCTATTTGTTTTGTATGATGATTTAGTCTATTTGTTTTGCATTTGTGTTGTATGATGATTTAGTCTATTTCTGTTGTCTTTGTGTTGTATGTTAATTTATCCTACTTGTGATCGGTTAAGATTTAGTCTATTTATTGCTGGTGTTGACGGAGTCTTTTATGCTGGGTGATAGACATACAGATGTTGCCTATAAGTTTTCACACTTTGGTAAAATCATTCGTTTTCATAATATGAACACATTGTCTTTATGAATAAGTTTAGGTACAAATGCAAACTCTCATATATCGATAGGGCCAAATAACTGTAATGTACTAATTTCTTGCCACGTTGGGTTCTTAAAGAGTTGCTATTGTAACGTTATTGAGCTTCAGCTTAATGTTTGATAATAGGATAGTAAACCTATCAGTGTGAGAACAATTTAAAAGCTCACCGCCACAATGGCGATATCATATCTATAACTACTTTCATTTGCTTCTTAGAAAATGTGTATTCATTTATATATTATTTATTTTCTATACTTCATTTTCTTCTCTGTCTCTTTCCGTCTCACTCTGTCTGTCTGTCTGTCTGTCTGTCTGTCTGTCTCTCTCTCTCTCTCACACACACACACACACACACACGCACAGTTTATTATACACAGTAACAACATAAAACACATTGAATGTGCCTACGTTCTCAGTCGGGTAAATTTTGTTTGTTGAAATGTGATAAAAATATAAACCATAGCAAGAACATTTTAAAATTTAACTAATTTCAATTAATTTTCCACATGAATAAATATTATTCAGTTTATCATTGTTTAAAACTTAACCCGAACTGTTTATATTAAAAAATTTTAGGTATAAGTATCTCGAATGACTGCGATGCTAAAATGTAATTAGCAATATTATAAAAATCCTTTGTCGGCAGTTCTTAGTAATTTGAACTTAAGGCTTGGAGCAAAACAACACAACGAGGTCCAGAAGTACAAACATCTCTTGAGGTCAATGATTTAAACCTATATATTTGCCGTGACGCAGAACGTCCAGAAGTATAAAAAAAAACTCTTGATGTCAATGATGTAAACAAGTATATTTGCCGTGATGCAGAAATCTAATAACTCAAAACTCCAGATGTTCAAAAAAACCTTCATGGCAACGGTGTAAAATAATTAAGTTCGCCGTTATGCAAAATCAACCGAACGAGATCTCTACATGAAATGACACATGAAAACGTGCCTATCATGTTATATAATTTGCGATAACGTTTGCGGTAAATTTGGAAATTCTAAAAAAATAGTTATTGTTTTAAATGCGAATAACTTTCAGGATTAATTGATGAGACAACTATGTGCTTTTGGCTTAGCAACCAGATGTTTCCATATGGTCAACCGGTCAACCAGCTGGCGTCTGTGCTTATCGAAAGTGATTTTGCCCTTTCCTGAGTTTGCAAATATTGGATAAATCAGCCATGTGATACAGCTGATTGCAAACTGAAATAATATTACTATCATAATTTGGTTTCAGTGTCTGTCACCGAATGGTCCAATGGGTTATAAAGGCTAGGTAACTTAGATTTGAATAAAGAAATAGCAACAACTAAAAAACCTTTACAAACCATCACACTTATTATACCCTTTAGTTTAAGATATTATTGTCTGAAGACCATGAGATACGATTGAACACCGACATTTATTGTCTTTAGGCTGTCAGATACGAACAAACACAGTCAGTTATTGTCTGTAGCTATAAGATAAGACCATACATTGATGCTCTACCCACTCCAGCAATGCCTGCAATCTGTGTAAATGTAAAGCATTATAACATTTGAGGAATGAATCTATGTAGTAATACAACTTGATTGGTTGTAGTGTTAACTACATCGATACAGACATAATGCAAAGATTTAATGAAAAGAGTTTTGCAACCTTCACATCTGTAAAAAGTAAAGATAAGCGTTTTGCTTACTTTTCCTTCAAGCAGATTCAAAAGTTTATTTTGTTCATGAAGAGTAAGGTTTGTATATCGTTACTCGTGACTTTCTTACTCGACACAATGCAGTGTTTCAATTAAATTTGTAACATAATTCTCTATGTCTATTGTCTTTCTTTTTCTTAGAAGAACAACACACAAAGTTCGATTTTAATCAAACCTACTCGGTATTAACGTTTAGTTAGCAACTGCTCCGGTGGCCTAGTGGCTAAAGTATCCGCCGCTGGAGCGGGAGGCCGTGTGTTCCATCCCCGTAAAGTCATACCAAAGACTTACAAAAATGGTACTAGCAGCTACCTCGCTTGGCACTCAGCATTAAGAGGTTAGTGTTAAAATTGGTCGGTGTCAGGATAATGTGACGTGGTGAGACATCATACTACATGTCTGCGGCATGATGCCCCTCTGCTAGACATCACTAGAACGTGCATCACTGCAGACATCGTAGCGATATAACTGACACATTCTTAGAGCTACGTTATAAATCATAATCAATCAAACAAACAAACAGAAATCTTACTGTGTTTCAGTTTTTATCAAGACATCAGTCAACTGTATATTAACGTGGACTCAAATCATTGGAGTATTAATCTAAAGATTTATTTTATATAGACCGTTTTATCACCTGTCTTCTTTTCCTCGCATTTCAGATTGCCACTACGATAATAAATTGTTTGAAACCTGAGCAAAGTGTGTCCAGATTAGTCAGAATCCATTCTACACGAATGTCTATGACGCGTGCTGAGTATGTAGAAACATACGCCATATTGTAAATGAGGAAAATGATGTGAAAATTTGAAGCAACACCTTAAGTATTGTTACATTTGTAGATGAATTGTGGTCACATTTTTAGTGTTATCTGTAAGCATCATCTTATTGTCTAGCAGTTATTCCTATGTACGATTGATGATGTTTTCAGTTTTTATTCTTTTTGTTACTATTTTGTTGTGAGTTTTAACATATGTTATATATTTATTACATCTTTATTCATTATTTTAACTCATAATATATAAAAACATACTTATCTAAATTAAATTGTTTCGTTCCTAACTAGTTTTTAGGTACATAATTATATTTATCAGAATTTAGTGACTGTAATCATTCTCTGACACTCAAAAATGAAAAAAAACTAAGGACATCCAATGCTTAGGATTTTGCTATATCCTTATTTTCAGCAGAGATAAAAGTTATATTGTTATTATTAAGGTTGTATCTCTTTTCTACATGTTTATGCCGTGCGCTTTTTTCTTCTGTTTGTTCATTTTTGACAATGTGTGTGTCCGCATAAATGTCTGCATCATGAATACCACCGAATACTGAAATTAAAAACCAAGTGCCATGGAGATGTTGCAAAAATTGGTCTTACCTTTCAATACGTCCGATGCACATCTTCTTGATTGGGAGATGGGGATTGTCGGTGGTTATCAGTGGGAAGTGATTGGTTTGATTTCGGTGTTGTTCTTCACAGAAATATATAAACCAAAGATATCACCACAATGTGTGTTAGCAACGTATTTTTCCCTCGAAAAACAGTTTTAATATTTGTGTGTTTGTTTTCATATTTATTAAAAAAAGCTTTTATTTATTCGTGAATAAAACACAAAAAACGTGTCTTGGAGCATTTATATTCTTGTTGTTTTCTTTTTCTAGAGTAACGTTGTACAAAGCCAATATTTTAAGAGAATATTCTTCAATAACATAGTGACAAAATGCTTTCATTACATGATATCTGGCAATAACATGTTCAGATCTTCATTGATGTTTGTTGTTGTACATCGATGAATGCCGCTAAAATGTCTTTTAAAAACCGTTTGAAATGTCAGTGTTTTTAATTTCTCCAAAGATATTGCCTTTCAGAATCTAAACATTTCTGAAACAAAATAAACCACATTATCCCTAAAATATCAGATTTTACTTTTATTTTACTTTCAATTTTATTAAATGTTAATCTTTGTCATCACATGGCGAAAGACTTAACTGTAGACATGCAATTAGACAATTCGTTGTTCTTTATTATCTATGTTTGGCTATAAATATTATAATATGGAAGAACAAATAAAAATAAGTTTGAGAAAGAACAGATTAGAGATTTAACAATTTTATAGAGATGGACATTTAGAAAAGATTGGGAGCAATAGTGTCTTGTATAATTCATAACAATGTAGAGATTAAGTCTTAAAACTCACCAGAATTTTAACGTCAATGGAAATAAAAAGAGAAGCCCACACTAACGGCACTCGTTTTATAATTGTATATTCCATTTTTTTAAAATTATATTTTCAATTTGAATGAACACAGATGACCGCTTTTACCGGCTTGAAGCATCTGTCCTGTTGTTGTGTTGTTTTTCATGATAGATGTGCTGTCGTCTATCTTCGTTTACATCATTGTGTTTCATCATGCATTAGCTGTTTAGGTCGTTAGTGTTTCATCATGCATTAGCTGTTTAGGTCGTTAGTGTTTCATCATGCATTAGCTGTTTAGGTCGTTAGTGTTTCATCATGCATTAGCTGTTTAGGTCGTTAGTGTTTCATCATCTCCTTGTTTGGAAAGGAGAACAATTAGAATTGTCCTCGAGTGTTTTGCTCTACTGCTACAACGTCCTTTGTTTTAGCATAAACCGCCATCACGTGATGGCCAGACACCCCGTTTATGCTATGATGGGCCATCATTGATTGCTTTAAATGACCACTCCTTGGATATCCATACTACATTGTGCTAAAGACTAAACGAACTGGGACTACATTTATCATTACTTAAATGTAAACGAAAGCGACAAAATAATAAAACGTTGTTTCAAAGATGTCCGGCGTTACACAGGAAGAAGAAATCCAGTTATCTCTCTTTCACCCTTTCCGCCCAAAGAATTTAAAATTTCGGCTGTTAAATTAGATAGTTTGGTGTAAATCCATATTAAATCGCCAGCCATGGTTTCAACAATCCCAGAGATACCACAGCTATTGCATTATTCAACGCCAATTCAGTAGGACCACCAGAAAAGCCGACAGAAAAAGTTCACATTTCGCCAGAAACATGGCGAAAAATCAGGCGATGAGCATGCCACGTCGAAAGGAAAAAAAACAAATTGCAACAGGTATATGCTAGACCCTGAGTATAATACTTTCGCACCGTAAAAATGTATGAAGTTCAGTTCGGCGAACAATGAGGTGTCAAGCCATGCCAATATATGATTATGTAAACCTCTGACTGGCGCCTTAATATTGTCAAAGGAACATCAAGTGTCGGTCTTAAAACCACCTTTAATAGACTGTTTGGTATGGACGGTGTCTGTTAATTATGTGAATCAACAACCTCTCTAAATTTAGCAAGGCTTAGCTGACATTGGAATCGCAAGCTAAGATTTATTATCTTGAGAACTAAATGGCAGTTGTCTCTACTCTCTAAACAACATTGTAAGAATTATAAGGGAATATAAGCTACTCCGACGTCATTCGGGAAACTTGTTAAACTTGGAATTACAAGATCTTTAAGTACAGGTCTGTTACTATTTGCTCGATTGTTGTAATATATGACGGCAAAGTCATAGTACTTTAATTACTACAGTATGCATACTTTAGTATGTTGAATTATTATTTGCAGGGTTTCATTAATTTGCAGTATTTGATATAGTTGAATATTTTGAGATATGAGCAACGTTTATCTAAGGAATTAATATTGTTATTTGCTATTTGGTTTAATCGATGTTACCTCGTGCATTTATTCATTTGATAGTATAGCTTTGCAAATGTTGAATTGAAATATAACTTGTATAATGGTTGCAGTGTGCAGCATTACTTAATAGGGATTTGAATATTCGTGTATATTTTGTAGGAGTATCATGTGTATGGAGATATCAGCGTATGGATATGTGAAAAAATGTGTACACTTTGTAGAAGTGCAACGTACAGAATTGTGGCTGATTTTATGATATTGTTCTGTGTAATAAGATTGTGGATATATATATATATATATATATATATATATATAAGACTGAATCATGGTATCACCAGACTGAATTAGGGTACTACTAGACTGAAGTAGAGTAATACCAGACTAAATCCGGGTAATACCAGACTGAAGTAGGGTAATACCAGACTGAAGTAGAGTAATACCATGCTGAATTAGGGTTAAACCAGACTGAGATATGGTAATACCAGACTGAATTAGGTTAAAATACCAGACTGAATTAGGTTGAAATACCAGACTGAATTAAGTTAAAATAACAGATTGAGTTACGGTAATACCAGACTCAATTAGGGTACTACCAGACTGAAGTAGAGTAATACATGACTACATCCGGGTATTACCAGACTAAATCCGGTCAATACCAGACTGAATTAGTGTAATTCCAGACTGAATTATGATAATACCAGACTAAATCCGGGTAATGCTAGATATAAGTAGGGTAATACCAGACTGAAGGAGGATAATACCATACTGAATTAGTGTAATCCCAATCGAGATTAGGCTAAAGAAGTAAGTTAAAAGACCAGACTGAATTAGATTAAAATACCAGACTGAATTAGGTTAAAATACCAGACTGAATTAGGATAATACATGACTTAATTAGGGTACTACCAGATTGAAGTAGAGTAATATCACATCCGGGTAATACCAGACTGAATTAGTGTAATTCCAGACTGAATTAAGGTTATACCAGACTGAATTACGGTAACACCAGACTGAATTGGCGTAATACCAGACTTTATTAGCGTAATACCAGACTGAAGTAGGCTAATACCAGACTGAAGAAGACTAATAACGACTGAAGAAGGGTAATACCAGACTGAATTAGGGTAATAACAGACTGGATTAGGTTAATACCAGACTGAATTAGGATAAAACCAGACTGAGATAAAGTAATACCAGACTAAATTACCGTAATAACAAACTTCTCCAGATCCAGAACTAAGTAGAATCGTTCTCTCGTTCAAAATGCAGTTTATGAAATGCTTTCGCATTCAGTACGCATTAATTGGTATGTATTTGGAAGAATATGCTTGTTTATGTTTAACAATTTAACCAGTACTTGCCCAGTCAATATATCCATTACAAACTCATCGATTACGGAGAGTGGCCTCAGACAATACGTTTGGTTTATCGAGTAAGGAGAGGGCCGTAAGACAAAATGTTTGGTTTATCGGGTATGGAGAGTGCCCTCAGACAAAACGTTTGGTTTATCGGGTATGGAGAGTGCCTTCAGACAAAAAGTTTGGCTCATCGAGTAAGGAGAATGCTTTCAGACCAAACGTTTGGGTTATCGGGTATGGAGAGTACCCTCAGACACAACGTTTGGTTTATCGGGTATGGAGAGTGCCTTCAGACAAAAAGTTTGGCTCATCGAGTAAGGATAATTAGCAGCAGAGAGGGTGAATCCTACAACGTTTTTAGACAAAATTTGATTGAAATCCTAAAACGAGCCGTCTTATAATCTTATTTTAACCAAAAAAAGGCGAACCCTACAACGTTTTCAGACAAAAAATTGATTGAAATCTCACTACGAAATCATTTTAACCAAAAAAATGAAAACGATTTTTTAATCAATTTTGGTCGCAACTTGTTGTCATCCACCGTCTCTGCTGCTTAGTGATTTCATCACTGGGTTAACAAAAATAATAAATAATTTTAACCGAATATTTGATCCAGTCCGATACGATATCGTGTCCGAGGATCATGTAAATTTATTGTTGCGAATCCGTGCGGAGTCGACTGAGCATGACTAAAGAAATCTCTAAATTGATTGAAGTCCATATCAGAACACCATGTCTGCCAAATATTTCGTAGCGTATGAGTATCAACTCCGTTGAATACAGACAATAAATTGCAGTTATCTCTGATGACTTTTGGAACCTGAGTGTAGCGTTGAGTGACATATATCACGTCAGTGTTTTTGTGACGCCCACGGGAAAATATTCTAGCAGGATTTTTTTGTTTATCCAACATTATATCGTCGTATACGACTAAATTGTTAATATCTCCATCAATATCATCAATGCTCGGTGCTTCATCGATATCGGTTATAAAATCAATGGCGTTCTCACCCTTAATTTCTGATGCATTCTCGTTAAAATCTTTTAGCACTTCATAACATCGTTGATCATCTACGCTAGGGGCAATTAAATACAACTTATCCCACTTCATCCATCTCATTATTAAATTGAGCAACAATTGCGTTTTACCGGATCCAGATGGCCCGATTATAATCATCCGGATAGAGTTTGGTAGCGCTGCATGATGCTTAATTGGTTCTCTTGTTTTAGTCGCTGAAAAATCAATTATATCCATATTTCTATACATAAATTATGGATCTATATTGTGTGAAGTGTAAAACGCGTACTGGCACAGATGACTTGACGACGATTACAACAAAAAATAACCGATCAGCGCTTTCTGGTAAATGCGTACAATGTAGTACAAAGAAATTTAGATTTGTTTCTAAACCCAAGGAACCTTTAAAAAAAAACGAGGAGGTGATATCGCAGCCAAATTAGCAAAACTCCCTGAAACCCTATGGGCAAAGTACCCCGGAGAAAAGCACCTCCCAGGATATAGCTACTGTGGACCGGGAACCAGACTTGATATCAGACTCAATAATCAAAATCAACCCAACCCCGGTGAAGAACCAATAAACGCCATTGATAAGGCCTGTCACCTTCATGATGTTGCTTATAAAAGCAGCAATCTGCAAAACAGGCATCTAGCAGATGTGAAATTAATTCATGCGTTAAATGCTATTCCTGATAAATCCTTCAAAGAAAAATTGTCTTCATTTTTGATAAAATCGGCTATGAAAAGTAAATTGATGTTAGGTGCTGGTAATTAATAATATGGAATCAATTTATTATTCTCCGAGGGGATACTGGAGGGGTAACGCTGCAATCAATAAACTCGCTAGCGCTTCAAAAGTGAAAAAAACCACTGCGGCTAATTGGTTATCCAAACAGGCACTATGGCAAATTTATCTACCACCGCCTAAACAAATTCAATTCTCGCATTTTGATGTGACCGCTCCTAATGAAGTTCATCAGGCTGATATATTATTTCTGCCACATGATCGTGGTTACAAATATGCGTTAACCGTAGTTGATATTGCGAGTCGATACAAAGAAGCAGAACCGTTAAAAACAAAATCAGCCACTGAAGTCGCTTCTGCATTTGAAAGGATTTATCGACGAGGTCCTCTGCACTGGCCAAATCTGTTACAAGTTGATCCTGGCAAGGAATTTCAGGGTGCAGTGTTATCTACAATGAAACATCATAATGTCACCATACGACGAGGGCATACTGCGCTACATCGCGATCAGGCCATTGTAGAACGATTTAATCGGACGATTGCTGAGCGGTTATTTGGATATCAATACGCAAAAGAATTCATTCAAGAAAAGCGATCCAGTGAATGGGTTAAAAGATTACCATCTGTGATTACTGCACTGAATAACGAGATTACTAGAACAATCAACATGAAACCTATCAACGCGATTAAAAAGAAGTCAATACCCGTACAACCACAAAAAGATTTCCCTAGAAACGCTAGCGTTTTCCAACCAATTCTTGGTAGTAATGTCATTGTGAGGTACTTATACGAACCAGGAGAGCTTGAAGGGGGTAGAAAAAGGGCTACTGGTCCTATTTGGAGCGTCACTACGCATAAGATATCTAGTATAACACGATCAACTGGTAGACCTCCAGTCTATAAACTGGATTCAACTGCCCCTCAGCGGGGTTTTACTCGACAACAACTACAAGTGATTCCCGAGGATACTCAATTGCCACCGCATGGTGTTAACTAGCACCGTTGCGTCTGTTGCACTCAAGACAAGTCAACATCACATTATTTCTGACATGACCGAGATTGTTATTTTTTCTGTCTACGGTGAATTGGCGAGGATCCTTATCCGAATACTGCCAACGCATTATACAATTGCAACTCGCGCAGTGATTATTCTGTTGTTTCTTCAAAGTGATTATTAATTTAGCATCAATATCAAATTCTCGTTGTTTTTTTTTGTCCTGTTGTTTGTAACCGGAGATTTTTTTATTAATGATGCTAACATCAATATCATCCATTGTTGTGTCATTATCATCACCAATGATTTCATCATTGAGGACAACTCTTCGAAGTTGATTTATTTTTCGTACTCTGGATACTGCGAGATAGACTAAATTCGACCATTCGATGTGATTATCCACCATCCAAACAATTGTATCCGATATAGTCAATCCCTGTGAAGAGTGTATTGTTGCTGCGTATCCTAGCGTTCACGGGGATTTATTAGCACGCAATGCATCTTCAACGACATTGATATCAACCAGCACAATATCATTTAATACCAGAATTTGTTTTTCATTCTGTCCTGGAATATCAACTTCAATATTCTGTTTTCGTGTATCCGATGGCCTATAACAAAGGGGTACTGGAAGCGTTGCAAATTTTTCTTTATGCAATTCAAATAACTTCATCTGAAGTGTATCCCTGACTATTTTTCTACTTGCAATGATCAAATCGTTTGGTCTCCACGCTTCCCAGAAATCATTCATTGGGGTTTCTGAAATCACTTCACGCGCTATTTCGCATTGGATTCTATCCGGTTGTAATCTAATTAGCGCTTTGAACTCGCGTAATCGTTCATCAAGTGATCTATAATCAGTGGTGATTTCTTCATAGTAGTCTACAAAACCCTTTAGCCATTCATGTGGAGATGCACCGACAAATGGTGGTGGTTGGCCTTGATCCCCGCACATGACGACTTTTGTGTTTTTGGTTAACAACCACTCAAGAAATGTTTTTAATACATCTAATGACACTGTGCATATTTCATCCCAGATTATGATTTCAGGAATGAATTTATCACCCATTCGATCAGGAGTCCATTTGTCACCTTTCCATCGAAAAAAACTGTGATAAGTGCAAGCATTTACCCCTCGTTGTATCATCTCTCTGGCGAGTCTGTGAGTCGGTGTTAGCACAATCATGTTAGAAACGCTAGCGTTTCCACGACGAAATAATTCAATTGCACGAGTTGTCTTTCCTGACCCACCACAACCGTTTAAATAAACTGTCTTGTATCTACATACTGGATCAGATACCGGTGGTGCATTAGAAAGTTCTGATTGAATTTCAATACGGTTACAACAAATATATTTATCATCCATGGCAACGTCTGCGGATTCACAATACTCATGTAGCATCTCCTTTTTAAATCGCCAACGCCCCCAATTTTCTTCGGGATCTGTGAATGCCGCTACAGTTGATTTGTACTTATTATGTATATACATCGAATCAGTGGCCACTCTAACCGCGGTATTAGGAAATCTATTTATCATCGAAAATAGATTAATAGAAGCATAGGCTAACATTGAACTTCTCAAATGTGTGTACTGGGAATTATATCCATCACAGTAAGTAACAACCGTACCTAATTTCTCACCATTGGATAGAAAAGCATCCTTACGGGATACAAGTTTTCCCTGTTTCATTAAATCCGCTACAATAAAATCGTATTCAGCGACATCTATGATCAACCGCGAAGAATATTTTGCGTTATCGTATCGTCCACCCTGGGTAAATTTACCGATTATTCTTCTTCCGAGATCTTTTGCTTGTTCTTTTTTAATTTCAAATAACTTCTTAGACCAATTTATGATTTCTTCTTCACTGAAATCTGGAAACTGTTTTCGTAGTTCGTTGATTATTCTATCTAGATTGGGTTGTGGTAGCCAAACTTCTTTCTGAGCTCGATAGCATATAATAGCCTCGGAAACAATCAACGATATTAGCATACCACAATCAATCATATATCTCAATAGCACTATTGGCATCCAGGCCTTTTCAGATAGGTGTCTACCGAGCCAAACATAACTACACGGATGTAACCCTGTAGCTAATTCAAATGATATCACACGAGCGAATCCGGTTAAATCAAAATCAGGCAATGGTCCATTAATCGCAACACGAGTCATTTCATGCGTGGGGTGTCCAAATCGTTTGAAGTACTCAGCGCATTCCCCATACCCGAGAAAACTTCCGGGATAACACGCGGATATATCAATTGAAATCATACCATCATGTGAGTATTTCGTATTCCACAGTCCTCCATGACCAAATATGACGCAACTCAATTTAACATCCTCGAGAAAATCACTTCGTGTTGGACGCCATGAGTTTTTTTCTCTTGCGAAGTGAGCTACCACTGATGGAATAGTAAAACTATCCGTGAGTAGTTTTTCATGGGAATTCTCCGGTGAAAAATCACTAGCGATTTTTCTCATTCTGTTATCTAATTCTTCAATGCGATATAATTCACCATTTGGTTTTACAAATTGATCGAATTCTTCATCACTTCTAAGTAACCACACTGACACAGGATCATCTTTACACAACGCATGAATAGCATCGAATAATCTCTCTTCATAGAAAACATCCCCGACGAACTCCTTAGGGATATATTTCACGGTTCGTTCTCGTGGAAATATTGTTACCGCAGGTGTCCACGCGTGTTTGTTATGATCAATAATCTGTATTGGTGCTCCATTTTTGTTATATTTCGGTTCGTATAAAACCTCTCCGGTTATCGTCATAACGGTTATTGGGAATCGTAATGATGTTTCTAATTTAGCTATATCAGAAATCTTTGCACCATGCTGTTTCACTGTCAGTTCCCACTCGGTTATTTTCCTAAGTCGCAGATCAGTTAGTTTATTTCCTCGGGATGCATTTGTGAAGTGTTCTATTATTCGTTCTGCTACACAATTAAGCCCTGACGAATATTTCATAGGAGCTAGTTTTGCGATATCGGGTTTATCATTTAACGGATATATCCCATAAACCATTGCTGTTACGGGATAAGATCTTTCGTAGTATGGTTTATCAATGCCGGTTAGAATCCCTGGTTTGGAATCTCTACTCACAATGACAGCTTTTGTATTCTTGAGGATTGGTTCAAATTTATCCTTAATAATCCATTTGCCATCGACTTCGATAATGAATTTGATTCGGAAAAAATGCCGTTTTTCCCCAACACGTGAAATTATCACTGCTGCTTTTTCATCATTCATGGTAGCATCAACAACACCATCAATTCGAAATGTTGACCAACAATAAGATGCTCCATCACGCTTGAATTCATCAAAACAGTCTCTGATTTTACTAATCATGGCTTTATCAAGAATTGTATTCTTTGGTGTATTAGAAACTATATCGAGATTGAATTAAGCATCTTTCCAGGGGTAATCTCTCTTGGACGTTTTTTTGGGTTTATCGAGATTAAATCTAGGATTGATTTTCAATAATCTCTTAAACTCTTTCATGTTTCCGTCTATTGGACGTTTTTTGGGTTTATCGAGATTAAATCTAGGATTGATTTTGTTACGTCTTTTTGGTTTATCGAGATTAAATTTAGGATTGATTTTTAATAATCTCTTAAACTCTTTCATGTTTCCGTCTCTTGGACGTTTGTTACGTCTTTTTGGTTTATCGAGATTAAATTTAAGATTGATTTTTAATAATCTCTTAAACTCTTTCATGTTTCCGTCTATTGGACGTTTGTTACGTTTTTTGGGTTTATCGAGATTAAATCTAGGATTGATTTTTAATAATCTCTTAAACTCTTTCATGTTTCCGTCTATTGGACGTTTATTACGTTTTTTTGGTTTATCGAGATTAAATCTAGGATTGATTTTTAATAATCTCTTAAACTCCTTATCAGCATTTTTCGAAGGCGTTCTCCCTAATTCCTTCATGCTATAATTAAAACAAGCATTTAAATGAAAGATTTTTATATAATGAATCACTGCAAGTGGCTTATGATTGGATCAGTAATCCCGTGTAACAAATCATGCAGAAATGAGTTCTGTGGGTATCATATGCAAAGCTTTCGTCGTGGAAGCCTTGGTCCGTTACCGTGCATACGATGTGGAGTTGGGGTTAGGGGAAAATCTCAGTTGTGTTTGAATTGCGGTGGTAAGCGATACAAGGAGTTGAAGCGATATTATGATAAAAGAATAAAAAATGGACAATCAATCAGAAATTTTAACCCTGACGCTGACAAAGTCAGTATTCTTGACGCTGACAAAGTCAGTATTCTTGACGCTGACAAAGTCAGTATTCTTGACGCTGACAAAGTCAGTATCAAGGATAAAATCATAAGAACTCCTCAAGACTACATCGAAAGATTTATCATTAAACCAAACGATGAATTAGACAAACAATAGTATTATGTATACGAATGAACCAAGAATTCAGACAACACCCTGTGATCACAAATTATGAAGCATCCAGTGATGGTGTTGTAAGAAACCGCAGACTGAAGAAATCAGTTGGGTGGGATAATGGTATGGGGTATTTGATGCTTGGTGCTGGAAAGAAGAAATATCTCAATCATCGTTTCGTGTACGAGTGTTTCCATGGATTGATCGAGGATGATTCTGTCATTGATCATATCGATTCTAATCCGAAAAACAATTCTTTATCAAATCTGCAGGCTGTTACACAAAGTGAGAATACCGAACGAGGGGGGACTGGGAAATACTCGAAAAAAGCGAGACCTGTGAAATCTTTGAATACGATAACTAACGAAGAAAAAATATTTCAATCAATGAATGAAGCCGGTAGGCACTTCGATATTTGTAGAGCCTCAGTACGATATGTTGCAGAGGGAATAACCAAGACGGCTATTTCAAAAAGGACGGGACAAAAAGTTCAATTTAGTTATGTCTAATGCGTCATATTTTTCATTTAGAAATATATCATTATTATAGAATAATGAATTCTGAAAACATGAATAGCATCATATCCGAGATTTCAAAATTGAAAGGTTGGGATATTGAACTATCAGATGGGTTAAATCCTGATCAAATCATGTCTGATTTTCAGGACATAGAATACGGAGTTAACAACAATAAATACATGCTACCAAAGAAGTATGCGCTCCTCAAAAGAATTCAGAATTCTATTAAGGACTCTCTCGCATTTTCCAGTGACATAAGTGTGTTCGCTCCGTTGTATACCATCGTAGAACGAATACGAAAAGAATTGGGGTACGAATACGAATTGAAAAAGGAGGTTAATTCTAAAATTAGAAACCTACGGGCGTTAATTCAAGAAAATGAACAATTTTGATTGTCCAACCATTTATCATTATTTGATTGTCCAACCATTTATCATTATTTGATTGTGACCGTCCCTCATAGAGATTTTAATTTTTTTTAGCATTTTTTGATCAAAACTGTTGAAATCAGTGAATAAAAAATTGATGGCTGGTTCGGATTGACCAAATGGAAAAGTGAGGGAAGTGTGATATTATTTATTTTTATAAGGATTTCCACACTTCCCTCATCATTGAACGAAGCTGTCTCACGACGAAATAACACTTCCATGACCATCCGATGATGTTAGGTTGGATTGAAAAATTGTTTTGCAATTGAAAAATTGTTTGCGATTTCAAATAATGGTCAATGAAGCATTAACAACCCGATTGGCTCGTGAACGACTGGATGCAATCAGGAGATTTGTACCAATTCGTGACTCTGTACGGAATAAACTACAACAACGACAGAGTCTTCAGACTGATTTTGCTATGGGATCCGAAGAATTGTTTAAACCAGTAACCACAGCAACGAAGGGGATAGAGCGTGTTATACTGGGAGATGTTCCCGAGACGGGAAAATCTGTTATTGGTGAACTTGAAAAAATAGCAGCGAAAACTGAACAAACAGAACAAATAAAACAAATAGAATCAAAAAGAACAGTTGATGATTTACGCGTGAGATTTACCGAGACCGGGTTAGCAGCAATTGATGAGACTAAACTAGCAGATATTCCTGCGCTTGTTGTTACGACTTATGAAAACAGAAAAAAAATGTTGAAACCAGAACATCATAAATATGTTAGAAATATAACTCACTGGGCTGATATATTCTATAAGATCAAAACTGAAAAAAGTCAAATTAAGACAGATAGTCCATCATACAATGGATATATCAATGCGGTGGGTAACGTGTATAAACGATTTGAAGAACAAAAACAAAAACAAAAACAACCAAAATTGCAAAGGCGGCGACAGCAACCTGCAAAGAAACTACTCTAGTCTCCTAAAAAACAACAACTACCACCTGATGATGATGATTTTCTTGATTATTTACAAGAAGCCGATTTAGAAAAACAGGATGAAGCAACTGGTTATAGCGGAAGTGGATTGCAAAACGCTAGCGTTGGAAACTCTTCGAGGGAAAATCCAAGGATTTCATGTCCTGGTAGTGTTGTCAATGATATATCACGATTAGAAGTTCTTGTAGGAGGTTTCCGAGCTGGAAATAACTCACCGGAAATAATTAATGAAGCAGCTGATATCTGTAGACGGTTATTTGCCGGCGGTATCATGGATATCAAAACATATCGAGATTTCATTGACGAGTTAGTGGAAAGTGGGTATCACAGTGATTAATCACCGGGATTGAATAAAAACGCTAGCGTTTCCAATTGAAACATGGTTTCTGATTTCAAATAATGATCATACACTACAATCATGATAAACCAACCCCCGTCTACGTAGTTAATTCACGGTTTCCAGTTTATAGAGCATACTACGGAGATGGTTTAGGCAATACCATTGCAGGGTTATTTGCGAGAATGGCTCCAAAAGTGATGCCGTTGGCTAAACAACTAGGAATGAAAGCAATTGAAGTTATTCGTGATAAGGGTATTGGTGCTGTTGGAGATCTTGCTGGAAAAGCGTTTTCAACTGCGAAGAATAAAATAACATCATTAGTGAAATCACGAAGTGATATACGAGAAAAATCCAAAGGATTTTCAAAGAAACCGTTACCATCTACAGCGGAAATGCCTGCAAGTGTTAGTAGAATTATAAATAACGCAGTAGACGAAAAATTAGCGTCGATGGCTTTAACTCCCGACCAAAGCAATATTGCAAATATGATAGCAGGAAGCGGCTTTAAAAAACTACGTCGATGAAAATCGTTTATGATTTCACGATTTAGACTCTGATAAATAGAATAAAATGTTCAAAAAATCACATGATCCGGCGTTTGATATAGACGCCCCAGTTGGCAAGGATGATTCTGTACGCGATTATCAATATTACGCTTATCATGCAATAGACGCAAATAGTCGATCGCGAATTGAACTTCAAGTCCATGATACCAGTAAATATTTTTTGCCCTGTGAAGCGTTTATTGAAGTAGAAGGAGAACTTGTAACAGCTGCTGGAGCATCATATCCAGCTGGTACTCAAGTCGGTTTTGTCAATAATGGTATTATGGCGTTATTTGAGAGTGCAAGATACCTCATTGATGGAAAAGAAATCGAGTCGATAGATCGCGATGTTGATGTGGCTACAACAATAATCGGGTTAGCGAGATATTCCGATGATTATACAAGATCAGCAGGACCTTCTATGATGTTTGCAAAAGATGTTACAAATACCGCTGGAGGAAAACAATTCGTTGTAAGACGACCAAAAAAAGCCAGTGCTGCTAATGATGATGCTGATGTCGAGGCTGTAGTTATAAACAACGACGTTAATTTCAATCTAGGAGCTGCAACACGAAACTCAATGTTGGGAGTAGGGCGTAAATCATTTTCATGCGCGATTCCACTGCATCACATATTTGGATTCTGTAGAAACGTCCGAAAAGTTATTTATGGGGCGAAGCATACAGTATCGCTTGTACGAAAGAGTGATGATAACGACGCAATTTGGAGGATTCCAGCAGATCCCAATGCTGATGCCGGTAAAGTCAATTTAACAAAAATATCATTGTGGATGCCAGTGTTGACTCCAGCAATTACCGCAGAAGAACGATTACTATCATTTATGGACCAAGGAGGAAAGTCGTTGTTGAGTTGGCTAACCGTGAGTACAGATGTGAAGCAATCAAATCTGAAAAAGGGTGTTCAGATTACTCTTTCTGCGGCTGCTATCAAAAATATGATTAAAACAGGCGGTATATTCCCGTTGTTAGCTGCGATACCAGCATTGATTGCAGCAGCAGCCCCAGCGGTGGCTAAAGCGGCAGCGTTAGGAGCCGTTGGTACTGCACCAGGAATGGCACTAAAGAAGGCAACTGGGAAAGGATATAAAAAAAGGGACGATCCGTTCACGGATTGGGTCTAAGACTACCAGGAACCCCGTATTCGTGGTACAGCGGAAAGGGTCTAAGACTACCAGGAACCCCGTATTCATGGTACAGCGGAAATGGTCTAAGACTACCAGGAACGATTTATTAATTCAGGAATCGAAGATTCCCATGTCCAATTTTGATTTAATGGATGCGGCTAAAAAACTAGTGATTAAAAATTTCAGATGTGTTTTTATGAAAGATCAATTACCACATCAACCAAACAAAACTGAAACAGGTATTATTAATCTCGATAACAGCACCGGACCTGGAACTCACTGGGTTGCATACGCTATTGATCCACGTGGGATTGTTTATTTCGATTCATATGGATTAGCCCCACCAAAAGAGTTTATGCGGTATATAAAAACCCTTCCAATGAAGACTTGGTATTCTACGCTACCAACACAAACGATGATTGACCCACCAATATGCGGCAGCGAAGTATTAAATGTCCTTGACGCTATTTCTAACTCCTTGAGTAACCCAAGCGGAAAACCACCACATGTTGTCGTAAATGACTACACCAGCAATCGCTGGAAATCGAAACGATTTTAGAGAGAGAAAGAGTTTTACAATAACATGATTGATATTTGGGGGAGATCTTTGAAACCCAAACCCGATGGCACTGCAACCCCTGATTCTATCAAGGATATAACAAAAAAAATTAAAGATGAAATAGCTGAGACGTTGAATTTAGAAAGTGTTGAACCCAATGAAATAGTTGTATTTCAGGACAAACAGGGTAAATTGAAATCTAGTAATATTTCTCTGGATGATATTTTAGTTAAACAACAAAACGCAATCGAGAACACCGTTGCGTTATTTTCGGATCAGGGTAAATTGAAAACCAGTAATATTTCTCTGGATGATATTTTAATTAAACAACAAAACGCAATCGAGAACACCGTTGCGTTGTTTTCGGATCAGGGTAAATTGAAAACCAGTAATATTTCTCTGGATGATATTTTAGTTAAACAACAAAACGCAATCGAGGATACTATCGCGTTATTTTCCGATCAGGGTAAACTCAAACCGGGTGTACTCGTTTCGACGATTACAGATCGATTAAAAACTCTCAACGATGAGTTAAAAAATTTTGTGGTTGTACTGGCAACGCTTGAATCTAAAATTGAAAATAACGGAAAACAGTTTTCAGTTTTTCGTAGAAATATCATTGATAAATTTATTGGAACCCAGTTGGATAAAATTGAAATAAAACTCCCTGATATTAAAAAATCCATCGATGAGACGAAAAACTTCATCGAAGCCGTCAAAGGTGATTTTTCGAGGATGATAACAATCATTGAAAAAACAAAAATTCCTCATGAGAAAACCAATAACGTAGTATATACAATCCAACACGGATCATTTGAGTGGACACCTACAAACAACAAATTAGATATCACTGCAACCGTTAAAGGTATTTATCGATTAACACTAGTAACACCATTAACTCAATTTAATATATCATCGTCGAGTTCATCCGGGGTCAACAATACGATTTCAACGATCATCGACAAGGATAAAACTGAAAAGTTCACTATAACATATACTGATAAAAGTTTGATTGGGGTTTCAATAACGTGGTATGTGGAATTCGTAGCGGATTTAAGTAAATAACTAAATCGTTCGGATTTCACAATTGAAAACGCTAGTGTTTTTAAAATAAAAATGATTTCATCAACGCAATGTCGCTATGATCAGGTCAGAGAATTTCAGAATAGACTCAAAACCCTCACTGAGGAGTATCAAATAAAAATAAAAAAATACCGACGAAGAATCACCGCAATTGATGTTATTATATACTCGGTGTCAAGCGTTCTCACTGGCGCCGGAATAATACTAGCATCTGTTACAATGATTGCCCCGGTCGTAGTTCCAATTTGCATTTCTGCGGTGGCTACAATCGGGGGTATATCAACCGGGATAGCAAAAAAGATATCATCATGCAGCCAGAGTAAACTGCAGAATTACTTAATTCAATTTCATATTGCATCAACCGCATATTCGCAGTTATCCCTGATGATATCGTCGTCACTCGATAATACGATTATATCAGATAGTGAATTCTCAGCGATGGTCAGTATTTTTGATTCCGCGATATCAAAATTAGAGCGACAACATGAGTATAATAACAATGACAACACCGATGGAATCAGAAAACACGAACCCAAAAAACAAAATGATCTCAATAATATCAACATTACCAGATTGTGAGTTCTCAGTGATGGTCAGTATTTATGATTCCTCGATACCAAAATTAGAAATACAACATGAGTATAATAACAATGACAACACCGCAGGAATTACTTCAACAAATAGTGGAGAACACGAACCCAGTACAAACAAGCATGATATCAATAACATCAACGAATCCAGAATTCAGTGTGAATTTCCCCTCTCCGGTCCCAGTGAAGGAGATAGCGCTAGCAAAACTACGAGTGTATCACAGTTGGCCTAATATCAGATCAAAATCATTTGGTGGTCAACAACCCAATAATTCTTTAGTGTTTGCGAATAAGAATAAACCCGACGGAACCCCAGACTGGAACGTCGTTTCGATACCAACAGGGTCATACCAAATCGAACAAATCAATGATGAATTCGCGCGTAGAATAAAATCGATTACTGGAGTAGAGTCAAAAATCGCTATAACAGTTCATGAACCGACGCTATCATCCGCAATTGAGATAAACACAGAAGGATACGTCGTAGATATCTATCAAAGTTCTATTAGAACCGTACTAGGATGGCCTGAAAAACCACCAGGGGGAAAAACCGTTGATTTACCAGAACCACAAAAAAATGATTATGTCACCGACGTGATAAAAAATCATGATCCAATAGGGAGTAGTTATAGAGATTACCAATTCATTACAGATTTTTTTGATTTAATATACCAACCAACTGGAAGAGAGAAGCCAGGGGAGAAAATAGAGGGGGATTATTTTGTTAACAAACCTAAAATCACTGGTATGATTTATGCAATAAACAACGATTTATCACTGTTGTTAATACCCCTTAAATCCGGCTCTCTCACCCGAGATGAATTTATCAGCGTCGTAGAAACATGTAACAAAATTATCGACGATATGGAAAAATTTAATTCACAAATTATTCGATTTATACTCGATGATAAAAACCCCATATCGAGAACAAGATTTGCATCAAACTATAATATCCGCGTTGAAGATATTCCAACATTCAAACTACCAGGATATAACGTACCAGAACTAAAAAAACTTCTCAATGATGCCATCGATGTTGGTTTCAAAATAATTCATGATACGTGGAAAAAAACAGCATCACCGGAAATAAAAATCCTCAAACATAATAATGACCCAGATGGTGGTGGTAGGCATATCGCTCCGTTCAACGTGAATATTTCATCGGTGATTGCGCTCAATTTAGTGTGTGATGTTATCGAAGGAAGCTATCAAATTAATCTCGAACGATCAAATCAAGCTCAGCAGGGATATATTCTTTATTCATTTGCACCAACAGCTCCTCCAGGATTCCTAATTATTGAAAACCCAATTAATCCTGTCTATATGCGATGCCATAATAATTCATTAACCAGAATTAATTTCAAACTCACCGACCAGTCAAATAATCTGATTGATTTACAAGAAGAGGTGTTAGCGATTAGTCTGTTTGTGAAATCATAAATGATTTTCATCCTAAAGACTCGATCAAATTATTTATTATTTTTGTTAACCCAGTGATGAAATCACTAAGCAGCAGAGAGGGTGGATGACAACAAGTTGCGACCAAAATTGATTAAAAAATCGTTTTCATTTTTTTAGTTAAAATGATTTCGTAGTGAGATTTCAATCAATTTTTTGTCTGAAAACGTTGTAGGGTTCGCCTTTTTTTGGTTAAAATAAGATTATAAGACGGCTCGTTTTAGGATTTCAATCAAATTTTGTCTAAAAACGTTGTAGGATTCACCCTCTCTGCTGCTGAATTCCTTCAGACCAAACGTTTGGTTTATCGGGTATGGAGAGTGCCCTCAGACAAAACGTTTGGTTTATCGGGTATGGAGAGTGACTTCAGACAAAAGGTTTGGCTCATCGAGTAAGGAGAATGCTTTCAGACCAAACGTTTGGTTTATCGGGTATAGAGAGTGCCTTCAGAAGGAACCCTTCGCCTATTTGACTATTCAAGATACAGACTGACTGAATATGTTAGCAATATTTCATGAAAACTACGCTTTAGAGAGGAAACAAAATTATAATTTTAAAGAAATTCGCACATACATTGAATTTATCAACGTTAAGATGGCAAATACAAATAAATGATGTGATAATAAGATTATTGTTATATGTTCTAGATTAATATTTATTAACCAGTTTTGTTTTGTAGAATAATACTGTCTTTCTCTTTATCAAGTAGTTTTGAAAAATGTCCATCCCTTTCATGGTACCTTTAAGAGTATTAAGAAGATAATTCCTCCTATTACAGTATGGTCTTTAATACAGAAAAATCAGACGTTGTCTGAACAGAGTTAACCTATATACTATATAACAAAAAACGAAATCCTTATTGTGTTAATATAATGGTCATTATTTTATCTCCAATTTATTAAACCATTCCGTTTTCTCTGACCTTATCCACAATCGATTGCAAGAATCCTGTATTAGCTTGATACGCTTTTTTGTCAAAAACATAGTGTTTGTGCTATTTGTATTAATCTCTTCTTTAATGACTTAGATTTTAGTGACTATTTGTTTAATTAAGATGAATCGGTCTTGGGAAGGTATTTGTTCATCACGAGCAGCAGAGAGGGTGAACCCTACAACGTTTTTAGACAAAATTTTGATTAAAATCTTAAAACGAGCCTTCCTACGATCTCATTTTAACCCAAAAAAATGTCTCAGGGGCAAACCCTACAACGTTTTCAGAAAAAAAATTGATTGAAATTTTAACGAGCCTTCCTATGAAATCTCATTTTAACTAAAAAAATGAAAACGGAGACTTTTACGATTTTTTAATTAATTTTGGTCGCAACATGTTGTCATCCACCCTCTCTACTGCTATGGGTTAACAAAAAATAATAAATGATTTTAACCGAATATTTGATCCAGTCCGATACGATATCGTGTCCGAGGATCATGTAGATTTTTTGTTGCGAATCCGTACGGGGTTGACTGAGCATGACTAAAGAAATCTCGAAATTGATTGAAGTCCATATCAGAACACCATGTCTGCCATATATTTCTAAGAGTATGAGTATCAACTCCGTTGAATACAGCAAGAATATTGCAGTTATCTCTGATGACTTTTGGAACCTGAGCGTAGCGTTGAGTGACATATATCACGTCAGTGTTTTTATGCCTGCCTCTGGAAAAGATCCTAGCAGGATATTTTTGTTTATCTAACATTATATCGTCGTATACGACTAAATTGTTAATATCTCCATCAATGTCATCAATGCTCGGTGCTTCATCGATATCGGTTATAAATTCAATAATACCCTCTCCGGATTTTTCTACCGCGCTGTCGTTAAAATCTTTTAGCACTTCATAACATCGTTGATCATCTACGCTAGGGGCAATTAAATACAACTTATCCCACTTCATCCATCTCATTATTAAATTGAGCAACAATTGCGTTTTACCGGATCCAGATGGCCCGATTATAATCATCCGGATAGAGTTTGGTAGCGCTGCATGACGCTTAACTGGTTTCTCTTGTTTTAGTCGCTGAAAATCAATTATATCCATATTTCTATACATAAATTATGGATCTATATTGTATGAAGTGTAAAACGCGTACTGGCACAGATGACTTGACTACGATTACAACTAAAAATAACCGATCAGCGCTTTCTGGTAAATGCGTGCAATGTGGTACAAAGAAATTTAGATTTGTGTCTATGAGATCTGATTTTAAAAAAAACGAGGGGGTGATATCGCAGCCAAATTGGCAAAGCTCCCTGGAACCTCATGGGCAAAGTACCCCGGAGAAAAGCACCTTCCGGGATATAGCTACTGTGGACCGGGAACCAGACTTGATATCAGACTCAATGATCAAAATCAGTCCCGACCCGGTGAAGAACCAATAAACGCCATTGATAAGGCCGGTCACCTTCATGATATTGCTTATAAAAGCAGCAATCTGCAACACAGGCATCTAGCAGATGTGAAATTAATTCATGCGTTAAATGCTATTCCTGATAAATCCTTCAAAGAAAAATTGGCTTCCTTTTTAATAAAATCGGCTATGAAAAGTAAATTGATGTTAGGTGCCGGTAATTAATAATATGGAATCAATTTATTATTCCCCAAGAGGATACTGGAGGGGTAAATCAGCAGTCCACAAACTCACTAGCGCTGCAAAAGTGAAAAAAACCACTGCGGCTAATTGGTTATCCAAACAGGCACTATGGCAAATTTATCTACCACCGCCTAAACAAATTCAATTCTCGCATTTTGATGTGACCGCTCCTAATGAAGTTCATCAGGCTGATATATTATTTCTGCCACATGATCGTGGTTACAAATATGCGTTAACCGTAGTTGATATTGCAAGTCGATACAAAGATGCAGAACCGTTAAAAACAAAATGAGCCACTGAAGTTGCTTCTGCATTTGAGAGGATTTATCGACGAGGTCCCCTGCACTGGCCAAATCTATTGCAGGTTGATTCTGGCAAGGAATTTCAGGGTGCAGTGTTATCTAAAATGAAACATCATAATGTCACCATACGACGAGGGCATACTGCGCTACATCGCGATCAGGCCATTGTAGAACGATTTAATCGGACGATTGCTGAGCGGTTATTTGGATACCAATACGCAAAAGAATTCATTCAAGAAAAGCGATCCCGTGAATGGGTCAAAAGGTTACCTGCTGTGATTACCGCACCGAATAATGAGATTACTAGAACAATCAACATGAAACCTAGCAACGCTATTAAAAAGAAGTCTATACCCGTACAACCACCAAAAGATTTCAAAGAACCAATTCTTGGTAGTAATATCACTGTTAGGTACTTATACGAACCAGGAGAGCTTGAGGGTGGTAAAAAAAGGGCTACTGATCCTATTTGGAGTGTTACTGCATACAAGATATCTAGTATTACACGATCTACGGGTAGACCTCCAGTCTATAAACTGGATTCAACTGCCCCTCAACGAGGATTTACTCGACAACAACTACATGTAATTCCCGAGGATACTCAATTGCCACCGCATGGTCTTAACTAGCGCCGTTGCGTCTATTGCACTCAAGACAAGTCAACATCACATTATTTCTGACATGACCGAGACTGTTATTTTTTTTGTCTACGGTAAATTGGCAAGGATCTTTATCCGAATACTGCCAACGCATTATACAATTGCAATTCGCGCAGTGATTATTCTGTTGTTGTTTCAGCGTAATTATTAATTCAGCATCAATATCAAATTCTCGTTGTTTTTTTTTTGTCCTGTTGTTTGTAACCGGAGATTTTTTTATTAATGATGCTAACATCAATATCATTTATTGTGGTGTCATCATCGTCACCAATGATTTCATCATCGAAAACAGCTCTTCGAAGTTGATTTATTTTTCGTACTCTGGATACTGCGAGATAGACTAAATTCGACCATTCGATGTGATTATCCACCATCCAAACAATTGTATCCGATATAGTCAATCCCTGTGAAGAGTGTATTGTTGCTGCGTATCCTAGCGTCCACGGGGATTTATTAGCACGCAATGCATTTTCGACGACGCTGATATCAACCAGCACAATATCATTTAATACGAGAATTTGTTTTTCATTCTGTCCTGGAATATCAACTTCAATGTTCTGTTTTCGTGTATCCGATGGCCTATAACAAAGGGGTACTGGAAGTGTCGCAAATTTTTCTTTATGCAATTCAAATAACTTCATCTGAAGTGTGTCCCTGACTATTTTTCTACTTGCAATTATCAAATCATTTGGTCTCCACATTTCCCAGAAATCATTCATTGGAGTTTCTGAAATCACTTCACGCGCTATTTCGCATTGGACTCTATCCGGTTGTAATCTAATTAGCGCTTTGAATTCTCGTAATCGTTCATCAAGTGATCTATAATCAGTGGTGATTTCTTCATAATAGTCTACAAAACCCCTTAGTCATTAATGTGGAGATGCACCGACAAATGGTGGTGGTTGGCCGTGATCCCCGCACATGACGACTTTTGTGTTTTTGTTTAACAACCACTCGAGAAATGTTTGTAATACATCTAATGACACTGTGCATATTTCATCCCAGATTATGATTTCAGGAATGAATTTATCACCCATACGCTCAGGAGTCCATTTGTCACCCTTCCATCGAAAGAAACTATGGTAAGTACAGGCATTTACCCCTCGCTGTATCATCTCTCTGGCGAGTCTGTGAGTCGGTGTTAGTACAATCATGGTTGACCGACGAAATAATTCAATTGCACGAGTTGTCTTTCCTGACCCACCACAACCGTTTAAATAAACTGTCTTGTATCTACATACTGGATCAGATACCGGTGGTGCATTAGAAAATTCTGATTGAATTTCAATACGGTTATATGAAAGATATTTATCATCCATGGCAACGTCTGCCGATTCACAATACTCATGTAGCATCTCCTTTTTAAATCGCCAACGCCCCCACGCTTCCTCCGGATCTGTGAATTTAGCTACAGCTGATTTGTATTTATTGTGTATATACATCGAATCAGTGGCCACTCTAACCGCGGTATTAGGAAATCTATTTATCATCGAAAATAGATTAATAGAAGCATAGGCTAGCATAGATGATCTTAAATGTGTATACTGGGAATTATATCCATCACAGTAGGTAACAACCGTACCCATTTTCTCACCATTGGATAGAAAAGCATCCTTACGGGATACAAGTTTTCCCTGTTTCATTAAATCCGTTACAATAAAATCGTATTCAGCGACGTCTATGATCAACCGCGAAGAATATTTTGCATTGTCGTATCTTCCACCCTGGGTAAATTTACCGATTATTCTTCGTCCAAAATCTTTTGCTTGTTCTTTTTTACTTTCAAATAACTTCTTAGACCAATTCATGATTTGTTCTTCATTGAAATCTGGAAACTGTTTTCGTAGTTCGCTGATTATACGATCTAGATCGGGTTGTGGTAGCCAAACTTCTTTCTGAGCTCGATAGCATATAATAGCCTCGGAAACAATCAACGATATTAGCATACCACAATCAATCATATATCTCAATAGCACTATTGGCATCCAGTGTTTTTCAGATAGGTGTCTACCGAGCCAAACATAACTACACGGATGTAATCCTGACTCTAATTCAAATCATATCACACGAGCGAATCCGGTTAAATCAAAATCAGGCAATGGTCCATTAATCGCAACACGAGTCATTTCATGCGTGGGGTGTCCAAATCGTTTGAAGTACTCAGCACATTCCCCATATCCGAGAAAACTTCCGGGATAACACGCGGATATATCAATTGAAATCATACCATCACGTGAGTATTTCGTATTCCACAGTCCTCCATGACCAAATATGACGCAACTCAATTTAACATTCTCGAGAAAATCACTTCGTGTTGGACGCCATGAGTTTTTTTCTCTTGCGAAGTGAGCTACCACTGATGGAATAGTAAAACTATCCGTGAGTAGTTTTTCATGGGAATTCTCCGGTGAAAAATCACTAGCGATTTTTCTCATTCTGTTATCTAATTCTTCAACGCGATATAATTCGCCAGTTGGTCTTACAAATTGATCAAATCCTATTTCGGGATCTTCATCACTTCTAAGTAACCACACTGACACAGGATCATCTTTACACAATGCATGAATAGCATCGAATAATTTCTCTTCATAGAAAACATCCCCGACGAACTCCTTAGGGATATATTTCACGGTTCGTTCTCGTGGAAATACTGTTACCGCAGGTGTCCACGCGTGTTTGTTATGATCAATAATCTGTATTGGCGGTCCATTTTTGTTATATTTCGGTTCGTATAAAACCTCTCTGGTTATCGTCATAACGGTTATTGGAAATCTTAATGATGTTTCTAATTTAGCTATATCAGAAATCTTTGCACCATGCTGTTTCACTGTCAGTTCCCATTCGGTTATTTTCCTACGTCGCAGATCAGTTAGTTTATTTCCTCGGGATGCATTTGTGAAGTGTTCCATTACCCGTGTTGCCACGCAATTCAGTGAACTAGAATATTTCATAGGAGCTAGTTTTGCGATATCGGGTTTATCATTTAACGGATATATCCCATAAACCATTGCTGTTACGGGATAAGATCTTTCGTAGTATGGTTTGTCGATTCCAGTTAGAATTCCTGGTTTGGAATCTCTACTCACAATGACAGCTTTTTTATTCTTGAGGATTGGTTCAAATTTATCCTTAATAATCCATTTGCCATCGACTTCGATAATGAATTTTATTCGGAAAAAATACCTTTTTTCCCCAACACGTGAAATTATCACTGCTGCTTTTTCATCATTCATGGTAGCATCAACAACACCATCAATTCGAAATGTTGACCAACAATAAGATGCTCCATCACGCTTGAATTCATTAAAACAGTCTCTGATTTTACTAATCATGGCTTTATCAAGAATTGTATTCTTTGGTGTATTAGAAACTATATCGAGATTAAATTGAGCATCTTTCCAGGGTAATCTCTTGGACGTTTTTTTTGGGTTTATCGAGATTAAATTTAGGATTAATCTTCAATAATCTCTTAAACTCTTTCATGTTTCCGTCTCTTGGACGTTTTTTGGGTTTATCGAGATTAAATTTAGGATTAATTTTGTTACGTTTTTTTGGTTTATCGAGATTAAATTTAGGATTAATTTTTAATAATCTCTTAAACTCTTTCATGTTTCCGTCTATTAAACGTTTTTTGGGTTTATCGAGATTAAATTTAGGATTAATTTTTAATAATCTCTTACACTCTTTCATGTTTCCGTCTCTTGGACGTTTGAGATTAATTTTAGGATTAATTTTGTTACGTTTTTTGGGTTTATCGAGATTAAATTTAGGATTAATTTTTAATAATCTCTTAAACTCTTTCATTTTTCCGTCTCTTGGACGTTTGAGATTAATTTTTAATAATCTCTTGTTACATTTTTTGGGTTTATCGAGATTAAATTTAGGATTAATCTTCAATAATCTCTTAAACTCTTTCATGTTTCCGTCTATTGGACGTTTTTTTGGTTTATCGAGATTAAATTTAGGATTAATTTTCAATAATCTTTTAAACTCCTTATCAGCATTGAATTCAGCATTTTTCGAAGGCGTTCTCCTTAATTCCCTCATGCTATAATTAAAACAAGCATTTAAATGAAGAATTTATATATAATTAATCACTGCAATTGGCTGATGATTGGATCAGTAACCCCGTGTAACAAATCATGCAGAAATGAGTTTTGTGGGTATCATATGCAAAGCTTTCGACGTGGAAGCCTTGGCCCGTTACCCTGCATACGATGTGGGGTTGGGGTCAGGGGAAAATCTCAGTAGTGTTTGAATTGCGGTGGAAAGCGATACAGGGAGTTGAAGCGTTATTATGATAAAAGAATAAAAAATGGACAATCAATCAGAAATTATGACCCTGAAAAAGTCCCTGACACTGACAACGTCCCTGACAAAATCATAAGAACTCCTCAAGACTACATCGAAAGATTTATCATTAAACCAAACAATGAATTAGACAAATAGTATTATGTATACGAATGAACCAAGAATTCAGACAACACCCTGTGATCACAAATTATGAAGCATCTAGTGATGGTGTTGTAAGAAACCGCAGACTGAAGAAACCAGTTGGTTCTGATAATGGTATGAGGTATTTGAAGTTTGGCGCTGGAAAGAAATTTTATCTCAATCATCGTTTCGTATTTGAATGCTTTTATGGATTGATCGAGGATGATTCTGTCATTGATCACATTGATTCTAATCCAATGAATAATTCTTTATCAAATCTGCAGGCTGTTACTCAAAGTGAGAATACCAAACGAGGAAAGACTGGCATTTGCTCAAAAAAAGCGAGACCAGTAAAATCTTTGAATACGATAACTAACGAAGAAAAAATATTTCAAGCAATGAATGAAGCCGGTAGGCACTTCGATATTTGTTCACCCTCAGTACGAAAAGTTGCAGAGGGGATTTATCGATCGGCTATTTCAAAAAGGACGGGACAAAAAGTTCAATTTAGTTATGTCTAATGCGTCATATTTTTCATTTAGAAATATATCATTATTATAGAATAATGAATTCTGAAAACATGAATAGCATTTTATCCGAGATTTCAAAATTAAAAAGTTGGGATATTGAACTATCAGATGGGTTAAATCCTGATCAAATCATGTCTGATTTTCAGGATATAGAATACGGAGTTAGCACTAACAAGTATATGCTACCAAAGAAGTATGCGCTCATCAAGAGAATACAGAATTCTATTCGGGACTCTCTCGCATTTTCCAGTGACGTAAGTGTGTTCGCTCCGTTATATACTATCGTAGAACGAATACGAAAAGAATTGGGGTACGAATACGAATTGAAAAAGGAGGTTAATTCTAAAATTAGAAACCTACGGGCGTTAATTCAAGAAAATGAACAATTTTGATTGACCATTTATCATTATTTGATTGTGACCGTCCCTCATAGAGATTTTAATATTTTTTAGCATTTTTTGATTGACAATGTCAAAATCAGTGAATAAAAAATATTTCACACTGAATAAAAATTGATGGACGGTTCAGATTGATAAATGGAAAAGTGGAGAAAGTGACATTATTATTATTTTATATACAATTTGGACACTTTCCCCATCGATGAACGAAGGTGTATCACGATGAAATAACACTTCCACGATGGTGTTAGGTCGGTTTGAAAAATTGTTTTGCAATTGAAACATTGTTTCTGATTTCAAATAATGGTCAATGAAGCATTAACAACCCGATTGGCTCGTGAACGACTGGATGCAATTAAGAGATTTGTACCAATTCGTGACTCTGTACGGAATAAACTACAACAACGACAGAGTCTTCAGACTGATTTTGCTGCGGGATCTGAAGAATTGTTTAAACCAGTAACAACAGCAACGAAGGGAGTAGAGCGCGCTATACTGGGAGATGGTCCCGAGACGGGAAAATCTGTTATTGGTAAACTCGAAAAAATAGCAGCGAAAACTGAACAAACAGAACAGTCCGTACAAAAAATAGAATCAAAAAGAACAGTAGATGATTTACTCGTGAGATTTAACGAAGAAGGGTTAGCAGAAATTGATAAGACTGATCCAGCAGAAATTCCTGCGCTTGTTGTTACGTCCTATGAAAACAGAAAAAAATGGTTGAAACCAGAACATCATAAATATGTTAGAAATATAACTCACTGGGCTGATATATTCTATAAAATCAAAACTGAAAAAGGTCTGATTAAGAAAAATAGTGCATCATACATTGAATATATCAATGCGGTGGGTACAGTGTATAATCAATACGAAGAGTTTAAACAACAACAAAAACCGCAAAAAACGCAAAGGCGGCGACAGCAACCTGCAAAGAAAATATCCTTTTCACCTAAAAAACAACAAATACCACGTAATGATGATGATGATTATAATCCTCTTGGTTATTTACAAGAAACGGATTTAGAAAAAAAGAATGAAGCAACTGGTTATAGCGGAAGCGGATTGCAAGATTCCAGTGGACCCCAAAGTGGGGTATGTCCTGGTAGTGTTCTCAGTGATATATCACGATTAGAAGTTCTCATCGGAGGAAAACGAGCCGGAAATAACTCACCGGAAATAATTAATGAAGCAGCTGATATCTGTAGACGATTATTTCAAGGTGGTATCATGGATATCAGCACATATCGAGATTTCATTGGCGAGTTAGTGGAAAGTGGGTATCATAGTGACTGAATTGAAAAATCTGATGACGAAGTCATTCGATTAGATAAATAACAATTGAAAAATTGTTTCTGATTTAAAATAATGATCATACACTACAATCATGATAAACCAACCCTCGTCTATGTAGTTAATTCACGGTTTCCAGTTTATAGAGCATACTACGGAGATGGTTTAGGTAATACCATTGCAGGGTTATTTGCGAGAATGGCTCCAAAAGTGATGCCGTTAGCTAAACAATTATCAATGAAAGCCATTGATGTTATTCGTGATAAGGGTATTGGTGCTGTTGGAGATCTTGCGGGAAAAGCGTTTTCAACTGCGAAGAATAAATTAACATCATTAGTGAAATCACGGATGAAATCCAAAGGATTTTCAAAACCGTTACCGTCTACAGCGGAAATGCCTGCAAGTGTTAGTAGAATTATAAATAACGCAGTAGATGAAAAATTAGCGTCGATGGTGACACCCTTGATAAATCAAGGGGACCAAAATAACATGATAGCAAACATGATAGCAGGAAGTGGCTTTAAAAAAACACGACGATGAAATGGAAAATCGCGATTTAGACTCTGATAAATAGAACAAAATGTTCAAAAGGTCACCTGATCCAGCGTTTGAGATTGATGCCCCAGTTGGCAAGAATGATTCTGTACGCGATTTTCAATTTTATTCTTATCATGCAGTACAACCAGATCTCCGATCGCGAATTGAACTTCAGGTTCATGATACCAGTAAATATTTTCTACCGTGTGAGGCATTTATTGAAGTAGAAGGAGAACTTGTAACAAATGTTGCAGCTGATACCCCATATGCAGATAACGCAAATGTCCGAGTTGGTTTTGTTAATAACGGCATAATGGCGTTATTTGAAAGCGCTAGATATCTCATTGATGGAAAAGAAATTGAATCCATTGACCGTGAAGTTGATGTTGCAACAACAATAATCGGGTTAGCGAGATATTCTGATGATTATACAAGGTCGGCTGGTCCATCTATGATGTTTGCAAAGGATACCTCTGATAACGCTGATCACCTTCCATACATTAAAGTGTTAACAGCAAGAGATAATGCAGAAGCCGATCAACAGGAAGCAGCTAATCCAGAACGTCGAACTAGACCCGGAGCTGCGTTTGATATTCTCGGAGGCGTTAATGGTAATCTCAATTTAGGATTTGCAACACGTGTAGCAACGTTGCATGGGCAGCATCGACGATTTTCATGTGCGATTCCACTGCATCATATATTTGGATTCTGTAGAAACGTCCGAAAAGTTATTTATGGAGCGAAGCATACAGTAGCACTTGTACGAAAGGGTACTGATGATGATGCAATCTGGCGTAATGCTGGGGTTGCTGCCGGTAAAGTTATTTTAACAAAACTATCATTATGGATGCCAGTGTTAACTCCATCAATCACAGAAGAACAGCGACTACTATCATTTATGGATCAAGGAGGAAAGTCGTTGTTGAGTTGGTTATTAGTGACCACGGATATTAAACTGGGTAATGTTGATGGTACATTCACATGGCACCTGGCATCAAAACAAGGTGTTTCAGCTCCACGTCATATATTTGTAGCGTTACAGAATAATGCGCGAGTTGGTAATCAAGAACGAAGTCATATGATATTTGATCAGTTAGGTGTTAATGAAGTCTCGCTGAGAATAAACGGACAGCAGGAACCATCCGAGGATATACAACTTGATTACGGTCAAAATCATATTGCACGTGTCTATCATAACCTGTTGTCATTTATGGCACGTGATCTAAATGTGGATACTGGTTTGCAAATATCACAATTGGATTTTAAAAGCCTCTATCCGATTTATTACTTTTCACTGGAACATCTTGATTTGATGAGACAATCTGTTGTTGATATACACTTTAGAGCCCGTGTAGAGCGTCCGAGAGGTCCCCCAGTTGGTGGGGTACCTCCTATCCTTATCCCGAATTATAGAGCGGCTGCTGTCATTCTCAGTGATAAATCAATGCTACTTGAAGGTGTTGGAGGAAGAATGAGAGTGGTAGATGCCCCAGTAGAAAATCTTTGATTGATTTTCTCGATTTTTCATTGAAATTGTAAACGATTTAGAATCAATCTATTATGTATAACATGTCATATAGTGTTATTAGTGTTGCGTTAACTCCTGGTCAAATAAAAAAATTGCAATCAGAATTGGCTAAAAAATGTGGAACCACAATCACGTTGAAACCTAATCAAATGACTGGTGGTGCAAATAAATTATCGCTGACAACTCGTCAAATAAAACACTTCAATGATGCACTTGCAGCATAAAAAGGTGTTCAGATTACTCTCTCTGCGGCTGCTATCAAAAATATGATTAAAACAGGCGGTATATTTCCGTTGTTAGCTGCGATTCCAGCATTGATTGCAGCAGCAGCCCCAGCGGTGGCTAAAGCGGCAGCGTTAGGAGCCGTTGGTACTGCAGCAGGAATGGCACTAAAGAAGGCAACTGGGAAAGGATATAAAAAAAGGGAAAGGGTCTAAGACTACCAGGAACCCCGTATTCGTGGTACAGCGGTAAGGGTCTAAGACTAGGACCGGTTTATTAATTGGAGAGTCTTTGACTCAGGAACCTATGGTTCCCATGTCCAATTTTGCTCTACTCGATGCTGCTAAAAAACTCGCGATTAAAAACTTCAGAGGTGTCTTTATGAAAGATCAATTACCACATCAACCAAACAGCGTTGAAACCGGAATCATTAATTTAGATAACAGCACCGGACCCGGAACTCACTGGGTTGCATACGCTATTGATCCACGTGGGATTGTCTATTTTGATTCATATGGATTAGCCCCACCAAAAGAGTTTATGCGTTATATAAAAACCCTTCCAATGAAGACTTGGTATTCTACGCTACCAACACAACAAATGAATGACCCACCAATATGTGGCAGCGAAGTATTAAATGTCCTTAACGCTATTTCTAACTCCTTGAGTAACCCAAGCGGAAAACCACCACATGTTGTCGTGAATGAATACACTAGTAATCGCTGGAGAAAATCGAAGATTTTTCAACGAAGTCGTCAAAAACGATTTTAGAGAGAGAAAGAGTTTTACAATAACATGATTGATATTTGGGGGAGATCTTTGAAACCCAAACCCGATGACACTGCAACCGGTGATGTAAAAAAACTAATCAAAGATGAAATAGCTGAGACGTTAAATTTAGCAAGTGTTGACCCGAACGAAATAGTTGTATTTCAGGACAAACAGGGTAAATTGAAAAGCAGTGATGTGTCATTGAATGACATTTTGATACGGCAGCGCGACGCCGCTGAAAACTCTATTGCGCTATATTCCAACAGTGGACAACTTAAACCAGGCGCACTTGTGTCTTCAATCACCGACGCGATTGACGCCCACAAACGTGATCTGGAGGATTATATACGAGGTTATAGTACTTTTCGCAAAAATGTCATACATAAATTCTTCGGAACCCCGCTTGTGGTTGGCATGACTCTCGCTGAAATTAAAAACTATCTATCGCTATTCTTTTTTAACAAGGTCGCGGTAAGGATGATGAATGAAAATGAAATCAAGGCAAATTATCTCGAGATTTCTAAACTAATAGAAGATCAAAAACCCACTAACGACGTCATTGTTAAGTTTTTTGGAACCCCGCTTGTGGCAGGCATGACTCTCGCTGAAATCAGTGAGTTTATC
The DNA here is from genome assembly GCA_029339505.1 of Unio delphinus. Taxonomy (NCBI): domain Eukaryota; kingdom Metazoa; phylum Mollusca; class Bivalvia; order Unionida; family Unionidae; genus Unio; species Unio delphinus. The sequence continues at coordinate 2,863,811 of JAQISU010000111.1, read as the reverse complement.
GGCAAGCACACTCACAATGCCTACATCGCTAATAATTTCTTTGGTATCCCGGCTACATCTACAATAACTCTCAAAGATATTAATATGTTTATGGTGAGACAAACAACACTTAATACCATCGTGGATAGATTTTTGGGGAGAACACCTGTTTCTGAAACCACATCGTTGACAGGTCCAACCCTCGCTGAAGTTAAAAAAGCTATTGACGAACAAAAACTCACCGACGACGTAATTGTTAGGTTTTTCGGAACCCCGCTTGTGGCGGGTATGTCTCTCGTTGAAATTATCGCGGCTATCAATAAGGTAAAAATTCCACATAGTGTAAGCGCCGTTAATAACATCGTGTACACGGTTGATAGTGGAACTTTTGATTGGATCCGAGGAAACAGAAATTATCTTTATGTTGGCCACAGACATACTGGTGTACCAGGTTGCTACCGACTTACAATAATACATCACCGTAAATTTGATTTGGAATTCAGCAACACAGGTATCAGAGGTGTTAACACATTGATGTATATACTAGAGAAAATACCAAAACCTCCACCCTATATACCAGTCCCATTTCCGATTGTTATAAGCAATTCCGACGAGTCTGTGATTAGGGAGCCACTACCCTGGATAATAGAATTTGTATCCGGTATCCCCTCATCCGATCCTAAAACCACTTCGTTAATAGGATAATTGAAAATACTAGTTGGTTTAAAATAACAACAATGATTCCATCATCGTCGTAATATCGATTCGACACCGTGAAAGAGTTTTCCGCGAATTTGAAATTACTCTCCGCGAACTTGAGAACACAATTGAAAACACTAGTATTTTTAAAATAAAAATGATTTCATCAACGCAATGTCGCTATGATCAGGTCAGAGAATTTCAGACTAGACTCAAAACCCTCACCGAGGAGTATCAAATAAAAATAAAAAAATACCGACGAAGAATCACCGCAATTGATATTACTATGTACTCGGTGTCAAGCGTTCTCGCTGGCGCCGGAATAATACTTGCATCGGTTACAGTGATTGCCCCGGTCGTAGTTCCAATTTGCATTTCTGCGGTGGCTACAATCGGGGGTATATCAACCGGGATAGCAAAAAAGATATCATCATGCAGCCAGAGTAAACTGCAGAATTACTTAATTCAATTTCATATTGAATCAACCGCATATTCGCAGTTATCCCTGATGATATCGTCGTCACTCGATAATACAATTATATCAGATAGTGAATTCTCAGCGATGGTCAGTATTTTTGATTCCGCGATATCGAAATTAGAGCGACAACATGAATATAATAACAATGACAACACCGATGGAATTGGAAAACACGAACCCAAAAACCAAAATGATCTCAATAATCTCAACCATACCAGATTGTGAGTTCTCAGTGATGGTCAGTATTTATGATTCCGCGGTGTCAAAATTAGAAATACAACATGAGTATAATAACAATGACGACACCGATGGAATTACTTCAACAAATAGTGGAGAACACGAACCCAGTACAAACAAGCATGATATCAATAACATCAACGGAACCCGAGTTTAGTGTGAATTTCCCTAGCCCAGTCCCCGTGAAGGAGATAGCGCTAGCAAAACTACGAGTGTATCACAGTTGGCCTAATATCAGATCAAAATCATTTGGTGGTCAACAACCCAATAATTCTTTAGTGTTTGCAAATAAGAATAAACCCGACGGAACCCCAGACTGGAACGTTGTTTCCATACCAACCGGATCATACCAAATCGAACAAATCAATAATGAATTCGCGCGTAGAATAAAATCGATTACTGGAGTAGAGTCAAAAATAGCTATAACAGTTCATGAACCAACACTATCATCCGCAATTGAGATAAGCACAGAAGGATACGTCGTAGATATCTATCAGAGTTCTATTAGAACCGTACTAGGATGGCCTGAATTACCACCGAAAAAATCCACCACCGACTTAACCACGGACGTACAATCATATCATGAAATCAATCCCAGTTATCGAGATAATTTATCTGATATAAGAAAAGGAAAAGTCGCCGATAGATTTATATTCACCAACAAAGACACATTGCAATGGGATTTTATCATTAAAAGAACAACCGACTCATCTGTTACTATTTCATTTACGCTAACTGACGTCCGTGGTTATTTTAATGAGATTAAACAATTATATGACACACAACTAGAACAACTACGGAAAACAAGATCGCAAAAACACGTTGAAATAATAAATCAGCTTATATCGGACATGGAATATATCTATGAACTAATTATTCAAACAATAATTAATGACAACAGCGACAATAAACAACGATTCCTAACCGATTACAATATCACAGAAGACAATCTGCGTAATTTCAAGTTTCCGAAATACAACGCTGATGAATTAGCAAGAATTGTTAAAACCAATATCAAAGCGCTACAAAAATCAGATTCAACTGTCCTCCTCAAATATAATAATGATCCAGATGGTGGCGGTAGGCATATCGCTCCGTTCAACGTGAATATTTCATCGGTGATTGCGCTCAATTTAGTATGTGATGTTATCGAAGGAAGCTATCAGATTAATCTAGAGCAATCAAATCAAGCTCAGCAGGGATATATCCTTTATTCATTTGTACCAACAGCTCCTCCAGGATTCCTAATTATTGAAAACCCAATTAATCCTGTCTACATGCGATGCCATAATAATTCGTTAACGAGAATTAATTTCCGACTTACCGACCAGTCAAATAATCTGATTGATTTACAAGAAGAGGTGTTAGCGATTAGTTTGTTTGTAAAGTCCTAAAGACTGGATCAAATATTCGGTTAAAATCATTTATTATTTTTTGTTAACCCATAGCAGCAGAGAGGGTGGATGACAACAAGTTGCGACCAAAATTAATTAAAAAATCGTAAAAGTCTCCGTTTTCATTTTTTTTAGTTAAAATGAGATTTCGTAGGAAGGCTCGTTAAAATTTCAATCAATTTTTTGTCTGAAAACGTTGTAGGGTTTGCCCCTGAGACATTTTTTTTGGTTAAAATGAGATCGTAGGAAGGCTCGTTTTAAGATTTCAATCAAAATTTTGTCTAAAAACGTTGTAGGGTTCACCCTCTCTGCTGCTTCACGGGCAATTAGTCAATTGCGAGGAGCAGACATCATAATGTACAGTATTCTCGAGACTATTTTGTGACTTGTATTATCTTCGTAAAATGGACTAATCCCAATATGTTGACACACGGTATTCTCGGGATATTCTCACGTGTTTCGGTACATTGAAAAAGTACTAATTATGTCTTGGGCGTGTTTCCAGTAATTGGTATAACACAACGATCTAAGGCTCAAATATTTATTAAAAGGAATAGCAGACCACCACCCACCCACCCACCACGTCACCACCACGCTAAATAACAAATGTGATAATGCAATTTCTTAAATAGGTGGCCTTTAGTTTTATTAGAAAAAACTTTATTGTGGCATTAACCTGTTTAACAGTCATTTCAATTAACAATTAGTGTTGAGATCATTGGGAATGAGGAAGCATTGAATTTGAGTTAATCTCAAGCATGTGTTCGACATTTCTTGTTTCGCATGGTAATGAGGCGCTGTTTAGACTCCAGGTTATTGACGGTAGCCTAATCCGATTTGGCACCAATGACATCTATGTAAGATGGATGATTACAGGAGGGTGATCTGTGCTCTCTGTTGCTTTTTCTTATCCTCCTGTACAAATATTAAATTAAAAATGTAAAATCAATTAAGTTCTTTTTTTTATCCAAAACTTACAAAATTGTTCATGATAATTCAACAAGACCACTACGACGACGCCCATCCGAGACATGAGCACGTGACATGTTAGGAAAAGGAATATATGACAAGGAAATTAGCCTTTGTATATCACGTAAATCAATAAATATATCCCACATATATTACGTATATCAAGAACAATCACCCACATATTTAAATCTAATATATCTAGAAAGATAACAGACATCTATTTAGTGCATGAAGAAGATAAACCACACACACACACATACACACACACACACACACACACACACAGATATATATATATATATATATATATATATATATATATATATATATATATATATATATATATATATATATATATTAGTAATAACAAACAGTATACGCTTAAAAAAGTACAAAAATAGCAGAACAATAAATACATCACAGTATATGTAACACGCAACCGATAAATTCACCGTATAATAGTGTCATGGTTTGATAAACACTGTTTATAAATCCCAAGGAAAGTGTACAAATATCATTACGATGAACCATATTCTTGGAGGTAACTTCTTAAAATGTATGCCTCAAGGTTTTAATCCAGCCCAAATTTCTTGTCTCTCTCACTCCACTGCAGAGTTGACCGTTATGTGTGCGACGGGAGGAGGAAGTGTAGTCATACCATTATAGATGCTGTAAAGTGCTTAGAGCTTCTAAAGATTAGGCGCTCAACAAAGTCCTCATATAATCATTATTATTATTATTAATATTATTATTATTATTATTATTATTATTATTATTATTATTATTATTATTATTATTATTAATGAACTATAATAGCTTCCATTTAACTATATTCTTATCACAGCCTCCATTTTATTTTATAGTCGTATTAGAGCTTCCATTTCGTTTGTAATTTAGTACAGTTTCGATTTCGCGATATAGTTTTATCACAGAAAGTAAACTCCGCTTTTTGAAAATATGCATTGAAGTCAACAGCAACACTAATTTCGATTTGTTTAATTCCTTTGAAACTTATTTCCCGAAGCTGACATCTGGAAGCAGCAACTACTTGAGCAGCTAATGTACCAAATAAACTTATTAAGGAGAATGAGCTATTACAATGTAGCCGATAGGTTCATGGAAATGACACATATGTCTGATCCACAGGATTTCGTTCAGATACACCATAGACTTGGGACCTCATCAGTTCATATAGCGATACAACAATCGTCAAAACTGAAATCATGTTGGGCTGAACTGGAGTAAAAAAATATTTTCTGAAACAAAAAAAGTAGTTTATATTACACTCTCAACAATTTGTCTGTTTGAAACGTTCGGTATAAAGCCCAACACATCGATTCACCCAGTTGATGCTTTCCGTTTCTACTGTAAGGTCTATCGATAATAAATTATATTGATAATAAATTAATGTCTACTGTATCACGGTATATCGATCTTAAATTTATGTCTGTTGTATCAACGTCTATCGCTATTAAAGTTATGTCTGTTGTATCAAGGTATATCGATATTGCATTTATAGGGTTATAGTTTTGGGGACCATCATTAGATGCAAGTGGAGTGGGCGATAGTAAAAAAATTGGGATATGCCATGTCAAGACAATTATGTAGCTCTGTTATTACTGAAACTAAATTTTATACCATGAAAACAAGAAATACAAACTGGCAATGACGTGCCTTCAAACGTTGCTGAGGTTAATCTGTTGTACTATTCCTTAAGAATGTATGTAACTTGGTCTCTGCCATCAAAATGTATGCAATTTAGACTCTAACATCAGACTGTATTTAAATCTTAGTGTCCTCCATCAGAATGATATAACTTAGTCTCACTTAAACTCATCAACATCAGTATTCTCAATTCTTTGATTTCACAGCGTGAGGAATGCAAGAAGAATTTAAACTAATAGACATCCTAAAACATCCAGGTTTACATTAACAAGAATATTTTTTTTTTCAAGTTTTATTTCACTGTTTGATTGAATGCTGGACTAATTGCAAAATTAGACGATTGTAACCTTCTCACCTTATTTATTTTAAAGTTTGTGTCAATCCATGTGTCTGTATGTTCTTATTTTATTTAATCATCTATGTATAATCTCACCCTACGATTGCTCCAGATCACCATACCATCGCTCCAAGGTCACCCCACGATTGCTTTAGTTCACCCTACAATCGCTCCAAGCTCATCCTGCGATTGCTCCAGTTCACCCAACGATTGCTCAAGTTCACCTCGCTATTGCTCCAAGCTCACCCTACGATTACTCCAGTTCAACCTACGATCGCTCTAAGCTCACCCTACGATTGCTCCAGTTCACCCTACGATGTATGTATGTATGCATGTATGTATGTATGTATGTATGTATGTATGTATGTATGTATGTATGGATGGATGGATGGATGGATGGATGGATGGATGGATGGATGGCTGGCTGGCTGGATGGCTGGCTGGCTGGCTGGATGGATGGATGGATGGATGGATGTATGTATGTATGTATGTATGTATGTATGTATGTATGTATGTATACATGTATGTATGTATGTATATATGTATGTATGTATGTATGTATGTATGTATGTATGTATGTATGTATGTATGTATGTATGCATGTATGTATGTATGTATGTATGTATGTATGTATGTGCTTGCGTACGTACGTACGTAGGCAGGTACGTACGTACGTAGGTACGTAATGAGGTAGGGACGTAGGTATGTACCTATATAGGTATATATCTATGTTGGTAGGTATTTATGTATGCACCTATGTATGTATATATCTATGTCGGTAGGTATGTAAGTACGTCTCTTTATACACGCAAATATCGCTTTTAGAATTGAGTGATACCACCATTATATACCAAGGAGTGTATTATGATGCAGACACGATTTGACCCTTCCCAGCTTCAAGAACAAGTGGTGTCCTAAATGACTTAATACTACTTAATAATCTTAGCATGTCATAAAGAAATCAAAGTGAATCAGTAGTATAGTAATCATTGTATATCATGACTTTTATTTCCCTAACACTGTCCGCTTCCGTTCGGGTCTTTGCGAGGCCAACTTGGGAACGTGATACAGCTGTTAGTAGTTTCCCATGGGTCGGTGGGTCTTATCGGAGCTTTTCCGGGTTGTTTCCTCCAACAGTTATGCTGGCCGCTACGTATTGCCTTTCTGGCACTAAGAAAAGGTGTTAATCCCAAACTAAACAAAAGTAGTTATTTCTCACAAGTTTAAAAATGTTTTCAACTTATTTATGTATCAACTTACAAGTTTTAACAAAACAACTTTCAACTTTAAAACTTTGAACCTTATTTTATATATATGTGTGTGTGTGTGTGTGTGTGTGTGTGTGTGTGTGAAAACATATACAGAAAAGATATATGCAGTTAATATATATATATATATATATATATATATATATATATATATATATATATATATATATATATATATATATATATATATATTATGAAACAATTGCAAAGAATTGAAATTACAATATCTCAGACAGGGATTGTATTGACCAGAGAATTGTTTAATAACATTTAGCCAGTAAGATGTATCAGGAGGAAAGAGGATGAACTGATTTGTAATGTTATTGGTCATAAGTGTACTTGTTTAATTAAAACAAATATATTCATTCAATAAATACACTTAAATCCAAATCACTCGAAAGCCTGATTACACGAATGGCCATGCAATTCTTTCAAACGCTAAATACTACCTTATGTACGGTAATATAAGTTGACATACGAATAGACAGAGACATGGACAATATATTCGGGTGTAGTGATTTAAATAAAACGGTATTGTTCTTACTTCATTTATGATTTGAGAAAAGAAGTTTTGATGTTGTAGGGTTTAACGTCACTTTTTTAAAGGACAAGATATGCTATACATGGTAGCCAGTTATAATGGCGGAGGAAGAACCCAGGAAAACCCTGGAAAGAATCACCGACCCACGAGATGAAACTGGAAAGCTTTCTTACATGCCCACACAGGCCGAATCTGAGACTCGAAGCCACGCAAAGAGAGGTGAGATGGCAATGATCCTTAACTGTGAGTGCTTTTGACCACTCGGTGCCCCGATTTGAGAGGGGACTTGAAAAAATGCTTGAGTATGGTACGGTGGTAGATACATAACAAAGACCGGCTTCAGGAAACAGATCCTGCTCCTTTCCGGAACAACATCACAGAAGCAATTAAAGTCATTAAGTCGGATCTAACTGTTGTCGTATTTGCTCTATCTGATTTACGAAAAAGAATGCGTTTGATCACAAATTTACAAAATTAAAACATCGTTATTGTACTTGCTAGTAAAGTCACAGAGAGAGAGAGAGACAGAGAGAGAGAGAGAGAGAGAGAGAGAGATATGTCACAACAATTTAGAATGTTTGAATTATAAAAGACATGCAAATTTTTTCTCTTCTGGATTTTTTTTTACAAAGGTAATATTTTTATTCATTTATTTATTCATTCATTTTTAAAAATGTAATTGTTTTCAACACTATCAACAAGATCTCAAACTGGCACATTTCTTACGTCGTGACAACGACCGTCATATTACGTTACGAATTTGTGTTGGAACAGAGGACATACATTTTAGAAAGAAATATGCAAAATTTGAACAATATTTAATATAGAGAGATTTTGTCACGCGGTAGGATAGGTTACTATTGACTTCAGTTGAAAGAACTAAATTGGCCTGTATATGGTCTCTAAATTAAAAATAAAGATATTTGTTCCTCATTGGTTTTCAAAAGATGATTAAAGAATAACAAAATCGACATTACTTTTAAAATTCATATAGCGATGGTTGATATTTAATCAAATGGATTTAAGAAATATTAATTAAGACTACATATGTATGTTCTTTCATTCAATCATTATTTCAACCGAAACTGGTAAAACTTAATCAAAACGGTCAAGAATTGATTTAATTACTTTCTGTAAAAAAAATCGATTCTTTAAGATAAAAATATAAGTAAATAGATATTTAATCGGGTTTAAGTATTTCCGTTTCCTACCGGAAATGCTGATTTTGTCCCAGACCTAGATCGGACAGGCTGTGTCGTTTGCTACTGCATAGTATGCTTGGTATCTGCTCGTGCAACGAGTCAGTATTGCTTGCAAACTATTTCTAAAAGCGAGAACAAAAATTACTTGAATTTGCTGAGCTTTTCACGTGTTGAAAATAAATATTGAACTTTCAGTCTATAATTTAAACACAGTAAACTTGCGATGTAGCTCTAATAGGCTGATATATAAAAATTCCTGGAGAATGGGAATTCGATTAGTGGCATCCTGATTATTCTTGGCGATTTCAGCTTTCATTTTGACTGTCTTGGAAACCAATACACATCAAACTTCCTAGATGATATTACTGTTTTGGACCTTAAACAGTCAGTTAATCAACCCACCCATAAACATGCTATGATTTTAGACTGGATTCTTCATAGACCTGACGTTAATATTCTATGGTCCACCCTCCTATCCCACGAACGTGCATCAGATCAGATTTGCATTATATGCTATCTGGACGTATAAGTACCTAACCCTCCACCTTTATTTGCTGCTAAGAGAAACGTCCGCATGATACATTGAACCAAACTAATGCATGACATCCAAGTAAACCAAAAACCTTACCTCCTACAACAGAACAACTCGATAATTGTGTTCATTGCATGAAAAGCATGCCCCAGTCACCAAGTGCAGAGTATCAATTCAAAAGTGTTCTCCGTCGTATAGCAGTGTTAGGGACCAGATTCGCACTGATAAAAGACACAGCCATAAAGCCGAAATGATTTGGCTTTCCACCCGACTCACTATTCATAAACAAATATATGAAGCCGCTAAGAAGAACGTCTCAAGCATTTAGGAAAATTATCCTATTATAGTACTAAGATCACGTACGTACGCACGCACACACACAAACACATACATACATACATACATACATACATACATACATACATACATACATACATACATACATACATACATACATACATACATACATAAATACATACATGCATGCATGCATGCATGCATGCATGCATGCATGCATACATACATACATACATACATACATACATACATACATACATACATACATACATACATACATACATACATACATACATACATACATATTGACTGGAGTATTTCGTTCGTTATACACCCTTGGATGACGGCCCCCAAAAAGTGACTAACTGGGCAAAAAGGAAATAGTTTCCTATCTGTAATACAATCCGTCGTTTCTATAAATCTATGACAGGATATTAGGTGGCGTATCGTTCAAAAAAGTTTAATTATATTCTGCATGATTGCAGTCATGATTACTATCCGGATTTCAGCAAGTGTTCATCAAAGCTATGCAAATGAATCAGTAAGAACAATAGCATTCAATGACGTTATGGGATTGCTTCTGTTGTTAACTATCCCGTGTCACTGTGTATATAAAGCCAGATAAAAAGCGCAGACGGAATAATGAACCAAGTATCAAAATATCAACAGAACTCTAAATAGAGAAGTAAAAGAGATAACTGCCGAAACGAAATAATTGTCAAAAAGTGTTACATGAGGACTGATGCATAAACAAAGAGAAACAGAATAACATACAAATTACATTACAAAAGAGAAGAAGAGAACCAATATATATTTTGGAAGAGATCGAACAGCCATGCACATACTAGTTGCTGGAGTTTTGTCTTTCTGTGTAAGTATTATGTCATGCTTGAATTTGTCATATTACGCAAATGGAATTTTAACAATCTAAATGAAAACAATCATAATTAATTACATAAATTTTATACTAATTAGCCTATGTTTAGACATTCTAATAAAAGAAATCGTCGAAGATAATTTTCAGAGTATTTAACTGGTATTTAGTCAATACGGTATACGTGAAGGTTGTTGCCAATCCATTGCATGCAAGGTGTTCACCATCAATTGCATCATGACAAAACAAGTCAAAACAGGTTGATCTGCAAACGCACAAATGTTGTATGATATTCGCTTTTAAATTAAAAATAACTTGTAATTCCAGTCAACTCATCATTAGTTACGGATACATGAAAATAAAAATAAACTTTAATTATTCATTATTGTACTGCGAATGCAAGGAAGATGTAAAGATTGGAAATTTGTCATTATCATATATATTCAACATTATCCTCTTTGATGATTGTTTTGTCTTTATGTAGAGTTGTGTTCGTTTCTTAAGAAGTTATCCAATAAAATTGGTCTTGATTGTTGATATCGCTTTTAGTTTCTCTATGGTTTAGTGTCAATTGTTGGTATCTTATTAGGCTTGTCTATTGCATTGGTGTTGAATGTTGATATCTTTTTTAGTTTTGTGATGGCATTGGTGTCAATTGTTGTTATCTTATTAGGTTTGTATATGGCATTGGTGTTGATTGTTGATATCTCGTTAGGTCGTTGCATGGCATTGGTGTTGATTGTTGGTATCTTATTAGGGTGTTGTATGACATTTGTGTTGATCGTTGATATCTTATTAGGTCGTTGCATGGCATTGGTGTTGATCGTTGATATCTTATTAGGTTGTTTTGTGGCATTGGTATTAATTGCTGATATCTTATTAGGTTGTTTTGTGGCATTGATATTGATTGTTGATATCTTATTAGCTTGTCTTGTGGCATTGGTATTGTTTATTGATTTATTTTTAGGTTGTTCAATGGCATTGGTGCAATGGACAGAGAATAACCGAGGATTTACAGAGGTATAACATTACCCCTCCAAACATGTTTGGACGTGAATCTCCGACAAACAAAACGATGGATCAGCTCATTATGGAAGCTATGGGAGGCCTCAAAGGTGGGTAATAAAATATATAAATTTTAATTTTATATTTACTAAATTAACTGTATATTTAAAAAAAAATCGTTCAAAAGATTAAATGCTGTAGAACTTTGATGAAGATGTCATGTCAATCCGGTCAAATGATATAGTTTTACTTCAAATCTAGGTAACATTAGGTACATCCAAAATATCAAAACCCGATAACTTTCATGCAGCCAGCAGGCACAACAGCACCAGCAACACCAACACAATAATAGAAACATATCCGATATTAAGCAAGTTTATATGCAATAATTTCCAAGAAACTTTTCACTTCAAGAAAATGCATTTAAAAAGTATTATAAACATCGAACATAAAATATACAAAAGGCAATGTTATGCAGATAATATATTTAATAGACGTTTTGTATAAAGCTACATGATTGGCTGAATTCAAGATCTTATGATACAAAGTTTACATTTAAGATATCGCCTATTAGGAACCTCTTAAGTCGTACACATGTCGTAGAAAACGTGTAGATATGCTCTGTCAGTAACTTCGCAATCTGCACAAATGCCGTATTAAGATACTCGCAATATGCACAAATGCCGTATTAAGATACTCGCAATCTGCACAAATGCCGTATTAAGATACTCGCAATCTGCACAAATGCCGTATTAAGATACTCGCAATCTGCACAAATGCCGTATTAAGATACTCGCAATCTGCACATATGCCGTATTCAGATACTCGCAATCTGCACTAATGCCGTATTAAGATACTCACAGAAATGGTGCATTACGAACTTTACAAATTATAGACAAATTTTGTAGGGACCCATCATAATACGGAATTGCCGTTTAAGAACTTCACAAACTGAAGACATGGCGTATTAAGAACAAAACAAACTGGCATAATCGCGTATTAAAACATAACAGCATGTATAAATGCCGTATTAAGAAATTCATTAACTGTCGAAATGGCGAATCAAGAACTCATAAGCTGTAATAATTCCGTATTGAGAACTTAACAACCTGAAGACATATTCAGCTCCTCACAAATAAACAAACTTAATTACTGAAAATCACATCGACTGTATAAATGCCTTGTTAAGAATCTCACAAACAGAATAATGTTATTCATTTGGAGAATAGGCATTGATTCAAAATTAAATAATCTAAGTTTTTCAAGAGTTATTTCGTTCCGTGTATCGCTTGATGTCAATTTTCAATACATTAAAGTATGTCATCTCCAATCTCCCTGATAAAAACGGAGAAGGAATATTATGAACCAAAAACGGTGAAATATGAAAAAATGTCTTCGTAAACGCAAAGTCAGTTCCATCAAGACATGCGACTCCTTTGAAGGCAATAGCAAGTTGTATATTGTATTAGTCACGTGACGAATCTCGAGGCTCCATCTATCTACCTGCAGCTGTCTATCAGTTGCTTGGTTTTCAGCATTTTGTTTGACCGCTGCCCACACCCAAACCAGAGTCCGATAAATTAAGTAATATCATCTGACCACCAAGCGTGTTAGCAGTCACCTAAGTCTAGTTAAGTTTCCAGAATATTTTGAGAATTTACCCTTTGCTTGCATGTTAATAGGTTCTTGTTTTATTTCCATGAATTTGTGGTGGTAAATCTTATGCGAATTAGTTACAATGGTTTCTGATTTGCAATTAACTTAACTAATCTATCGCCCAGACAGAAATAATTCGCCTAACTAACAAGCATATAATCAATTAAACATACAACTTAGCTCATGAAAATTGGTGTGAATGTATTATTATTTGCTGAAAGTTTCGTGCAAACTAATATCAATCATCCATTATTCTGATCAACGGAGTGATGCTTCGCACCTTTGACAGCAATGATATTGGTCGGCAGGGTCAGTATGCTTCAGGGTATAATTTGTATAATAACTACAAAACAGCTGTAAAATCGGGTACTCCATTTTTAATCAGGGCGTCACAATTTTGAAGGTCATTTGTTAAGAGATTTGAAGTTAAAATTTTATATATAGGCAAAATAAAACCATTTACGTTTTGGCCCCCCTCCCCCTTTATTTTTTTTTTAAAGCAGTGATACATTAAACGAACCGAATGTTTCTCTCTTTATGAAATGGAGCATGATTCGTTATCAAGTGCTTCCTGTTTATAATGACCATCTTGTAATAAGGTCAGATGTTTCAAGAATTATGAGTGGTGTTAGTAGCTCGGGTTTACTTTATAGTATATGAATAAATGTCTCCTTTATCATCTATAGTATATCCAAAGTTTGTGTGGTGCATATATTAGTATTCATCCTATAACGGGAATTATAGGTCTTTAGTGAGAAAATGCTACAGTGTTTTATTTACAAGATTTATATTGGATCATCGATCGATCGATCGATGTACAGAGAGAGAGAGAGAGAGAGAGAGAGAGAGAGAGAGAGAGAGAGAGAGAGAGAGAGAGAGAAAGAGAGCAACGAGAAGAAAACGACGGTATTGAGTTTGATAGTTTAATTTTAATGGTTTAATGTTGTTGTTTTTTTCGATAGGTGCCCTCAATTTAAAAACTATAAATGGTGGCATCCTTATGGAGTTAGACATGTTATTGTCTAAACAACAATACTACAGTCTTTATGAGCAACCAAACAGGTATGTTAGATGTCGGGGAAAGTGCAAAGTTTCCAATTTTGTGTTGATAAAAGCATTTCTATTACAAGAAACGGAAGTAACAATTTTTGACTCCATATCCTCGGCCCCATCTTTCTTTTTTATCATTTGTATCTGTTACATCTTCTTTGTGTTGACTTTTTTCTCAAACATAACTTTAAACAGAGCATAATCAAAGGACGTCAAGCCAGATGTGTATTGAACAAAACAAAACCAGATGTGTATTGAATACATTTTCTTTAAAGTATGATGAATTAAGTTGAAGTAGATGTATCTAGCATGAAGATCAATATTAAAGTTGTATCAATGAATTCAACGGAAATAAATATCTGCTCTACCATATTATTTGTATGAACTTTCCACTTGAAAACAAAAGACTGTAATATTTTATTAAAACCTATAAACAATAGTGATCTAAAAAATAGAATATGTTTAAGCCAGAAAATCTCTCTCTCTCTCTCTCTCTCTCTCTCTCTCTCTCTCTCTCTCTCTCTCTCTCATATATATATATATATATATATATATATATATATATATATATATATATATATATATATATATATATATATGATTTCTTCCAACAGTACACTGATTCGAAGTAAGCGTAAGGCGATTCGTACTCCATCTTTACGTTGGACAAACGGAGAAATTCCATATCGTTTCTACCCGGGACATTTCAGTAAGTTAACGTTGATGTAATGAAAGCCCATGCTTTATAGATCTATTCAAGAAACTTATATATACCTCGAAAAGTTTCATCATTAACTATACTATTTTTAATCTATTCTATTCGATAGAATATTGTTAGGCATAAAAATTTCAAATAAAGTCGTACGGATTGATTCTTACATTTATCAATGTATATGTTCTTTATAATATAGACGGGTGCTTTATGACGCAATAACACTGTTGAAGCGTGTTCGGAAGTTTTCTCATTTCTGGTAATGTTTGTGCCACTCTTTACCGGCTCCTACACAATTAATAGAGGACATCAAATAAAAACACTGAATGGAAATTAAAGGATGAACTACGTAGATGCACATAATAATGGAAAGAAGGCAAATTGGGACAAGAGAGTATCGGAAATAATACAATTCAGACAAACCGAATAACGGATGGAAGACAAAGAGGACTACATATTAACGTACACAAACATTACAGGGGCAGATAGTAAAGGAAATAAGAGTATGCACATAAAGTAACGGAAATCATACAATCTTAGGAAGAGATATTTACGGGTATAAGACATCTCAAACCCAGACAGTTGATAAAAGACAACTCAAGTCCACGTTGTAGCGGATATAAGATGAAATCGCATAGATTCCGATTATGTTTAGAAATAATACATGCAAACATTACATAACAATATCCGATAGAAATTAAAATATCTTCACTGCTATAAAAAGAATGGAATTTCACATCTATGCTCATTTATATATAAAAAAGTTCATTGTTGTTCTGCAACAAATTTTGCCACTAACACATAGTGAACATACTTCTATCATTAAATTTTATATTTATACAGCATCTTTACAAGATACTCTGCATGAAATATCGGTAGCAAAGGGACACTTACACATTTGTACACTGTACACATTTTATGTTGTATAGATCAGAGAGATCAGTACATGGTCCGGCAAGCCATGACGGAATGGGAGCGTTACACCTGTCTACGATTTAAAGAGGCCACGTCTTCGGACTACAATGTTATCGTTTTCCGTGACTCGCAAGGGTAAGAATATGACGATGAAAATACAATGAAATCTCTCCAGTTTAAACGTCGCAACTGGGAATTTTTCTGTCTAATCAGAACGAATATTAGAGCATGTTCTATTAAACTCATTCGATTAGATGGGGATCACAAGCATATATATGTATTCATAGATTTTTGAGAATTCATATATTTCTTACTCTAAATTTCTCTTTTGAAAACGTATGATCTAGAACGGTCCTTGATAGTTTAGAAGTTATAGTTATTCACTCGATTGTATATTATACTCTCTCTCTCTCTCTATCTCTCTCTCTCTCTCTCTCTCTCTCTCTCTCTCTCTCTCTCTCTCTCTCTCAGATCAAATATTTAAAATTTGATTCTAAGCATTATTTTAGTATAAGCACTACGTTTGTTAACAGGTTTTGAAACAACGAGAATTGGTAATTACTGGGTGTAGTAGTAATTCATGGCAAGAACAAAACCTAAAGACTTTAAATTGCTGATACAAAACAATAGTTTGCAATGTTCAGTACAGTTTTGAGTGTTGCAATGTTCAGTACAGTTTTGATGGTGTTGCAATGTACAGTACATCTGTGGGTGTTGCAATGTACAATATATTTTTAATGTTTGTAATACCCAGCATATTTCTGCCTTCCAGGGAAATACAGCTATCCAACAATATTCTTTTCCTATTCTTTCCAGCTGCTACTCACAGTTGGGAATGGTGGGAGGACAGCAGGTGGTTTCCTTATCCTCGGCAGGATGTAGATATGTAAGTAAACGTTATTAGCTTTTTAACACATATACATTCACATACACCGGAAATCAATACATTGTTCATGTTAATGTTTTTGATCCTGCAGGATGGTCCAGATCTAACAAGTCGGATGTCCAAATATTTTACTGTGTAGATTTCTCTATATAGGGTGCATGATAGGTGACGAATGCAATAGTCGTTCGTTATATCAAACCTGAAGGAATGCAATAGTCGTTCGTTATATCAAACCTGAAGGAATGCAATAGTCGTTCGTTATATCAAACCTGAAGGAATGCAATAGTCGTTCGTTATATCAAAACTGAAGATGTAACTTCTAAAACCCGTCATAAAAGAAGTTGTACGTCTATGCAGATTGGAGAATATTTATTAGCTTAATGAAAGAGAGCCTCATGATAATTTTTAGTATGTATCTTTAATATACAGACAGGATTGTACTTACACGAGATTGGGCATGCTATTGGTCTTGTGCACGAACACCAGCTGCCGAACAGGGACGATTATGTTGAAATCCTTACGGAGAACGTGCAGCCCGAACTGTTGGACCAGTTCACCAAGTACACGTCACAGGCCGTTGACCAGATGAATGTTTCCTACGAATACTCTTCTGTAATGCATTACGGTGTCACAGTAAGTGGTTATTTTAATAATATAATCAACAAACTTTTCTTCATCTTATATTGTGTGTGTGTGTGTGTGTGATTTGAATTTGTAACATATCTTTAAACAATTTCTAAGTGATATCGCTACGATGTCTGCATTTTGGCAGTTTATAGTGATGTCTAGCACTGTGGCATCATGACGCAGTCATGTTGTATCATGTTCCATCTAGTAAAATAATCCTGACACCAAGGCAACCAGTCCTAGCACTAACCTTTTAATGTTGAGAGTGCCAAACGAAGAAGCTGTTAGTACCATTTTTATAAGTCTTTGTTATGATTCGGCTGGAGATTGAACCCACAACCTCGCATCCGAGGCGGACGTTCTAAGAACTAGGCCACCTGAGTGGTCGGATAATTTAAATAATGTATCTATCTGTGGAAATAGGTCACAAACATGCATACAAAAACACACGCATAAACACACAGAGACACACACACACAAACTGCAGATTTAAAAAATATATTTGGTAGCATATCGAGTTGCTTGGCAAATACATTAGAATATTTAAAGAAAGGTAACCACATTTGTACAAGATCTCGTTTGGCCTGGTCTAGTGCATCTAGGACTGATATATTTACCCTTACTCGACATCTTACAATGGCCATGCATACATCAACGTTCCATACACGTTCCATTTGTGTCTCTGAGATGTATGATTAACCCATTTAGCGTGTAAACGGAATGCATGCATTTGGAGTTCTTAATAATGAAACCATCTGCCTGTTTTTCGGGTCTGTCTTTTGTCGATGATCTAGCTAGGAACATATTTGCCAATCATTTGTCAGCCACAATTCTTTAGACTAAGATTACACCACGGAGGACTGTCAGCTCGTCATAAATGTGACATATGGGGCTAACATGTTGTATCGATGTATTAAGAATGAAAGGAAAATAGATAACAGATGCTCGCCATCTTTATTTTTTTCTTCTATTTTCTTTCTCACTTTATCAATGTGAGTCTGATTCTAAGGTGGGACATACACCTTTTATCTGTGTCAGAACACATTCCAGTAAAATGTATGTGCATTGTGTTATCCTTTCAGGCGTTCTCCAAGAATGGAGTGTTGAAAACAATACGTGTCAAGTTCCCAGAGAAAGAGGCTAGCATAGGAGAAGTGTACATGAAAGACCTGTCATTCACAGATGTAGAAATCGTAAACAAAATGTACAGATGCCCAGGTAAGCACTGAATTTTCTGATTCTAGAAATTAGAATATAATGCCATTGACTGTCTTCAGCCTTTCTCAACTAATGACGTTTTGTTGACGCTTTTTAAATACAATGTTCGCACTAAACATTAGCATACGTTTTACTGTAAGTCAAACATACTGAAGACAAAATAGGGTTGTAACCGGAAAGCAACTTATATTTAAAAATGATATCACTTTTATCTATAAATTTGTCCTTATAGTTTTGTAATGTGGTGCTATTCCTCAAAGTGCAAAGTACGCAAATGTAAGTGCAAGAAGTTCAAATTAATCTTTGGAACTCTTTTTCTTACAGCAAAGTGTAATCCAAGCATTCAATGTTCTGGTGGCTACGTTGATGAAAACTGCCGATGTGTTTGCAAAAACGGCTCTCAAGACTGTCAGATTGGCGGAGTAATACAACCTTCAGGTAGTAAGTAGCACGTAATATATATATATATATATATATATATATATATATATATATATATATATATATATATATATATATCTGTATTATGAGGCGGTGTAACTTTCAATACAAAGATGTGAATTTTACTGTTTTAGGGGAATTACTAAATATAATGGGGTTTGCTTACAAGAAGAAAATACACAAGTCACAGTAGCAGCATACTGCGTTCTTATTCTTATGTTTGACATACTTTATAGAGCTTATTCCCCTGAGTATTAAGGGGTGAAGTAGCTTATGTCGTAAGAATGTATCTCCCAGAATTTTAGAGAGTGAAGCAGATTATGTAATTTGCATCCTTCAGCTATGTCGTAAGAATTTATCTCCCTGAGTATTAGGGAGTGAGGTAGATAATGTAATTTGCTTCCTTCAACTATGTGTTAAGAATGTATACTTGTATACTAGAAAAGTAGATTTTGCTAATTGGAGTCGTCTTCCATATTGTATGATGTATCAGCGTCCATACTAGAGGATGTGAAATATATCGGTCGCACGCGTGTTCCATGTCGCATGAGGCATATATATTTTTTCTCGATTTGACCATTGACAGCAGAATGCGTCTTGTTTTGTTTGTTTAAACACACCGGATTCTATATTCCTTTGATTGGGTCTGGTAATAATTGTCTCAATATGTCTATATGATGTATCTTTCTTGTTAAGTCTCTTCTCATCATTGGGAAGCATTATTGGATCATTTGGCGCTTTTGTTGTGCCCTATTTATGCTTTATTTTTTGTCTTGATTTGTATTTATGTTAGCTCTTTCTTTAATATTTTAATCTTTTTTTTGCTGATTTTGAGTTGATTTACTATCTCTTGCATTGTCGTGTTACTTTTGTGTGCTGATTATGACTCATATTTTCCGTTATATTAATCCGATCATTCCACAAAAGTGACCGGAAAAATCTTCCAATGTAGACATAGCGGGATGATTTCCAGTCGAACTTGCTGGAAGAGCTCTAGCAGGCTCTTTGTGTATTTCTCTCTGTCCATGTACTATATTTTCTTGGTCAATAGATGGATAATTATATATATATATATATATATATATATATATATATATATATATATATATATAGAGAGAGAGAGAGAGAGAGAGAGAGAGAGAGAGAGAGAGAGAGAGAGAGATGAGTTCCACGATACAGGAATATGAACAAAGGTTTTGAAGCAGTCAAAATAAACTAGCATAAATGTACCCCCTCCCCACACTTGACAATATATAAAAAAAACTATTAAGCTTTTGAATTAATAAAATTAACATTCCTTTTGAATTAATAAAATTAACATTCCTTTTGAATTTAAAAAATAACTATTATTCCTTTTGAATTAATAAGCGACTGAAGTTTCGGAATGTGATTATACTAATGGAACTCGTTACTGATTTACAATTCGCCGTACATCGGCCGGACAGGGTACATATTGATGAAAACAAACGAGACCTTATTTATGTATTTATCATACGGAACAATCAGATACCATATATTCATAATCTTCAACTTGTACTAGCAAGATTAATGTCGAAATAGTCATTAAGATTTTATGTTATTGTTTTGAGAGACATTGTACTTATTCCAATACTGTATTATATAATGACCACAACTAGGAGATAGTCGTTATATTACTTTAGTATATTAGTAGCCTTACTAGGAGATGGATGATCATTCCATTACTGTAGTATGGAATTACTCTTACTAGGAGATAGTCATTCCAAGACTTTAGTACCTAATTGACCTTACTAGGAGATAGTCAATCCAACAAAGATAGTCAATCAATTACTTTAGTATGTAATTATTCCTATTAGGAGATAGTCAATCAATTATTTTAATATGTAACTATTCCTACTAGGAGATAGTGATTGCATTATTTTAGTATGTAATTATTATTACTAGGAGATAGTTATTCCATTCATTTAATATGTAATTAATGTTACTAGGAGTTAATAATTCCATTCGTCTAATATGTAATTATTCTTACTGGGAGATGGATATGACATAATGGTGTATCATTTTAAACCGAACAGAGTAATAGTAATAAGTATCAGAATATATTTTAAAAGTTGGAATGAAATAACTATATCATGAACCAACAGACAAACGTACGAAGATTAATTTTTACAAAGGCTAAATATTAACACTACATTACCAATTTTCTGGCTGTATATTTAGAACGATTTTTCTTAATTGTCACTCTAGAGCCATTATCGTGCTGAGGTGCCGTTGTACATACATAAAAAAATACATACATACATACAGACAAACAAACATACACACAGACAGACAGACAGATACAGCTTCCATCAGTTATTTTTAAAATAGGAGTGTAAAAGAATGATGTCATCACGAATGCAATGACGAGAGAAGTTACAAAGATAATGTTTCTAAGAATAGGTAGAAATACATTATTATATTGAAATTAAAAAAAATGCCTCCATTTTTGTCAGAAAGTATTGCTTCTCTTACTAGGAGTTAGCAATTCTATTAGTCTAATATGTAATTACTATTACTAGGAGTTAGTCACTGCATTATTTTAATATGTAATTATTCTTATTAGCAGATGGATATGACATAATTGCTCCGATCCATATATTTTGTACAAATATCCATTTTAATATGAAGCTCAGTGCCTTCAAGATTTTATAATCCGTTAGCAGTAATGACGTTGCAATATAGAACTGTATACCTTGATCAGAAAAGCACACGAGTTTAGTTTATTTAGAAAATGAAAGAAACAGAAATCCAACATTAAATGTGTCAAGTTCTAGGGGAGTATTGTGCGATGATAAATGACGGACACTAAGAAAATAACGGAAAAAAAAGAGTAAACTGACATCGTAAGAGCAAATTGCTTGGGAAGTATTGTGTTAGTGACAAAATGCAAGAGAAGTGAGGAAATTGACGTCAGAGGTGTCAGGCTGTCCAGGTTGTTTTTTTATTGATTAAAACAGTCCATAATACACCTGTAGAATAATACAGTCACCTGGCAGACTCCTCTATTAGCCGTTTCCACTGAAGATTGTTTGTAATATTGATACGATACTATCAAACGATGTAATAGAAGCTTACCTTTCCTCGATGAAAACATAAGCAATAGATCTGGTACTACTTTACAATGTGAAATGTTGTAGTAATGGTAGGTACTACTTTGCTCAGTGGATTACTGTAAGATGAACATGTACATCTTTGCACTGAGGAATGTTTTTAAACTGGAATATGCTACTTTGTACTTTGCAGTGACAGGTACTATTTTACACCTTAGAATGGTCCAAGATGGGAATGTTGGTATCCTTGTCAACTAATTCACAATCAATTACGCAACAAAGTTCATGATCACGAAACACAACCATGAAAAAATATACCCCTTATTGTCATATTAACATCTTTATCATACTGTATTTCAATTCAATGCATGTTTACCTGTATTATAGGTACATGTGGTGTAAACACGTATGGCGATAGCTGGAAATGTTTTGTGTGGGCGCAACACGGCCAATGTGAGGCTAATCCCGCCTTCATGAATAAAGAATGTGCCAGGGCCTGTGGTCCTTGTGGTCTCAAGAGAAAGCCAGGTAAAGACGTTATGAAGGAATGCATCTTTATAAACATTCATCAACATGTTGTTGTGTAACCGCTCCGGTGTCCTAGTGGTTAGTGCATCCGCCGCGGAAGCGGGATGTTGTGGGTTTGATCCCCGGTCAAGACATACCAAAGACTTACAAAAATGGTACTAACAGCTGCCTCGCTTGGCGCTCAGCATTAAGAGGTTAGTGTTAGGACTGATTGGCATGACGTCATGATAATGTGACTGGGTGGGACATCATGATACATGTCTGTGGTATGATGCCCCAGTGCTAGACATCACTATAAACTTCCTCGCTGCACACATCCTAGCGACATGGCTAAAGTGACGTTACAAAATCCTAATCATACATACGCTCAACCTGTTGTTGGACAATATTGAATGCACCTCATAGTATCTAAATCATTACACACCTTCATGTTGACATGACAAATCGTGTTCCGTGATGTATTCGATTTCATGATTCTTTAGCATGAAAGACCAATTTGTAATTGGTCAAGATAAAGTTTGCTTTAATATTTGCTGCGTTTCTTTTATTGTTATTCATTCTTTAATAACACCTTTAGTAGGTAGTCTGTACGACAGGTCATTCATTTGTTTTGCAAATAAACTGTTAAATCATAATGTTTACAATTGTTTTTTATCTATGGTAATTTTAACCATTTTAGGTAAAATTTATTAAATGTTACGAGGACAAATTTAAATACTTTTATAGGAACATGTGCTAAAATGTATCCCAGTGACAAATGTCTGAAGTGGTCAAGAAATGGTGATTGCCTGACCAATACAGAATGGATGAATAACTACTGCTGTGGGACGTGTGTAAACAGTAACAATGGAAGTAAGTCCCATTAATTATATCATAATGAGCTGGAAGTAAGTGTCCCAAATAATACCCTCACAATGAGCAGGAAGGAAGTGTCTCAGAAAATATTCTCACTATGAGCAGGAAGTAAGTGTTCCAAATAATGCCCTCACAATTTGCAAGAATTACCGGTATCTGTCCCAATAATACTCACACAATGAACAGGAACATAAGAGCCGGAGTAATTTTATACATTAAGCCATTTAGACATTACATTATATATGTTGTGTTTTACATCATAGTGTGTTGTATTTGTTCTTACTCACTTTGATCATAAACACAGTAGTTTTTCACACTTGTTACTCTATGAAGTATCTATATGACGGCATCTAAAGGACGTGAGAACATTTCCTTAATTGATGTAATTTATAAATGTTTATACCGAGCATGTGTTAGTAGTAATTATATACAATTTCCTCGCAATCAACGTTAACATTCTCGCAATTAGCGTTTTTGTTTTTATTTCGAAGACAAAATCAGCTTAATATTGTAGACAATAGACGAAATCATAATTTGAAGCAACATAATTCCGTTTTGGTTCTTTTATTTACAACGCCTTGCTGAGGGCAATGATCGGCATTACACCTAAACAGAGGACAATAATGATCAATTGATTACGAGGGAACTTATTCTTAACCTTTGTAATTTAAAACATTGCTTTAAATCTCAGAAATAACTTTGATTTTCATTGTACTACATGCATAATGACATGGTCTCTAATTGGTTATGCTACACACATAGTGTGCATAATATTAACATATAAAAACGTTTACCATTGTGAGAAAGTTCTTTTCCTTTAAATAAATTCGAGTAATGAATAGCATTAAGTATTTTTATTTTATATTTTAACAAAACCATATTTCAAATCTTGAGGAAATTAATGACTTTTCGATTTTAATACACGAGTGAGGATAAGGTCTGAACAAACCAAATGATTCTACTCACAGGAACAAGGTTGAACTTTGCTACTTTTTCGATAATGAACATGTTTTACGTTGTTGATTAGTTGGTCATTCTGTATATTGGTTGTAGTCTGTGTCACTTGACCTTTGTGACAAACCGTTTATTAAATATCTATTTTTAAATGACTTTTTACAGCTGGTTGCCAAAACAAACACAACAATCCCATCGAGTGTGACCTTTGGGCGAGCCAAGGCGAATGCGAGGCTAACCCTTTGTGGATGATTCCAAATTGTCAGAAGTCGTGCCGTGCATGTGACAAACCAATACCCACACAAGCACCAACGACAACCCCCGCTCCGGACAGTGGTCTGTTGATTACAAAACAATATTACCATTCTGTTTTGAATTCATTTTCTCAAGCCTACTTACTTCGTCACGATAGATAATCTGATATGATACTATTTTCAGGAAGTAATCTCCTATGTGAATGATTTAGACATAAACCTCAACTTGTATCCTCTTTATAGTGAACATTCCATATGCTGTATTAGACGTGTATCAAACCAGTTGTGTATCATTTTAAATGGAACATAGTAATATTTATAAGTATCAGAATATAATTTTTAAGTTTGAACAAAATAACTATATCAAGAAACAACTGACAAACATACGAAGATTAATTTTTACAAAGGCTAAATATTAACACTACATTACCAATTTTCTGGCTGTATATTTAGAACGGTTTTTCTTAATTGTCACTCTAGAGCCATTATCGTGCTGAGGTGCCGTTGTACATGCATGCATACCTACATACATACCTACCTACCTACCTACCTACCTACCTACCTACCTACCTACCTACCTACATACATACATACATACATACATACATACATACATACATACGTACGTACGTACGTACGTACGTACATACGTACGTACAGACAGACAGACAGACAGATACAGCTTCCATCAGTTATCTTTACAATAGGATTGTAAAAGAATGATGTCATCACGAATGCAATGACGAGAGAAGTTACAAAGATAATGTTTCGAAGAATAGGTAGAAATACATTATTATATAGAAATTTTAAAAAATACCTCCATTTTTGTCAGAAAATATTCCTACTCTTGATTTCTTTTCAACCAGAGTTAGTGTCAAAATAACAATGGAAAACAAAACAAAAGAAAAAGAATAAACCAAAAACAAGCTTAATAAAGAATTAGGCATATATAGAATTATTCTTCTACTGCTTAATTTTTTTTAATGTCATAGATACAAGGCGTTGCCAATTTTCTAAGTATCGCACTACATATTACTCCGGGTTTTAATGAAATTTTCCACTTTTTAGGAAACTGTACAGACAAGCACGACGCATTTCAATGCCAGAGCTGGGCTCGTGCTGGAGAATGTAGCAAGAATCCAACATGGATGATACCAAATTGCCAAAAATCTTGTGGAAAATGTTCTTTATCCGGTAGGAATATACTAGAAGACATAACCAATCTTGATTCCATTCAGCTGGTACTATAATTTTACATTTTAACTGGTTCAAACAGTCCTTGTGAATACGAATACACTTCTTCTGATGCTGAAAAGTATTTGAATATTACGCGAGCATTAAATGTTTTAGTCTAAGAGACTTCTTCCACTTGAATACCTTTATAGATACTTACGCTTTTCTTTTGACAATCGTATACTCAGTAATCCCACTAAGAAAAATACGTAATATAGACAACATTCTTTTGCATACCAGGGCCCAGCAATGTAGAATGAATTGCCCCTTAACATTAGACACAAAAACAGTGATCCCTTTCAAAAGTGCTTTTAAAATTCACCTTTTTGGACTGCAAGAACAAACTTAAAGACATAATAATATTTCTTACCTTAAATATTTTCAGCATATTTTTTATGTTTTCTATTTTCATGGTGGTTTTTTTTGTGTGTTCTTTTTTGTGATCATATCATTATAGATGTAAAGCGCTTAGAGTTGATCAGATTAGGCGCTAAACAAAGTCCTCATTATCATTAGTAGTAGTACAAAAAAATCCAACAACATTACGTTTATTGTTTGACTTTAACTAAGAAATCGCCATTAATTTGAAACAAGCATCTTCTGTGTAACATACGATACTAAACGTTACTAGCGTCAACGCTCGGTTTTGGAAATCAGTCTTTAACAAGTCATCGTTGTTTTTAACTTTTTTAACTTAAAATAGATTGACATCTTCGACATTATTATTATTATTATGGTTGTTATTATTATTATTATTATTATTATTATTATTATTTATACTATAACTATTAGTATTATTAAAATATTTTCAACTATTTCATAATTATTGAATATTTATTTTAATTTAATTTATTGTTACTTAAATTATTAAAATTATAAATATTCATATATAAAACGCAATCTTAAATTATTTTCTAGTAATTATGTTGAACTAATATTTTAATTTTATTGATCAATAGTATTATAGTTTTAAAAAAAATTAATTATTTAAATTTATTATTATTATTATTATTATTATTATTATCATTATTATTATTATTATTATTATTATTATTATTATTATTATTATTATTATTATATAATGGATTATTTGGTTTCCATTGTCAATGCCTATCCGTAACTTGTTTTAAAATATTAACATGCGATCGTGGTTATACAGAATATTCTTTATGATCACGCTAGTATCCTTTTTTAAATCTACTTCGTGGCGTTGATCCCGTTAATTGAGAGGTCTTCGAATCCTCATGCATACTAAACCTTTATTGACATTTCACCAAAATGCACACAGTTTTATCTATCATCTCGAATTTCATATGAAAATATTACATATCTTAAATAGGTTGCTTCAACACATACGATGACTTTGACTGCGATATCTGGGCTGCAAGTCGGGAATGTGATACAAACCCCGGTTGGATGCTGGTGAACTGCAAGAAGAGTTGTGGGCAATGTAACGGCACTACCAATAACACTTCAACAACGAAAAGTGCTGCATCTACAACACCATTGCCATCAACAACCAAGAACAGTACACAAAGTAAGTTTAATGAGAAAACGTTTAAATTAAAAAAATAACATTACTGGCACGTATATTGTCTTCATCGCCATCGCCATCTCCATCTCTGAGTTCGTAATGTACAGCTCGACTTGGGGCAAAAAAAAGGTCTCGTAAGGAGGTACAATTTCGGACAATCAGTAATGAGCTGTAGCACATTTGAAGAGTTTATACAACAAGCTCACGTTTGATTTCTTCTGTTTACTTGTTGCTGTTTTCAGTTTGATGGATATATATTTGCTATTATACAACTTGTCTTTCGATAGCTGCTTCAAATACGCCAAAATATAACTTGCTTGCACGAGAGCCGGTTCAGATACTCCTAAACGTAACTTGTTCGCTAGATAGCTGGTTCAGATATTTCTAAACGTAACTTGTTCACTAGATAGCTGGCTCAGATACGTTCAAAACGTTAAACGTTTGCGTATTCAAAACTGCTAAACAATTGCCTCTGGGGTTTCTTATTCCCTTCAAATCAGGGGAAATCTCATACAGATGTGTGATTTCCCTAGCTAATATTGTATAAGAAAGTTTGAGCTAGTTGGACAATCGACATTATAATAATATCAAGACACGAAACTAATCGTATATCTAAACGATTAAATGTAAAGTGAAATGTGTTGCATTGATTAAATGCAAGAAACTTCTCATTAATTATCTAACTTTCAGACATCAAGATGTTAGATTGATATGGACCTTTTAATTCATATGTGAGACTTATTTAAGTATGGCGCAAAATATAAAAATGGGGATGAATGCCTCCGAAACCAAAGTCACCAATCGTTAAGAATCAAACTAATGCGCTTATGTACAAATATTGTCAACAATAATGGTCGCCTTCATGTGTTGATTTACAGCTGCTTGTGTAAACAAGTATCAGGATAACAAACTATGTGACACTTGGGCGAAGGCCGGACAGTGTAACGTGAACACCTGGATGATCCAGAATTGTGCAAGGTCATGTGACAGATGTTCCGGGACAGAAACCACAACAACATTCCGTCCGACTATCAAATTAACAACACAAAAAGCAATTGGTGAATATTATTTTTCAATATTTTCAAAATCAAAGAATGATATACATTGACATAGAGATACAACTACAGGTACATAGTTTCGTAGATATATCACGAAAAACTGTTATCCAGTATATTATGACATTAGCTGAACAACGAAACAGAGATGACGTGGTTTGTAACATACATGTATATGTATATCCTGGCAAACGTCAACATCTCTTCGCCATGGACAGAGTTTAAAAAAAGTATCTGTAAATTTCTTTATTTCCGCTGTATTCTTAGGCACAAATTATCGTTGATAGAATGCTCATGCTTGATATTTTGTGTGTGCTACGTTGCGACAGCAATATACACCTATATTTGATTGGTGTAAATGTCTTTAATATTTTCTAATACTGAATATGAATTGAAATTAGATTTGCTAGTCACATAATTTATTGCATTTTCCGATGCCAGAAGAACAATGTAACTGATTGATTTCATTTCTAATTATCCATATAATTCTGTATGCGTGCATTTCTTGCTTAAGGTGTTCTAAATTTGATTGCACAACAGGTGAATGTAAAAATCTGCACAGCGATAACAAGTCGTGTGACATATGGGCAAAGGCAGGGTACTGCAAGACGAATCAGTTTGTGACAATAAACTGTGCCAAATCATGTGGCAATTGTTCTGATCAAGGCCCATTGACATCAAGCAATGTACGACTCGCTAATACCAGTGTAAAGACAACGACTGTAAAACCACAAATAAATAAAGTAAATGAGCAATCTCCTGCAGACGATCCCAATGGTAAGAGATGGTATAATGAATGTCATAAAAATGTATGCGTATCTGTGTTTGGCGTGGTCGTGTAAACGTATGTCTATTTGGGCATATCTGTGTAAGTGAATCCGTGTGTATGGACATTGGTGTGTAAGTATATTTGTGTGTTTATGCATGGTCGTATAAACGTTTGTGTGTTTCAACATGTTCGTGTGTGCGGCTCTGCGTATATCATGTCAACGGTGGCGACGGTGAATAGTGCATTTACAAGTGTCTAAATGTATCGGTGTGTTTTGGGCATTGATGCTTATGCATATCTGTGTGTATCTGGGTATGGGTTGCGACGTCTAAGGGTGACTGTTACAAATGTGTAAGTGTATCTTAGTATTTGGGTATGGGTGTGTATGTGTATCTGTGTGTATTTGGAGATAGGTGACACGGCTATTGTAAGCGCATCATTGTGTTTTCGCCAGTGTATTTATGCACATCTGTGTGTATTTGGGCATCGGTGTGTATGCGTATCTCTTTGTATTTTGGCATATGTTTGATTATGTATCTATTCATATTTGGATATTGGTGGGTATGTGGATTTGTGCGTATTTGGGCATTGGCTTGTATGCATATCTCTGTTTATTTCGACATGTGCGTGTATGTGTCTCTGCGTGTATTTGGACATTTGTGTGAATATGTATCTGTGCGTATTTGGGCATGGGTGTGTATGTCGCTCTGTGCGTATATTGGCATAGGTGTGATTTCATATCTGTAAGCATTTGGGTACGGGTGTGTATCTTAATCTGTGTGTATTTTGGCATGGGTGTATATGCAATATCTGTGTGTATTTGGCAAAGGATGAGTATATGTGTATATTTGCGCAAGGTCGTGTGTGCGTATCTGTCTGCATTTTTGCATGAGTGTGAATGTGTATTTGTGTGTATATGTGCATGGGTGTTTTTATGTATATGTGTGTATTTGGGCACGGGTTTGTATGCGTGTCTCTGAGTATTTGGGCATGGGTGTGTCTGTTTTTATGTGCGTATAATGGCATGATTGGCGACGGCTAATATTTTGTATTACATAAAGCAATACTTTAGTGGGAACTTTAAACTGAAGACGCTGATACGTTATTAATCCATTACGTCATATCCATGTTTGGTTTTTGTTTGTTCTTTTGCAGTTGTTTTTATTTATGTTGTAAATTGTTTCCATGGAGGTGAACACATCATTTGTGTGTTATATATATACTTTTTAGGTGGTTGTAGAGACGAGAAGGATACCTGTGTACAATGGGCTAGATATGGTTTCTGTAACAATAACAGAGATCAAGCAGTACGATTGTGTCCAAAAACATGCAATCTCTGTGATCAGCGTCAAGGGTAAGTCTTTCTTCTCTATTTTCTTTTTGTTTTTAAATTTTATTCTTTTAAACAGTTATCTTTTCCTTGGATTATGTACAATATTTTGATTGAGATTTCGGAAGGAATTGTTCCCATTAAAAACCCAAACAAAGCCTAAAGCGTTTAATCATTAGATATTTCCATCACAATGCATTCTTCTGGATAAAGTACAGTCGACATCACTTTAAGTGCACACATGTACGTATGTGAAGTACTAGCACGCTATGGCATCTTAATCGAATTATAATACCATCCTTCATTTCTTTCTTTGCTTCAATAGCACAATAGAAACGTGAGACAATACAAGATAATGATTTAGTCTATTTGTGTTGGATGATGATTGTCTATTTGTGATGGATGATAATTGTGTATTTGTGTTGTATGATGATTTAGTCTATTTGTCTTGGATGATAATTGTCTATTTGTGATGTATGATCATTTAGTCTATTTGTGTTGGATGATAATTGTCTATTTGTGTTGTATGATGATTTAATCTATTTGCTTTGTATGATGATTTAGTCTATTTGTTTTGCATTTGTGTTGTATGATGATTTAGTCTATTTCTGTTGTCTTTGTGTTGTATGTTAATTTATCCTACTTGTGATCGGTTAAGATTTAGTCTATTTATGGCTAGTGTTGACGGAGTCTTTTATGCTGGATGATAGTCAGACAGATGTTGCCTATAAGTTTTAACACTTTTGGTAAAATCATTCGTTTTCATAATATGAACACATTGTCTTTATGAATAAGTTTAGGTACAAATGCAAACTCTCATAGATCGATAGGGCCAAATAATTGTAATGTACTAATTTCTTGCCATGTCGGGTTCCTATACAGTTGCTATTGTAACCTTATTGAGCTTCAGCTCAATGTTTGATAATAGGATAGTAAACCTATCAGTGTGAGAACAAATTAAAAGCACACCGCCACAATGGCGATATCATATCTATAACTACTTTCATTTGCTTCTTAGAAAATGTGTATTCACTTATATATTATTTATTTTCTATACTTCATTTTCTTTTCTCTCTCTCTTTCCGTCTCACTCTGTCTGTCTGTCTGTCCCTCTCTCTCTCTCTCTCTCACACACACACACACACACACACTCACACACACACACACACACACACACAGAGTTTATTATACACAGTAACAACATAAAAGACATTGAATGTGCCTACGTTCTCAGTCGGGTAAATTTTCTTTGTTGAAATGTGATAAAAATATAAACCATAGCAAGAACATTTTAAAAATTAACTAATTTCAATTAATTTTCCACATGAATAAATATTATTCAGTATATCATTTTTTAAAACTTAACCCGACCTGTTTATATTAAAAAATTTTAAGTATAAGTATCTCGAATGACTGCGATGATAAAATGTAATTAGCAATATTATAAAAATCCTTTGTCGGCAGTTCTTAGTAACTTGAACTTAAGACTTGGAGGAAAACAACACAACGAGGTCCAGAAGTACAAACATGTCTTGAGGTCAATGATTTAAACATGTATATTTGCCGTGACGCAGAATGTCCAGAAGTATAAAAAAATCTCTTGATGTCAATGATGTAAACAAGTATATTTGCCGTGATGCAGAAATCTAATAACTCAAAACTCTAGACGTTCAAAAAACTCTTCATGGCAATGGTGTAAAATAATTAAGTTCGCCGTTATGCAAAATCAACCAAACGAGATCTCTACATGAAATGACACATGAAAACGTGCCTATTATGTTATATAATTCGCGATAACGTTTGCGGTGAATTTGGAAATTCTAAAGAAATAGTTATTGTTTTAAATGTGAATAACTTTCAGGATTTATTTGATGAGACAACTATGTGCTTTTGGCTTAGTAACCAGATGTTTCCATATGGTCAACCAGCTGGCGTCTGTGCTTATCGAAAGTGATTTTGCCCTTTCCTGAGTTTGCAAATATTGGATAAATCAGCCATGTGATACAGCTGATTGCAAACTGAAATAATATTACTATCATAATTTGGTTTCAGTGTCTGTCACCGAATGGTCCAATGGGTTATAAAGGCTAGGTAACTTAGATTTGAATAAAGAAATAGCAACAACTAAAAAACCTTTACAAACCATCACACTTATTATACCCTTTAGTTTAAGATATTATTGTCTGAAGACCATGAGATACGATTGAACACCGACATTTATTGTCTTTAGGCTGTCAGATACGAACGAACACTGTCAATTATTGTCTGAAGGCCATGAGATACGATTGAACACCGACATTTATTGTCTTTAGGCTGTCAGATACGAACGAACACTGTCAGTTATTGTCTGAAGGCCATGAGATACGATTGAACACCGACATTTATTGTCTTTAGGCTGTCAGATACGAATGAACACTGTCAGTTATTGTCTGTAGCTATAAGATAAGAGCATACATTGATGCTCTACCCACTCCAGCAATGCCTGCAATCTGTGTAAATGTAAAGCATTATAACATTTGAGGAATGAATCTATGTAGTAATACGACTTGATTGGTTGTAGTGTTAACTACATCGATACAGACATAATGCAAAGATTTAATGAAAAAAGTTTTCCGAAATTCACATCTGTAAGAAAAAGATAAGCGTTTTGCTTACTTTTCGTTCAAGCAGATTCAAAAGTTTATTTTGTTCATGAAGAGTAAGGTTTGTATATCGTTACTCGTGACATTCTTACTCGACACAGTGCAGTGTTTCAATTAAATTTGAAACATAATTCTCTATGTCTATTGTCTTTTTTTTTCTTAGAAGAACAACACACAAAGTTCGATTTAATCAAAACTACTCGGTATTAACTCTTAGTTAGGAACGGCTCCGATGGCCTATTGGTTAAACTATCCGCCGCTGAAGCGGCAGGTCGTGTGTTCGATCTCCGTAGAGTTATACCAAAGACTTACAAAAATGGTACTAGCAGCTGGCTCGCATGGCGCTCAGCATTAAGAGGTTAGTGTTAGAACTGGTCGGCCTGGTGTCAGGATAATGTGACGTGGTGAGACATCATACTACATGTCTGCGGCATGATGCGTCAGTGCTAGACATCAATATAACGTGCATCACTGCAGACATCGTAGCGATATGACTGACAAATTCATAGAGCTGCGTTAAAAATCCTGATCAATCAAACAAACAAACAAACAGAAAACTTACTGAGTTTCAGTTTTTATCAAGACATCAGTCAACTGTATATTAACGTGGACTCAAATCATTAGAGTATTAATCTAAAGATTTATTTTATCTAGACCGTTTTATCACCTGTCTTCTTTTCCTCGCGTTTCAGATTGCCACTACGATAATAAATTGTTTGAAACCTGAGCAAAGTGTGTCCAGATTAATCAGAATCCATTCTACACGAATGCCTATGACGCGTGCTGAGTATGTAGAAACATACGCCATAATGTAAATGAGGAAAATGATGTGAAAATTTGAAGCAACACCTTAAGTATTGTTACATTTGTAGATGAATCGTGGTCACATTTTTAGTGTTATCTGTAAACATCATCTTATTGTCTAGCAGTTATTCCTATGTGCGATTGATGATGTTTTCAGTTTTTATTCTTTTTCTTACTATTTTGTTGTGAGTTTTAACATATGTTATATATTTATTACATCTTTATTCATTATTTTAACTCATAATATATAAAAACATACTTATCTAAATTAAATTGTTTCGGTCCTAACCAATTTTTAGGTACATAATTATATTTATCAGAATTTAGTGACTGTAATCATTCTCTGACACTCAAAAATGAAAAAAAACTAAGGACATCCAATGCTTAGGATTTTGCTATATCCTTATTTTCAGCAGAGATAAAAGTTATATTATTATCATTAAGGTTGTATCTCTTTTCTACATGTTTATGCCGTGCGCTTTTTTCTTCTGTTTGTTCATTTTTGACAATGTGTGTGTCCACATAAATGTCTGTATCATGAATACCACCGAATACTGAAATTAAAAGCAAGTGCCTTGGAGATGTTGCAAAATTTGGTCTTACCTTTCAATACGTCCGATGCACATCTTTTTGATTGGGAGATGGGGATTGTCGGTGGTTATCAGTGGGAAGTGATTGGTTTGATTTCGGTGTTGTTCTTCACAGAAATATATAAATCAAAGATATCACCACAATGTGTGTTAGCAACATATTTTTCCCTCGAAAAACAGTTTTAATATTTGTGTGTTTGTTTTCATATTTATTAAAAAAGCTTTTATTTATTCGTGAATAAAACACATATAACGTGTCTTGGAGCATTTATATTATTGTTTTTTTTTTTCTTTTTCTGGAGTATCGTTATACACAGCCAATATTTTAGGAGAATATTCTAGCGATAAAGCCCAGAATTGTAACCTTATGTTTCCGCACTTGACCAGAATGTCCTGAAAACCATTTAGGGACAAGAACATAATTGTAACAGCTACAGAGTATTATCATGGTTTGAACTGGAACCAAATTGTTTAATTTAACATGTAATTAATTTAACATGTAATTAATTTAAGATGTAATTAATTTAAATTCAAAATAGACATGTATTTAATTACATCAGTCTATGTTCCAGTATATCTTATGTCCAGTAAACACCAGATGCAGTGTTGTGAGACCTCTTTCAGTATATCCATATTAATGGAAGTATATGTTTATTTCTGCTTTTTAAATAAGAAATGTAATTGTGTGTTATATTCTTACATACTCTTCCAAACTGTTAATGCTGCCGATTCTGAAAGATGTTTGCGACTATTTTATCTTCCTTTAGTATGTGGGAAACATTAATTCATGAGTCTATTTATAGATTGTTAAACATTTTTCTTTAAATTTCACGGATGCTTTACTTTCGTTGAAGACGGACTGCTGGCAAATATGGCAGATATAGGAGCACGTTCAACGCTACTTTCTGGAAATTATATAAGAAATTAAAATCGGTCGTTTATAAGAATTAGATTATAAAAACGATGTTTTCTTTTCATTCATGTTGGGAATAGGACACCGTATTCTTCATTTCTTCATAACATGGTGACAAAATGCTTTCATTACATGATATATGGCAATAACATGTTCAGATCTTCATTGATATTTGTTGTTGTACATCGATGAATGCCGCTAAAATGTTATTTAAAATCCGATTGAAATGTCAGTGTTTTTAATTTCTCCAATGATATTGCCTTTCAGAATCTAAACATTTCTGAAACAAAATAAACCACATTATCCCTAAAATATCAGATTGTATTTTTATTTTACTTTCAATTTTATTAAATGTTTATTCTTGTCATCATATGGCGAAAGACTTAACTGTAGACATGCCATTAGACAATTCGTTGTTCTTAATTATCTATGTTTGATTATAAATATTATAATATGGAAGAAGAAATAAATATAAGTTTGAGAAAGAACAGATTAGAGATTTAACAATTTAATAGAGATGGACATTTAGAAAAAATTGGGAGCATTAGTGTCTTGTATAATTCATAACAATATTGAGATTAAGACTTAAACGCACCAGAATTTTAACGTCAATGGAAATAAAAAGAGAAGCCCACACTAACGGCACTCGTTTTATAATTGTATATTCCATTTTTTTTTAAATTATATTTTCAATTCGAATGAACACAGATGGCCGCTATTACCGGCTTGAAGCATCTGTCCTGTTGTTGTGTTGTTTTTCAGAATAGATGTGCTTGTTGTCTATCTTCGTTTACATCATTGTGTTTCATAAATGCATTAGCTGTTTAGATCGTTAGCGTTTGATCATCTCCTTGTTTTGGAAAGGAGAACAATTAGAATTGTTCTCGAGTGTTTTGCTCTACTGCTTCAACGTCCTTTGTTTTAGCATAAACCGCCATCACGTGAAGGCCAGACACCCCGTTTATGCTATGATGGGCCATCACTGATTGCTTTAAATGACCACTCCATGGATATCCATACTACATTGTGTTAAAGACTAAACGAACTGGGACTACATTTATCATTACTTAAATGTCAACGGAAGTGACAAAATAATAAAACGTTGTTTTAAAGATGTCCGGCGTTAAACAGGAAGAAGAAATCCAGTTATCTCTCTTTCACCTTTTCTGCCCAAAGAATTTAAAATTTCGGATGTTTAATTACATAGTTTGGTGCAAATCCCTATTAAATCGCCAGCCAGGGTTTCAACAGTCCCAGAGATACCACTGCTATTGCATTATTCAACGCCAATTCAGTAGGACTACCAGAAAAGTCAACATAAATAGTTAACATTTCGCCAGAAACATGGCGAAAGCATCAGGGGATAAGCATGTAACGTTGAAAGGAAAAAAAAAAACAAATTGCAACAGGTATATGCTAGACCCTGAGTATAATACTTTCGCACCGTAAAAATGTATGAAGTTCAGTTCGGTGAACAATGGGGTGTCAAGCCATGCCAATATATGAGTATGTAAACCTCTAGCATACACGCCTTAATATTGTCAAAGGAACATCAAGTGTGGGTCTTAAAACCACCTTTAATAGACTGTTTGGTAAGGACAGGGTCTGTTAATTAATTGAATCAACAACCGCTCTAAATTTAGCAAGGCGTAGTTCACATTGGAATCGCAAGCTTAGATCTATTATCTTGAGAAGTAAACGGCAGTTGTCTCTACTCTCTAAACAATATTGTAAGAATTATAAGGGAATTTAAGCTACTCCGACGTCATTCGGAAAGTTGTTAAACTTGGAATTACAAGGAGTTTAAGTACAGGTGAGTGACTATTTGCTCGATTGTTGTAATATATGAGAGCAAATAATTTCAGTATGTATACTTTAGTATGTAAAATTATTATTTGCAGGGTTTGATTAATTTGCAGTATTTGATATAGTTGCATATTTTGAGATATGAGCAATATTTATCTAAGGAAATAATATTGTAATTCGCTATTTGGTTTAATCGTTGTAACCTCGTGCATTTATTCAAATGTTGAATTGAAATATAACTTGTATAATGGTTGCAGTGTACAGCATTACTTAATAGGAATTTGACTATTCGTGTATATTT
The DNA here is from genome assembly GCA_029339505.1 of Unio delphinus. Classification (NCBI taxonomy): domain Eukaryota; kingdom Metazoa; phylum Mollusca; class Bivalvia; order Unionida; family Unionidae; genus Unio; species Unio delphinus. The sequence continues at coordinate 2,826,190 of JAQISU010000111.1, read as the reverse complement.
TGTAGGAGTATGATGAGTAAGGATCTATCAGCGTATCAATATGTGAAAAATTGTGTACACTTTGTAGAAATGCAACGTACAGAATTGTGGCTGATTATATGATATTGTTCTGTTTACTGTGCAATAAGATTGTGGATATATATATATATATATATATATATATATATATATATATATATATATATATATATATATATATATATATATATATATATATATATATATATATATATATATATATATATATATGACTGAATTAGGGTAACACCAGACTGAATTATGGTACTACTAGACTGAAGTAGAGTTATACCAGACTAAATCTGGGTACTACCAAACTAAACTAGGATGATACCAGACTAAATCCGGGTAATACCAGACTGAAGTAGGGTAATAACATACTGAATTAGGGTAATACCAGAATGAATTAGGGTAATTCAAGGCTGAAGTAGAGTAATGCTGGACTAAATCCGGGTAACACCAGACTAAATCCGAAAAATACCAGACTGAAGTAGGGTAATACCAGACGGAAGTAGAGTAATACCATACTGAATTAGGGTTAAACCAGACTGAGATATGGTAATACCAGACTGAATTAGGTTAAAATACCAGACTAAATTAGGTTGAAATACCAGACCGAATTAGGTTAAAATAACAGAATGAATTAAGTTAAAATACCAGACTGAATTAGGGTAATACATGACTGAATTAGGGTACTGCCAGATTGAAGTAGAGTAATACCACATCCGGGTAATACCAGACTAAATCCTGTTAATACCAAACTGAATTAGTGTAATTCCAGACTGAATTAGGGTTATACCAGACTGAATTACGGTAACACCAGAATGAATTGGCGTAATACCAGACTGTATTAGCGTAATACCAGATTGAAGTAGACTAATACCGACTGAAGAAGGGTAATACCAGACTGACGTAGGGTAATACCAGACTGAATTAGGGTAATAACAGACTTGATTAGGTTAATACCAGACTGAATTATGGTAAAACCAGACTGAGATAAATTAATACCAGACTAAATTACCGTAATAACAAACTTCTCCAGATCCAGAACTCAGTAGAATAGTTCTCTCATTCAAACTCCAGTTTATAAAATTTTTTCACATTCAGTAGGCATTAATTGGAATGTATTTGGAAGAATATTTGTTTATATTCAACAATTTAACCAGTACTTGCCCAGTCAATATATCCATTACAGACTCATCGATTAAGGAGAGTGGCCTCAGAAAAAACGTTTGGTTTATCGAGTAAGGAGACGGTAGTAAGACAAAATGTTTGATGTATCGGTTATGGAGAGTGCCCTCAGACAAAACGTTTGGTTTATCGAGGAAGGATACGGCCGTAAGACAAAACGTTTGGTGTATCGGTTATGGAGAGTGCCCTCAGACAAAACGTTTGGTTTATCGAGTATGGAGAGTACCTTCACACAAAACGCTTGGCTCATCGAGTAAGGAGAATGCCTTCAGACAAAACGTTTGGTTTATCGGGTATAGAGCGTGCCTTCAGAAAGAACACTTGACTATTCAAGATACATGCTGACTCAATATGTTAGCAATATTTCATGAAAACTACACTTTAGAGAGGAAACAAAAGTATAATTTTAAAGAAATTCGCACATATATTGAATTTATCAACCTTAAGATGGCAAATACAGATAAATGATGTGATAATAAGATTACTGTTATATGTTCTAGATTAATTTTAATTAACAAGTTTTGTTTTGTAGAATAATACTGTCTTTCTCTTTATCAAGTAGTTTTGAAAAATGTCCATACCTTTAAGAGTATTAAGAAGATAATTCCTCCTATTACAGTATGGTCTTTAATACAGAAAAATCAGACATTGTATGAACAGAGTTAACCTATATACTATATAACAGAAAACGAAATCCGTATTGTGTTAATATATGGGTCATTATTTTATCTCCAATTTATTAAACAATTCCGTTTTCTCTGACCTTATCCACAATCGATTGCAAGAATCCTGTATTAGCGCTTATTTGTCAAAAACATAGTGTTTGTGCTATTTGTATTAATCTCTTCTTTAATGACTTAGATTTTAGTGACTATTTGTTTAATTAAGATGAATCGGTCTTGGGAAGGTATTTGTTCGTCACGGGCGATTAGTCAATTGCGAGGAGCAGACGTCATAATGTACAGTATTCTCGAGACTATTTTGTGACTTGTATTATCTTCGTAAAATGGACCAATCCCAATATGTTGACACACGGTATTCTCGGGATATTCTCAGGTATTTCGGTACATTGAAATAGTACTAATTATGTCTTGGGCGTGTTTCCAGTAATTGATATAACACTACGATCTAAGGCTCAAATATTTATAAAAAAAAATGAATAGCAGACCACCACCCACCCACACTCACGTCAGCACCACGCTAAATAACAAATGTGATAATGCAATTTCTTAAATAGGTGGCCTTTATTTTTATTAGAGAGAACTTTATTGTGGCATTAACCTGTTTAACAGTCATTTCAATTAATAATTAGTGCTTAGGTCATTGGGAATAGAGGAAACATTGAATTCAAGTTAATCTCAAGCATGTGTTCGACATTTCTTGTTTCACATGGTAATGAGGCGCTATTTAGACTCCAAGTTATTGACGGCAGCCTTATCCGATTTGGCACCAATGACATCTATGTAAGATGGATGATTACAGGAGGGTGATCTGTGCTCTCTGCTGCTTTTTCTTATCCTCCTGTACAAAGATTAAATTAAAAATGTAAAATCAATTACGTTCTTTTTTTATCCAAAACTTACATAATTGTTCATGAAAATGCAACAAGACCACTACGACGACGCCCATCCGCGCTGAGCACGTGACATTTTAAGAAAAGGAATATATGACAAGGAAATTAGTCTTTGTATATCACGTAAATCAATAAATATATCCCACATATATTACGTATATCAAGAACAATCACCCACATATTTACATCTAATATATCTAGATAACAGACATCTATTTAGTGCATCAAGAAGATAAACCACACACACACACACGCAGATATATATATATATATATATATATATATATATATATATATATATATATATATATATATATATATATATATATATATAATAGTAATAATAAACATTATACGTTTAAGACAGTACAACAATAGCAAAACAATAAATACATCACAGTATATGTAACACGTAACCGATAAATTCACCTTATAATATTGTCATGGTTTGATAAACACTGCTGATAAATCACAAGGAAAGTGTACAAATATCATTACGATGAACCATATTCTTGGAGGTAACTTCTTAAAATTTATGCCTCAAGGTTTTAATCCAGCCCAAATTTCTTGTCTCTCTCACTCCACTGCAGTTTTGACTGTTATGTGTTCGACAGGAGGAGGAAGTGTAGTCATACCATTATAGATGCTGTAAAGCGCTTAGAGCTTCTAAAGATGCGCTAAACAAAGTCCTCATATAATTATTATTATTATTATTATTATTATTATTATTATTATTATTATTATTATTATTATTATTATTATTATTATTATTTTTATTATTATTAATGAACTATAATAGCTTCCATTTAACTATATTCTTATCACAGCCTCCATTTTATTTTATAGTCGTATTAGAGCTTCCATTTCGTTTTTATTTTAGTACAGTTTCCATTTCGCGATATAGTTTTATAACAGAAAGTAAACTCCGCGTTTTAAAAATATGCGTTCGAGTCAACAGCAACACTAATCTCGATTTGTTTAATTCATTTGAAACTTATTTCCCGAAGATGACATCTGGAAGCAGCAACTACTTGAGCAGCTAATGTACCAAATAAAATTATTAAGGAGAATGGGCTATTACAATGTAGCCGATAGGTTCATGGAAATGACACATATGTCTGATCCACAGGATTTCTTTCAGATACACCATAGACTTGGGACCTCATCAGTTCATATAGCGATACAACAATCGTCAAAACTGAAATCATGTTGGGCTGAACTGGAGTAAAAAAATATTTTCTGAAACAAAAAAGGTAGTTTATATTACACTTTCGACAATTTGTCTGTTTGAAACGTTCGGTATATAAACCCAACACATCGATTCACCCAGTTGATGATTTCCTTTTCTAATGTAAGGTCTATCGATACTAAATTCTATTGATAATAAATTAATGAATACTGTATCACGGTATATCGATCTTAAATTTATGTCTTTTGTATCAAGGTCTATCGCTATTAAATGTATGTCTGTTGTATCAAGGTATATCGATATTATATTTATGTAAGCAGCAGGGGGAGGGGGGCGAATCGGACATTTGCTCCAGACATCATTTGCTCTAAATCTAACAAACGTCTCGAGAGAATTAATTCGAATCCTTCTTTTTCAACCAAAAAAAAAAAGATTACTTGCTCGAAACATAAGTTTTTCGCAAATCAAACTCCTAGACCGTTTTCATCGTTTAGTCAAAATATGTTCTCGTCGTGATGTCATCGCCCCCATGCTGCTATGGGTTATCCAAATATTTGATCAAATCCTTAGGACGAAAATCATTTATGATTTCACAAACAAACTAATCGCTAACACCTCGTCTTGTAGATCAATCAAATTATTTGACTGGTCGGTGAGTCGGAAATTAATTCTCGTTAGCGAATTATTATGGCATCGCATGTAGACAGGATTAATTGGGTTTTCAATAATTAGGAATCCTGGAGGAGCTGTTGGTGCAAACGAATAAAGAATATATCCCTGCTGAGCTTGATTTTATTGCTCTAGATTAATTTGATAGCTTCCTTCAATTGCATCACATGTTAAATTGAGCGCAATCACCGTTGAAATATTCACATTGTGCGGGGCAATATGCCTACCGCCGCCATCTGGGTCATTATTATATTTAAGGATAGTTGAATCTTGTACTTGTAATACCTTGCTAACATTTCTAACAGATTCTTTTAGTTCCTCAGCGTTGTATCCTGGAAACTTGAAATTACGCAGATCGGCTTCTGTGATATTGTAACCGGTTAGGAATCGTTGTTTATTGTTGCTGTTGTCATTAATTATTGTTTGAATAATTAGTTCGTTGATATACTCCATGTCAGATATAAGCTGATTTAATATTTCAACGTTTTTCGCGATTTTGTTTGCCGTAGTTGTTCTAGTTGTGTTTTATGTAATTGATTAATTTCATTAAAATAACCAGTGATGTTAGTTAGCGTAAATGCGATAGTAACAGATGAGTCAGCTGTTCTTTTAATGATAAAATCCCATTGCAACGTGTTTTTGTTGATAAATATAAATCTGTCGGGGATTTTTCCTTTTTTTATATCAGATAAATTATCTCGATACATGGGAGTGATTTCGTGATATGATTGTACATCCGTGGTTAAGTCGGCGGCGGGTCCGGGTGGTTTTTCAGGCCATCCTAGCACTGTTCTTAACGAGCTGTTATAGATATCTACAATGTATCCCTCTGTGCTTATTTCGATCGACGACGAGAGCGTCGGTTCATGAAGATTACCGGGTAATAGCTATTTTTGATTCTTTTCCAGTGATTGATTTTATTCTACGCTGAATTTCAGAATTGATTTGCTCAATTTGGTACGACCCAGTTGGTAACGAAACAGTTTCCCACTCTGGAGTACCATCGGGTTTATTCTTATACGAGAACACCAGTGCGTTATTGGGTTGCTGATCGCCAAATGCAACCGATCTGATATTAGGCTAGCTATGATATACTCGTAATTTTGCCAGCGCGATCTCGCGCACTGGAATCGGAGAAGGGAAGTTCACACTAAATTCAGGGTTTGTTGATGTTATTGATATCATGATTGTTCGTATCAGAGTGGTATTCTCCGCGATTCGTTGAAGCAGTTCGAGTGACATTATTGTTAACGCTATCTTCAATTTCCAATTTCAACATCGCGGAGTTATACAACTGGGTCATCGTGGAAAATTCAACATCGGATATGAACGAATTATCTATCGACAGATAGATCAACTCGGATAATTTCGAATACGCGTCAAATACCACCCGGTACCGAGCTGTATAATCACTGAGTTTTTTCTGAGAACACGATGATAACTTTTTAGTTATCGCGGTGGCGACTACCGCAATTGTTGTTGCCGCGGAGATAGCGATTGGAACTGCAATCGGAGCCATCATGGTCACCGTCGACAAAATAACCCCGGCGCTGGCCATCACACCGGACACCGAGTACACGGTGATGTCGATGATTGCTACGCTTCGTCGGTATTTTTTTCATTTTTTCACGATAGCGCTCAGAAAGTGATTTCAAGTTCGCGGAAAATTCTTTCACGGTATCATATCGATATCGATGCGATTGTGATACCTCTGGGACTATTATCGGTTCAATTGATTTCATCGATGTCATTACTATTTTAAACCCGCTAGTGTTTTCAATTATTCGATTGTGTACTTGGATTCATGGTCGGTGGGGGGAATACCGGATACGAATTCTAGCGTCCAGGGTAGCGACTCCCTAACCCCTGCCGCTGGCCCGTCGGGTGTAGTTATATCAATTCGGATAGGGTATCTTATTCGGTCGGGCGCGTAGGGTATCATATCGTTTATATATGTTACTGTGTTAACGCCTGTTATATATGATGGTCCCGGACCGACTCTCAAATCAAATTTACGGCGATGTATTATTGTAAATCGATAACAACCCGGTATACTACCATATTTGCTATGAAAATATAAACTATTTTCATTTCCTTGCATCCAATCAAAGGTTCCACTGGCAACTGTGTATACGATGTTATCAACGGTTTTTACGCGGTGTGGAATTTTTACTTTATCGAGTCGTTCGATCATTTTTGTAAAATCTTCTTTTAGTTTAAAAATATCCGTGTAAATATCGAGATAATTTGCCTTGATTTCGTTAGAAACCATCATCCTCCCCGCCTCCCTGTTATAAAAGAATGAAATTTGAAGGTATTTAATTTCTTCGAGAGTTTTTAGATTAAGAATATCATTGTACATTTTGAGATAATTTACTTTGATTTCTTTAGAAACCATCATCCTCCCATCCCTCTTGCTAAAAAAGAATGAAATCAGAAGGCTTGTGATTCCAAGCCGTGCTTTGTTTTCAATATACCTGTCGATGTCAGAAAATTTTGTCGTGATATCTTGAGGTTTACTGCCCTCAAAGAACTTATTAACAATTTCGCTGGTGGGCTTTTGTTCGTCAATAGCTTTTTTAACTTCAGCGAGGGTCGGGCCTGTCAGAGATGTGGTTTCAGACACAGGTGTTCTCCCCAAAAATTTATCCACGATGGTATTAAGTGTTGTTTGTCTCACCATAAACATATTAATATCTTTGAGAGTCATCGTAGATGTAGGTGAGACACCAAAGAAATTATTAGCGACGTAGGTATTTTCAGTATGCTTGCCAATAAATTCGCTAATTTCAGCGAGAGTCATGCCTGCCATAAGCGGGGTTCCAAAAAACTTACCAACGACGTCGTTAGTGGGTTTTTGTACCTTTTCAAAATTTTCTTTTAGTTTAGAAATATCCGTGTAAATATCGAGATAATTTCCCTTGATTTCATTTTCATTCATCATCCTCCCCGCCTCCCTGTTAAAAAAGAATCAAGATAGAAAGTTTTTAATTTCAGCGAGAGTCATGCCAACCACAAGCGGGGTTCCAAAGAATTTATGTACGACATTTTTGCGAAAAGAATTATAACCTCGTATATAATCATCCAGCTCACGGCCGTGGGCGGCAATCGCGTCGGTGATCGTAGACACAAGTGCGCCTGGTTTAAGTCGTCCACCGCTGGAATACAGCGCAATAGAGTTTTCAGCGGCATCGCTCTGCCGTATCAAAATGTCATCCGCGGATATATTACTGCTTTTCAATTTACCCTGGCGATCTTAAAAAAAAACAATTTCGTTCGGGTCAACACTTGCTAAATTTTACGTCTCAGCGATTTCATCTTCAATTATTTTTTTACATCCTCGATAGAATCCGCAGATGTTTCCGCGGTGGGTTTCATCATTGACAGAGATCGTTCCCAAATAGCAATCATTATTGTTAGCGCAACTTATATTTTCAATTTATTGATTCTCTAAAATTACCTTGTAATTTCCCACTCGTGTATTTATTTACATCCAGATGAGGTGGTTTCTGTGACGATGAAATCTCCGCGAGGACATTCAATACTTCACGGCCGCATATCGGTGGATCATTTAATTGTTGTGTTGGCAGCGTGGAATAAAAAGTCGGAAACACTTTGAGTTTTATCGAAGAATTTATATATCGCATAAACTCGCTTGGCGGAGCTAACCCATATGAATCAAAATAGACAATTCCACGTGGATCAATCGCGTATGCAACCCAGTGAGTTCCCGATCCGTTCCTGCTATCAAGATTGATGATACCGGTTTCAACGCGTTTAGGTTTTCTCGGTAATTGATCTCTCATAAAAACCCCTCTGAAGTTTTGTATCGCTAGTTTTTTAGCAGCATCAATTAAATCAAAATTGGACATGGGAGCAATTGGGTTTTCAACTAATAAACCGTTCCTGGTATTCTTAGATCCTTTCCGCTGTACCATGAATATGCAGTCCCTGGTAGTCTTAAACCCTTTCCCTTTTTTATATCCTTTCCCAGTTGCCTTTTTCAACGCCATCCCTGCTGCGGTCCCAACGGCTCCCAACGCAGCCGCTTTCGCCACCGCTGGGGCAGCCGCTGAAATCAATGCTGGTATTGCAGCTAACAATGGAAATATACCACCTGATTTTATCATGTTGGCGACTGCAGCCTTTGAAAATACAATTTGAACCCCTCGCTTATTCTTCAGCGCATCATTGAAATGTTTTATTTGACGATCCGTCAATGATATTTTATGTGTACCGCCGGATATCTGCGCTGGTTTTAACTTTATTGTGGTTCCACATTCTTTCTTGACCTGACCATCAGTCAGCTTGACACTAACAACACTATATGTCATTTTATTGTAAACACATTTATACTTTCAATTGATCTATTTGTGAATCGTGTACATATTTTCCACTGGTGCATCAATAAGTCTCATTCGTCCGCCAGCCCCTTCTAACAACATTGATTTGTCGCTGAGAATGACAGCAACCGCTCTATAATCAACACCACCGGGATCTATACGAGCCCTAAAATGTATGTCAACGACGGATTGCCTTGTTCAATCAAGATGTTCCAGCGAAAAGTAATAAATCGGATATAGGTTTTTAAAATCAAGTTGCGATATTTGTAAACCAGTATCAACATTTTGATCACGAGCCATATATGACAGTATCCGATGATACACACGTGCTATGTGGTTAGTGTTGTAATCAAGCTGTATATCCTCAGATGGTTCTTGTTGTCCGTTTATTCTTAGTGAAACCTCTTTGACTCCTAATCGATCAAATATCATATGACTGCGTTCTTGGGAGCCTAATCGATTCCGATTCTGCAGCGCTATAAATATATGACGTGGAGCTGAAACGCCTTGTTTTGATGCCAGGTGCCATGTAAATGTATCAGCAACATTATCCTCTTTGGTATCAGTTGTTGCTGTTATCCAACTTATCAATGATTTGCCACCTGTGTCCATAAATGAAAGTAGCCGCTCTTCCGTGGTAATTGATGGGGTCATTACTGGCATCCACAATACTATTTTACTCAAAACAACTTTACCATCAGCGGCACCAGTACGCCAAATTGCATCATTGTCATTGCCTTTTCGCACTATTGCGATTGTGTGTTTGGCTCCATAGATGACTTTTCTGACATTTCTGCAGAATCCAAATATGTGATGGAGTGGAATCGCACATGAAAAATATCGCTGGTGCTCTTGCAATGCTAATATTCGTGTTGCAAATCCTAAATTAAAATTACCATTAACGCCTCCGAGAATATCAAACGCAGCTCCGGGTCTAGCTCGACGTTCTGGATTAGCTGCTTCTTGTTGATTGTCTTCTGCATTATCTCTTGCTGTTAACACTTTAATGTATTGAAGGTGGTCAGCGTTATCAGTAGTATCCTTTGCAAACATCATAGATGGACCAGCCGACCTTGTATAATCATCCGAATATCTTGATAGTTCGATTATTGTTGTCGCAACATCAACTTCACGGTCTATTGATTCAATTTCTTTTCCATCAATGCGATATCGTGCGCTTTCAAATGAGGCCATTATGCCATTGTTGACGAAACCAACTCGGATATTTGGATCATTTGCATATGGGGTATCCGCTGCAACATTTGTTACGAGTTTTCCCTCGATTTCAATAAATGCTTCACATGGTAAAAAGTATTTACTGGTATCTTGAACTTGAAGTTCAATTCGCGATCGTAGGTCTTGTTGTACTGCATGATAGGAATAGTATTGATAATCGCGGACGGAATCGTCCTTGGGTACTGGGGCTTCTATATCGAAGGCCGGATCAGCTTGTCGTTTAAACATTATATTAACATACTAGTGTTTTCAATTGTGAAACTCTTTGTAATCATCGTCGTTTTTGTTTTCGTTTCAAACCACTTCCTGCTATCGCGTTCATGATAGCGCTATCTGTTACCGGTGAAGACGTCAATGGCGACGGAGTCACCGAAGCAGTCAACGACGCTAGTTTTTCTTCCACTGCGCTATTTATTGCTTTGCTGATCTTTGCAGGCATCACTGTAGTTGATGGCAGCACCGATGGTTTCACCACCGACTTCGTCGCTGTTGGTTTCTTTCGCACCAATGATGCTATTTTATCTTTCGCGGCAGAAAATGCCCTTCCGGCAAGATTTCCAACAGCGCTGATTCCCTTATCACGAATAATATCAATGACCTTCATTGATAATTGTTTAGCTAACGGCGCCACTTTTGGGGCCATTCTTGTAAATAACCCCGCAATGGTATTGCCGAAACCATCTCCGTAATATGCTCTATAAACAGGCAATCGTGAGTTCATCACGTAGACGCTTACGGGTTTATCATGGTTGTAGTGTATGATCATCTTGTTATAAAACTAGTAGTTTTTCAATTAGTGATCAATCGCTAAAATCCATAGGATTTTCATCATAACCATGGGCGTCTCTGTGATTTTCAACTAATTCAGCAATGAGTTCTCAATATACATCAATGTCCATGGTACCGCCGGCAAATAATCGTCTACAGATATCAGCTGCTTCATTAATTATCTCGACGGAATTGTTTCCGGCTCGCTTTCCACCCATAAGTACTTCTAACCGTGATATATCACTGAGAATATTACCAGGACATGTCACGGTTGCGTTGAAATCCTTTGGATTTCCAATCGAATATCCTTTTCCGCTTATTTTCTTGGAACCGGCTTCTGCTTTTATGTCTATTTGTTCCGGGATTGGATCCTCCGTATAACGTGGTGGTTGTGGACCGTCTTTAACCGCAGCTAGAAAGCTATTATAACCAGGGTGCTGCAACGCTCTGATTTTATTCCCGCCGTGTTTCGCTAAATATATTTTTGATGCCCAAGTGCCTGCGCCTCTTATAAAATTTTTAAACTCGTCTTTTAATAAATTCTCTCTTGTACCCTTTGGAAAATTTTCTCTAGCAAAATCAGCTCATTCGTAATCCGTACGGATTCCTCTAATTTCATTTAATGCTGCGACTGTAAATATATTCTCAGGTGAATAGTCTTTTCCTCTAGCTTCATCTTGTTCTTCTTCTTCGCGTTCTTCAATTTCGCATTGGGTTTTTATATCACTGGATAGCTGTTGTATCCCTGCGCGCGTTTGTTCGGTTTCTGCTGCTATCTTTTCAAGTGTATCAAGCAGCGGCGCCTTCGTTGCTCGTTCTTTTTCAGGAATATCTCCGTATATCGCTGCTTCAGTTAACTTTTTCACATCTTTGGTCGCACTTGTTATCGGAGTAAACAGTTGTTCACTTGACACAGAAAAGTCAGTCTGCGCTTGTTGTCGTTGTTGAAGTTTATCGCGAAGTCTGTCTCGTACCGGTATAAACTTTTTAATTGCTGCTAGCCGCTCTCGGGCTAATTTAGTTGTAAGCGATTCACCTACCATATATTGTTTGTGAACTGAGTTTTCAAATGTGAAACTATCACAATTAAAAGCTAAGTTTTTAAATAATGTACCATCAAGCTAACGTATCCATCTCTTACAGGGTTAAACTGTACGACGCTATCCGCGAATGTTTTAGAAATAACATCGCTGGGGGTTTCAGAATTGTATTATCTGAGAACGGCGATGAACGATTTTTGTTAACGACGCGGCAACAACAACAACTACGTGAAAGTGGAGGTGTCGCGGTGATTACTTGCTACCATAACCAGATCATCCAGTACGCACATAACTGCATGAGCAAGCCCAAACTGTTGAGTATTCTTACAGGAGAAAATCCTATGTGACAAGTGTAACAAAAAACGCTAAAAAAAAAATAATTTTTTACTGAAAATTTACTGAAGGCCTATTTTTTATAGTAACGCTCACGTGGTTAGGATACTGGTTTTTCCTCGTTTAATATTTTTCTAAGATCACGAACCTTAGAACTAATTTCAGCTCGTTTTTGATACTCTTGGCCGAGCTTTTGACGTATTGCTTCAACGGTGCTAAATAGCGTTATCAATACATTAATGTCGTTGCATCAAACAAGCATTGATGGACTTTTGAATTCCTTTCACGAGCCTGTACATCTTAGGTAAAACATAACATAGCGTAGTCAAACCAAACCAATCCTTACTAGACTGATACTCAATGTCTTCATATTCCGAGGTAATCCTGTCGCAGTTGGGATCTTTAGATAATACTATCCCTCGATTTCGCAAATTTGAAATTTCAGCAATTATAGAATTTACATCTTTGATATCCATTATTTATATAATACATTTTACCTCTAATTATTAAAAAAAATGCTAAATAAATGGCATAAATTATGAGCGGTTATTTCATTCATGAGTCCCTTATTCAGGCCTTTGTGTCTTTGTTAGGGTCTTTTCACTTGGCTATCCATTCCGGATGTGACCGTAACACCGTTTCTATTAGCTGGTAGCCCATTCTGTGCTACCCTATGGGGTTCCTCATGTGAATGCAGAGCTTTTTGCATCAATTTATACCATTTATTTTACACACATTTACTTTGAATTTGATTGCATGTTCTTGTGACGTGGGCGTAGTCAAACCAATCCAACATTGCAACCCATGAAATCAAATTCATGGTTGCATAAGTTGGAAAAAACACCAACCCACGCTACCGAGAATGTGATAGCATGAGTTGCAATGTTGGTTTGATTGAGGGGTCCGCCCTTCACCCCAATTAATAGAAAAACATCTTTCGTTTCGCCATCAAATAATGTATTTGCTATGGGGACCGAACACGTAGTTGATAGATCTGTGTTTACAAGACAAACACGCTACCGTTTAGACTACGGAACTGTCATACAAAATAGAGATTTTTTAAGATATATATATATATATATATATATGTATATATATATATATATATATATATATATATATATATATATATATATATATATCTTTTGATTATACTTAACAATAAGAGATTTTTAAAATAGACAATTTTACTGTATCCACAGAAATTTCATAGTATTTAGGAAATAAAATGCTAAGTACACACAAAAAAAAATAATTTAACTGTTGTTTAAAATATCATGTAAATAGCTGGGTCTTTTCAGTCACGCATGCCTGCGTCAGTTAAATACCGATTCAATATACAGGGAGGGGAATAAAAGAACGTTTGTACTGAAAGTCACGCATGCCTGCGTCAGTGAAATACCGATTCAATATAACCTGACATGTATACTTAACAATAAGAGAGTTTTCACTGTATTTATAAAAATGCATACAGGAAAAAGGAAAAAAAAAATTTTACGCACAGAAAAATACAACTCGCACGTAGAAGATAGTAATTGTACAGTCTTATCAATGATTAGCAGTCTACATGTATGAGGTCACCTTTTCTAGTATGATATTATTTATGAAACGAGATGTTTGAACAAATGTTTAAGCGTAGAGGAAGTTTGTCAAGGCTGCACACAGCACTGATATATCTATCTGGTTTTAATAAGTTGTGAAAACATCGTAACACAAAAGAGCATGTAATTTCGATGTTATAAATATAAATCTCCACAGTCACGTGTGCGCGCGCACGTCAATTATACCTCTCTCTTTACCTGTAAAAATAGCAGACGACACATACCTTGACGGTCATAATACAAGGGAACTTAGTGAGTGGAGTGTTATGAGTGGTGGCTGACTTATCCATAAAGGCTTTATCTCCCTTGAATCGTTTCAGATGTATATGAAAATTGTATCCTGTGTAAGTTTTTCTTTGACAAAACCGATTTTTGAATTCCTTCTGCAACAAATCGTATTGAAGACCTACAAATATCGAAATATCTACTGGCTTCATTCATTGACTGAAATATTTTCTCTTCGCTAGTTTGTGTATCAAAATGATTTGACATGTTTAGCCTTTTTTGCGTGTTTGACGGTTCCACCTAATTTTGTATTCTGACTTTGAGTAACAACTCGTAAGTTATTCAATTTGTTATTTTGAGGGAATCCATCTACGTGATCAATCACAAAACCATCTTTGATCAATCCGTTGTGACATTCGTATGCAAATCGATGACAATAATATCTCTTCTTCCCGGCACTAAACATCAAATAACCTCTATTATTTACCCATCCAACCGGCTTCTTTAGTCTGCAATTTCTAACAACACCATTACGGGATGCTTCATAATTAACAAGCACTGGGTGAGGTCTGAAATCTTGGCTCATTTGTATAATAATACTATTTGTCTAATTTATATCTGCTTTAATTATAAACCTCTTGATATAATCTTGAGGGTTTTTTATGATTTTGTCGCTGACGGAGTCATCGGTAGGATCAATAACTGCATTTTTTATTCGTTTGTCATAGTAGCGTTTTAGTTCCCTGTATCGTTTACCCCCACAAGCAAGACACAACTGCAATTTTCCCCTTACCCCCACCCCACATCGGAGGCACGGAAGGGAGCCAAAGGAACCGTTGCGAACACTTTGTAAATTATACCCACAGAATTCGCTTCTGCATGTTTTGTTACACGGAGTTGTTGATCCAATCATTAGCCACTTGCAGTGATTCATTATACTATATTTTTCTATTTAAAAACTTGTTTTAATTATAACATGGAGGAGTTCGAGAGATTATCAGCAATTAAGCCTTTCTAAAAAGTTAAATTCAATCTCGATAGAACCCTCAAAGATGTGCCAAAACGGACAATAACGGATAGATCCTTGATAAATAAAATACGCGATTGTATTAATGAATTCAAACACTACGGCGCATCTCATAGCTGGTTAACATTTCGAATTGATGGTGTTGTTGATGCCACCATGAACGACAGCAACGTAGCCATTATGTTATCACAACTTGGCAACAAAAAGTATTTTTTTAGAGTGAAATTCATTATCCGTGTAGAATCAGGCGGTTGGATTATACGAGACAAGTTTGAACCGATTCTCAAAGACAAGAAAACATTCGTTGTTAGCCGTGATTCTAAGCCGGGTCTGTTAACTGGAAATGACAAACCATACTATGAACGAGCATATCCTGAAACAGCAGTTGTGTATGGGATATATCCGTTAAATGAAAAACCCGATATAAGAAAACTTAAACCAATGAAACAGTCGTCGCCGGCGACTTTGTCGTCAGTGGCTTTGCCACTCAATTGTGTAGCAGCACGAATAACAGAACATTTTACAAATGCATCCCGAGGGAACAAACTTACCGATCTACGGCGTAGCAAAATAGCTCAATGGGAGTTAACGGTGAAAGACCGCGGAGCGACTATTAACGATATAGCAAAATTAGAAACGTCGCTGAGATTTCCAATAACTGTTACAACGATAACCGGAGAAGTTTTATACGAATCAAAATATAAATCAAAGGGAGCCCCAATTAAAATTATTGATCATAACGAACACGCGTGGACGTTCGCGGTCACAATATTTTCACGAAACAGAACAATAAAGTATATACCCGACGAATTCTTACGAGAAGAATTTTCCAGGGACGGTTTTCTCGTTGAAGAGAAACTATTCGATGCTATTGCGCATTTGAGTATAAACGACCCCGTGTCGGTGTGGTTACTTCGCAGCACTGAAAACGACCCGGATACGTTTGATCAGTTTGTAAGACCAAACGGTGAATTATACCGCACTGAAGCATTTCACAACAAAATGAAAAAAGCAGCTAGTGGGTTTTTAACGGCGTGTGGCGAAGCCACCGATGAAATTATCAACGACGAACAATTATTGACAAACTGTTTCACAATCCCGTCGGCTGCAGCTCATTTTGCAAGAATCAAAAAAGTATGGAAACCAACACGCGTAGAATTCTTGCCAGACATTGAGGCTAGTTGTTTAGAATTTAATCATGGCGGTTTATGGAATCAAAAATACGACAGTGATAATATCATTTCAGTTGATATGGTTGCTTGTTATCCAGCGAGTTTTCTTGGTTATGGAGAGTGTACTG
This sequence comes from Unio delphinus, assembly GCA_029339505.1. Taxonomy (NCBI): domain Eukaryota; kingdom Metazoa; phylum Mollusca; class Bivalvia; order Unionida; family Unionidae; genus Unio; species Unio delphinus. The sequence continues at coordinate 2,809,677 of JAQISU010000111.1, read as the reverse complement.
AGTATTTTAAACGATTTGGGCACCCCGTACATGAAATGACTCGTGTTGAAATTAATGGGTCGCTGCCTGATTTTGATTTAACTGGATTTGCTCGTGTAGTATCATTTGAGTTCGCAGCAGGACTTCATCGCTGTTGTTATATTTGGATTGGTAGACACATGTCTGAAAGTAAGTGGCTGCCAATAGCGCTATTACGATTCATGATTGATACAAAAATGTTAATTTCGCTGACAGTCAGTGAAGCAATTATATCATATCGGAAACAAAGCAATGTCTGGTTACCAACACCTGATAGTATAATTGAGGAATTCAGAAAACATATTGATGCCGGTGAAGAATATATCATTGAGTGGTCCAAACGGGTATTTAATCAACGAAACATCGAAGCAAAAGATCTCGGCAGAAGAATAATCGGAAAATTCACTCAGGGAGGGAAAAAATGTGACTATAAAAGATATTGTTCACGGCTGATTATGGATAACACCGAATACGACTTTGTAATCGCAGATGCAGTATCCAAAAACATATATGTGGATCGTAAAGATGCTTTTTTGTCATGATGGAACAAAACTGGGTACAGTTGTTACTTATAGCGACGGTTACAGACCTCCGTATACACATCTGAGGTCGTCGATGCTGGGTTATGCTTGCATTAATTTATTTTCAATGATAAATAGATTTCCTGACACTGCGGTTAGAGTTGCCGTTGATTAATTTTACATTAACAGCAAGTACAGTTGCGCAGTTGCTGAATTCACTAATTTGGATGAAAGTTGGGGATCATGGAGAATAAAAAAAGAAATGCTACGTGAGTATTCTGAATCAGCAGACGTTGAGATTAAAAACAGTTACTTACGCGGTGATAATTTATCAGAGCGTTCTAATTCACCATCGATATCAGACCCAATTTGTAGATATAAAACAGTTTATTTAAACGGCTGTGGCGGGTCAGGAAAGACGACGCGTGCAATCGAGTTATATCGAGGACGCGTAAACATGATTGTGCTGACGCCAACACATAAATTAACCAGAGAGATAAAACAACGATTCGTTTCCGCGTGTACGTATCATAGTTTTTTTCAGATACAGTGGTGACAAATGGACACCTGAACGAATGGGAGATAAATTCATCCCCGAGGTTATAATTTGGGATGAAGCATGCACAGTATCAACAGAAATATTAAAGATGTTCTTGGATTGGCTGCTGCAAAAGAATACAGCGGTGATAATGTGCGAAGATCATGGACAGCCACCACCATTTGTCGGCGCGGGTCCACATAATTGGCTGAAAGAATTCGTGGACTATTATGAATAACATGATAGCGATTATAGGGCACTTGACGAACAATTAAGTGAGGTTAAAAAATTAATTAGACTGAAACCCGACAGAATCCAATGTGAAATAATCAGGGAAATAATTTCTGAAACTCCAATGGAGGAATTTTATAACACATGGAGACCAAACGATTTTGTAGTTGCTAGCAGAAAAATAGTCAGACACACTTCAGAAAAAGTTGTTTGAGCTTCACAAAGAAAAATATCCCCTGATAAAAAGTTCCATTGTGTTATAGACCCGCTGACACACGGCGACAGAATATTGAAGTTGAAATTCCAGGACAGCGTGAAAGACAAACACTAGTATTAAATGATATTGTGCTGGTTGATATCAGTGTTGTCGAAGACGCATTGCGTGCTAATTAATCGCCATGGACACTGGGTTATGTAACAACAATACATTCCTCGCAAGGATTAACCATCGCGGTTACCATTGTTTGGATAGTCGATAATATCAATGAGTTGTCAAATTTAGTCTATCTTGCAGTGTCTAGAGTACGGCGAATAAATCAGCTTCGAAGAATTGTATTTGATGACGACGCCACAATGGATGATATTGATGTTAGCATCATTAATAAAAAACTCTCCGATTACAAACAACAAGACAAAAAAAAAAACAACGAGAATTTGATATTCTGAATTAATAATCGCGTTGAAGAAACAACAGAATAATCACTGCGCGAGTTGCAATTGTATAATGCGTTGGCATTATTAGGATAAAGATCCTCACCAATTTACCGTAGACAGAAAAAATAACAGTCTCGGTCATGTCAGGAACAATGTGATGTTGACTTGCCTTGAGTGTAATAGACGCAACGGTGCTAGTTAAGGCCGCGCGGAGGCAATTGAGTATCGTCAGGAATAACTTGTAATTGTTCGCGTGTAAAACCCCGCTGAGGGGCAGTTGAATCCAATTTATAGATTGGAGGTCTACCAGTTGATCGTGTTATAGTAGATATGCTATGCGTAGTGACACTCCAAATAGGATCAGTAGCCCATTTTTACCACCTTCGAGTTCTCCTGGTTCATATAAATATCTCACGGTGACTTTTTCATGAGAATTGGCTGAGAAACGCTATCCCGCTGTGGTTGTGGTATATAATTTTTATTGCGTTGTTAGGTTTCATATTGATTGCTCTAGTAATCTCGTTATTTAGCGCTGAAACTACCCCTGGTAACCTTTTGACCCATTCACGGGATCGCTTTTCTTGGATGAATTCTTTTGCGTATTGATATCCAAATAACCGCTCAGCAAGCGTCAGATTAAATCGTTATACAATTGCCTGATCGCGATGTAGTGCAGTATGCCCCCGTCTGATGGTGACATTGTGATCTTTCATCGCTGATAAAACAGCGCCTTGAAATTCCTTGCCAGGATCAACTTGTAACAGATTTGGCCACAGCAGAGGACCTCGTCGATAAATCTTTTCAAATGCAGAAACAACTTCAGGTGATAATTTTGTTTTTAGCGGTTCGCCTTGTTTGTATCGACTCGCAATATCAACTACGGTTAGCGCGTATTTGTAACCGATGTCATGTGGTAAAAACAATAAATCAGCTTGATGAACTTCATTGGGTCCGGTAACATCAAAATGCGAGAAATTAATTTGTTTAGGACGCGGTAGATAAATTTGCCATATAGCCTGTTTGGATAACCAATTAGCCGCAGTGGCCCTTTTCACTTTTGCGGCGTTGGCGAGTTTATTGATTGCAGCGTTACCCCTCCAGCATCCTCTTGGGGAATAATAAATAGATTCCATATTATTAATTACCAGAGCCTATCATCAATTTGTCTTTCATAGCTGATTTTACCAACCACGAAGCCAACTTTTCTTTGAAAGATTTATCAGGAATAGCATTTAACGCATGAATTAATTTCACATCCGCGAGATGTCTATGTTGCAGATTGCTGCTTTTATATGCAACATCATGAGCATGACACGCCTTATCAATAGCGTTTATCGGATACTCGCCAGGTCGGGGCTGATTTTGATCATCAAGTCTGATATCTAATCCTGTTCAGGGGCCACAGTAGCTATATCCTGGAAGGTGCTTTTCTCCGGGGTACTTTGCCCATGGGGTTCCAGGGAGTTTTGTTAACTTGGCTGCGATATCACCTCCTCGCTTTTTTTAAAACATCTCCGGATTTCATAGAAACAAATCTAAACTTTTTTATACCACATGTTGCACATCTACCAGTTAGTGCTGATCTGTTATTTTTAGTTGTAATCGTCATCACATCATTTGTGTTAGTACGCGTTTTACACTTCACACAATATAGATCCATAATTTATGTATAGACATATGAATATAATTGATTTTTCAGCGACTAAAACAAGAGAACCAGTTAAGCATCATGCAGCGCTACCAAACTCTATCCGCGCAATTATAATCGGGCCATCTGGATCCGGCAAGACGCAATTGTTGCTCAATTTAATAATGAGATGGATGAAGTGGGATAAGTTGTATTTAGTTGCTCCTAGCGTAGATGATCAACGATGCAATGAAGTGTTAAAGGATTTTAACGATAATGCATCAGAAATTAAGGGTGAGAAAGTCATTGAATTTATAACTGATATTGACGAGGCACCATCCGTGGATGATCTTGATGGGAGCATTAGCAATTTAGTCGTATACGACGATGTGATGTTAGACAATCAAAAAAACCCAGCTAGAATATTTTCCCGAGGCAGGCACAAAAACTCTGACGTGATATATGTCACTCAACGCTACACTCAGATTCCACAAGTGATCAGAGATAACTGTAATATTCTTGCTGTGTTTAACGGCGTTGATACACATACGCTACGAAATATTTGGCAGACATGGTGTTCCGATATGGACTTCAATCAATTTAAAAATTTCTTTAGTAAAGCTCAGTCAACCCCGCATGGATTTATAACAATAAATTTACATGATCCTCGAACACGATATCGTATCGGACTCGATCAAATATTTGGTTAACCCATAGCAACGGGGGCGGGGGGGGGGGGGGGGGGCGATGACATCACGACAAGACCGTATTTTGACTAAACGATGAAAACGGTCTTGGAGTCTGATTTGCGAAAAACTTATGTTTCGAGCAAGTAATCTTTTCTTTTTGGTTGAAAAAGAAGGATTCGAATTAATTCTCTCGAGATGTTTGTTAGATTTAGAGCAAATGATGTCTGGAGCAAATGTCCGATTCGCCCCCCCCCCCCCCTGCTGCTATGTATGTTGTATCAAGGTATATCGATAACAAATTTATGTCTGTTATATCAAGGTATATCGATATTAAATGTATGTCTATATAGGTTGTATTAAGGTATATCGATATTAGCTTTATCTCTGTTGTATCAAGTTACATGTATATCGATATTAAATTTATCTCTTTCTATCAAGGTATATCGATATTAAATGTATCTCTGTTGTATCAAGGTCCATCGATATTAAATGTCTCTCTGTTGTATCAAGGTCCATCGATATTAAATGTATTTCTGTTGTATCAAGGTATATCGATACTAAATTTGTCTGTTGTATCAAGGTCCAGCTGTAGCAGGGTCTATCCATATTAAATTAATTTCCAGCTGTATCAGGGTCTATCCATATTAAATTAATTTCCAGCTGTATCAGGGTCTATGCATACTAAATTCATGTATTCTGTATCAGGGTCAATCTGTATTAAATTTAATTACCAGCATTATCAGGGTCTATCCACATCAAATTCCCGTCTGCTACATTAAGTTATATCATATTAAATTAATGTCTTCTGTATCAGGGTCTATCCATATTAAATTAATTTCCAGCTGTATCAGTGTCTATACGTACTAAATTCATGTCTTCTGTATCAGGGTTTATTCTTATTAAATTCATTTTCAGCTGTATCAGGGTCTATCCATATTAAATTAAATTTCAGCTCTTTCAGGGTCTATTCATATTAAATTCCCGTCTGATACATTAAGTTATATAATATTGAATTCCTATCTGCTGCATCAAGATATATCCATATTAAATTAAATTAACTTCATGTATACTATACCGTTGTATACCTACCTCTCACTCATTGAAACTATGTAAATGCCTTGCTTATTTACGAGTCAAAATCAATATTCACTAACGCCCAAACAATCGACTCATTATTGCTTATTAAATGCTACAACGTCACGATGTCAGATTGTTACCTTGAAGACAATTTAGAATATCAGACCTCTCGACGTTCCATCCATCTCTCTCTCTCTCTCTCTCTCTCTCTCTCTCTCTCTCTCTCTCTCTCTCTCTCTCTCTCTCTCAGTTGATTAGCTACTGGAGCAATCGTAGTGTGAGCTTGGAGCGATCGTGGGGTGTACTGGAACAATCATAGGGTGAGCTTAAATATATATAATTAAACAAAATAAGAAAATACTGACACTTAGATTGACATAAACTTTTAAAATAAATAAGGTTAGAAGGTTCAAATGATCCTAATTTTGCAATAAACCTAGCAATCTGACAGTGAAAGAAAACTTGGATAAGAAAATACTCTTGTCAATGTAATTCTGGATGTTTGAGGAAACCTATTAGTTTTAATTCTTCTTGCATTCCTCACGATGTGAAATCAAAGAATTGAGAATACTGATGGTTGACGAGTTTAAATGAGACTAAGTTCTATCATTCTGATGGAGGACACTAAGTTTTAAATACAGTCTGATGGTAGAGTCTAAATTGCATACACTTTGATGGCAGAGACCAAGTTACATACATTCTTAAGGAATAACATAACAGATTAACCTCAGCAACGTCTGAAGGAACGTCATTGCCAGTTTGTATTTCATGTTTTCATGGTATAAAATTTAGTTTCAGTAATAACAGAGCTACATAATTGTCTTGACATGGCATATCCCAATGTTTTTACTATCCCCCACCCCACCCCAATCTAATGATGGTCCCCTAAACTATAACCCGATCACATGCAATCTGTGTAGCAAGATTTTGGTGAATTTTCAAATGGCAGTTCACAAGGAAATATATTTACAGCTAGATGGATGGTATATACATATTTCCTGTTGAAGTGTAGGGATAACAAATATAGGTTTGGACTGCTATGTATTTAATTTTCCACTTGGGCCATTGCACACCATTAACACACATAATTGGCTGTTAGGGTTGAGTGTGTGTTGGGTCTATTCCCACTCACCCAGGATCCTCCATTGAGGTCAATGAGTACTTAATATCAACCCAGACCTGACGACCAAATTAAATAGTACTCCTTGAGTAGATAAATGCCTGGGAGAAGAGGCAACATTCCTCACCCCCAGGAGAAATCAAATATCCAGCTTTGATGGAAACTTAAAACAGTGCTACATGCCCTTAGTGGGCGATACAGCACTATAATGCAAATTCATCAACATCATTTAATTTTAGGAGTGGGGTACATGACCAATTATACTAATTATCATTAGGTGCAATATAATTAATTAACTACCCTCCTTTCTGCTGTATTGTAAAGCACATGTTATGTATAGGTGTCACTATTGTGATGATATTACCCTTCCTGTCCACTAGATTTAAAATATTCCATGGAATATATGCTTATATCATCAAGATGTTTGACATTTTTAATGATGAACAGAACCCACACAATTAATGATGTAATCAGTCGTCAGTTCTACTGATATCAAAATGTTTAATTTTTATGGCAAACAAGAGTTTTGCATATTAATGAGGTGATCTTGCATATGATCAAGCTTGGTAAACAGGACTATCCATTAAGATCTTGATTTCCTTTGATTATGAGTAAAATTCATGCGTATTATTTGATGTGACCTTGCATCTCACTGACTGAACTTGTTACCAATATAGCAGCTATATATCTGATTATATTTAAATCTAGGTTATATTTTAATCAATGTTAATAAATTGTTGAATATTATCAAAATGTTACACAAGTTGATCAAGAGCCATACATATTAATGAAGTAATCATTTATCTGAGTGACGTTAATGACTGAATTCTGATTGGACTTTGGTTCACCTTAAGCTTATATTATCTTTGTCAGACACATTTCTATAGTAAATCAGATCAGCAGATATTAATGATATACTTTACATCTAATTGGCTGAGGTTGATGACTTTCTTGATTCAGAGACTGTGTTATGAATGTTTTCTGTTATGAATGTTGTGATTAACTTGTCATAACCTTCATGAGAAGGAATTACTCGTAAGTTAAGGAGCGTCAATATCCATTGTGTGTGTGTGTGTGTGAGAGAGAGAGAGAGAGAGAGAGAGAGAGAGAGAGAGAGAGAGAGAGAGAGAGAGAGAGAGAGAGAGAGAAGAAAGAGTTCAGGCTCTCTCAAAAGCGTGTCGCCGCGATGATAAGACAGCTACATCTGAAATGAGAAGGCGAAGATCTATTTCCTCGTCGATAGGAACTGACTTTATTTAATTAATCAACACACACATATATTGACTACATTATAATAACACATCTAAAAACTTTATAATAAAAATTCATGCAGTTCATATTATATTTTCCTTTTTCAAGCTTTCCAACTTCATTTATTCGTATAACTTCTGCATTTTAGAATATTATACAAATAGTTAATTCTTGGTCAATTTCAAGATAGCCAAAGGTATAAAATATAAGAAGTGTAATTAATGCAACAATTAATTTAAGGAAATGTATTTTGCTAATTTTAAAATAGAATATTGATTTAGAATATATTGCTAGATAATATTCTTTCTTACTTAAAGAATACTTTATTTCAATCATTGAATCAAAACATGAAGTTGGCAGCAATCTCAACCTTACAATAAAAATTACATAAATATAATTAAATATGAATCCTTTAGAACATTTCGACATTCCGTTACAATATATTAGAAATAAAAGTACTAAGTGAACAATGTTGCTAACATAACAATGTTACTACCAAAACCTCAAACATTAAAAGTACTTATTCCTAAAGAAGTTACGACATATACAATTGTTTTACCTGAAATGAGAAGGCGAAGATCTATTTCCTCGTCGATAGGAACTGACCTGACCCTTTAATGCGTGGTCTATTTATACGCATCTTGTGTCAGGTTTAAGGTATCGACGAGAAAATATGTCCGCTCTTTTCAGGTAAGAATTAGTTTCTCCCGGTCAAAACCGGCTTAATTTACGTCATCTGACATAAGGTACAACTCCCATGTGTAGCTTATCTATATTCGTTTAGCATTAGTTAGGTCCAAACATGATAATTCCTTAATATTCTAAACCAGCAACATGTTTAACATACTAAGCCAGCAGCAATGTCTGTCCATCATTAGATAACAACCATTTTGTAGCGACGACTGTCCATCATTAGATAAGAACCATTCTGTATTTACGTCAGTACAGAAGTTCGTTCTACTTTTTATTAACCGAATTAGACTTTTGCCAATGCTTGGGTTTACAGAATATATGTTTCACTGATAAGACTTAGGAGCTGATTGACTCTAAGAGTTTTGCTTTACAACTTAATTCCACACAATAATGTACATTCGTATAGCTAGTGATTTACGTTTAATACAATCTAAAGAAAACAGCAATCTTATTAATTTTACTAAAAAATCAATTTCTAATAACTGTATAAGTCTGATCCAGTTCTATAAAACTTTGTAAATTTGTTGGTATCAAAAAGGACATGAATGACTTCATTTATAAGCAGGAGTCTGTGCATATTATTTCATTATCTTTAGAAAACGTTTTTATGAGTATATGGTAAAGTGGGTAAAATAAAGACAATATGAAGTTTTTGAGAGTGTTCATCTAGGTTGTGTTCTTTCATAAGCCTACGTTGTGCAGTGGTCTCCTGCGAAGTCAGCAATACCAGTCAACCAACTTGGGCATCTTGTTTTTCATTTAGTTCAGAAATATGTTTCTTCTCATCACAGTCTTAAATTGTTGCGAATTGTCGATTCAGTTAAAAGTGTGAAAATTGAGTGGTATGTTGCAGAATGTATTTGGACAGTTTCTATTCAGGTAATCATGTTAACTAAGTTATCCAGTTATGCCTTTCAGGGTTAACATTACCCATTTCGAATGTTTCTCATGATGCCATTACCCCAACCCCCAGAAAAGACAAGTAAAAAAAGATGTAAATTTTGTCATATCACATTTTTGTTATCAGTTGTCAGCCATTGTCTGTGCAGACATGAAAAGTTCAGTTATTACCTAAGTGGAAGCTGACGGTTATGTTACCTGTGTATGACACTGCAGTGATTTTTGTTCTCATTTTGACTTTTATCAAGAAACTTCCTATAGGATGTGTATTATTTACATTTTGTTAAAGGATTTCATATAAAGTTGGAGACTTTTTCATTTGAAATAAAATAAATAAATCTCATACAACTTTTGGGTTTCTTGTTTTATTTGTGCTGCGGTAACACACACACACTTTACACCCCTGGAGTTGGTAGTTGGATTAAGGTTTTAACACGTTACTGATTTGTAGTAACCATCCAAAACTGGATGGGTTCCTCGCAATTTTACATCTTCCTCCAAATTGAAGACCATGTCATGTGTTTTCTTAATTATTTGAGGAAGACACTCAATTTCATATCAAACTAAAAAAAAATTAGATCATGGAACTTTAAGGATTTGCTTTACATTGATGTCTTCAATAACAGGCTAAATTTATTTCGCGCAGAATTTGCAATTTCAATAAATTTTTCAATTTCAGGTTTTGAAGTTAAGTTTGAGTTTCTTTTTACTTTAACAAAGCTTTTGGGATGCTTGTGTCATAACATCAAAATCTGAAATCGACATTAAATAAATAATGTTTAAATTGGTATAATCTTAATGCCCAAATGTATTTAATTAATATGTACTCAAATCTACTGTCTGTGTCATCAAATGGATCAGTTATTTGATTCAAATGTCCATTATCAATAATATCTTGGGCACTAACAAGTATGCAGCTATACAAAATTAATTTTACATTCATTGTAAGGTGCAGTACGGCCAAGTTAAAAGTGATTATACCTTTAGTAGGTACTAATGGGAAACTCTAGACATAAAGGACATTTAAGACAATTTGTGACTTTTCTCAAACCATCATTGTTCAAACCAATCCATTATGAAAGTCACAATGTGTTGTTTCAAAAATTGTTTTTTCCACCAAAATGTCGAAATCATTCCACTACATACATCCGAGGTGCTTATTCTGGATTGACAAGAAAGGCTGACGGCGTTCTGACGAGTAAATGCTTAGACCTGCAAGTAGGTGTCACATTTGGATATTGTTTCACTTGTATTAATACTTTAAATAATAGCATAACATTAATTTCTCTTCTAGTGTTTATACTGTTAATACAGATTCTATAATGACGTATTCATACAAGAAAATTTAACTGTATTTAAATCTTAGTGTCCTCCATCAGAATGATAGAACTTAGTCTCACTTAAACTCATCAACCATCAGTATTCTCAATTCTTTGATTTCACATCGTGAGGAATAAAAGAAGAATTTAAACTAATAGACATCATTAAATATCCAGGTTTACATTAACAAGAATAATTTTTTTCAAGTTTTATTTCACTCTTTGATTGAATGCGAGACTTATTGCAAAATTAGGACGATTTGAAACTTCTAACCGTATTCATTTTAAAGTGTATGTCAATCCAAGTGTCAGTATGTTCTTATTTTGTTTAATTATCGATGCATACGCTCACCCTACGATTGCTCCAGTTCACCCTACCATCGTTCCAAGGTCACACTACGATTGCTTTAGTTCACCCTACGGTCGCTCCAAGCTTATCCTACGATTGCTCCAAGCTCACCCTACGCGTCCTCTAGTTCACCCTACGATCGCTCCAAGCTCACCCTACAATTTCTACAGCTCATCCATTTTGAACGATTTGGTTTGCCATATATACAACTTCCATCTGTACATTTTATGTCTTGTAGTGTCGAATTTATTTTTGTATTTTTAATTCAAATCTTGTTCTCCCTTCTAGACATCGTAAACATGTTATGATCACATTGGTCTTGTATTGGATAATTAACACCATTACGTCAGTAAAGGATGCAACAGATTCGTACATAATTCCAAGCTAAGGTCGGAAAAGAAGCAGGACTAACTTGCTACATTCTTTTAGGTTCATAAAACAAAAGTCATGAAAAGGAGATGGCCAATAAGATTGCTGGAACTCTTAATGAAGAAAAAGAATTGCCAATGTTTGACGTAGCTATCGTTCCCATGGCGGTCAACACACGCCAGCGCGTGCGTCTGAACATTGCACCTTTTTAAAGTTTCAAAATCTTTCATCAGTATATTTTTAGCGATACTTTAGCATTACACAATTTTGAGTTGCTTCAAAGAATAATAATGAAGATACTTTAAAAGAAAAAACGAAATCCGATGAGATATTTGCACAATCAACACAATATATACATATTGTTTGCAATACGAGAGCAATTTTTTATCAGCTATAATGAAAGCGTTAAAAATGAAATACATATGAATTTGAAATGGTGACACCATTACTGTTAAGGGTGGATAGGATGAAATAGAAAAAAATATGTACATTCTTGTCATGAAAATTGATATTGGCACTATTTTAGTCAGGGAATTTATATTGATACAGCAACTTAACATTCATGATATTTGAACTTTGAATATTATACTTCGATATATTATACATTATATAATGATACTTTTTTAAACGATACTCAATCTAATATCATGTAATAGATTTACAGAAACGACGTTTTGTTTGACAGATAAGAAACTATTTCCTTTTCTGTGCCGTGAGACAAGGATGAATAACGAATGAACTAAATACCCTAGTCAATGCATGCATGCATGCATGTATGTATGTATGTATGTATGTATGTATGTATGTATGTATGTATGTATGTATGTATGTGTGTGTGTGTGTGTGTGTGTGTGTGTGTGTGTGTGCGTGCGCGCGCGCGAGTACGTACGCGGGTAGGTAGGTAGGTACGTACTTACGTAGGTACGTCATGAGGTAGGTACGTTGGTATGTACCTATGTATGTATATATCTATGCAGGTTTGTATTATGTATGCACCTATCTATGTATATATCTATGTCGGTAGGTATGTAAGTACGTCTCTTGATACATGCAAATATCGCTTTTAGAATTTATTGATACCACCATTATAGACCAAGGAGTGTATTATATTGCAGACCGGATTTGACCCTTCCCAGCTTCAAGAACAAGTGGTGCCCTAAATGACTTAATACTACTTAATAATCTTAGCATGTCAAAAAGAAATCAAAGTGAATCAGTAGTTTAGTAATCATTGTATATCATGACTTATATTTCCCTGGACTTGTTATTTTTACCTCTTAACTATGAAAAGAACCAGTAACTACAAACTAAATCGCCAAGAACGTGCTTTGTTCTTGTAAATCCGAATTTATGTATTCGTCTGTTCCATTCATAAATTACAAAATTACAAAATATACCTCGATATTGAAGAAACTCTTAATTAAAATATATTTGTAATTAATCAGGGTAAGAAAGATAGAAATCAGATAGCATATTTAATTTTATTTTCAAATTTATAGCCAGTCATAATTATGAATAATTTAACTGGCATGGGCCCAGGGTGATCGAGTAGTCAAAAGCGATAGCCTTTATCGATTACTGCCACCTCAAGACTGTCCGCTTGGGTTACGTTCTTTTTGAGGCCAATTTGGGAACGTGATACAGATGTTAGTAGTTTCCCATGGGTCGGTGGCTCTTATCGGAGCTTTTCCGGGGTGTTTCCTCCACCAGTTTGCTGGCCGCTACGTAAAGCCTTTCTGGCGCTAAGAAAAGGTGTTAAACCCAAACTAAACAAAAGCAGTTATTTATCACAAGTTTAAAAATGTTTTCAACTTATTTGTGTATCCATTTACAAGTTTTAACAAAACATCTTTCAACTTTCAAACTTTGAGCCTTATTTTATGAACGTTTAATATCACATTCCTTTCTTGCATTCACCCTTCTTTCCACTTGTTTCAAGTCTGGTATTATTCTACTTCAGTCTAGTAGTACCTTAATTCAGTCTGGTGTTACCCTAATTCAGTCTGGTATATATATATATATATATATATATATATATATATATATATATATATATATATATATATATATATATATATATGTGTGTGTGTGTATGTGTGTGTGTGTGTGTGTGTGTGTGTGTGTGTGTGAAAACAAATACAGCAAAGAGATATATTTATATTATTTGAAACAAATGGAAAGAATTGAAATTACAATACCTCTGACAGGAATTGTAATGACCGGAGAATTGCTTAATAACATTTAGCCAGTAAGATGTATCAGAAGGAAAGACGATGAACTGATTTGTAATTTTATTAGTCATAAGTGTACTTTTTTAATCAAAAATAATATATTTATTCAATAAATACCCTTAAATCCAAATCACTCAAAAGACTGATTACACGAATGGCTATGCAATTCTTTTAAACACCAAATACTACGTTATGTACGATAATATAAGTTGATATACGAATAGACAGAGTCATGGACAATACAGTCGTGTGTACTGATTTAAATAAAACCGTATATTTCTTTATTTCATTTATGATTTAAGAATAATTGTTTTTGATGTTGTAGGGTTTAACGTCATTTTTTAAAGCACAAGATATGCTATACATGGTAGCCAGTTATAATGGCGGAGGAAGAATCCAGGAAAACCCTGGAAAGAATCACCGACCCACGAAATGAAACTGGAAAGCTTACTTACAAGCCGAATCTGAGACTCGAAGCCACGCAAAGAGAGGTGAGATGGCAATGATCTGTAACTGTGAGTGCTTTAGACCACTGGGCCACTCGATGCCCCGATTTGAGAGGGGACTTGAAATATGCGTGAGTATGGTACGGTGGTAGATACATAACAAAGACCGGCTTCAGGAAACAGATTCTGCTCCTTTTCGGAACAACATCATAGAAGCAATTAAAGTAATTAAGTCGGATCTAACTTTTGTGGTATTTGCTCTATCTGATTTCCGTAAAAGAGTGCATTTGATCACGAATTTACAATATTAAAACATCGTTATTGTACTTTCTAGTAAAGTCAGAGAGAGAGAGAGAGAGAGAGAGAGAGAGAGAGAGAGAGAGAGAGAGAGAGAGAGAGAGAGAGAGAGAGAGGGAGATTTGTCACAGCAATTTAGACTATTTGAATAAATTAGACATGCAAATTTTATCTCTTCTGGCAATGTATTTTACAAAAGTAATATTTTTATTCATTTATTTATTTATTCATTCATTTTAATAAATGTAATTTTATTCAACACTATCAACAAATCTCAAACTGGCACATTTCTTAAGTCCTGACAACGCCCGTCACGTTACGTTACGATATTGTATTGGAACACTGGACGTACATTTTAGTAAGAAATATGCCCTATTTGGACAATATGTAATATAGAGATATTTTGTCACATGGTAGTAAAGGCTAATATTGACTTCAGTTGAAAGAACTAACTTGGCCTGTATATGCTCTCTAAATTAAAAATAAAGATATTTGTTCCTCATTGGTTTTCAAAAGATGATTCAAGGATAACAAAACCGACATAACCTTTAACATTCATATAGCGATGGTTGAGAAAAATGTTATTTAATCAAATGGATTTAAGAAATATTAATTAAGACTACATATGTATGTTCTTTCATTCAAACATTATGTCAACCGAGACTGGTAAAACTTAATCAAAACGGTCAGGAATTGATTTAAATACTTTCTGTAAAAAAATCGATTCTCTAAGATAAAAATATAAGTAAATAGATATTTAATCGGGTTTAAGTATTTCCATTTCCTATCGGAAATGCTAATTTTGTCCCAGACCTAGATCAGACAGGCTGTGTCGTCTGCTACTACATAGTATACATGGTATCTGCTAGTGCATAGAGTGAGTATTGCTTGTAAACCATTTCTATAAACAAACAAACATTATTTGAATTTGTTGAGTCGTTGACGTGTTGAAAATAAATATTGAACTTTCAGTATATAGTTTAAAGACAGTAAACTTGCGATGTAGCTCTAATAGAGTGATATATGGAAATTCCTGGAGTACGGAAATTCGATAAATGGCAATCTGATTATTCTTGGAGATTTCAACTTTCAATTTGACTGTCTTGGAAATCAATACACATCTAACCTCCTAGATGCCATTCCTGTTTTCAACCTTAACCAGTTAGTTAATCAACCCACCCATAAACATGGTAAGATTTTAGACTGGATTCTTCATAGACCTGATGACAATATTCTACGGTCCATCCTTCTATCCCACGAACATGCGCCAGATCACATTTGTATTATATGCCATCTGAAGGTATAAGTACCTAACCCTCCACCTATAATTGCTACTAAGAGAAACATTCGTATGATAAATAGAACCAAACTAATGCATGACATCCAAGTAAACTAACAACCTTACTTCCTACAGCAGAACAACTCGATAATTGTGTTCATTGTTTGAAAAGCATGCCCCAGCCACCAAGTGCAGCGTATCAATTATCAATTCAAAAGTGTTCTCCGTGGTAAAGATGTGTTAGGGACCATTTTCGCACTGCTAAAAGACACCGCCATAAAGCCGAGAGGCGTTGGCTTTCCACCAGACTCACTGTTCATAAAGAAATAATATGAAGCCGCTAAGAAAAACGTCACAAGCATTTAGCCAAAGTATCCCATTATAGTACTAAAATCACGAAGAGTTCCAACTGCAAAGAGCCCTTCGAAATAGCTACCAAACTAACGTCAAAGAACAAATGTACACTACTTCCAGCTGCCTTCTCTCCATTAGACCTTCCGGAACTGTTTACACTTTTCTTCCATGATAAGATACCAACCATTAGAGATAAGTTTGACAACACAATTTCAATTGACTCTTCGTCACCATACAATTATGAGACAGAAATTCAGCGACAAGCGTTAGCAGCATTTAAAACTGTCTCTATGGATTTAGTAAGAACAATCGTGATGAAGAGTGCACCAAAGTCAAACTTGATTCACTTTCAACATCACCGCCGCTTGCGTGTTTAGATGCAATATTGCCTTCACTAACTGATGTTTTTAATACCCCTATCTCTCATCCGCGGAATTCACATAATGTTTCAAAACTTCCATTATAAAGACACTGATGAAGAAACTAACACTCGACCATAACGAATTAAATAACCACTGTCCATTTTCTAATCTCCCAGTCATATTACATATCTTATAAATATGTTCGTTCTAATCCAACTTTTTTAAAGTCTTTCAAGCTATGCGCAGTCTGCATATCTTTGTCACTACAATGGTGAAACTACTTTTCTGAAAGCAGTTAATGACATTCTCTCTGCTTTGGATAGCGGAAAGATTACAGTCGTCAACTTCCTAGTTTTGTCTGCAGCATTTGACACAACAGACCAATATATATTACTTCACTGAAACCAGCATGCATTTGGTATTGAAAATACAGTCTTACTGTGGTTCAAGTCCTACTTATTCAACAGGACACAACTTGTTTCTGCAAATTCATTGCACTCCGGCCCAGTTGATCGATATTGTGGAGTTACACAGGGGTCTGTTCTTTGACCAGTTCCCTTCATTCTATACACACACCGGCTCTCAAGTGACATAGATTATCACTTAGTGTCTCACCAATTGTACGCTAATGACACCCAAATATACAAGTCTAGCCACTCAAATGAAGTTGATGCTACCATCCAAGGAGAAGAGAGGTGTATTTCTGATGTGAAATCATGGATGACATGTAACAAGCTGCAGATGAATGATGATAAGAATGCAGCCATTTCGATCACAACACAAGGACTATCCCATTCACATCATTTACCTCAAACAATAAATATCAGCAACATCAACATCGTATTAACACAGTCAGTACGAAATGGAGGTGTTACTCTAGACAATACTCTCGCATTGCACCAACATGTCATGAACATATGCAAGGCTGCATATCTTGAGTATGTATGTATGTATGTATGTATGTATGTATGTATGTATGTATGTATGTATGTATGTATGTATGTATGTATGTATGTATGTATGTGTGTCTGTGTGTGTATATGTGTATGTATGTATGTAAGTATGTATATATGTGTTTATTACCGTGGAATTCAACGAATGATATAACATCTAGAACTTGGAACACACCAAAACATACATACATACATACACATACATACATACATACATACATACATACATACATACATACATACATACATACATACATACATACATACATACATGCATGGATACTCACGCTCGCACGCACGCACCTACCCCCACACACCCCCCACACCCACACATACATACATACATACATACATACATACATACATACATACATACATACATACATACATACATACATACATACATACATACATACATAGATACATACATACATACATACATACATACATACATACATACATACATACATGCATGCATACTCACGCACGCACGCACCTACCCCCACACACCCACGCCCGCGCACACACATACGCACGCACGCACACACGCGCACACACACACATACACACATACATACATACATACATACATACATACATACATACATACATACATACATACATACATACTGACTGACTGACTGACTGGGGTTTTTCGTTCGTTATACACCCTTGTATTATTGCCCAAAAGAAGTGACTAACTGGGCAAAAAGGAAATAGTTTCCTATCCGTAATACAATAAGTCGTTTCTATAAATCTATTGAGAGGATATTAGGTAGGGTATCATTCAAAAAACTTTAATTACATTCTGCTTGACTGAAAGCATGATTACTACCGGATTTAAGCAATTGTCCATCAAAGCGATGTTCATGAATCAGTACGAACAATAACATTCAATGACGTTATGTGACCGGGATTGTTTCTGTGGTTAACTATCCTGTGTCACTGTGTATATATAAAGACAGAGAAAAAGTGCAGACGGAATAATGAACCAAGTATCGAAAAATCAGCAGAACTCTAAATAGAGAAGGAAAAGAAAAACTGCCGAAACGAAATAATTGTCAAAAGTGTTATATGAGGACAAGTGCATAAAGAAAGAGAAACAGAATAACACACAAATTACATTAAAAAAGAGAAGAAGAGAACCAATATATATTTTGGAAGAGAACGAACAGCAATGCACTTACTAGTTGCTGGAGTTTTGTCTTTCTGTGTAAGTATTATTCCATGCTTGAATTTGTCATGATGATTTTACGCAAATGGTATTTTAACAATCTAGTTTTAAAAATCATTAGTAATTACGTAAATGTTATAGTAATTATCTTATGCTTGGACATTCTAATAGAAGAAATCATCAAAGATTATTTCAGAGTATTAAACTGGTATTTTGTCAATCCGGTATACATGAAAGTTGTTGTCAATCCATTGCATGCAAGGTGTTCATCATCAATTGCATCATTACAAAACAAGTCAAAACAGGTTGATCTGCAAACGCACAAATGTGTGTTGCATGATATTCGCTTTTAAATTAAAAATAACTTGTAATTCCAGTCAACTCATCATTAGTTAAGGATTCATGAAAATAAAAATAAACTTTAATTATTCATTATTGTTCTGCGAACGCAAGAAAGATGTAAAGATTGGAAATTTGTCATTATCATATATATTCAAAGTTTGATGAATGTTTTGCCATTAGGTTTAGAGTAGTGTTCGTTTCGTATCGAAAAGAAGAAGTTATCCAATAAAATTGGTCTTGATTGTTGATATCGTTTTTATTTTCTCTATGGTTTGGTTTCATGCAATTATTGGTATCTTATTAGGATTGTCTACTGCATTGGTTTTGATTGTTAATATCTTTTTCAGTTTTGCGATGGCATTGGTGTCAGTTGTTGTTATCTTATTAGGTTTGTATATGGCATTGGTGTTGATTGTTGATATCTTATTAGGTCATTGCATGGCATTTGTGTTGATTGTTGGTATCTTATTAGGTTGTTGAATGACATTTGTGTTGATTGTTGGTATCTTATAGGTTGTTCAGTGGCATTGGTGCAATGGACAGAGAATAACCGAGGATTTACAGAAGTATAACACTCCCCCTCCAAACATGTTTGGACGTGAATCTCCGACAAACAAAACGATGGATCAGCTCATTATGGAAGCTATGGGAGGCCTCAAAGGTGGGTAATAAAATATATAAATTTTAATTTTATATTTACTTAATTTACTGTATTAAAATCAATCGTTCAATAGATTAAATGTTGTAGATCTCTGATGAAGGTGTCATGAACATATGGTCAAATGATATCTTTTAACTTCACATCTTTTACAACATTATGAAAATCCGAAATATCAAAACCCGATAACTTACATGCAGTCAGTAGGCACAGCAACACCAACAACACCAACACAATAATAGAAACATACCCATTATTACGCAAGTTCACATGCAATAATCTCCAAACAACTTTTCACTTCAAGAAAATGCATTTAAAAAGTATTATAATCATCGAACATAAAATATACAAAAGGCAATGATATGTAGATAAGATATTTAATAGAGGTTTTGTATATAGCTATATAGCTACATTTTCGGCTGGATTCATGATCTTATGATATAAAGTTTAGACTTAAATAAAAAATGATACTCATACTGGTAAAAACCGCACGATTTGTGCCGAATTGTGGATTCGAAACCTCACCGGCGGTAAATATCGCCTATTAGGAACTTCTTAAGCAGTACAAATGTCGTAGAAAACGTGTAGATAGATATACACTATCAGTAACTTCACAACCTGCACAAATGCCGTATCAAGATCCTCACAGAAATGGTGCATTACGAACTTTACAAATTATAGACAAATTTAGTAGGGACCCATCATAATACGGAATTGCCGTTTAAGAACTTCACAAACTGAAGACATGGCGTATTAAGAGCAAAACAAACTGGCATAATCACGTATTAAAACATAACAGCATGTATATATGCCGTACTAAGAAATTCATTAACTGTCGAAACGACGAATCAAGTAGTAATAAGCCGTAGTAATAAAGATCTTCACAAATGAAAACATATTAAGTGCCTCACAAAAAGACAAAATGAATTTCTCAAAATCACACAGACTGAAGAAATGCCTAATTGAGAACCTTACAAACAATAGAAATGCTTTGTTAAGAACCTCACAAACAGAATAATGTTATTGAATTCGAGACAAGGCATTGATTCGAAATTAAATAATCTAAGTTCTTCAAGAGTTATTTTGCTCCGTGTTTGTTGTTAATTTTCAATACATTAAATTATGCCCACACTCAAACCAGGCTCCGATAAATTAAGTTATATCATCTGACCACCAAGCATGTTAGCAGTCACCTAAGTCTAGTTAAGTTTTTATAACATTTAATATTTTAGTCTTTGCTTAAGTGGTAAAAGGTTGTTGTTTATTTCTATGAATTTCCGGTAGGAAATCTTATGCTAATTAGTTTATATTCCTTAAGATTTAATTAATCTATCGCCCAAACAGAAATAATTCGCCTAACCAACAAGCATATAAGGAATTAAACATACAACTTAGCTCATCAAAATTGGTGAGAATATATAAAGTATTTACTGAACAAACTAATGTTGATTATCCATTATTCTGATAAACTGAGTGACGCTTCACACCTTTAATACTAGTCGCCATGTATTGCCTATATTGTGCTGAAAATGGCGTTAAACCATAAAAAAAGCAAGCAAACAAAACAAACCCACTTTTGTTAGCAATAATATTTGCTGGCGGGGTCAGTATACTTCAGGGTATAACTTGTATCGAACGACAAGCATATATTCAAAGAAGCGGCAAAATCGAGTACTCAATTTTAATCAGTGCATCACAATTTAGGTGGTCATATGTTAAGAGATTTGAAGTAAAAAATGTATATATAAGCGATTAAACCATTCAAATCTTAGGCCCGCCCTCCCATTTAAAACAGTGACACAATAAACAAACCGAATATGTCTCTCTTTATGAAATGGAGCATGATTCGTTATCAAGTGGTTCCTGTTTCTATGACCATCTTGTAATAAGGTCAGATGTTTCAAGAACTGTGAGTGGTGTTAGTAGCTCGGGTTTACTCTGTATTGTATGAATACATTTCTACGTTATCATTTATAGTATATCCAAAGTTTGTGTGGTGCATATATTACCATTCATCATAGAACGGGAATTATAGGTCTTTAGTGAGAAAATGATATTTTTCTTAAAAGATTTATATTGGATTGATGTACAGAGAGAGAGAGAGAGAGAGAGAGAGAGAGACAGAGACAGACAGACAGACAGACATCGAGTTTGACAGTTTAATTTTTATGGTTTAATGTTGTTTTTTTTCCATAGGTGCCCTCAATTTAAAAACTATAAATGGTGGCATCCTTATGGAGTTAGACATGGTATTGTCTAAACAACAATACTACAGTCTTTATGAGCAGCCAAACAGGTATGTTACATGTCAGGGAAAGTACAAAGTTTTCAATGTTGTGTTGATGAAGGTTTGCTACATCTTCTTTTTGTTGACTCTTTTATCGAACCAACATAAATTACTTAAAAACGTTGGCAGAAGAGCATAACCAATGGACGTCAACCAGCTGTGTAGGGGCCCCGAGTGGCCGAATGGTCCAAAGCGCTGTCCGTTACGTATCACTGCCATCTCAACTCTTTCTGCGTGGGTTCGAGTCTAAGATGTGAGAAAGATTGCCTGTAGCTTCTCGAGGGTCGGTGGTTCTTTCCGGGAGTTTTCCGGGTTCTTCCTCCACCATTAATACGGCCGCCATGTATAGCCTATATTGTGCTTAAAAATGGAGTTAAACCAGCTGTGTATTGAATACATTTTTTTTAAAGTATGGTGAATTAAGTTGAAGTAGATGTATCTAGAATGAAGATCGTTATGAAAGTTGCATGAATGAATAACACGGAAATAATATTATTTATATGAGCTTTCCCCTGTAATATTATATATATATATATATATATATATATATATATATATATATATATATATATATATATATATATATATATATATATAATTTCTTGCAACAGTACACTGATTCGAAGTAAGCGTAAGGCGATTCGCACTCCATCGTTACGGTGGACAAACGGAGAAATTCCATATCGTTTCTACCCGGGACATTTCGGTAAGTTAACGTTCATGTAATGAAAACCCGTGCTTTATAGATCTATTCAAGAAACTTATATATGCCACGAAAAGTTTCATAATAAGCTATACTATTTTTAATCAACTCTGTTCGATAAAATATTGTTAGGCATTAAAAATGTCAAACATTTTCGTACGGACTGATTCTTACATATATCAATTTATATGTTCTTTCGATTAGAAACGGATAATTTATAACGCAATAACACTATCGAAGAGTGTTCGGAAGTTTTCTTATTTCTGTTTGTACCACTCGTTACCGGTTCCTACACAATTAATAGAGTACGATCAAATAAAAAACTCAAAGGAAATTAAAAGAAGAATTACTTAGATGCACACATTAATGGAAAGAAGGCAAATTAGGACAAGAGAGTAACGGAAATAATACAATTCAGACAAACCGAATAACGGATGCAAGACAAATAGGACTACATATTAACGTACATAAACATCACAGGGATAGATAGTAACGAATAAAATATTATTGATGCACATAAGTAACGAAAATCAGACAATCTTAGGAAGAGATAGTTACGGTTATAAGACATCTCAATCCCAGACAGTAGGTAAAAAGGCAACTCAAGTCTACGTTGTAGCGGATATAAGATGAAATCGCATAGATTCCGATTATGTTTAGAAATAACACATGCAAACGTTACATAACAATATCTCATAGAAACTAAATTATCTTCAAGGCTATAAAAATATGCAATTTCACATCTATGCTCATTTATATATTATAATAAAAAGTTCATAGTTGTTGTGCGACAAATTTTACCACTAACACATAGTGAACATACTTCTCTCATTCAATTTTATATTTATATAGCATCTTTACAAGATACTCTGCATGAAATATCGATAGCAAAGGGACATTTACACATTTGTACACTGTACACATTGTATGTTGTATAGATCAGAGAGATCAGTACATGGTCCGGCAAGCCATGACGGAATGGGAGCGTTACACCTGTCTACGATTTAGAGAGGCCACGTCCTCGGACTTCAATGTTATCGTTTTCCGTGACGCTCAAGGGTAAGAATATGAAGATAAAAATACAATGAAATCTCTCCAGTTGAAACCTCGCAACTCGGAATTTCTGTCTAATCAGAACGAATATTAGATCATATTCTATTAAACTCATTCGATTAGATGGGATCACAAGCATATATTTGTATTCGTAGATTTTGAGAATTCAGATATTTCTTACTCTAATATTCCCTTTTCAAAACATATGATCTAGAACGGTCCATGATAGTTTAAAAGATAATTATTCACTCGATTGCATATTGTTTTTTCTCTCTCTATCTCTCTCTCTCTCTCTCTCTCTCTCTCTCTCTCTCTCTCTCTCTCTCTCTCTCAGATCAAATATTTAAAATTTGATTCTAAGCATTATTTTAGTATAAGCACTACGTTTGTTAACATGTTTTGAAACAACGAGAATTGGTAATTACTGGGTGTAGTAGTAATTCATGGCAAGAACAAAACCTAAAGACTTTAAATTGCTGATACAAAACAATAGTTTGCAATGTTCAGTACAGTTTTGAGTGTTGCAATGTTCAGTACAGTTTTGATGGTGTTGCAATGCACAGTACATTTGTGGGTGTTGCAATGTACACTATATTTTGGATGTTTGTAATACCCAGTATATTTCTGCCTTCCAGGAAAATACAGCTATCCAATACTCTTTTCCTATTCTTTCCAGCTGCTACTCACAGTTGGGAATGGTGGGAGGACAGCAGGTGGTTTCCTTATCCTCGGCAGGATGTAGATATGTAAGTAAACGTTATTAGCTTTTAAACACATATTCATTCACATACACCGGAAATCAATACCTTGTTCACGTTAATTTTTTTGATCTTGCAGGATGGACATATCTGACAAGTCGGATGTCCAGATATTTTGCACTGTAGATTTGTCAATATTGGGTGCATTTTAGGTGAGGAATGCAGTAGTCGATTGTTATATCAAACCTGAAGATGTAACGTCTAAAAACCGTTATAAAAGGAGTTGTACGTCTATGCAGATTGGAGAATATTTATTAGCTTAATGAAAGAGAGCCTCATGATAATTTAAGTTTGTATCTTTAATATACAGAGAGGATTGTACTTACACGAGATTGGGCATGCTATTGGTCTTGTGCACGAACACCAGCTGCCGAACAGGGACGATTATGTTGAAATCCTTACGGAAAACGTGCAGCCCGGACTGTTGGACCAGTTCACCAAGTACGCATCACAGGACGTTGACCAGATGAGTGTTTCCTACGAATACACTTCTGTAATGCATTACGGTGTCACAGTAAGTGGTTTTTTTAAATAATATAACCAACAAACTTTCCTTCATCTCGTAGTGTGTGTGTGTGTGTGTGTGTGTGTGTGTGTGTGTGTGTGTGTGTGATTTGGATTTGTAACATAGCTTTAAACAATTTTCAGTCATATCACTACGATGTCTGCATTGTGGCAGTTTATAGTGATGTCTAGCACTGTGGCATCATGCTGCAGACATG
Organism: Unio delphinus; assembly: GCA_029339505.1. Classification (NCBI taxonomy): domain Eukaryota; kingdom Metazoa; phylum Mollusca; class Bivalvia; order Unionida; family Unionidae; genus Unio; species Unio delphinus. The sequence continues at coordinate 2,784,702 of JAQISU010000111.1, read as the reverse complement.
TACTTTCATGTTCCACCCAGTCATATAATACTGACACCAGAAAAACCAGTCCGAACACTAACCTTTTAATGTTGAGCGCCAAAAAAGGTAGCTGTTAGTACCATTTTTACATGTCTTTTTTATGACTCTGCTGGGGATCGAAACCACCTACCACCTTGCCTCCGAGGCTGACGTTCTAAGAACAAGACCACGGGGGTGGTTCTGTTGTTTGTATAATGTATCTGTTTGGAAATAGGTACAAGAACAAGCATGCAAAAGCACACACACACACACACTACAGATTTAAATAAAGATTTCATAGCAAATCGAGTTGTTTGGCAAATTCATTAGAGTATTTAAACAAAGGAAACCACATTTGTACAAGATCTCGTTGTACAAGATCTCGTTTGGCCTGGTCTAGTTCATCTAGGACAGATATATGTCTTCTACACTACGGAGGACTGTAAGCTAGACATATATATGACAGTAGACATATGGGGCCAATATGTTTAATCGATGTATGAAGAATGGAAGGAAAATGGCGGACAGATGCTCGCCATCTTTATTTAGTTTCTATTTTCTTTCTCACTTTATCAATACCATGTTCATGTGAGACTGAATCTAAAGTGGGACATAACACCGTTTGTCCATGTCAGAACACAGTCCAGTAAAATGTACTTGGATTCTGTTATCCTTTTAGGCGTTTTCCAAGAATGGAGTGTTGAAAACAATACGTGTCAAGTTCCCAGGGAAAGAGGCTAGCATAGGAGAAGTGTACATGAAAGACCTTTCATTCACAGATGTAGAAATCGTAAACAAAATGTACAGATGCCCAGGTAAGAACTGAATTTTCTGATTCTAGAAATTAGAATATAATGCCATTGACTGTCTTCAGCTTTTCTCAACTGATGACGTTTTGTTGACGCTTTTTAAATATAATGTTCGCATTAAACATTATCATACGTTTCACTTTTAAATTTAACGACTTTATTTCAAATATGTAAACTGTAATGGTATACCTTCCAGGCTGTAAGCTAAACAGATTGAAGACAAAATGAGGTTGTAACCGGAAGGCAACTTACATTTAAAAATGATACATCTTTAATCAATAAACTTTTCCCTATAGTTTTGTGACATGGTGCTATTCCTCAAAGTGCAAAATACATGAATGTAAGTGCAAGTAATTCAAATTAATCTTAGGAACTCTTTTCTTTCAGCAAAGTGTAATCCAAGCATTCAATGTTCTGGTGGCTACGTTGATGAAAACTGCCGATGTGTTTGCAAAAACGGCTCTCAAGACTGTCAGATTGGCGGAGTAATACAGCCTTCAGGTAGTAAGTACAAAGTAATATATTCATTTACTGGTTTCCACTGTAGGACGGTATTGGCCTTGTTCTTGCTGATAATGATGGCGACTCCCTCCCGGTGGTCATTGTCATTCCTACCGGATCAGATGATGACTTCTCCGGAGCTCAAATTCTGCTTGCCGGTACCAATCCATCGTACTTCTGTTACACCCATGAGGGTCAGGTTGTAGTGATTCAGCTCGCTGACTGCTTGTGCTAACCTTCCAGTCTGGTTAAGCGCTCGCACGTTCCAGCATCCTACTCTAATCCACCTTCCTCCTTGCACTGATTTGCAATATATGTCTTTACTAAATCAATATTTTTGCTTTGTTTGACTTTTGACAGCAGAATGCGTCTGATTTTGTTTCTTACCGTAAATTGGCCGGACAGGGTACATATTGATGAAAACTAACGAGACCTTTTTTAATAATGTATCATACGGAACAATCAAATACCATATGATCATAATCTTGAACTTGTACAAGCAAGATTAATGTCTAAATTAGTTTTTAGCTTTTATGTTATGCGTTTTGAGAGACTTTGTACTTATTCCAATACTGTATTATGTAATGACCATAACTAGGAGATAGTCGTTATATTACTTTAGTATATTAGTAGCCTTACTAGGAGATGGATAATTATTCATACTGTGGTATGGAATTACACTATTAGAAGATAGCCATTCCAAGACTTTAGTAACTAATTGACCTTAATAGGAGATAGTCAATCCAATAGAAATAGTCAATTCAATACTTTCGTATGCAATTACTCTTACTAGGAGATAATCATTCCATTATTGTAAAATGTAACTATTCTTACTAGGAGCTAGTCATTCCATTATTTTTGTATGTAATTATCATTACTAGGAGTTAGTCATTACATTCGTCTAATATGTAATTATTCTGACTAGGAGTTAGCCATTGCATTATTTTAATATATAACTATTCTTACTAGGAGATGGATATAACATTATTGCTCATACCCATATATTTTGTACAAATATCCATTTTTATATGTAACTATTCTTACTAGGAGATGGATATGACATAATTGCTCCGACCCATATATTTGTACAAATATTCATTTTTATATGTAACTATTCTTACTAGGAGATGGATATAACATTATTGCTCATACCCATATATTTGTACAAATATCCATTTTAATATGAAGCTCAGTGCCTTCAAGTTTTAAAATCCGTTAGCAGTAATGACGTTGCAATACAGAACTGTATACCTTGATTAGAAAAGCACATGGGTTTAGTTTATTTAGAAAATGAAGGAAACAAAAATTTGCTAAGCTCTAGGGGAGTCCTATGCGATAATAAATGACGGACACTGAGAAAATAAAAGAAAAGTGAGTAAACTGACATCATAACAGCAAATTGCTTGGGAAGTATTGTGTTAGTGACAAAATGCACGAAAAGTGAGGAAATTGACGTCAGAGGTGCCAGGCTCTACAGGTTTGCTTTTTTACTGTTTAAATCAGTCCATAATGCACCTGTAGAATATTATAGTCACCAGGGCAAACTCCTTTATTAGTCGTTTCCACTGAAGACTATATGTAATGTTGATACGATACTATGAAACGATGTAATAGAAGCTTACCTTTCCTCGATGAAAACATAAACAATAGATCTAGTACTACTTTGCAATTTGAAATGTTGTAATAATGGTAGGTACTACTTTGCTCAGTAGATTATTGTAAGATGAACAGGTACATCGATGCACAGCGGAATGTTTTTAGACTGGCCGATGCTACTTTATAATATGCAATGGTGTAAAATAGACAGGTACTACTTTATACCTTAAAATGGTCCAAGATGGGAATATTGGTATCCTTGTCAAATAATTCACAATCAATTACGCAACAATGTTCATGATCACGAAACACAACCATGAAAAAGTATACCCCTTATTGCCATATTAACATCTTTATCATACTGTATTTCAATTAAATGCATGTTTACCTGTGTTATAGGTACATGTGGTGTAAACACGTTTGGCGATAGCTGGAAATGTTTTGTGTGGGCGCAACACGGCCAATGTGAGGCAAATTCCACCTTCATGAATAGAGAATGTGCCAGGGCCTGTGGTCCTTGTGGTCTCAAGAGAAAGCCAGGTAAAGACGTTATGAAGGAATGTATCTTTATAAACATTCATCAACATGTTGTTGTGTAATCGCTACGGCGGCCTAGTGGTTAGTGCATCCGCCGCGGAATCGAGAGGTCGTGGGTTTGATCCCCGGCCAAGTCATACCAAATACTTACAAAAATGCTACTAACATCTGCCTCTATTGTCTCTCAGCATTAAGAAGCTGATGTTAGGACTAGTCGGCCTGGTGTCAGGATAATGTGACTGGGTGGGATATCATGATATGGAGGCCCATTGCCATGAGTTAAAACAGCATACAAAGCCCGTTTCAGATTAATTTTTTTATTTGTTTATTTGATGAAGTCCTTTCAGATAGATAAAGTACTATAAACTATGCAACATTATAAAACTCGTGTGAAAAAAAATCATAGCACTATCTATCGTACTTTTCAAAAATAGAAAATGCACGATTCATGCTACATGTCTGCCCCAATGCTAGACATCAATATAAACTGCCTCACTGCACACATCGTGGCGAGATGACTGAAATTTTTTAAAAGTTACGTTAAGAATCCTAATCACACACACGTTCAACCTGTTGTTAGACAATATTAAATGCAATTAATACTATCTACATCATTATACACCTTCATGGTGACATCACAGATCGTGTAACTCGATGATATATAAACGTATTCTATTTCATAATTCTTTAGCATGAAAGACCAGTTTATAATTAGTCCAGATAAAGTTTGTTTTTATATTTGCTGTGTTTCTTTTATTGTTATTCATTCTTTAATAACCCTTTAGTAGGTAGTCTGTACAACAGGTCATTACTTTGCTTTGCAAATTATCTGTTAAATCACAATGTTTACAATTTCATTTAATCTATGGTAATATGAACCATTTTAGGTAACAATTATTAAATGTTTCGAGTACAGATTTATATATTTTTATAGTGACATGTGCTAAAATGTATCCCAGTGACAAATGTCTGAAGTGGTCAAGAAATGGTGATTGCCTGACCAATACAGAATGGATGAATAACTACTGCTGTGGGACGTGTGTAAACAGTAACAATGAAAGTAAGTCCCACTAATTATCTCATAAAGAGCAGATGCTGAAAAGTATTTGAATATTACGCGATAGAAAAGATCTATTCGGTTGATTTCAAAGGCTTCAAGTTCATTGTAGTCAGTCATTTCATGTGTCTCGTAACTTTTTTTCGTCGCTAAAATCAATACAACAAAACAACGTGTCTTATGTGAAAATACATGTGCTAAATTGTATTATGCCTTATAACCGAACTGTCTACATAAGAATATAATAGTAACTGTGTATCAAGACAGAAGTTATGAACTTTTAAAGTTTCTGCTGTGCAAGAAGAAAAGCAATGGGAAGGCCATTCTGCAGTTTTAGCTTGATAGTACCACGATCAGACAGCATTATTATCCCTCCCTGCTGCACTGTACCATCACTGCTATCCATTGGATCCAGAAAATCAAACAAACAAAATATTGTTCTCTGTGCTACGTTTAACTGACATTTTGTTTAACATTTATATCTGGCTTGACCCATGTGAACACACCAGCAAGATACTTACGCTCCTCTTTTGACAATCGTATACTCAGTAATCCCACTAAGAAAAATCTGTCATACGAACAACATTTTGCATACCAGGGACCAGCAACGTGGAACGAATTGCCCCTTAACATTAGACACAAAAACAATGATCCCTTTCACGGGTGCTTTTAAAACTCACCTTTTGGGACTGCAAAAACAAACTTAAAGACATAATAATATTTCCTACCTTAAATATTTTCAGCCTATTTTTTATGTTTTCTAATTTTATGGTGTGTTTTTTGTGTGTGTTCTCTTTTCTTGTGAACAAATCAGTATAGGTGTAAAGCGCTTAGAGCAAATACGATTAGGCGCTAAACAAAGTCATCATTATTATTATTAGTAGTCATTACTTTTATTTTTGGACTTTAACTGAGAAATCTCCACTAATTTGAAAAAAGCATCTTATGTGTAACATACGATACTAAACGTTACTAGCGTCAACGCTCGGATTTGGAAATCAGTCTTTAACAAGTCATTGTTGTTTTTAACTTAAATTAGCCTGATATCTTCGACATTAAGATTATTATTAGTATTATTAGTAGTAGTAGTAGTAGCAGTTCTGAAATTGATATTATAACTATTAATATTATTATTAAAATATTTTAAACTATTTCATAATTATTGAATATTTATTTTAATTTAATTTATTATTACTTAAATTATTAAAATTATAAATATTAATATATAAAATGAAATTTTAAATTATTTTATAGTAATTATATTATACTAATATTTTATATATTATTTATCATTAGTATTATAGTTTTATAAAATTTAATTATTTAAATTTTTAATTTATATTATTACTATTATTATTATTATTACTATTATTATTATTATTACTATTATTATTATTATTTTATTATTATTATTATTATTATTATTATTATTATTATTATTATTACAAATGGATCATTCGGCTTCCACTGCCAGTGACTATTCGTAACTTATTTTAAAATATTAACATGCGATCGTGATTAAACAGAATATCCTTTATGATCACTCTAGGGTCCTTTTTTAAATCTACTTCGTGGTGTTGAATCCGTTAATAGAGAGGTCTTCGAATGTTGGCCTCCTGCATACTAAACCTTTATTGACATTTCACCAAAATGCACACAGTTTTATCTATCATCTCGAATTTTATATGAAAATATTACATATCTTAAATAATAGGTTGCTTTCACTCATACGATGACTTTAAATGCGATATCTGGGCTGCAAGTCGGGAATGTGATACAATCCCCGGTTGGATGCTGGTGAACTGCAAAAAAAGTTGTGGGGCAATGTAACAGCACTACCAATAACACTTCAACAACGAAACGTTGACACGATAGCAAGTTCAGATATTCCGAAACGTAACTGGTTCGTTAGATAGCTGGTTCAGATATTCCTAAACGTAACTGGTTCGTTAGATAGCTGGTTCAGATATTCCTAAACGTAACTTGTTCGCTAGATAGCTGGCTCAGATACGTTCTAAACGTTAAACGTTTGCGTATTCAAAACTGCTAAACAGTTGCCTTTGGGGTTTCTTATTCCCTCCAGATCAGAGGAAATCTCATACAGATGTGTGATTTCCCTAGATAATATTGTATAAGAAAGTTTGAGCTAGCTGGACAATCGACGTTACAATAATATCAAGACACGAAACTAATCGTATATCCAAATGATTAAATGTAAAGTGAAATGTGTTGCATTGTTTAAATGCAAGAAACTTCTCAATAATTATCTAACTTTGAGACATCAAGACGTTAGATTGATATGGACCTTTTAATTCATATGTGAGGCTTATTTAAGTATGGCGCAAAATATAAAAATGGGGATGAATGCGTCCAAAATCAGAGTAACCAATTGTTAAGAATCAAACTAATGCGTTGATGTACAAATATTGTCAACAATAATGGTCGCCTTTATGTGTTGATTTACAGCTGCTTGTGTAAACAAGTATCAGGATAACAATCTATGTGACACTTGGGCGAAGGCCGGACAGTGTAATGTGAACACCTGGATGATCCAGAATTGTGCAAGGTCATGTGACAGATGTTCCGGAAAAGAAACTACAACAACACTCCGTCCGACTACCAAATTAACAACACAAAAATCGATTGGTGAATATTATTTTTCAATATTTTCAAAATCAAAGAATGATATACATTGACAGAGAGATACAACTACAGGTACATAGTTTCGTAGATATATCACGAAAAACTGTTATCCAGTATATTATGACATTAGCTGAACAACGAAACAGAGATGACGTGGTTTGTAACATACATGTATATGTATATCCTGGCAAACGTCAACATCTCTTCACCATGGACAGAGTTTAAAAAAAGTAACTGTAAATTTCTTTATTTCCGCTATATTCTTAGGCACAAATTATCGTTGATAGAATGCTCATGCTTGATATTTTGTGTGTGTTGCGTTGCGACAGCAATATACACATATATTTGATTGGTGTAAATGTCTTTAATATTTTCTAATACTGAATATGAATTGAAATTAGATTTGCTAGTCACATAATTTATTGCATTTTCCGATGCCAGAAGAACAATGTAACTGATTGATTTCATTTCTAATTATCCATATAATTCTGTATGCGTGCATTTCTTGCTTAAGGTGTTCTAAATCTGATTGCACAACAGGTGAATGTAAAAATCTGCACAGCGATAACAAGTCGTGTGACATATGGGCAAAGGCAGGGTACTGCAAGACGAATCAGTTTGTGACAATAAACTGTGCCAAATCATGTGGCAATTGTTCTGATCAAGGCCCATTGACATCAAGCAATGTACGACTCGCTAATACCAGTGTAAAGACAACGACTGTAAAACCACAAATAAATAAAGTAAATGAGCAATCTCCTGCAGACGATCCCAATGGTAAGAGATGGTATAATGAATGTCATAAAAATGTATGCGTATCTGTGTTTGGCGTGGTCGTGTAAACGTATGTCTATTTGGGCATATCTGTGTAAGTGAATCCGTGTGTATGGACATTGGTGTGTAAGTATATTTGTGTGTTTATGCATGGTCGTATAAACGTTTGTGTGTTTCAACATGTTCGTGTGTGCGGCTCTGCATATATCATGTCAACGGTGGCGACTGTGAATAGTGCATTTACAAGTGTCTAAATGTATCGGTGTGTTTTGGGCATTGATGCTTATGCATATCTGTGTGTATCTGGGTATGGGTTGCGACGTCTAAGGGTGACTGTTACAAATGTGTAAGTGTATCTTAGTATTTGGGTATGGGTGTGTATGTGTATCTGTGTGTATTTGGAGATAGGTGACACGGCTATTGTAAGCGCATCATTGTGTTTTCGCCAGTGTATTTATGCACATCTGTGTGTATTTGGGCATCGGTGTGTATGCGTATCTCTTTGTATTTTGGCATATGTTTGATTATGTATCTATTCATATTTGGATATTGGTGGGTATGTGGATTTGTGCGTATTTGGGCATTGGCTTGTATGCATATCTCTGTTTATTTCGACATGTGTGTGTATGTGTCTCTGCGTGTATTTGGACATTTGTGTGAATATGTATCTGTGCGTATTTGGGCATGGGTGTGTATGTCGCTCTGTGCGTATATTGGCATAGGTGTGATTTCATATCTGTAAGCATTTGGGTACGGGTGTGTATCTTAATCTGTGTGTATTTTGGCATGGGTGTATATGCAATATCTGTGTGTATTTGGCAAAGGATGAGTATATGTGTATATTTGCGCAAGGTCGTGTGTGCGTATCTGTCTGCATTTTTGCATGAGTGTGAATGTGTATTTGTGTGTATATGTGCATGGGTGTTTTTATGTATATGTGTGTATTTGGGCACGGGTTTGTATGCGTGTCTCTGAGTATTTGGGCATGGGTGTGTCTGTTTTTATGTGCGTATAATGGCATGATTAGCGACGGCTAATATTTTGTATTACATAAAGCAATACTTTAGTGGGAACTTTAAACTGAAGACGCTGATACGTTATTAATCCATTACGTCATATCCATGTTTGGTTTTTGTTTGTTCTTTTGCAGTTGTTTTTATTTATGTTGTAAATTGTTTCCATGGAGGTGAACACATCATTTGTGTTATATATATATGCTCTTTAGGTGGTTGTAGAGACGAGAAGGATACCTGTGTACAATGGGCTAGATATGGTTTCTGTAACAATAACAGAGATCAAGCAGTACGATTGTGTCCAAAAACATGCAATCTCTGTGATCAGCGTCAAGGGTAAGTCTTTCTTCTCTATTTTCTTTTTGTTTTTAAATTTTATTCTTTTAAACAGTTATCTTTTCCTTGGATTATGTACAATATTTTGATTGAGATTTCGGAAGGAATTGTTCCCATTAAAAACCCAAACAAAGCCTAAAGCGTTTAATCATTAGATATTTCCATCACAATGCAACCTTCTGGATAAAGTACAGTCGACATCACTTTAAGTGCACACATGTACGTATGTGAAGTACTAGCACGCTATGGCATCTTAATCGAATTATAATACCATCCTTCATTTCTTTCTTTGCTTCAATAGCACAATAGAAACGTGAGACAATACAAGATAATGATTTAGTCTATTTGTGTTGGATGGTGATTGTCTATTTGTGATGGATGATAATTGTGTATTTGTGTTGTATGATGATTTAGTCTATTTGTCTTGGATGATAATTGTCTATTTGTGATGTATGATCATTTAGTCTATTTGTGTTGGATGATAATTGTCTATTTGTGTTGTATGATGATTTAATCTATTTGCTTTGTATGATGATTTAGTCTATTTGTTTTGCATTTGTGTTGTATGATGATTTAGTCTATTTCTGTTGTCTTTGTGTTGTATGTTAATTTATCCTACTTGTGATCGGTTAAGATTTAGTCTATTTATGGCTAGTGTTGACGGAGTCTTTTATGCTGGATGAAAGTCAGACAGATGTTGCCTATAAGTTTTAACACTTTTGGTAAAATCATTCGTTTTCATAATATGAACACATTGTCTTTATGAATAAGTTTAGGTACAAATGCAAACTCTCATAGATCGATAGGGCCAAATAATTGTAATGTACTAATTTCTTGCCATGTCGGGTTCCTATACAGTTGCTATTGTAACCTTATTGAGCTTCAGCTCAATGTTTGATAATAGGATAGTAAACCTATCAGTGTGAGAACAAATTAAAAGCACACCGCCACAATGGCGATATCATATCTATAACTACTTTCATTTGCTTCTTAGAAAATGTGTATTCACTTATATATTATTTATTTTCTATACTTCATTTTCTTTTCTCTCTCTCTCTTTCCGTCTCACTCTGTCTGTCTGTCTCTCTCTCTCTCTCTCTCTCTCTCTCTCTCTCTCTCTCTCTCTCTCTCTCTCTCTCTCTCTCTCACACACACACACACACACACACACAAACAGAGTTTATTATACACAGTAACAACATAAAAGACATTGAATGTGCCTACGTTCTCAGTCGGGTAAATTTTCTTTGTTGAAATGTGATAAAAATATAAACCAAAGCAAGAACATTTTAAAAATTAACTAATTTCAATTAATTTTCCACATGAATAAATATTATTCAGTATATCATTTTTTAAAACTTAACCCGACCTGTTTATATTAATAAATTTTAAGTATAAGTATCTCGAATGACTGCGATGATAAAATGTAATTAGCAATATTATAAAAATCCTTTGTCGGCAGTTCTTAGTAACTTGAACTTAAGACTTGGAGGAAAACAACACAACGAGGTCCAGAAGTACAAACATGTCTTGAGGTCAATGATTTAAACATGTATATTTGCCGTGACGCAGAATGTCCAGAAGTATAAAAAAAATCTCTTGATGTCAATGATGTAAACAAGTATATTTGCCGTGATGCAGAAATCTAATAACTCAAAACTCTAGATGTTCAAAAAACTCTTCATGGCAATGGTGTAAAATAATTAAGTTCGCCGTCATGCAAAATCAACCAAACGAGATCTCTACATGAAATGACACATGAAAACGTGCCTATCATGTTATATAATTCGCGATAACGTTTGCGGTGAATTTGGAAATTCTAAAGAAATAGTTATTGTTTTAAATGTGAATAACTTTCAGGATTTATTTGATGAGACAGCTATGTGCTTTTGGCTTAGTAACCAGATGTTTCCATATGGTCAACCAGCTGGCGTCTGTGCTTATCGAAAGTGATTTTGCCCTTTCCTTAGTTTGCAAATATTGGATAAATCAGCCATGTGATACAGCTGATTGCAAACTGAAATAATATTACTATCATAATTTGGTTTCAGTGTCTGTCACCGAATGGTCCAATGGGTTATAAAGGCTAGGTAACTTAGATTTGAATAAAGAAATAGCAACAACTAAAAAACCTTTACAAACCATCACACTTATTATACCCTTTAGTTTAAGATATTATTGTCTGAAGACCATGAGATACGATTGAACACCGACATTTATTGTCTTTAGGCTGTCAGATACGAACGAACACTGTCAATTATTGTCTGAAGACCATGAGATACGATTGAACACCGACATTTATTGTCTTTAGGCTGTCAGATACGAACGAACACTGTCAGTTATTGTCTGAAGGCCATGAGATACGATTGAACACCGACATTTATTGTCTTTAGGCTGTCAGATACGAATGAACACTGTCAGTTATTGTCTGTAGCTATAAGATAAGACCATACATTGATGCTCTACCCACTCCAGCAATGCCTGCAATCTGTGTAAATGTAAAGCATTATAACATTTGAGGAATGAGTCTATGTAGTAATACGACTTGATTGGTTGTAGTGTTAACTACATCGATACAGACATAATGCAAAGATTTAATGAAAAAAGTTTTCCGAAATTCACATCTGTAAGAAAAAGATAAGCGTTTTGCTTACTTTTCGTTCAAGCAGATTCAAAAGTTTATTTTGTTCATGAAGAGTAAGGTTTGTATATCGTTACTCGTGACATTCTTACTCGACACAGTGCAGTGTTTCAATTAAATTTGTAACATAATTCTCTATGTCTATTTTCTTTCTTTTTCTAAGAAGAACAACACACAAAGTTCGATTTAATCAAAACTACTCGGTATTAACTCTTAGTTAGGAACGGGTCCGATGGCCTATTGGTTAAACTATCCGCCGCTGAAGCGGGAGGTCGTGTGTTCGATCCCCGTAGAGTTATACCAAAGACTTACAAAAATGGTACTAGCAGCTGCCTCGCATGGCGCTCAGCATTAAGAGGTTAGTGTTAGAACTGGTCGGCCTGGTGTCAGGATAATGTGACGTGGTGAGACATCATACTACATGTCTGCGGCATGATGCGTCAGTGCTAGACATCACTCTAACGTGCATCACTGCAGACATCGTAGCAATATGACTGACAAATTCATAGAGCTGCGTTAAAAATCCTAATCAATCAAACAAACAAACAAACAGAAAACTTACTGAGTTTCAGTTTTTATCAAGACATCAGTCAACTGTATATTAACGTGGACTCAAATCATTAGAGTATTAATCTAAAGATTTATTTTATCTAGACCGTTTTATCACCTGTCTTCTTTTCCTCGCATTTCAGATTGCCACTACGATAATAAATTGTTTGAAACCTGAGCAAAGTGTGTCCAGATTAATCAGAATCCACTCTACACGAATGCCTATGACGCGTGCTGAGTATGTAGAAACATACGCCATAATGTAAATGAGGAAAATGATGTGAAAATTTGAAGCAACACCTTAAGTATTGTTACATTTGTAGATGAATCGTGGTCACATTTTTAGTGTTATCTGTAAGCATCATCTTATTGTCTAGCAGTTATTCCTATGTGCGATTGATGATGTTTTCAGTTTTTATTCTTTTTCTTACTATTTTGTTGTGAGTTTTAACATATGTTATATATTTATTATATTTTTATTCATTATTTTAACTCCTAATATATAAAAACATACTTATCTAAATTAAATTGTTTCGTTCCTAACCAATTTTTAGGTACATAATTATATTTATCAGAATTTAGTGACTGTAGTCATTCTCTGACACTCAAAAATAAAACAAAACTAAGGACATCCAATGCTTAGGATTTTGTTATATCCTTATTTTCAGCAGAGATAAAAGTTATATTGTTATTATTAAGGTTGTATCTCTTTTCTACATGTTTATGCCGTGCGCTTTTTTCTTCTGTTTGTTCATTTTTGACAATGTGTGTGTCCGCATAAATGTCTGTATCATGAATACCACCGAATACAGAAATTAAAAACCATGTGTCATGGAGATGTTGCAAAAATTGGTCTTACCTTTCAATACGTCCGATGCACATCTTTTTGACTGGGAGATGGGGATTGTCGGTGGTTATCAATGAGAAGTGATTGGTTTGATTTCGGTGTTGTTCTTCACAAAAATATATAAATCAAAGATATCACCACAATGTGTGTTAGCAACATATTTTTCCCTCGAAAAACAGTTTTAATATTTGTGTGTTTGTTTTCATATTTATTAAAAAAAAAGCTTATATTTATTCGTGAATAAAACACATATAACGTGTCTTGTAGCATTTATATTCTTGTTTTTTTCTTCTTCTAGAGTAACGTTGTACAAAGCCAATATTTTAAGAGAATATTCTAACGATAAAGCCCAGAATTGTAATCTTATGTTTCCGCACATGACCAGAATGTCCGGAAAACCATTTAGGGACAAGGACATAATTGTAACAGCTATAGATTAATATCATGGTTTAAACTGGAACCAAATTATTTAATTTAACATGTAATTAATTTAACATGTAATTAGTTTAAGATGTAACTAATTTGAATTAAAAAAAACATGTATTTAATTACATCAGTCTATGTTCCAGTATACCTTAATTCGGGCTTTAAAATTACTTTCCAGTAAACACCAGATGCAGTGTTGTCAGAACTCCTTCAGTATATCCATATTAATGGAAGTATATGTTTATTTCTGCTTTTAAAATAAGAAATGTAATTGTGTTTTATATTCTTTTATACTCTTCCAAAATGTTATTGCTGCCAATTCTGAAATATGTTTGCGACTATTTTATCTTCCTTTAGTATGTGGGAAACATTAATTCATGAGTCTATTTATAGATTGTTAAACATTTTTCTTAAAATTTCGCGGATGCTTTACTTTCGTTGAAGACGGACTGCTGGCAAATATGGCAGATATAGGAACACGTTCAACACTACTTTCTGGAAATTATATATGAAATTAAAATCGGTCGTTTATAAGAATTAGATTATAAAAACGATGTTTTCTTTCCATTCATGCTGGGAATAGGACCCGTATTCTTCATTTCTTCAATAACATGGTGACAAAATGCTTTCATTACATGATATCTGGCAATAACATGTTCAGATCTTCATTGATGTTTGTTGTTGTACATCGATAAATACCGCTAAAATGTCTTTTAAAAACCGATTGAAAAGTCAGTGTTTTTAATTTCTCCAAAGATATTGCCTTTCAGAATCTAAACATTTCTGAAACAAAATAAACCACATTATCCCTAAAATATCGGATTTTATTTTTATTTTACTTTCAATTTTATTAAATGTTTATCCTTGTCATCACATGGCGAAAGACGTAACTGTAGACACGCCATTAGACAATTCGTTGTTCTTAATTATCAATGTTTGTTTATAAATATTATAATATGGAAGAAGAAATAAAAATAAGTTTGAGAAAGAACAGATTAGAGATTTATCAATTTAATAGAGATGGACATTTAGAAAAGATTGGGAGCAATAGTGTCTTGTATAATTCATAACAATGTAGAGGTTAAGTCTTAAAAAGCACCAGAATTTTAACGTCAATGGAAATAAAAAGAGAAGCCCACACTAACGGCACTCGTTTTATAATTGTATATTCCATTTTTTTTTAAATTCTATTTTCAATTCGAATGAACACAGATGGCCGCTATTACCAGCTTGAAGCATCTGTCCTGTTGTTGTGTTGTATTTCATGATAGATGTGCTTGTTGTCTATCTTCGTTTACATCATTGTGTTTCATCATGCATTAGCTGTTTAGGTCGTTAGTGTTTCATCATCTCCTTGTTTTGGAAAGGAGAACAATTAGAATTGTTCTCGAGTGTTTTGCTCTACTGCTACAACGTCCTTTGTTTTAGCATAAACCGCCATCACGTGATGGCCAGACACCCCGTTTATGCTATGATGGGCCATCATTGATTGCTTTAAATGACCATTCCTTGGATATCCATACTACATTGTGCTAAAGACTAAACGAACTGGGACTACATTTATCATTACTTAAATGTAAACGGAAGCGACAAAATAATAAAACGTTGTTTCAAAGATGTCCGGCGTTGCACAGGAAGATGAAATCCAGTTATCTCTCTTTCACCCTTTCCGTCAAAAAATTTAAAATTTCGGCTCTTAAATTAGATAGTTTGGTGCAAATCCATATTAAATCGCCAGCCATGGTTTCAACAATCCCAGAGATACCACAGCTATTGCATTATTCAACGCCAATTCAGTAGGACCACCAGAAAAGCCAACATAAATAGTTAACATTTTGCCAGAAACATGGCGAAAAATCAGGCGATGAGCATGTCACCTTGAAAGGAAAAAAAACCCAAATTGCAACAGGTATATGGTAGACCCTGAGTATAATACTTTCGCACCGTAAAAATGTATGAAGTTCAGTTCGGCGAACTATGAGGTGTCAAGCCATGCCAATATATGATTATGTAAACCTCTGACTGGCGCCTTAATATTGTCAAAGGAACATCAAGTGTGGGTCTTGAAACCACCTTTAATAGACTGTTTGGTATGGACGGTGTCTGTTAATTATGTGAATCAACAACCTCTCTAAATTTAGCAAGGCTTAGCTGACATTGGAATCGCAAGCTTAGATATATTATCTTGAGAACTAAACGGCGGTTGTCTCTACTCTCTAAACAATATTGTAAGAATTATAAGGGAATATAAGCTACTCCGACGTCATTCGGGAAACTTGTTAAACTTGGAATTACAAGATGTTTAAGTACAGGTCAGTTACTATTTGCTCGATTGTTGTAATATATGACAGCAAAGTCATAGTACTTATTGCAGTATGTATACTTTAGTATGTAGAATATTTACTGGGTTTGATTTATTTGTAGTATTTGATATAGTTGCATATTTTCAGATATGAGCAATGTTTATATTATTATCAGACTAAATCCGGGTAATTCCAGACTGAAGTAGGGTAATACCAGACTTAAGTAGAGTAATACCATACTGAATTAGGGCTAAACCAGACTGAGATATGGTAATACCAGACTGAATTAGGTTAAAATACCAGACTGAATTAGGTTGAAATACCAGACTGAATTAGGTTAAAATAACAGATTGAATTACGGTACTACCAGGCTGAAATAGGGTACTACCAGACTGAAGTAGAGTAATACCAGACTATATCCGGGTAATATCAGACTAAATCCGGTCAATACCAGACTGAATTAGTGTAATTCCTAACTTAATTATGGTAATACCAGACTGAGATATGGTAATACCAGACTGAATTAGGTTAAAATACCAGACTGAATTAGGCTGAAATACCAGACTGAATTAGGTTAAGATAACAGATTGAGTTACGGTAATACCAGACTCAATTAGGGTACTACCAGACTGAAGTAGAGTAATACCATACTATATCCGGCTAATACCAGACTGAATTAGTGTAATTCCAGACTTAATTATGGTAATACCAGACTAAATCCGGGTAATGCTAGATATAAGTAGGGTAATACCACACTGAAGGAGGTTAATACCATACTGAATTAGTGTAATCCCATTCGAGATTAGGATTAAGAATTAGGTTAAAAGACCAGACTGAATTAGATTAAAATACCAGACTGTATTAGGTTAAAATACCAGACTGAATTAAGGTAATACATGACTGAATTAGGGTACTACCAGATTGAAGTAGAGTAACATCACATCCGGGTAATACCAGACTGAATTAGTGTAATTCCAGACTGAATTAGGGTTATAACAGACTGAATTACGGTAACACCAGACTGAATTGGCGTAATACCAGACTGTATTAGCGTAATACCAGACTGAAGTAGACTAATACCGACTGATGAAGTGTAATACCAGACTGAGTTAGGGTAATACCAAACTGAATTAGGGTAATAACAGACTGGATTAGGAAATACCAGACTGAATTATGGTAAAACCAGACTGAGATAAATTAATACCAGACTAAATTACCGTAATAACAAACTTCTCCAGATCCATAACTCAGTAGAATCGTTCTCTCATTCAAATTCCAGTTTATAAAATGCTTTCACATTCTGTACGCGATAATTGGTATGTATTTGGAAGAATATGCCTGTTTATGTTTAACAATTTAACCAGTACTTGCCCAGTCAATATATCCATTACAGATTCATCGATTAAGGAGAGTGGCCTCAGACAATACGTTTGTTTCATCGAGTAAGGAGAGTGCCCTCAGTCAAAACGTTTGATTAATCGAGTAAGGAGACGGCCGAAAGACAAAACGTTTGGTGTATCGGGTATGGAGAGTGCCCTTAGACAAAACGTTTGGTTTATCGGGTATGGAGAATGCCTTCAGACAAAAAGTTTGGCTCATCGAGTAAGGAGAATGCCTTCAGACAAAACGTTTGGTTTATTGGGTATAGAGAGTGCCTTCAGAAAGAACCCTTCGCCTATTTGACTATTCAAGATACAGGCTGCCTGAATATGTTAGCAATATTTCATGAAAACTACACTTTAGAGAGGAAATAAAATTATTCTTTTAAAGAAATTCGCACATACATTGAATTTATCAACGTTTAGATGGCAAATACAAATAAATGATGTGATAATAAGATTATTGTTATATGTTCTAGATTAATATTTATTAACCAGTTTTGTTTTGTAGAATAATACTGTCTTTCTCTTTATCAAGTAGTTTTGAAAAATGTCCATCCCTTTCATGGTACCTTTAAGAGTATTAACAAGATAATTCCTCCTATTACAGTATGGTCTTTAATACAGAAAAATCAGACGTTGTCTGAACAGAGTTAACCTATATACTATATAACAAAAAACGAAATCCGTATTGTGTTAATATAATAGTCATTATTTTATCTCCAATTTATTAAACAATTCCGTTTTCTCTGACCTTATCCACAATCGATTGCAAGAATCCTGTATTAGCGTGATACGCTTATTTGTCAAAAACATAGTGTTTGTGCTATTTGTATTAATCTCTTCTTTAATGACTTAGATTTTAGTGACTATTTGTTTAATTAAGATAAATCGGTTTTGGGAAGGTATTTGTTCATCACGGGCAATTAGTCAATTGCGAGGAGCAGACGTCATAATGTACAGTATTTTCAAGACTATATTGTGACTTGTATTATCTTCGTAAAATGGACCAATCCCAATATGTTAACACACGGTATTCTCGTGATATTCTCACGTCTTTTGGTTCATTGAAATAGTACAAATTATGTCTTGGGCGTGTTTCCAGTAATTGGTATAACACAACGATCTAAGGCTCAAATATTAATAAAAAGGAATAGCAGACCCCCACCGACACACCCACCACGTTACCACCACGCTAAATAACAAATGTGTTAATGCAATTTCTTAAATAGGTGGCCTTTTGTTTTATTAGAAAAACTTTATTGTGGCATTAACCTGATTAACAGTCATTTCAATTAACAATTACTGTTGAGGTCATTGGGAATAGAGGAAACATTGAATTCAAGTTAATCTCAAGCCTGTGTTCGATATTTCTTGTTTCACATGTTATTGAGGCTCTATTTAGACTCCAGGTTATTGACGGTAGCCTTATCCGATTTGGATAAGATGGATGATTACAGGAGGGTGATCTGTGCTCTCTGTGGCTTTTTCTTATCCTCCTGTACAAATATTAAATTAAAAATGTAAAATCAATTTAGTTATTTTTTTTATCCAAAACTTACAAAATTGTTCATGAAAATGCAACAAGACCACTACAACGACGTCCGTCCGCGCTGAGCACGTGACATTTTAAGAAAAGGAATATATGACAAGGAAATTAGCCTTTGTATATCACGTAAATCAATAAATATATCCCACATATATTACGTTGATCAAGAACAATAACCCACATATTTACATCTAATATATCTAGAAAGATAACAGACATCTAGTTAGTGCATCAAGAAGATAAACAACAAACACACACATACACACACACAGATATATATATATATACATACATACATATATATATATATATATATATATATATATATATATATATATATATATATATATATATATATATATATATATATATTAGTAATAATAAACATTATACGTTTAAGAAAGTACAAAAATAGCAAAAATATAAATACATCAGAGTATATGTAACACGTAACCGATAAGTTCACCGTATAATAGTGTCATGGTTTGATAAACACTGTTGATAAATCCCAAGGAAAGTGCACAAATATCATTACGATGAACCATATTCTTGGAGGTAACTTCTTAAAATGTATGCCTCAAGGTTTTAATCCAGCCCAAATTTCTTGTCTCTCTCACTCCACTGCAGAGTTGACCGTTATGTGTGCGACGGGAGGAGGAAGTGTAGTCATACAATTATAGATGCTGTAAAGCGCGTAGAGCTTCTAAAGATTAGGCGATAAACAAAGTCCTCATATAATCATTATTATTATTATTTATTATTATTATTATTACATGTATTATTATTATTATTATTATTATTATTATTATTATTATTATTATTAATGAACTATAATAGCTTTCATTTAACTATATTCTTATCACAGCCTCCATTTTATTTTATTGTCGTATTAGAGCTTCCATTTCGTTTTTAATTTAGTACAGTTTCGATTTCGCGATATAGTTTTATAACAGAAAGTAAACTCCGCGTTTTAAAAATATGCGTTCGAGTCAACAGCACCACTAATCTCGATTTGTTTAATTCCTTTGAAACTTATTGCCCGAAGTTGACATCTAGAAGCAGCGCCTGCTTGAGCAGCTAATGTACCAAATGAACTTGTTAAGGAGAATGAGCTATTACAATGTAGCCGATAGGTTCCTGGAAATGACAAATATGTCTGATCAACAGGATTTCGTTCAGATACACCATAGACTTGGGACCTCATCAGTTCATATAGCGATACAACAATCGTCAAAACTGAAATCATGTTGGGCTGAACTGGAGTAAAAATATCTTTTCTGAAATATAAAAAGTAGTTTATATTACACTCTCAACAATTTGTCTTGTTGAAACGTTCGGTCTAAAGCAAAACACATCGATTCACCCAGTTGATGCTTTCCGTTTCTACTGTAAGGTCTATCGATAATAAATTATATTGATAATAAATTAATGTCTACTGTATCACGGTATATCGATCTTAAATTTATGTCTGTTGTATCAACGTCTATGGCTATTAAATTTATGTCTGTTGTATCAAGGTATATCGATATCACATTTATGTATGTTGTATCAAGGTATATCGATATTAAATGTATGTCTATGTCTGTTGTATCAAGGTACATCGATAATAAATTTATGTCTGTTGTATCAAGGTATATCGATATTAAATTTATGTCTGTTGTATCCAGGTATATCGATATTAAATTTATGTCTGTTGTATCAAGGTCCATCTATATTAAATGTATTTATGTTGTATCCAGGTATATCGATATTAAATTTATGTCTGTTGTATCCAGGTATATCGATATTAGATTTATCTCTGTTGTATCAAGGTCCATCGATATTAAATGTATTTATGTTGTATCCAGGTATATCGATATTAAATTTATCTCTGTTGTATCAAAGTCCATCGATATTAAATGTATTTATGTTGTATCAAGGTATATCGATATTAAATTTATGTATCTTGTATCAAGGCCCAGCTGTATCAGGGTCTATCTGTATTAAATTAATTTCCAGCTGTATCAGGGTCTATCCACATTAAATTCCCGTCTGATAAATTAAGTTATATCATATTAAATTCATGTCTTCTGTATCAGGGTCTATGTATTTTCAATTAATTTCCAGCTGGATCAGTGTCTATACATACTAAATTTATGTCTTCTGTATCAGGTTTTATCCTTATTAAATTAGTTTCCAGCTGTATCATGGTCTATAAATATTAAATTAAATTTCAGCTGTATCAGGGTCTATCCATATTAAATTACATTTCAGCTTTATCAGGGTCTATCCATATTAAATTACATTTCAGCTGTATCAGGGTCTATTCATATTAAATTCCCGTCCGATAAATTAAGTTATATCATATTGAATTCCTATCTGCTGCATCAAGGTATATCCATATTAAATTACATTAATTTCATGTATGGTATACCAGTCTACCTACCTCTCACTCACTAAAACCATGGAAATGCCATGCTTAATTGCGAGTCAAAATCAATATTCACTCCCGCCCAAACAATCGACTCATTATTGCTTAATAAATGTTACAATGTCACGAAGTCAGATTGGGACTTTGAAGACAATTTAGAATATCAGACCTCTCGATGTTCCCTCCATCCTTCTCTCTCTCTCTCTCTCTCTCTCTCTCTCTCTCTCTCTCTCTCTCTCTCTCTCTCTCTCTCTCTCTCTCTCTCTCTCTCAGTTGATTAGCTACATTTTTATCTATACATATGGCACGCCAAATCGTTCAAAATGGATGAGCTGCAGCAATCGTAGGGTGAACTGGAGCAATCGTAGGGTGAACTCGAGCAATCGTAGGGTGAACCCGAGCAATCGTAGTGTGAGCTTGGAGCGATCGTGGGGTGAACTTGAGCAATCGTAGGGTGAGCTTATATATATATATATATATATATATATATATATATATATATATATATATATATATATATATATATATATAACAAAAGAAGAAAAGAGTGACACTTGGATTGACATTAACAATAAAATAAATAAGGTAAGAAGGTTCAAATGGTCCTAATTTTGCAATAAGCCTAGCAATCAGACAGTGAAATAAAACTTGGAGAAAAAAATATTCTTGTTAATGTAAATCTGGATGTTTAAGGATGCCTATTAGTTTTAATTCTTCTTGCATTCCTCACAATGTAAAATCAAAGGATTGTAAATACTGATGGTTGACGAGTTTAAGTGAGACTAAGTTATATCATTCTGATGGAGGACACTAAAATTTAAATACAGTCTGATGGTAGAGTCTAAATTGCATACATTTTGATGGCAGAGACCAAGTTACATACATTCTTAAGGAATAGCAAAACAGATTAACCTCAGCAACGTTTGAAGGCACGTCATTGCCAGTTTGTATTTCATATTTTCATGGTATAAAATTTAGTTTCAGTAATAACAGAGCTACATAATTGTCTTGACATGGCATATCCCAATTTGTTTACTATCGCCCACCCCACCCGCATCTAATGATGGTCCCCAAAACTATAACCCTATCACATGCAATCTGTGTAACAAGTTTTTGTGAATTTTCAACTGGCAGTTCAGAAGGAAATATATTTACAGATAGATGGATGGTATATAAATATTTCATGTTCAAGTGTAGGGATAACAAATATAGGTTTGGACTGCTATGTATTTAAATTTCCACTTGTGCCATTGCACACAATTAACACACATAATTGGCGGTTAGGGTTGAGTATGTGTTGGGTCTATTTCCACTCACCCAGGGTCCTCCAAATTAAATAGTTCTCCTTGAGTACATAAACGCCTGGGGGAAGTGGCACCATTCCTTCCCCCAGAAGAAATTAAATATCCAGCTTTGATGGAAACCTAAAACAGTGCTACATGCCCCTAGTGAGTGATACAGCCCTAGAATTCAAATTCATCAACATCATTTAATTTTAGGAGTGGGGTACATGACCAATTATACAAAATATCATTAGGTGCAATATAATTAATTAACTACCCTTCTTTCTGCTGTATTGTAAAGCACATGCTAGGTATAGGTGTTGCTATTCTGATGATATTACCCTTCTTGTACACTAGATTAAAAATATTCCATGGAATATATGCTTATATCATCAAGATGTTTTAAATTTTTAATGATAAACAGAATCCACACAATTAATGAGGTAATCAGTCGTCAGTTTCACTGATATCAAGATGTTTAATGTTTATGGTAAACAAGATTTTTGTATATTAATGAGGTGATCTTACATATGATCAAGCTTGGAAAACAGGACTATCCATTAAGATCTTGATTTCCTTTGAGTGAAATTCATGCGTATTATTTGATGTGGCCTTGCATCTCACTGACTTAACTTGTTACCAATCTAGCAGCTACATATCTGATCAGATTTTAATCTAGGTTACATTTTAATCAGCGTTATTAAATTGTTGAATATTATCAAGATGTTACACAAGCTGATCAAGAGACATACATATTAATGCAGTAATCATTTATCTGATTGACGATAATGACCGAATTCTGGTTGGAGTTTGGTTCACCATAAGCTTATTCACCTCTTTGTCAGACAAATTTCTATAGTAAATCAGATCAGCACATATTAATGACATACTTTACATCTAATTGGCTGAGGTTGTTGACTTTCTTGATTCAGAGACTATATAAGTCTGGTCCAGTTCTATAAAATTCGGTAAATGAGTTGATATAAAAAGACAAGGATGACTTCAATTATAAGCAGGAGTCTGTGCATATTATTTCATTATCTTTAGAACACATTTTTATGAGTATATGGTAAAGCAGGGGGAAAAAAAGATAATATGATGTTTCTGAGAGTGTTCACCTAGGTTGTGTTCTTTCATATACCTACTTTATGCAGTGGTCTCCTGTGAAGTCAGCAATACCAGTCAACCAACTTGGGCATCTTGTTTTTAATTTAGTTCAGAAATATGTTTCTTCTCATCACAGTCTTAAATTGTTGCGACTTGTCGATTCAGTTAAAAATGTGAAAATTGCGTGGCATGTTGCAGACTAAAACAAACAAAATTTAAAATTTGTGCAGAATGTATTTGGACAGTTTCTATTCAGTTAATCATGCTAATTTATCCAGTTATGTCTTTCAGGGTTAACATTACCCATTTCGAATGTTTATCATGATGCCATTACCCCAAACCCCAGAAAAGACAAGGTAGAAAAGATATATATTTTGTCATATCACATTTTTGTTATCATTTGTCAGCCATTGTCTGTGCATACATGAAAAGTTCAGTTATTACCTAAGTGGAAGCTGACGGTTATGTTACCTGTGTATGACACTGCTTTGTAGTGATTTTTTGTTGCTCATTTTGACTTTTTATCAAGTAAACTTCCTACAGGATGTTTATTATTTACATTTTGTTAAAGGATTTCATATAAAGTTGGAGACTTTTTCATTTGAAATAAAAAATATAAATCTCATACAACTTTTGGGTTTCTTGTTTCATTGGGTACCAGATGGTGCTTCGGTAACATACCCACTTTACACCCCTGGAGTTGGTAGTTGGATTAAGGTTTTAACACGTTACTGATTTGTAGTAACCATCCAAAACCGGATGGTTTCTGTGCAATTCTGTATCTTCCTCCAAACTGAAGACCATGTCATGTATTTTCTTAATTATTTGACGAAAACACTAAATTTCATATCAAACTAAAAATAAAATTAGATCATGGAACTTTAAGGATTTGCTTTACATTGATGTCTTCAATAACAGGCCAAATTTATTTCGCGCAGAATTAGCACTTTCAATAAATTTTTCAATTTCAGGATTTGAAATTGAGCTTGAGTTTTTTTTTCTTTGACAAAGTTTATAGGATGCTCCGGTCATAAAATCAAAATCCGTAATCGACATTAAATAAATAAAGTTTAAATTGGTATAATCTTAATGCCCAAATGTATTTAATTAATATGTACTCAAATTAACTGTCTGTGTCATCAAAATGAACGAGTTATTTGATTCAAATTTCCATTATCAATGAGGGGGGATAATGGAGAAATCCTGCCTTCATTAAATATTCGTACATTTAGATATGCAAATGTATCCTCTAAAAACGATGGTTTTGATTGGTTGTACAATACATCCCTCAGAAACAATCCCATAAACCACCAATTCTTTTTCCTGCTTCCGCTTGAACCAAAAATTCGTGCGAACGCTGTTCAAATTTTAGCGATAACTATTAATAATTGCTGCATCTTAGTTACCATATTCTCGATTCATATATATTTAAAAATTGTAGACATATATGTAATTATAATTAATCACGCTTTGATTTATTTTACAGTTTATCATAGTGCGCAAATTTAACAAACTAGTTTGTATAGACCAGTCACGTTTACCAACTGCCAGACCAATTTGAATTTTCGTTTCAGTCCTTTTAAGTTTTATCTATTTTTTGTGAATATTGGCTGAATTTATTTGATACTGTACATGCATTGCTAAGTTTTTTTGTTCATTTATATGTATTGGTGTTTAAATTTGATTACTACTTAAGTAAGAAGTTTAGTTTTCATATTCACATACTAGTTAAGGTATTGGAACTGATAGCGTGAAGAATATACTAGAAAGTATTTTATTAGTTATATTCATTTGATACGTTTTTACCCCAAGATAGTAGTTTCTTTTCTGAAGTGTTTATGATTAACTTTCATTTTATTACACTTGATCTGGTGTGAAAAGTATAATTTAGTGTTTATGTAATTTATATTTTCGTTTCAGAAAGACAGTTACTTCTTTTAAATAGCGGATATTTATTTCATATTCATTGTATATTTTGCATAGCTGCCGCATACTTGTCAGAATGTCGAGGAGCATTTTCGTTGCAGGTGATTCCAATTTGAAGCAATTCGGTTGTCTTCTGAATCTTCCCAACTTATTCCTGTTAACTGTTCCTGGTGCGAAATTGGTTGGAGATGTCACCAATTGTAAATCCAAAGTGTTAGATGTTGTCCGAGCCCAAAAACCTGCTGATTCTTCACATAGGTTCAAATGATGTTGGAAAAGAAGTTGGCATATTTACAAGGTATTTTTGCTTGTAAATTTGACTTTGAAAACATTTATTATTTGTGCCCAATATTTGCAGCATAACTATTATAAATTTCTATTGTATATTTAATTTATTATATTAATCTTACAGATTACAACTGGCTAGTGATTAATTCCGAATATTCTCTCTAATTATAATATGACCAGCGTAATTTTAAATAACAAATTTACATGATTAGCATCCATATTGAATACTCGTCATACAGTCTAGGACAATGACCCTGATGTGTATGTTTTGGGGTCCAGGTTTTATTGCCTAATTAATTGTACTTGTGTAGCATGTTTTGATGTCACCTAGCATCATATTGAGAAGTCAGATTTCAGAAATATCTCAAACTTTATGCAGCCCGTATTGATGCTTTTCTACAAATTAACGTCACAATGATTTAGTGAGATTGTTCTTACTCTGATGCCTTTTTTCTAATAAATTAAAATTCTCACACAATCATGTGGACCTGATTTCAACTTATGTTGGTCTACATTTCATTTGCCTGAAATGTGATTTATGCCTGGAATGCCATAATCAGATTAAGTTGAAGTATGTTTCTTTAACAAAATGAATAAAAACATCGAAGTATTGAAGAAAGTGTTTCAGTAGCTTCATTTAATTCAAGATTCTTGTCACAATTTTAACTGATTTTGGTATTCTCAGCTTCCAGCAATCTACATTTATTAACTAATAATCCACCAAATGCCACAAATAAACAAGCTTAACATCAGGAGGAGGGTAACATTAATTAGGTAATACATATTGCACTTTATGTCAATACAATTTGTACATTGCTACAACAAAAATGAAGTGTGTGGATTGTTCCGAAATCTTGCCATATGATGTCAAAATGGGATATTTGTTTTGCTTAGGACTTGAGAGTTGAACAAAATAACCCTGGTAGCAGATGTTTTTAAATTTTGTATCATTTTCTTTATATTTCCCAAATGGCAGCAGTTACTATGGTGGTGAATTTCTGAAATTTTCAGTTTTATTAGTCATGTTTTGTTTGCATTTTAGCTAATTCTTTTTGTGCACTTCTTGCTTTCAGTTGTTACATAGACTTTATTCGTCAGCTGCTGGAAATGAATCCCACGATGCTGGTCACTGTTTGTAGAATTCTGCCTCGAACCACCAGTAACTTTAAATCTTTTCATTGGAACTCTACTGTTTTACCAGACTTACAAAGAGGATGTGCTGCACTTAATGATGTCATTATGAGCTTAAGCCAAGAATGTGATAAGTGCCATTTTATTGACTATAACTCATTGTTTGATCAAAGTATGCACTTGGCACGTGATGTACTCCATGTAAATATAAATGGTGCATATGTACTGAAAACAGTATTGGAGTCATTTGTTGTTAGTTTGGACATGGAGCAGATAAACAGCACTGAAAAAGTGTTATCCTTGGACCTTGACGATACCCGTATGTCTTATGCCGATGTAGTGAAGCAGTTTCCACCCAGAGATAAACTTAAGTCGATAGATTACAAGGATAAGGTGACTAACATAAATTATTGTATTTACATAAAATCTAAACTTGCTTTAAGATGAATAAGGTCACATATTCACATCAGTCTATATTTGTAAATGATTTTGGTATGACAGCAATATGTCCATGTTAAATCATGATGTTCTGCCCCTATTTGTTTTTAGAAAATGTCAACTTCATGTTTGTTGTTTTTAAAATGACAGGTAAAATTATTAATGTGCTTATTATATACCTAAGAGTAATTTGACTGACCAAATACAGATTTTTTTCTTTACATATATTGTTAATGTTTTATAATTATTTCATTTAAGGAGAGCTGCATTTTTAGGAAAAAGTCATTTATTCCCAAATTCAGAAGGTATAAACGATACAGAGTACCAGTTACAACACAAGTTAAAAAGGTATGAGCATATTGTATTAGATAGAGATAAAGATAAATTGAAAAATGTATCATCTAAAGTAACAAAGTATACTAAAGTCTCCCCCCCTCCACATTGTTATCCCTATTTTCATGAGTCTGTTCGTCACATTTTCACATTATGGCCGTAAATCTGAAATGTAAAGCTTGATATTTTTTCAATAAAACCTGGGTCAGTTAATCGTCTTGACCCGGCCACAACGTCTTTTGAATAACTCCTGTCTTGAATTATATGTTGTATAATTTATTTATATTTTCCTATTGGTGTCATATACCAGTTTCAACTACATGTTCCACTTCATGGTTTTGAGTCAAAAGGTTAGGTTAGGCCTACGTCAGGCTTATCCAGGCTGCAACTTTTTAATGATATCTGGGTTTTCACAAAGATTTCATAGAATTATTAATATGAAACGTGAATCATATGATCATGTGTCATATCTACATCCACCCATAAATTGTGAAAGTCATTGACACATCTATTGTTCATATATCAAAACTCTTATACTCTAGCTTTATCTATGCAGTAACTTTCTTTGGCATAACTGTCTAATGCCTAATATTTTTGCACTAATATTTTAGCGGAATTGTTTCAGTCGACCTGCTTTGTGTTGGGGGTGAAAGGTTGAATCAGTTATACCACATATACAGGCTGGAATTGTTATAAGCATTCTGATTTTTCACATATACAGTGATGTTGGTTATATAAACTCACACACAGATTGCTTGGAATGTCCAGGTATGGTTCAAGGGTTGAAATAGACATAATATAGCTTTTGTCTTGTCTCGGAGTTTGAAAGTCTTGTTAATATTTAAAAATAGTTTGAGGAATTGTTCATACGAATCCGATGCTGTCAAGTCCACTCACACTCCAAAAAAGGAATGTCATAGTTGGTTCCAGTTATGTGACTTTCAGCCTTAACCATCTCACAGTGTGTTAAAATGGCATTAAACATCAGTTCCATCACCATCACACCATTGCTTTTGAACATCAAAAGAGTGGGTGTGGGAAGAGACATTTTTATTTCTTATTAAATCTGAAAGATATTGTACATAAATTTCATGATTATTGTTAGTCTATTTTCCAATAGTCTATCATTCACAAGAAAAAGATATAAATTTTCTCATTTTCACAGAGTGTTTATGTAAATATACCAAAATAACTGTGTCAATGACAGTGACACACACACATACACACAGTATATATCCAGTTCTGTATTGTCTTCACAAAATTGTGAGCTTCATGTTTTAAGCTCATTTGATGTATCAGTATTATGGATAATGGGTATGAATCTGAAACCTTATGCAGCTCTTAAAACAAAAATTTCTGTTCATTTCATGATGTTATCAATTACATACTGAACCATACAATTTTAATAGAAGCAGAGATATTGAGTATAAAAAAAAACAAAATGGTAGGAAAGTTTATTTGAATTCTATATTGAAATACTTCTGGAAAACAAGCATAAAGAGAAATACTGCAAATTACGCTGGTCATTTTGTTCCTTCTTTCAGACTGATCTCTTGACAATGGATGAATTGTGGAATAAGAAATAAAAACAGGCATTGCCAACTTTTAAAAACAGTTTTTATTTTATCTTTCTTTTTTCATTTTTCCTATATTATTTTCGTCTGATATTTGAAAACCGGTAAAAGAAAGCACTGTAGAGTTATAATCCTCTCAATAGTCTTTATTAGAGCTGTACCGATGTCACTTTTTGCCGATTATGCCGATACCGCGTATAGCCGATTATCAAAATTGCCGATACCGATTATGAGACCGATTATTTGATTATCATATTATGTACTCAGGTATAAGCCGACAAATTTAGAAAACAATAAAGGCCTGGAAGGGGGGGGGGGGGGGGCTTATCCGTGGGCCAATGTCAAAACTTTACAGGTTTTAGGTGTTTTTATTGTCTATTGTAACGACAGTACATCTTGGGACAAAAATATCCGTGTTCTAAGACATAGGCATGTTAAAAAAGTAACTTTCGATAACCCGAAAATTATTAAACATTTATGAAGTACTATTTATTATTGATTTTGTTATTATTTTGCATGTGCATATTTTCTGATTTCCACAACACGAAATTACATAAAGGTAAAATACAGGGGGAGGGGGGCACCAGACAGATGCCCCCCCCCCCTTAATAAAAAAAAAAGTAAAAAAGTTTTTATGTATGTAAGTGTTCCCCCAAGTATGTTATTTGTTTGTTTCTATTTTTATTTTTATTTAAATTTCATTTAGTTTTCCCCATCGGGGTTATAAATTGATTTAGGGTATTTATTAAAATCCTTAGCGTTCTTTCAGTAGAGCCTTACTAGATGGGATTTGATCTACCCGCTCTAGTAGTCTACTTTATTCATTGTTTTTTACCATGGCTAGTGGTCTCCTATTTCCTTGTGTTTGCTATTTGTGTTGGTGCTATATGACTGTTTGCTATATAGGTTATATACCTTGTGTTTGTGTTAAGGAAAGCCATTTCTTTCAAATTTGAACCAGTTGTCTTACTGTTATGTCTTTACTAATTCAAAGACATTATCATACCTCTTTTTAGTTTATAATTAAATTATTTTTCTTTGAATTTTGTATAAATGGTAGTGCGTATTATTGAAATATTTAATATTCTTCCGTTTATCTAGTAATATTTAGTTCCTAGGTCCGGACGCCTTGAGCGAGGACCTGTACAAATTTATTTGGCTGTACAGATCCTACCTCAATTTGTCCGTCCTTTAATTATTTATATTTTACTATTAATAAAACTTTCAAAATTGTTTAGAGTCCCTTAAGCGGGACCCATGTCTATTTCGGGATATAGACATGGTAGTAAAAGTATGGATTAAGATCCAGAGAAAAAGGAGTGCAATAAGGAAAGTCGTATTAATTAAAATTTTAGTATTTGGGTACTTTTCCAAACTCTTCCACAGGCCTGTTCACTTCGCGTAGCGCCATGTGATTTAGCCCTATGGCGTCCTCATATGTACTTTTCCCGCACAGGAAATTGTGTATAGATTTAAGTATATATAAACGCAATAAAAAAAAAATTTATTATTTTTTTATTTTTTTATTTTTATTTTTTATTTATTCGTTGTTTCGACCAAAGTGTATTCTTTCAGATAAAATTTCAGCTAATCTGTAATAGCTGTTTCATTTACTACGAATCACCTCTCACGAGTTACTCATTTTCAATGATATAAGTGATCCTACAAAATGAGGTAATAGTTTGAGTGTACGAGGGACACAACCGGTATAATTTACATCTTCACGCAGCATGGTAATAATAAAGGCTAAATTTCTCATATAGATCAACTAAGATCAACATCTATCAATTTTAGTTTTGTCTTTTGGCTGAACAAACATGTAACTTTCCACACAATGGAAAGCTTGATGTTTCAGAATCTCCTTTGTTTTTTTTTGCAAACAGGAAAGTTTCGCGGCACAATACATATGTTCTAATCACTATGTAAATTGAGGCAATGCTTTTGAGTTTATTGCCGACTTTCTATGAGCAAAGGTCGTCGGCTTGCTTTGACGACAACAAGTACTCGTTATTGCTGCGGCAACATCAGATAATTGTAAAACATTGATATTGAATTGTTTTATTTGTTTAGTATATGTCGGTGCTTCAAAGGTGCAGTAAAACCTGTTATGACTTATGAGAGACCGCCTCTTCTGCCAGATGGTGGCTTGGTGAAACACTAACAAAAGAAATAAAAAATAATTAAAAAAAATCCGGAAATGATTCTCACTTACTAGTATTAAAGACAATGAGTTCGTTCACCCTCCAGGCATTACGGATTAACTGAAAGACAGACGATGTACTCAAACCTACACTGAAGCCCTTTCAAACAATTTCTCACTGGGACATAAGGACTATCGGTGTTTTGTGAGTTTTCATAAAGATAAAGAAAAAAATACAAATCTCAAAATTGACTGTGTATATATCCATCATTAGTCCCTTTGATGTTAATCTTACTGGCTATTCACATGACTTTGGCACTACAATGGCGGTTAGCGACATGTACTTTAGGCTGGTTTACTGCAGTTAACAAATGTTACCGGACGCTGGAGTTGAAAATTTCGCACAACTGGCAGCAAGATAAATTCTTTTTAAATACTTTATTAGAGCAATCTCTTTGTTACAAAAGATTAATTGATGGTTCGATGTGTTTATCTCGATATATGGTTATTCGACTACACAGTAGTGTTAGTTAATGAGCAACTTGTTTGCATACTGCATTTATCCCATTTTCTAGTGTTACAAAGGATTAAGTTACGGTCAGTCAAAACGCGACTGTATATACAACTTTTATCAGGAAAAATTGGTTA
The DNA here is from genome assembly GCA_029339505.1 of Unio delphinus. NCBI lineage: Eukaryota > Metazoa > Mollusca > Bivalvia > Unionida > Unionidae > Unio > Unio delphinus. The sequence goes on along the minus strand of JAQISU010000111.1, from coordinate 2,752,464 downwards.
TTTAAAAAAAATTATTTGCATCGGCACCGATTATTTTTGCCAATACCCGATTATACCGATTGTGCTAATAATCGGCCCGATTACGCGTACGGGCGATTAATCGGTACAGCTCTAGTCTTTATCCTTACTAAAAAAAACAAGTGCCTGTGACTGTAAATACTATTTAAGATGAATTATAATGTAAAGAATAACAAAGCAAACTAATAATAATTATTCATGACTAATGAGTTTGTGTGTGGTTTAGAATTTTTAATGAATTTTATATTAAAAAAATCCCTCATATTGCTATGATGTCTGCAGTGTGATTGTTTATAGTGATGTCTAGCACTGGGGCATCATGCAACAGACATGTAGCATGATGTCCCACCCAGTCACATTAACTTGACACCAGTCCGACCAGTTCTAACACTAACCTCTTAATGATGAGCGCCAAGCGAAGCAGCTGTTAGTACCATTTTTGTAAGTCTTTGATATGACTTGGCCATAGGATTGAACCAATGAACTCCAGCATCTGAGATGGACTCTCTAACCAATAGGCCACCAGAGCGGTTCATGACTGATAAAGTCTAAAATAACTTGCAAAATGTATCATTTTGTATCGATTCGCCATCTGTTGTATCAATATGTGTACCACGCCAGGTAAAGTATGCTGCTAAATGAAAGAGCAGATCATGAACATTCAAATTCATTTGCATAAGCAGCATGCAAATCTGAAAATTAAATGATATGAAATCATCAATGTGAACAAAGAAACATTGAAAATTTGAATAATTCACTTAATAATAATGATGTGAAATAACTTACACATGATGAATTGAATGTGAAATATATAAGACTTAATGGAACTATTGCTTTTAATACAGATACATAGCACTTGTTGCATTTAGTGCTTGTAGGAAAAATTAATAATTGTGGCTTATACAGGGTAAAATATTTACTTTATTGTAAAATGGAGCAATTGAACACTTGTGACAAAGAATTTAAGTTTATATTAATAAATAATAGACAATTAAAAGTTACCATACAAAGCTTAAGGTACGGAAAACGTACCATTTTTTTTATGACAAATTGAAATGTTCTTGTTAGCTTGTCTTTAGCATAGGACTCATCTATAATATTTCAACACAGTGAAGATGTCATGTGAACATCTTTTTGACTATAAGGTGACAAAGCCCTTCTGTAAAGATCCATATAATTATCAGCTGAAATACAGAAGGAAATAATCATAAATTACAACGATATTTTATGCGCAAACGAACAGTAAAGTCACTATGGTCTAAAGAAAAAACATGTTAAAAATAATGCTTAATTGATAAAATAATTTAACCTAAGAACAGTAAGTTTGGTGATTATAATATGGTGATAATGATGTTAGGGGTTCTCCATAAAGTATAATTGAAACAACTGTGATTTTTACCACCTTTCCCCTTACAGACTGCACAGAATATATTTTTGTACACCCACTGTGTAAACATATTGGTGAGTCACCATCCCTTTTCCAAGAATAGCTGGGACAATTGAATTTTGAATGATGAAGTTATTAGGATATTCATTAAATAAAAGCAGAGGCTTAAATTAATACTATGTAATGAAACTTTACAAATGAAAAAAAGAAAGTGTTAAACAGCAACTAAAATTTAGTAGATTTTATCAGGTTAAAAAGTGTAATAGTCAAAAATCAGAAAGTGACTAAATTTATGATTTCAACCAATCGAACTGGATTACTGGAATATTTTCAGGCTTGTCATCACTTGGAATGACAAAATTACCGATTTCAATTTTTATCACCAGCTTTGACATCATTGAAATCATGAACATTAACAGTTCTTTTCCTGAGTGACAACTATTGTAAGCTGTGTATAATCATGTGACATTTCATGCTGAACTGTAAATGGTATGGCTTGACAAATTCTCATGAGGCATTAGGGTCTAGATTGCATAATGTCAGATCATGAGATATCCCAACAGGTCCTGTCAGAAAATGAAGAATAAATATGTCTTCCACAATGTGCACCATGGGCAAGAACACTACAAGGTAATCACACTTCATAACTTTAACTAGTAACTGGCTCTGCTTGACTTGGCATAGGAGCTACTTTGCATCTAACTCATCTGCTGGTTTTGATTCTGACTTTACTGGCTTAACATCTCTAAATAAACATTAGTTATCAAGAGATTTTGACAACTGCAGCTGCAGAAAATGCTTATTAACAGTCACCCTGCTGCTAATGCTTTTTCAAAACACTTCACCCTCACACCATGTATACATACTTTATGGATGACCCATTAGTTTAGGAGAAAAAACATATATGACAGAATGAATTAGGTCAGTATCACAAGCTTTATATAAATCATTATATAATAATGGTAAATGTAAATTTATATGGACATGTTATTTCAGAGGTCTCTGAAATGCTTAATCACGCGTATTTGGACGCCAATGTTTTATCTTGGATGTAATAGGTGGGCGGCAACAATCAAAGACTTGCCTGTCATGCTTCAGCCACCTGCTTAGTGGGTAAATGTGTTGATTCATTAGCTGTGTTGATATTTACATTGACATAATTTAGTGGCTGAAAGACCCATTGATATGCAGGTTTCCATTATAAGAGTACATTAAAAAAGAACACAATGCAATAACTGGGTGGCGGGTTCAAAGGCTCTAACTGGTGGCTGGGTGGGACAATGTATTGATATTTACTGTGAATGAATTCAGAGGCAGAAAGAACCAGAGATGTAAATGTGGTCATTTATAAGAGTACATCAAAAACATAAATTTATATTTTATTATTGTCTTAATTTCTGAGCAAAGTAGAATAAGCAGTGCATGTGACCTCGGAATAAATACATGCTGAGACTTAAACAAAATATCATTTACAAATTTGGAAAAGTATTTTGGGGTTAATCAGAAAACTGACAAAAGCTGTAAAGAGATTCAGAAGAGTACTCAAGGTCCTAGTCTAGAGCTGATAGTTCGGATGACACAGTATCTAAATGTATGAAAGTGCTTGGAATAAGACATTCTTTGGACTGATAAAATGTGCATGTGTGTGTGTGTGTTTAACGTAGCTTTAATAATTGTTCAGTCCTATCATTTTGATGTCTAAAGTGCGACAGTTTATAGTGACGTCTTGCACTGGAACATCTTGCCGCAAACATGTAACGTGATGTCCCACGCAGTCACATTATCCTGACATGACCACAGGCTGACCATTCCTAAAACTAACCTCTTAATGCTGACCGCCAAGCGAGGCAGCTGTTAGTACAATTTTTGTAAGTCTTTGTTAGGACTCAACCGGGGATCGAACCCACAACCTACCGCATCCGAGATGGACTCTCTAAACACAAGGCCACCGGAGCGGTGGGGGGAAGATGATGCTACATGTCTGCAGCATGATGCCCCAGTGCTAGACATCACTATAGACTGCCACACTGCAGACATCATGGTGATAGGACTGAACAATTATTACAGCTACGTTAAACACACACACACGCACATACTCATTTTCCAGAAATCCACTGGCAAAGAAGAACTAGTATCTTACGGTCATGTAGTGCATATAAAATATGTACATGATAGGTGGCGCTATGCAAAAAAAAAATCTTAAATTTTCAAGATATTAAACCCGCGATATCGTAGGAAGAAATGTAAATGCAAGAACCAAACTAAAAGTAAATGAATTCTTTCATTATATATAATAGTAGTACTAAATAGTAATAAAACAATGCGATCCTATTACCAATTCTCAAAAACTGATAACGGTAACAGTCTGGCGTATATAATGTATGGTTTAAATTCCATTTTAATTTCAAAACTTATCTATTAAAATATAAACTTTAAACGTTTAATGAATACAAAGTTACATTTTAAACAATAATAATAATAATAATAATAATAATAATATTTGAGAAATTGAGACAATCCACGAAAATTGGTAACGCAAACAATGGTGTTGTCAATTGAATTAGTAGTTAAATATTGTAATAGTAAATAATATAAAATGTAATTATCAGCGCTTAAATAAAACGTGAAATGAATTATTAGTAATGGTTAAAGTATATATACCACTAGCCAGATAACACTATACTATATTTCTAGCAGAACAAGTCTCAATGTCAAAAGGAACTAGGTTGTTTTCTTTAAAACCACAATGTAGAATGAAAACCGTCGTTTGTACCAAACTCATTTGCATATTTGTATATATGAATATTTAATGACTGGCAGGATTTCTCCGTTATCCCAAGTGATATCATCAAAATCATGAACCATAACAGTTCTTTTCTCGGGTGACAATTTTTGTAAGGTGTGTGCGATCATGTGACATTTCATGATGGCTTAGGATAAGTAATTAATTTAAGACACGCTTCTGAATCTCATGCTTATAAAAGTAAAGGACAATACGTGTCTAAAAGGCAATTCATGTGTCTATCCCAGCCACTTTGCATCTAACTCATCTGCTAGTTATGTTTCTGACTTGACTAGTCTTCATAAACATCACAGTTATCAAGAAATATTGACCCCTATCGCTGCAGAACATACTTAGCAGTTACCCTGCCACATATACAGGCTACTGCTTTTTGAATTTTTTTAACACATCCCACCTCCACTCAATGAATACATACTTTATGCTCGACCTATTAGTGTCACAGAAAAAAATAAAGTGACAAAATTAACTAATCATATCATTATCACAAAATTTACCAGTACATACATTATATAATATACAAGTGACCGTTCTGGTGGCCTAGAGGTTAGAGCATCCGCCTCGGATGTGGAAGGTCGTGGATTCAAACCACAACTGAGTCATATCAAAGACTTCAGAAAATGGTAATAACAGCTGCCTTGCTTGGTGCTCAGTATCAAGAGGTTAGTGTTAGGACTGGTCGGCCTGGTGTCAGGATAATGTGCCTGGGTGGAAGATGATGCTGCATGTCTGGGGAATGATAAACCAGTGCTAGACACAGAGGCGTAGCGATGATATTTTTCGCCCGGGGACAAACTATAAAATTGGCGCCCCAGCGATCTTGTGACAGATTTATTACCCTTGTTTTCTTATTATAATGTAACGTTGCAAGCCTCATTTTGGCTCGGCGCCCGGGGACATATGTACCCCCCCCCCCGCCCCCCCCCCCCCTCCCCAGCCCCTCGCTACGCCTCTGGCTAGACATCACTATAAGCTGCCACTGCAGACATCATAGTGATATGACTTAAATTGTTTTAAAGCTATGTTAAAAATCTAAAACACATATTGTAATATACAGGCAAATGTACGTTTATATGGACATGTTATTCGTAAAACTTGAACAGTACTGATTGTTATTGTCACCAGATATGGATTTTTATCATTCAACTTAATGCATCCACTGAACAGACTTCTGATGTTAATGATCAGCTGACTGTAAAATATCAATATGATTACCATCAAGGTTGTAAAATGTCTGTTTTTAGGAGATTTTTTGGATGGATTTTGGTACGTATAGGATATGGGAAGTAATAGACCAGTATATAGACCCAGCTAAGTCTTTACAACTACTAAGGTAACATACATTTGAGTGATGAAGCTGTATAATGTATATTTATCATTTAAGTAGACCAAAAAGGGTCTTAAAACTTGTGTAGTTATGTCACAAAATTTATGAGATTTTTTATTTAAAATGATTAAAATTCGAATTATTCGTTTCCTTTTGTTTAGATTTTCTGTTGTCTACTATACATGAGTGCTTTGATATTTCAGGTCATAAAGTCTGTAATCAGCAATTAAGTTAATAGAAACAATGACCCTCAAGATATAATTTAAGTCTGTTGTTGTCATTTGTTTTAAAATGAATTTATTTTCCACTATAAATCAGATGGCTGTGGGAAACAAAGAATAAACAGACGTTATGTAAAGTCCTAGTTGTGAAAGGGGAGTTACTCTGATATTGCAGTAAGACCAGCAACAAAAAAAATAATCTGATAATGGCATATACTTGTATTAATGTTGGAAATTTAATGTATCATTGTCTTGCACAAAGTGTAATCAACTTGAAAAATGGATGCTACTTCTATGGCACTCATTATGCCACCTGTGCCCTACAGCAACATAAACTTATAAGAAAGAATTAAAAGAAATGTGTTTGTAAATAACCACCCACAATGACTGGAGTTGCTCTGTGATTGTTTGAACAACAACCGGTGTTCCAATGAAAAGTAATAAATTGTGTATAATGCAGCTTTCAAGTCAACACCTGTTAAATGCAAAAGCCAACAAAAAAACGACATTAACATGCTTCACATTTTGATTCTTATTTGCTAACAATGATTAGATTTCCTAGTCATTGACCATCACAGTAATCATATGATCTAACTCTTGTATAGCATTATCAGACAACAAACTGGCTAAACATTTTGTGAAAGTGATAGAAATTTTAAGAAGATATTGATTCTATCTGAGAGCATAGGTTAAGGATATTATTTTTAAACAGTAGTAATCATGGGTTTATTTATCAAATAGTGTACGCGTCAGCTATCCTGACATTTTCCCAAAATAAACTGGTGATTTAGAACTAGTAACCTATGGTCATGTGGTACATATAAGTACACAATATGTGGTGCTATAGATAAAATAAATACCGAAATGTTAAACAATATCGAGATACCACAGAACCAGTATCGTCGGAAGCTAGGACACACCATATTGGTTTTTTCCACAGGGGCTCGTATCGTTACTTACAACTGACCTGTCATACATATACTATAATACGATATTTATGTTGTCGAAATATCTAAAATGGGGAGTCAAGGGTCAGAGGAAACTAGGACTAAGGTACTATATAATAACTACAATATAGCACATGCATGACAGGTCGATTGTAAACAACGATAAGAACCCCTGTGTGTTTTTCAGATTTTTTTTTACCAGTCATGAAAATTAATAACGGTAATAAACGTAGAAGTGTTTTAATCGGAAAGAAATGTAATTGCCAGTACCCAAATAAAATGTAAATTATTTCTCAGTAACGCTCTCAGTATACATACTAATACGAGTACTGCCGTGTAGACAAAATAATGCGATCTTATTAATAAAACACGAAAACTGATAACGCTCATAAATGGGTATGAGGCGTACTGTTTCATTTAATTTCAGTTCTAATTTCAAAACGTGTCTATTAAAAAGTATAAACGTACAAAGAATTCATAGATACGGTTATAATAATAATAATAATAATAATAATAATAATAATAATAATAATAATAATAATAATAACTAAAACTACTAGCGAAATAACCTTGCAATTCAACCAATCCACGAAAATTGATAACGCCACCAATGGCGGTCTAATTTCAAATAGAGCTTAAAAAAATTGTAATGCTAAAGAAAATAACATGTAATTACCAGCGCTGAAATGAAACGTACAATGCATTATTAGTAACGGTTCAAGTATATATATACTACCGGTCTGATAACATAATACTAAATTTTCAGCAGCACAAGTCTCAACGTTAATGTTATTTTCTATAAACCACAATGACCAATGAAAACATTCGTTTCAACAAAGTCATTTGCATATTTGCATATTTAATGAAGGCAGGATTTCTCCATTATCCCAAGTGCAATAATATCTTGGGCACTAACAAATATGCAACTATACAAAATTAAATTTACATTCATTGTAGGGTGCAGTACGGAAGAGGTAAAAGTGATTATATATTAAGTAGGTACTAATGGGAAACTCTAGGCTTAAAGGACATTGAAGATAGTTTGTGACTTTTCTCAACCATCATTGTTCAAACCAATCCATTATGAAAGTCACAATGTGTTGTTTCAAAAATTGTTTTTCCCCCAAAATGTCGAAATCATTCCACTACATACATCCAAGGTGATTATTCTGGATTGACAAGAAAGGCTGACGGCACTCTGACGAGTAAATGCTTAGACCTGCAAGTATGTGTCCCACTTGGATATTGTTTTACTTGTATTAATACTTTAAATAATAGCATAACATTAATTTCTCCTTCTAGTGTTTATACTGTTAATACAGATTCTATAATGACGTATTCATACAAGAAAATTTAATAAATATATTACAAAAATTATTTATAACAGGATGATGATGATTAAAGGTCTGTAAATAGCAGTATCTCTCGAGTTGTATTATTCCTTAAGAATGTATGTAACTTGGTCTCTGCCATCAAAATGTATGCAATTTAGACTATGCCATCAGACTGTATTTAAATCTTAGTGTCCTCCATCAGAATGATATAACTTAGTCTCACTTAAACTCATCAACCATCAGTATCTCAATTCTTTGATTTCACATCGTGAGGAATGCAAGAAGAATTTAAACTAATAGACATCCTAAAACATCCAGGTTTACATTAACAAGAATAATTTTTTTCAAGTTTTTTTTTACTGTTTGATTGATTGCTGGACTAATTGCAAAATTAGGACGATTTTAACCTTCTAACCTTATTTATTTTAAAGTTTATGTCAATCCATGTGTCTGTATGTTCTTATTTTATTTAATTATCTATGTATAAGCTCACCCAACGATTGCACCAGATCAACCTACCATCGCTCCAAGCTCACCCTACGATTGCTCCAGTTCACACTACCATCGCTCCAAGGTCACCCCACGATTGCTTTACTTCACCCTACAATCGCCCCAAGCTCACCCTACGATTGCTCCAATTCACCCTACGATCGCTCTAAGCTCACCCTACGATCGCTCCAAGTTCACCCTACTATTGCTCCAGTTCAACCTACGATCGCTCCAAGCTCACCCTACGATTGCTCCAGTTCACCCTACGATGTATGCATGTATGTATGTATGTATGCATGTATATATGTATGTATGTATGTATGTATGTATGTATGTATGTATGTATGTATGTATGTATGTATGTATGTATGTATGTGCTTGCGTGCGTGCGTGCGTGCGTACGTACGTACGTACGTACGTAGGTACGTACGTACTCAGGTACGTAATGAGGTAGGTACGTAGGTATGTACCTATGTATGTATATATCTTTGTAGGTTTGTATATATCTATGTCAGTAGGTATGTAAGTACGTCTCTTTATACACGCAAATATCGCTTTTAGAATTTAGTGATACCACCATTATATACCAAGGAGTGTATTATGGTGCAGACCGGATTTGACCCTTCCCAGCTTCAAGAACAAGTGGTATCCTAAATGACTTAATACTACTTAATAATCTTAGCATGTCATAAAGAAATCAAAGTGAATCAGTAGTTTTATTAATCATTGTATATCATGACTTTTATTTCCCTGGACTTGTTTTTTTTAATTCTTAACTATAAAAAGAACCAGTAACTACAAATTAAATCGCCAAGAAGGGGCTTTGTTTTTCCACATCCGAATTTCAGTATTCGTCTGTTCCATTCATAAATTACAAAATTACAAAATATACCTGGATATTGAATAAACTCTTAATTAAAATAAATTTTTTAATTAATCAAGGTATGAAAGAGAGAAATCAAATAGCATATTTTATTTTATTTTCACGATTATAGCCAGTCATACTTATGAATGATTTAACTGGTATGTGCCCAGAGTGATCCAGTGGTCTAAAGCGATAGCCTTTACCGAGTACTGCCAACTCAACACTGTCCGCTTCCGTTCGGGTCTTTGCGAGGCCAATTTGGGAACGTGATACAGCTGTTGGTATCACGGTACCAATTGTTTTTCCATAGACTTCAATGCTAACATTTGGAAAGATAAATATATTTTCTATCCTAATTTAGCGTTCATCTCACACACTGTTATAGAGAACAATGTTAGATTGTCAATTTGATGATGACAAAACCAGGTACTCCATTGCATTTAAGAGAGATAACTCTGCTGGAAATAGACAGGGGTATGAGTTATCTAGTCACAACATACCTTTTTTCAGTCATGTCTATGACCTTTTCAAAAAATCATAAAAAATACAAAATATGATCTGTATAGGAATTAACATAAATTCACATGTTGCCAAGAGCCTAAACTATTTTTTAAGCCTAACAGAAAGTACAACTCTTACATAATCCACAAATCATAGCTTGTGTTGTTCTTTATGTCTGAATCGTATGGACACTACACCTTAAGTCACACCCACATGGACTTGCGCAATTGGTACGGTTATATCTGTTAGTAGTTTCTCATGGGTCGGTGGCTCTTATCGGAGCTTTTCTGGGTTGTTTCCTCACCAGTTATGCTGGCCGCTACGTATATCCTTTCTGGCGCTAAGAAAAGGTGTTAATCCCAAACTAAACATAAGTAGTTATTTCTCACAAGTTTAAAAATGTTTTCAACTTATTTGTGCATCAACTTACAAGTTTAAACAAAGCAACTTTCAACTTTAAAACTTTGAACCTTTTTTAAAAACGTTTAACATCACATTCCTTTCTTAAATTTCACCTTCTTTATATATATTTATATATTTATATAAACTGCATATATCTTTCCTGCATATGTTTTCACACACACACACACACACACACACACACACACACACACACACAAACACACACACACACACACATAGCCAGTTATAATGGCGGAGGAAGATCCCAGGAAAGCCCTGGAAAGAATCACCGACTCACGAAATGAAACTGGAAAGCTTTCTTACATGCCCACACAGGCCGAATCTGAGACTCGAAGCCACGCAAAGAGAGGTGAGATGGCAACGATCCTTAACTGTGAGTGATTTTGACCACCGGGCCACTCGATGCCCCAATTTGAGAGGGGACTTGAAATATGCTTGAGTATGGTACGGTGGTAGATACATAACAAAGACCGGTCTCAGGAAACAGATCCTGCTCCTTTCCGGAACAACATCACAGAAGCAATTAAAGTCATTAAGTCGGATCTAACTGTTGTCGTATTTGCTGTATCTGATTTAAGTAAAAGAATGCATTTGATTACGAATTTACAATATTAAAACATCGTTATTGTACTTGCTAGTAAAGTCACAGAGAGAGAGAGAGAGAGAGAGAGAGAGAGAGAGAGAGAGAGAGAGAGAGAGAGAGAGAGGGAGAGAGAGAGATGTCACAAGAATTCAGACTGTTTGAATTATAAAAGACATGCAAATTTTATCTCTTCTGGAATTTTTTTTACAAAGGCAATATTTTTATTCATTTATTTATTCATTCATTTTTTAAAATGTAATTTTATTCAAAACTATCAACAAGATCTCAAAATGGCACATTTCTTAAGTCGTGACAACGACCGTCATATTACGTTACGAATTTGTGTTGGAACAATGGACGTACATTTTAAAAAGAAATATGTCCTATTTGGACAATATTTAATATAGAGAGATTTTGTAACGCGGTAGGATAGGTTACTATTGACTTCAGTTGAAAGAACTAAATTGGCCTGTATATGCTCTCTAAATTAAAAATAAAGATATTTGTTCCTCATTGGTTTTCAAAAGACGATTAAAGAATAACAAAATCGACATTACGTTTAAAATTCATATAGCGATGGTTGAAAAAAATGTTATTTAATCAAATTGATTTAAGAAATATTAATTATGACTACATATGTATGCTCTTTCATTCAAACATTATTTCAGCCGAGACTGGTAAAACTTAATCAGGAATTGATTTAATTACTTTCTGTAAAAAAATCGATTCTCTCAGATAAAAATATAAGTTAATAGATATTTAATCGGGTTTAAGTATTTCCGTTTCCTACCTGAAATGCTGATTTTGTCCCAGACCTAGATCGGACAGGCTGTGTCGTTTGCTACTGCATAGTATGCTTGGTATCTGCTCGTGAAACGAGTCAATATTGCTTGTAAATTATTTCTAAAAGCGATAACAAATATTATTTGAATTTGCCGAGCTTTTCACGTGTTGAAAATAAATATTGAACTTTCAGTCTATAATTTAAACACAGTAAACTTGCGATGTAGCTCTAATAGACTGATATATAAAAATTCCTGGAGAATGGGAATTCGATAAGTGGCAACCTGATTATTCTTGGAGATTTCAACTTTCATTTTGACTTTCTTGGAAACCTATACACATCAAACTTCTTAGATGCTATTCCTGTTTTCAACCTTAAATCAAATCAGATTTGCATTATATGCCATCTGGACGTATAAGTACCTAACCCTCCAAATTTATTTGCTGCTAAGAGAAACGTCCGCATGATACATATAACCAAACTAATGCATGAAATCATAGTAAACCAAAAACCTGACCTCTAACAACAGAACAACTCTATAATTGTGTTCATTGCATGAAAAGCATGCCCCAGCCACCAAGTGAAGAGTATCAATTCAAAAGTGTTCTCCGTCGTATAGCAGTGTTAGGGACCAGATTCGCACTGCAAAAAGACACCGCCATAAAGCCGAGAGGCTTTGGCATTCCACCAGACTCACTATTCATAAACAACCATATGAAGCCGCTAAGAAGAACGTCTCAAGCATTTAGGCAAATTATCCCATTACAGTACTAAGATCACGTACGTACGTACGCACGCACACACACACAAACACATACATACATACATACATAGATACATACATACATACATACGCACGCACGCACGCACGCTCACACACACACACATACATACATACATACATACATACATACATACATACATACATACATACATACATACATACATACATACATACATACATACATACATACATACATACATACATACATATTGACTGGGGTATTTAGTTCGTTATACACCTTTGTATGACGGCCCCAAAAAGGTGACTAACTGGGCAAAAAGGAAATAGTTTCCTATCTGTAATACAATCCGCCGTTTCTATAAATCTATTGCAGGATATTAGGTGGGGTATTATTAAAAAAAGTTTAATTATATTCTGCATGATTGCAGGCATGATTACTATCCGGATTTAAGCAAGTGTTGATCAAAGCGATGCAAATGAATCAGTAAGAACAATAGCATTCAATGACGTTATATGACCGGGATTGTTTCTGTCGTTAACTATCCGGTGTCACTGTGTATATAAAGCCAGAGAAAAAGCGCAGACGGAATAATGAACCAAGTATCAAAATATCAACAGAACTCTAAATAGAGAAGTAAAAGAGATAACGGCCGAAACGAAATAATTGTCAAAAAGTGTTACATAAGGACTGGTGCATAAACAAAGAGAAACAGAATAACATACAAATTACATTACAAAAGAGAAGAAGAGAACCAATATAGTTTTTGGAAGAGATCGAACAGCCATGCACATACTAGTTGGTGGAGTTTTGTCTTTCTGTGTAAGTATTATGCCATGCTTGAATTTGTCATGATTATATTACGCAAATGGAATTTTAACAATCTAATTGAAAACAATCATTATTAATTACATAAATTTTATAGTATTTAGCTTATGCTTGGACATTCTAATAGAAGAAATCATCAAAGATTATTTCAGAGTATTTAACTGGTATTTTGTCAATCCGGTATACGTGAAGGTTGTTACCAGTCCATTGCATGCAAGGTGTTCAACAATCAATTGCATCATGACAAAACAATTCCAAACAGGTTGATCTGCAAACGCACAAATGTGTGTTGTATGATATTCGCTTTTAAATTAAAAATAACAACTTGTAATTCCAGTCAACTCATTATTAGTTATGGATACATCGAAAATGAAAAAAAAAACTTTAATTATTCATTATTGTACTGCGAATGCAAGGAAGATGTAAAGATTTACAATTTGTCATTATCATATATATATTCAACATTATCCTCTTTGATGATTTTTTGGTCTTTATGTAGAGTTGTGTTTGTTTCTTAAGAAGATATCCAAAAAAATTGGTCTTGATTGTTCATATCGCTTTTAGGTTCTCTATGGTTTGGTGTCAATTGTTGGCATTTTTTTAGGTTGTATACTGCATTGGTGTTGATATCTTTTTCAGTTTTGCGATGGAATTGGTGTCGATTGTTGTTATCTTATTAGGTTTGTATATGGCATTGGTGTTGATTCTTGATATCTCGTTAAGTCGTTGATTGGCATTGGTGTTGATCGTTGATATCTTATTAGGTCGTTCCATGGCATTGGTATTAATTGCTGATATCTTATTAGGTTGTTTTGTGGCATTGGTATTAATTGTTGATATCTTATTAGGTTGTTTTGTGGCATTGGAATTAATTGTTGATATCTTATTAGGTTGTTTTGTGGCATTGGTATTGTTTATTGATTTATGTTTAGGTTGTTCAATGGCATTTTTGCAATGGACAGAGAATAAACGAGGATTTACAGAAGTATAACAATACCCCTCCAAACATGTTTAGACGCGAATCTCCGACAAACAAAACGATGGATCAGCTCATTATGGATGCTATGGGAGGCCTCAAAGGTATGTAATAACATATATAAATTTTAATTTTAAATTTATTAACTTATCTGTATTAAAATAAATCGTTCAAAAGATTTAATGCTGTAGAACTCTGATGAAGGTGTCATGTCAATCCGGTCAAATGATATAGTTTTACTTCATATCTAGGTACATTAGGTACATCCGAAATATCTAAACCCGATAACTTTCATGCAGTCAGCAGGCACAACAGCACCAGGAACACCAACACAATAATAGAAACATATCCGATATTAAGCAAGATTACATGCAATAATTTCCAAGAAACTTTTCACTTCACGAAAATGCATTTAAAAAGTATTATAAACATCGAACATAAAATATACAAAAGGCAATGTTATGCAGATAATATATTTAATAGAGGTTTAGTATAAAGCTACATGATTGGCTGGATTCAAGATCTTATGATACAAAGTTTACATTTAAATACATGTTAAAAATGATCTTTTTACTGGTAAAATCCGCTCGATTTCTGTGAAATCGTGGATTCGGAACCTCACCGGCGGTAGATATCGCCTATAGCATGTATAAATGCCGTATTAAGAAATTCATTAACTGTCGAAATGGCGAATCAAGAACTCATTAGCTGTAATAATTCCGTATTAAGAACTTCACAACCTGAAGACATATTCAACACCTCACAAATAAACAAAATTAATTGCTCAAAATCACACCGACTTTATAAATGCCGTGTTAAGAATCTCACAAATAGAATAATGTTATTCATTTGGAGAACAGGCATTGATTCAAAATTAAATAATCTAAGTTTTTCAAGAGTTATTTCGCACCGTGTATCGCTTGATGTCAATTTTCAATACATTAAATTATGTCAACTCCAATCTCCCTGATAATAACGGAGAAGGAATATTATGAACCAAAAACGGTGAAATATGAAAAAATGTCTTCGTAAACGCAAAGTCAGTTCCATCAAGACATGCGACCCTTTTGAAGGCAATAGCAATTTGTATATTGTATTAGTCACGTAACGAATCTCGAGGCTCCATCTATCTACCTGCAGCTGTCTATCAATCGCTTAGTTTTCAGCCTTTCGGTTTGATCCCTGCCCACACTCAAACCAGAAACCGATAAATTAAGTAATATCATCTGACCACCAAGCGTGTTAGCAGTCACCAAACTCTAGTTAAGTTTTCAGAATATTTGAGAATTTACCATTTGCTTACGTGGTAATAGATTCTTGTTTTTTTTTTCCTCCATAGATTTGTGTTGGTAAATCTTATGCGAATTAGTTACTATGGTTTCTGATTTGCAATTACTTAATTAATCTATCGCCCAGACATAAATAATTCGCCTAACCAACAAACATATAATCAATTAAACATACAACTTAGCTCATCAAAATTGGTGTGAATGTTTTATTATTTACTGAACGTTTCATGCAAACTAATATCAATCATCCATTATTCTGATAAACGGAGTGATGCTTCGCACCTTTGTCAGCAATGATATTGGTCGGCAGGGTCAGTATACTACAGGTTATAATTTGTATAATAACTACAACGCAGCTGTATAATTGGGTACTCCATTTTTAATCAGGGCGTCACAATTTAGAAGGTCATTTATTAAGAGATTTGAAGTTAAAATTTTGTATATAGGCAATAAAACCATTCACGTTTTATCCCCCCCCCCTTATGTGTTTTTAAAACAGTGATACATTAAACGAACCGAATGTTTCTCTCTTTATGAAATGGAGCATGATTCGATATCAAGTGGTTCCTGTTTCTATTACCATCTTGTAATAAGGTCAGATATTTCAAGAATTGTGAGTGGTGCTAGTAGCTCGGGTTTACTTTATAGTATATGAATAAATTTCTCCTTTATCATTTATAGTATATCCAATGTCTGTGTGGCGCATATATTAGTATTCATCCTAGAACGGGAAATATAGGTCTTTAGTGAGAAAATGCTACAGTATTTTATTTACAAGATTTATATTGGATCATCGATCGATCGATCGATGTACAGAGAGAGAGAGAGAGAGAGAGAGACAGACAGACAGACAGACAGACAGACAGACAGATAGACAGACAGATAGACAGAGACAGAGGGAAGAAGAATAGAACGGTATTGAGTTTCAAAGTTTAATTTGTATGGTTTAATGTTGTTGTTTTTTTCCTCCATAGGTGCTCTCAATTTAAAAACTATAAATGGTGGCATCCTTATGGAGTTAGACATGTTATTGTCTAAACAACAATACTACAGTCTTTATGAGCAACCAAACAGGTATGTTACATGTCGGGGGAAGTCCAAAGTTTTCAATGTTGTGTTGATAAAGGCATTTCTCTTACAAGAAACGGAAGTAACAATTTTTGACTCCATATCCTCGGCCCTATCTTTATTTTTTATCATTTGTATCTGTTAATCTTCTTTTTGTTGGCTTCTTTTCTCAAACATAACTTACTTACAACAGAACATAATCAATGGACGTCAAACCAGCTGTGTATTGAATACAATTTCTTTAAAGTATGATGAATTAAGTTGAAGTAGATGTATCTAGCATGAAGATCAATATTAAAGTTGTATCAATGAATACAGCGGAAATAAATATCTGCTCTACCATATTATTTGTATGAGCTTTCCACTTGAAAACAAAAGGCTGTAATATTTTATTAAAACCTATAAACAATAGTGATTTAAAAGAAAGAATATGTTTAAGCCAGAAAATCTCTCTCTCTCTCTTTCTCTCTCTCTCTCTCTCTCTCTCTCTCTCTCTCTTATTTATATATATATATATATATATATATATATATATATATATAATTTCTTCCAACAGTACACTGATTCGAAGTAAGCGTAAAGCGATTCGTACTCCATCGTTACGTTGGACAAACGGAGAAATTCCATATCGTTTCTACCCGGGACATTTCAGTAAGTTAACGTTGATGTAATGAATGCCCATGCTTTATAGATCTATTCAAGAAATTTATAGATATCTCGATAAGTTTCATCATTAACTGCACTATTTTTAATCTATTCTTTTTGATAAAATATTGTTAGGCATAAAAATGTCAAATAATGTCGTACGGATTCATTCTTACATATAAAAATGATATGTTTAGCAGCAGAGGGGGTGAATCCTACAACGTTTTCAAGCAAAATTAAGGCTTCTATGGCTGAGTACCCTTAGGTGGGAAGGGTATATACCAGTCATAAGGACGTATTATGTGTTATGGAGAGTGATCGGGACATAAAAAATCGAGAGAAAAATTTTAAAAAAAATAAAAAAATTAAGTCTCCATTTGCCAAATGGGGACTTAGTGATTTTGTCCTTGCAAGGGTCTCCGTTGGGTTAACAAACTCACCCGTTGATTATCAAGTCCGGTTCGAGGGTCTTTACGATTTCAACCGAAATTTGATCAAGTCCGATACGATATCGTGACCTCGGGTTTAGGATTTCACAAACAGACTAATTTGTAAAACCTCACCTTGTAAATCAATCAGATTATTGGACTGGTCAGTGAGTTTGAAATTAATTCTGGTTAATGAATCATTATGACATCGCATATAGACTGGATTAGTTGGATCCTCAATTATTAAAAATCCTGGAGGGGTTATTGGTGCAAATGAATATAGAATATATCCTTGCTGAGCTTGATTTGATCGTTCGAGATTAATTTGATAGCTTCCTTCGATAACATCGCATACTAAATTGAGCGCAATCACTGAGGATATATTCACGTTGAACGGAGCGATATGTCTGCCGCCACCGTCTGAGTCATTATTATGTTTGAGGATTTTTATTTCTGGTGATGCAGTTTTTCTCCATGCATCATGAATTATTTTAAAACCAACATCGATGGCATCACTGAGAAGTTTTTTTAGTTCTGGTACGTTATATCCTGGTAGCTTGAATGTTGGAATATCTTTGACGGGGATTTTATAGTCTGTTGCAAACTCTGTTCTCGATAGGGGATTATCGTCATCTAATATATCCTGAATAATTTTCAAATTAAATGTTTCCATATCGTCGATAATTTTATTGCATGTTTCTACGACACTGATAAATTCATTTCGGGTGAGAGAGCCGGATTTAAGAGATATTAACAACAGCGAAAAATCATTATTCATTGCTGTGAAATTTTCAACGATGTTAGGTTCGTCAATAAAATGATATCCCTCTATGCTATCCCCATCCTTCTCTTTCCCAGTTGCGTGGTATCCGATACCAAAAAACTCTATAGTGATTCTGTGATCTTTATAACTCTTTATTGGATTATTGGGTTTTATCCTGTCGGTGACATAATCATTTTTTTTGTGGTTCGGGTATATCAACGAGTTTTCCTCGGGGTTGGTTTTCAGGCCATCCTAGTACGGTTCTAATAGAACTCTGATAGATATCTACGACGTATCCTTCTGTGCTTATTTCAATGACAGATGATAGCGTGGGTTCATGAACCGTTATAGCTATTTTTGATTCTTTTCCAGTAATCGATTTTATTCTACGTGCTAATTCATCATTGATTTGTTCGATTTGGTATGATCCGGTTGGTATGGAAACGACGTTCCAGTCTGGGGTACCGTCGACTTTATTCTTATTTGCAAATACCAGTGAATTATTCGGTTGTTGACCGCCAAGTGATTTTGATCTGATATTAGGCCAACTGTGATACACTCGTAGTTTTGCTAGCGCTATCTCCTTCACGGGGACTGGGATAGGGAAATTCACACTGAATTCTGGATTCGTTGAGGTTATTGAGATCATGCTTGTTTGTACTGGGTTCGTGTTCTCCACTATTTGTTGAAGTAATTCCATCGGTGTTGTCATTGTTATTATACTCATGATGTATTTCTAATTTTGATATCGCGGAATCATAAATACTGACCATCGCTGAGAACTCACTATCTGATATAATTGTATCATCGAGTGATGACGATATCATTGAGGATAATTGCGAGTATGCAGTGGATACAACATGAAATTGAATTAAGTAATCTTGCAGTTTACTCTGGCTGCATGACGATATTTTTTTTGTGATCCCGGTTGATATACCCGCGATTGTAGCTGCCGCAGAAATGCAAATTGGAACTACGACCGGGGCAATCATTGTAACCGATGCAAGTATTATTCCGGCGCCAGCGAGAACGCCTGACACCGAGTACACAATAACATCAATTGCGGTGATTCTTCGTCGGTATTTTTTTATTTTTATTGGATACTCCTCGGCGAGGGTTTTGAGTCTAGTTTGAAATTCTCTGACCTGATCATAGCGATATTGCGATGATGAAATCATTTTTATTTTAAAAATGCTAGCGTTTTCAATTGTGAAATCCGAAGGATTTTCTTTTCAATTTAGTTATTTACTTAAATCCGCTACGAATTCCAAATACCACGTTGTTGAAACCCTAACCAAATTTTTATCAGTAGATGTTATCGTGAACATTTCAGTTGTATCCTTGTCAATGATCGTTGAAATCGTATTGTTGACCCCGGATGAACTTGACGATGAAATATTGAATTGAGTCGTTGTTACTAGTGTTAATCGATAAATACCTTTAACAGTTGCAGTGATATCTAATTTGTTGTTTGTAGGTGTCCACGCAAATGATCCGTGTTGGATCGTGTATACTACGTTATTAGTTTTCTCATGAGGAATTTTTGTTTTTTCAATGATTGTTATCATCCTCGGAAAATCAGTTTTGATGTCTTCGATGAAGGTTTTCGTTTCAGTAATAAATGAATTAATTTCAGCGATAGATGGTGTAACTACAATCGGAGACCCAAAGAACTTATGAACAACATTTCTACGAAAATTATTATAATTTTTCAAATGATCGTCAAATTCCCTATCGTATTCAGTGAATCTATCTGTAATAGTCGAGAAGAGTACACCCGGTTTGAGTTTACCCTGATCGGAAAATAACACGATAGTATCCTCGATTGCGTTTCGTTGTTTAACCAAAATATCATCCAACGACACATTACTGGTTTTCAATTTACCCTGATCGGAAAATAACACGATAGTATCCTCGATTGCGTTTCGTTGTTTAACCAAAATATCATCCAACGACACATTACTGGTTTTCAAATTGCCCTGGCGATCTTGCAATACAACTATTTCATTGGGTTCAACACTTGTTAAATTCAAAGTCTCAGCTATTTCATCTTTAATTTTTTTTTTATATCACCGGTTGCAACGCCATCGGGTTTAGGTTTCAGAGGTCTTCCCCAAATATCAATCATATTATTGTAAAACTCTCTCTCTAAAATCTTTGTTGACGACTTCGTCGTTGTCAGCGATTACTAGTGTATTCATTTACGACAACATGTGGTGGTTTTCCCCTTGGGTTACCCAAAGAGTTAGAAATAGCATCAAGAACATTTAATACTTCGCTGCCACATATTGGTGGATCAATCATCGTTTGTGTTCGTAGTGTAGAATACCAAGTCTTCATTGGAAACGTTTTTATATAACGCATAAACTCTTTTGGCGGGGCTAATCCATATGAATCAAAATAGACAATCCCACGTGGATCAATAGCGTATGCAACCCAGTGAGTTCCAAGTCCGGTGCTGTTATCGAGATTAATGATTCCAGGTTTCAACGTGATTAGATTGTGCTGGTAATTGATCCTTCATAAAAACACCTCTGAAGTTTTTAATCGCGAGTTTTTTAGCAGCATCAATTAAATCAATTTTTTTATAACCCTGCCCAGTTGCCTTTTTTAGTGCCATTCCTGCCGCGGTACCAACAGCCTCTAACGCTGCCGCTTTAGCTACCGCTGGGGCTGCTGCTGCAATCAACGCTGGAATCGCAGCTAACAACGGGAATATACCACCTGATTTTATCATATTTTTGATCGCAGCCGCAGAAATAGTAATCTGGACACCTTTTTTTGCTACAAGTGCATCATTGAAATGTTTTACTTGACGAGTTGTCAGTGACAATTTATTTGCCCCACCATTCATTTGATTGGGTTTCAGTGTTATTGTGGTTCCACATTGCTTAGCTGATTTGGATTGCAATTTTTTGAATTGACCAGGTGTCAAAGACACATTGATATGACTATACGACATTAAACATAATAGATTAATTCTAAATCGAGAAAATCGTTTACGATTTCAATTACATGTTTTTGGAAAAATCCGAAGGATTTTCAATCATAGATTTTCTACAGACGCATCTACCACTCTCATTCTTCCTCCAACACCTTCGAGTAGCATTGATTTGTCACTGAGAATGACAGCAACTGCTCTATAATTAGCAATACCACCAGGACGGGTTACATTAGGTCTAAAGTGTATATCAACGACAGACTGTCTTGTTAAATCAAGATGTTCCAGCGAAAAGTAATAGATCGGGTATAAACTCTTAAAATCCAATTGTGATATTTGTAGACCAGTATCGACATTTTGATCGCGTGCCATAAACGACAACAATCTATGATACACGCGTGCAATATGATTTTGACCGTAATCAAGTTGTACATCTTCAGATGGTTCCTGCTGACCGTTTATTCTCAATGAGACCTCTTTAACACCTAATGGATCAAATATCATATGACTGAAACGTTGATTGCCAACTCGTGTGTTATCCTGTAACGCTACAAATATATGACGTGGCGCAGCAACACCTTGTTTTGATGCTAGATTCCACGTGAATAACCCGTTGATATTTGATTGTTTAACATCCGTGGTCACTGATAACCAACTTAACAACGACTTTCCTCCTTGATCCATAAATGATAGTAATCGTCCTTCTGCGGTGATTGATGGAGTCAACACTGGCATCCACAATGATATTTTTGTTAAATTGACTTTACCGGCATCAGCATCGGGATTTGCATTGTCTGCTGGAATCCTCCAAATTGCGTCATTATCATCACCCTTTCGTACAAGCGCTACTGTATGCTTCGCTTCGTAGATAACTTTTCGGACGTTTCTACAGAATCCAAATATATGATGCAGTGGAATCGCGCATGAAAATAATTTACGCCGCCCCTCAAACATTGACATGCGTGTTGCAGCTCCTAGATTGAAATTAACATCGTTGTTTATAATTATATCCTCGGCATCAATATTAGCAGTGCCAGCATTATTCTTTGGTCGTCTTACAACAAATTGAATTCCTCCAGCGGTATTTTTAACATCCTTAGCAAACATCATAGAAGGTCCTGCTGATCTTGTATAATCATCGGAATATCTCGCTAACCCGATTATTGTTGTAGCCACATCAACATCGCGATCTATCGACTCAATTTCTTTTCCATCGATGAGATATCTTGCACTCTGAAATAGCGCCATGATACCATTATTGACAAACCCGACTTGAGTACCAGCTGGATACGGTGCTGGTACAGCAGGAGTATCAGCAGCTGTTACAAGTTCTCCTTCGATTTCCAGAAACGCTTCAGCGGGTAGAAAGTATTTACTAGTATCATGGACTTCAAGTTCAATTCTTGATCGACTATTTGAGTCTAGTGCATGATAGGCGTAATATTGATAATCGCGTACAGAATCATCCTTGCCAACTGAGGCGTCTATATCAAACGCTGGATCAGGTGACTTTTTGAACATTTTATTCTATTTATCAGAGTCTAAATCGTGAAATTGTAAACAATTTTCATCGTGAAAAACGCTAGCGTTTTCTACGTAGTTTTTTAAAGCCACTTCCTGATATCATATTTGCAATATTGCTTTGGTCGGGGGTTATCAACGACGCTAATTTTTCATCTACTGCGTTATTTATAATTTTACTAACACTTGCAGGCATTTCCGCTGTAGACGCTAACGCTTTTTTTTTTCGTCTAACTAATGATGTTATTTTATTCTTCGCGGTTGAAAATGCTTCCCCGGCAAGATCTCCAACAGCACTAATACCCTTATCACGAATAAAATCAATAGCTTTCATTCCTAATTGTTTAGCTAACGGCATCACTTTTGGAGCCATTCTTGCAAATAACCCAGCAATTGTATTACCTAAACCATCACCATAGTATGCTCTATAAACTGGAAACCGTGAATTAACTACATAGACGGGGTTTGGTTTATCATGATTGTAGTGTATGATAATTATTTGAAATCAGAAACAATTTTTCAATTGTAAAACAATTTGTCAATTTGAATTCAATCACTATGATACCCATTTGCTAACTCGTCAATGAAATCTCGATATGTGCTGATATGCATGATACCGCCTTGAAATAACCGTCTACAGATATCAGCTGCTTCATTCATTATTCCCGGTGAGTTATTTCCAGCTCGGAACCCTCCTACAAGAACTTCTAATCGTGATATATCATTGATAACACGACCAGGACATGAAATCCTTGGATTTTCACTGGAATCTTGCAATCCACTTCCGCTATAACCAGTTGCTTCATTTAGTTTTTCTAAATCCGTTTCTTGTAAATATCTATCATCATCATCATCAGGTGGTAGTTGTTGTTTTTTAGGTGAAAAATATATTTTCTTTGCAAGTTGCTGTCGCTTTTGCGATTTTGGTGTTTTTTGTTGTTGTTTTAACTCTTCGTATTGATTATACACTGTATCCACCATCTTGATATATTCAATATAGGATGCACTATCTGTCTTAATTTGACTTGTTTTAGTTTTGATTTTATAAAATATATCAGCCCAATGAGTGAAATTCTTAACAAACTTATAATGTTCTGGTTTCAACATTTTTTTCTGTTTTCATTAGACGTAACAACAAGCACAGGAATTCCTGCTGGATCAGTCGTATCAATTGCTGCTAACCCTTCCTCGTTAAATCTCACGCGTAGATCATCTACTGTTCTTTTTGATTCTGTTTTTTGTACAGCCTGTTTTGTTTGTTCAGTTTTCGCTGCTATTTTTTCAAGTTCACCGATAACAGATTTCCCCGTCTCGGGAACATCCCCCCGTATAGCACGCTCTACCCCGTACGTTGCTAAGGTTACTGGTTTAAACAGCTCTTAAGACCCCAAAGCAAAATCAGTTTGTAAACTCTGTCGTTGTTGCAGTTTATTTCTTACAGAGTCACGAATTGGTACAAATCTCTTAATTGCATCTAATCGTTCACGAGCTAATCGGGTCGTTAATGCTTCATTGACCATTATTGAAACAGTAAACAATTTTTCAATCGCAAAACAATTTTTCCGAACCCGACCTTACAGATAAAAACATTTGACATGTCGGATGATTTTTAACACGATCATGGAAGCGTTATTTTGTTGTTTTAACAGCATTATCATCGATGGCGAAAGTGTGGAAATTGTATATAAAATAATTATTATCACACTTTCGCCATTTTTTGTTACATGTCAGACACGTCGGATGATTTTTAACACGATCATGGAAGCGTTATTTAGTTGTTTTAACAGCATTATCAATGATGGGGAAAGTGTGGAAATTGTATATAAAATAATTAATATCACACTTTCCCCACTTTTCCATTGATCAATCGGAATCATCATATCGACTAAACCATCCATTAACGGCCTATCGATTTTTTATTCAGTGTGTGTGAAATATTTTTTATTCAGTGTGTGTGAAATATTTTTTATTCAGTGTGTATGAAATATTTTTTATTCACTGATTTTGACATTTTCAATCAAAAAATGCTAAAAAAATGAAAATCTCTCTGAGAGTCGGTCACAATCAAAAAACGACAAAATCTCTTTAAGGGTCGGTCACAATCAATAAACGACAAAATCTCTTTGAGGGTCGGTCACGGTCAAAATCGTTCATTTTCTTGA
The DNA here is from genome assembly GCA_029339505.1 of Unio delphinus. NCBI lineage: Eukaryota > Metazoa > Mollusca > Bivalvia > Unionida > Unionidae > Unio > Unio delphinus. The sequence continues at coordinate 2,727,421 of JAQISU010000111.1, read as the reverse complement.
ATTAACGCTCGCAGGTTTCTAATTTTAGAATTAACCTCTTTTTTCAATTCGTATTCGCTACCTAATTCTTTTCGTATTCCCTCTACGATAGTATATAACGGGACAAACACACTTACTTCACTGGAAAATGAAAGAGAGACCAGAATAGAATTCTGAATTTTTTTGATGAGTGCATATTTCTTTGGTAGCATATACTTGTTATTGTTAACTCCGTATTCTATATCCTGAAAATCCGACATGATTTGATCAGGATTTAAACCATCTGATAGTTTGATATCCTGACTTTTCAGTTTTAAAATTTCATCAATAATGCTATTCATTTTTTCAGAATTCATACTCTATAACAATGACATATCTCTAATTGAAAATTATGACGCATTAGACATAACTGAATTGAACTTTCTGTCCCCTCTTTTCTGAAATCGCAGATCGATAAATCCCCCCTGCAACTTTTTGTGTGATAGCTTCTAAATTATCCAATTTGTTATTCTTTGGATTAGAATCCTTGTGATCAATAACAGGACCATCAGCGATCAATCCATTAAACACCTCGAAGATGAAACGATGGCAGTAATATTTCTTCTTTCCAACAGAAAACAACAAATACCCTTGATTAGTCACAAAACCGACCGGTTTCTTCAGTCTACGGTTTCTTACAACATCATCACTGGATGCCTCATAATTTGTATTCACAGGGTGTGGTCTGAATTCTTGATTCATTTATATACTATACTATTTGTCTAATTCATTGTTTGGTTTAATGATTACATCACTGGAGAATCTTTCGATGTAGTCTTGGGGGGTTCTTATGATTTTATCTTTGACGTTGTCAGAGTCAAGGACTTTTTCAGGGTCATAATTTCTGATTGATTGTCCATTTTTTATTCTTTTATCATAATAACGCTTCAATTCCCTGTATCGCTATCCACCACAACCAATACACAATTGTGATTTTCCCTTGACCCCAACCCCACATCGAATACAGGGTAACGGACCAAGGCTTCTACGTCGAAAACTTTGCATATGATACCAACATAACTCATTTCTGCATGATTTGTTACACGGGGTTACTGATCTAATCATAAGCCATTTGCAGTGATTCATTATACATAAATCTTTCATTTAACTACTTGTTTTTAGTATAGCATGAGGGAGTTATAGAGAACACCTTCAAAAAATGCTAAATTCAATACTGATAAGGAGTTTAAGAGATTATTGAAAATTAATCCTAAATTTAATCTCGATAGACCAAAAAAAAGTCCAATAGACGGAAATATGAAAGAGTTTAAGAGATTATTGATAATCAATCCTAGATTTAATCGCGATAGACCAAAAAAACGTAACAAGAGATTATTGAAAATTAATCTCAAACGTCCAAGAGACGGAAACATGAAGGAGTTTAAGAGATTATTGAAAATTAATCCTAGATTTAATCTCGATAGACCCAAAAAACGTAACAAGAGATTATCGGCAATAACGCCATGGAAAAATGCTCAATTCAATCTTGATATAGTTTCGGATACACCAAAGAATAAATCTCTTGATAGAGCCATGATTAGTAAAATCAGAGATTGTTTTAATGAATTCAAGCGTGATGGAGCATCTTATTGTTGGTCAACATTTCGAATTGATGCTGTTGTTGACGCTACCATGAATGATGAAAAAGCAGCAGTGATAATTTCACGTCTTGGGAAAGAAAGAAATTTTTTTCGAATAAAATTCCTTATCCGTGATGATGGAAAATGGATTATTAGGGATAAATTTGAACCCATTCTCAGGGACAAAGTAACTGTCACCGTGAATCAAGATTCCAAACTAGGAATTTTGACTGGAATTGACAAACCATACTACGAAAGATCTTATCCTGTAACAGCAGTTGGTTACGGGAAATATCCGCTCAATGAAAAACCTGATATTTCAAAACTAGCACCCATGAAATATTCGACAAGGCTCAATTGTGTAGCAGAACGAATAATGGAACACTTCACAAATGCGTCCAGGGGAAATAAACTAACTGATCTAAGACGAAAAAAAATAACCGAATGGGAATTAACGGTAAAAGAGAATGGGGCAACAATTCAGGATATAACCAAATTAAAAACATCATTGAGATTTCCAATATCGGTAAGAACAATCACCAGTGAAGTATTATACGAATCGAAATATAATAAAAATGGAGCTCCAATTGAAATTATTGATCATAATGAACACGCATGGTCATCTGCAGTAACAATATTTCCACGGGATAGAACTGTAAAATATCTGTTGGGAACAGATGAGTTTTTTTCAGAGCAGAAATTATTTGATGCTATTTACAATTTGAGTAAAGAAGACCCTGTGTCAATGTGGCTATTTCATAGTGCTTCAGACGATGAATGTAGATTTGATCAGTTTGTAAGACCCAACGGAGAATTGTACCGTACTGAAGAGCTGCATAATCAAATGAAAAACTAGCTAGTGAGTTTTCTGGGGGAGAAGACAACGATCAATTATTAGCAAACTGTTTTACACTACCATCAATTGCAACACATTTTGCTAGAAACAAAAACGCGTGGAAACCAACGAGAAGTGAGTTTTTATCAGATGTGAGATTGTCCTGTCTTGAATACAGCCATGGAGGGTTATGGAATACAAAATACGACCCTGAAACCGTTATTTCCGTTGATATGATTGCGTGTTATCCAGGGAGTTTTCTCGGGTATGGAGAGTGAGCTAGATATTTCAAACGATTTGGACACCCCACACACGAAATGGCCCGTGTTGCTATTAATGGGCCACTGCCTGATTTTGATTTAACAGGATTCGCTTGTGTAGTATCATTTGAATTGGCTGAAGGACTTCATCCGTGTAGTTATCTTTGGATTGGTAAACACATGTCTGAAAAACACTGGATCCCAATAGTGTTGTTACGGTATATGATTGATTGTGGGATGTTACAATCGTTAATTGTCAGTGAAGCGATTATATCCTATCGAGCACAGAAATCAGTCTGGTTACCACAACCTGATCTAGAAAAAATAATTAGCGAACAGCGAAAACTGTTTCCAGATTTTAATGAACAAAAAATCATGGATTGGTCCAAACAGCTATTTGAAATCAGAAACAACGAAGCAAAAGATCTCAGTAGAAGAATAATCGGTAAATTTACTCAGGGTGGCAAATATGACAATACAAGATATTCTTCACGGTTGATTATAGATAACGCTGAATACGATTTTGTAATCGCGGATCTAACGAATAAGGGCATATATGTCAATCGTAAAGACGCTTTTCTGTCCGATGGAACCAAATAGGGTACAATTATTACCTACAACGATGGAAACAATCCGCAGTACACACATTTGAGAGCTTCTATGCTTGGTTATGCTTCTATTAATCTGTTTTCGATGATCAATAAATTTCCTAACACCGCAGTTAGAGTTGCCACTGACTCATTTTACATAAATAGCAAAATGGCTGAATTCATAAATTCCTTGACAAGTGCCTCACAAAGTGAGGGGGGGGGGTCAAGAATTGGGGATCATGGAGAATTAAGCGGGAAATGCTTCATGATTATATTCAATCAGCAGATGTTACAATTGAAAATAATTATTTAAAAAGCAATCAGTGTTCAGAATTTTCTAATGCACCATCGATTTCTGATCCAATCTGTAGAAATAAAACAGTTTATTTAAACGGTTGTGGTGGGTCAGGAAAAACAACTCGGGCAATTGAGTTATTCCGTAGAAACGCTAGCGTTTCCAATCCAAATATGATTGTACTAACACCAACACACAGACGTGCAAGAGAAATGATACAGAGAGGGGTAAATGCCTGTACTTATCACAGTTTCTTTCGATGGAAGGGAGATAAATGGACTCCTGAGCGTATGGGAGAGAAATTTATTCCTGAAATAATCATTTGGGATGAAATAGACACAGTGTCAGAAGATGTATTAAAAATATTTCTTGAGTGGTTGTTATTGAAAAATACAAAAATCGTCATTTGCGGTGATCACGGCCAACCACCACCATTTGTCGGTGCATCCCCACATGAATAGCTAAAGGGTTTTGTAGACTATTATGAAGAAATTGAAACCGATCATAGATCACTTGATAATGAATTAAAAGAATTTAAGAAACTAATCAGATTACAACCGGATAAAATCCAGTGTGAAATAGCACGTGAAATAATTTCGGAAACTCCAATGAATGAGTTTTGTGAAGCATGGAGACCAAATGATTTGATAATTGCAAGTAGAAAAATAGTCAGAGACACACTTCAGATGAAATTATTTGAATTGCATAAACAAAAATTTGCAACACTTCCAGTACCGTTATGTTATAGGCCATCGGATACACGCAAACAGAATATTGAAGTTGATATTCCAGGCCTGACAGAGTCAGGAAGTGAAAAACAACTTCTCGTATTAAATGATATTGTGCTGGTTGATATCAGCGTCGTTGAAGATGCATTGCGTGCTAATAAATCCCCATGGACGCTAGGATACGCAGCAACAATACATTCTTCACAGGGGCTGACTATATCGGATACAATTGTTTGGATGGTAGATAATCGCATCGAATGATCAAATTTAGTCTATCTTGCAGTATCCAGAGTACGAAAAAAAATCAACTTCGAAGAATTGTTTTCGATGAAAATGACACAACAATGGATGATATTGATGTTAAAATTATTGATAAAAAACTCTCCGGTTACAAACAACAAGACAAAAAAAACAACGAGAATTTGACATTGATGCTGGATTAATAATCACTTTGAAGAAACAACAGAATAATCACTGCGCAAGTTGCAATTGTATAATGCGTTGGCAGTATTCGGATAAAGATCCTCGCCAATTTACCGTAGACAGAAAAAATAACAGTCTCGGTCATGTCAGAAACAATGTGATGTTGACTTGTCTTGAGTGCAATAGACGCAACGGCGCTAGTTAAGACCATGCGGTGGTAATTGAATATCCTCGGGTATTACTTGTAATTGTTGTCTAGTAAATCCCCGTTGAGGGGCAGTTGAATCCAATTTATAGATTGGAGGTCTACCCGTAGATCGTGTTATGCCGGATATCTTGTGTGCAGTAACACTCCAAATAGGATCAGTAGCCCTTTTTCTGCCCCCTTCAAGCTCTCCTGGTTCATATAAATACCTCACAGTGACATTACTACCAAGAATTGGTTCTTTGAAATCTTTTTGGGGTTTTTCAGGTATAGACTTCTTTTTAATCGCGTTGAGAGGTTTCAAATTAATTGTTCTAGTAATCTCGTTATTCAGTGCAGTAATCACAGCTGGTAATCTTTTAACCCATTCACGGGATCTTTTTTCTTGGATGAATTCTTTTGCGTATTGATATCCAAATAACCGCTCAGCAAGGGTTTTATTAAACCGTTCTACAATTGCCTGATCACGATGTAGCGCAGTGTGTCTCGTCTGATAGCGACATTGTGATATTTCATTGTAGATAACACTGCACCCTGAAATTCCTTGCCAGGATCAACTTGTAATAGATTTGGCCAACGCAGAGGACCCTTTCGATAAATCCTTTCAAATGCAGAAGCTACTTCAGTGGCCGATTTTGTTTTTAACGGTTCTGCTTCTTTGTATCGACTTGCAATATCAATTATGGTTAGAGCGTATTTGTAACCGTGGTCATGTGGCAAAAATAATATATCAGCCTGATGAACTTCATTGGGTCTGGTCACATCAAAATGCGAGTAATTAATTTGTTTAGGCGGTGGTAGATAAATTTGCCATAGTGCCTGTTTGGATAACCAATTAGCCGCAGTGGCCTTTTTCACTTTTGCAGCGCTAGCGAGTTTATTGATTGCAGCGCTACCCCGCCAGTATCCTTTTGGAGAAGAGTAAATAGATTCCATGTTGTTATTAATTACCAGCACCTAACATCAATTTGCTTTTCATAGCCGATTTTATTAACCATGAAGCTAATTTTTCTTTGAAGGATTTATCAGGAATAGCATTTAATGCATGAATTAATTTCACATCTGCGAGATGCCCGTGTTGCAAATTGCTGCTTTTATAAGCAACATCATGTGCGTGACACGCCCTATCAATAGCGTTTATTGGTTCTTCACCACGTCGAGGTTGGTTTTGATCATCAAGTCTGATATCTAATCGTGTTCCGGGGCCACAGTAGCTATATCCTGGAAGGTGCTTTTCTCCGGGGTACTTTGCCCATGGGGTTCCAGGGAGCTTTGCCAATTTGGCTGCGATATCACCTCCTCGTTTTTTTTTTTAAGGTTCCTTGGGTTTACCAAGGGAAACAAATCTAAATTTCTTTGTACTACATTGTACGCATTTACCAGAAAGCGCTGATCGGTTATTTTTAGTTGTAATCGTCGTCAAGTCATCTGTGCCAATACGCGTTTTACACTTCACACAATATAGATCCATAATTTATGTATAGAGATATGAATATAATTGATTTTTCAGCGACTAAAACAAGAGAACCAGTTTGTAACAGAATTGTTACCGAGAGGAGAGTGGATTAAATGAACAATACAAACACAATTTGTGAAAGAAAATATAAATTTATGTAATAAATTATAAATGAAAAAATACAGATGTAACAACACAATAATTCATGCACTCAACCCACAATTAAACTCACAACCATTCACAATACATGAACACATTAAATAACAATACAAAAGGAATCACAAATGTAAAGGGATCTCTTGGATTATACACAGATCCAAGAATCCTTTACGAAAGTTAAATAAATGCAAGTATGATTCACGAAAAAAATAAACACAAACGACAAACTATCTATCGCACGATGGATTGCGATAACTAGCACGATCATATACTTGTATTCAATCAAGTTGCTAGCTTTTATTGATATCTATGTGATCACTTGAAATATTATTGCGATCTGACATAAACATGCAAATACAACAATGTATTAAATTATATCACAATTTCAATACACCTATGTGTCTCCCCTGTATAACCGCACGATTCAGCAACAGTTGAATCGTCTCCCAGTTTCCCCGAGAACCGAGGGTTGACCAATACTATTATCGGACGTTTCCCTACACGGATCCACCACAGTTATACGTTCAGACAGCATACAACATCTACCCGAACCAACGGTTCCTCACTCCCCTAGATGTCGACCCGGACGTTTTACAACTCTAAGACAGCTCCGACACTCGGACTTCTAGCTTTTCGGATATTTACATGTTACACAGATGTTGACGAACAGACAGTTCGACACACAGACAGATACTTCAATTCCGTTTGCACAAATTAACGGCACAAGCACATTCAGATATTTATACAGAGATGTTCCAGAACAAACAATAGATGTCCCACAACAAGTCAGACGATATCAAAGACGTTTATCAAAAGATGGTATCAGATGTGTTAACAGCTACGGTATCAACGATGTTATTAGATGCGCTATCAGTGATGTACTTCTACGGTATCAACGACGAAATCAACGACGGAATCAGCTATAATAAACAAAACCAGACTAATAATAGTTGTCTCAAAAATAATCTAAGCTGTAGATTACGATATTTCATTTAAAGTCTAAAAGTGACTAGTAATTCCAAATATTCCACGTTTAATTGCAATAAAAGCATCATTATACGAAATGATAATCTGAATAAAATTCACAATAAAACGAAATGTAAATTTAACACTCACCCCTTTGGCTGGAGATTTGCAAGACGAGGTTATCTATCCTTTGATTAGATATTTTGGTTCCCGTAAATAATAATGAGAAATCCTTAGCCTTATATACTCTCAATAGGTGAACATAAATCACATCGAGCTTGCCGTACACCACGTAAAACGAGTATTTCGGATTTCATGTAAATTACAAATTGGCACATGCAAATCGTTACACGCCACTTAATCACCCCAGGTAATGCGTGTACGACGAAATCAAGAAAATGGTGAGTTTCGTTTGCAATTCAAGAACAGAAATCAGTTCAATTTTCGCCTAATTCTGTGACAATACCTCCCCCCCTAAGAATAAAAATGTACACATTTTTAAAACTAACACAGAATAGAAGAAAAATAACTACTGATGATATCTTACAACATTTACACTGGTTATACTACAAACTGGATTTTATTACTGGGCAAATTCATACAAATTTCCCATCATGCCCTACTCAAGTAGTCTGCGCCTATATTTTCAACTCCCCTTATTGACATTGTCGCTCTGTCTCTTGATGTATAACTTGAGCATGTTTGCATGTAATGTCTTTACATTACCGTCCATGTCAATTTTATAGTCCATGTCACCTTTTACTTCTTTAACTTCATATGGACCTTTCCACTGGACTAATAACTTATTCGAACTCGTTGGAAGAAGCAATAGCACCTGATCTCCCACAAGAAATTTCCTATTACGCGCTCTGCGGTTGTAATACTTGGCATATCTGCGCCCCGATTTAATCAATTCGTCACGTGCCATCTGGCATGTACTCTCAAGTTTGTTTCTTAGATCTAACACGTACTGGTAAGTCGTTTTTATTTCCTCGTTCGCGACATCACCAGTCCATAGTTCGCGTAGTATCCGCATCGGGCCTCGAACTGTTCTACCATACAACAGTTCAAAGGGCGAGAACCCTAAACTTTCCTGCGGTACTTCACGGTACGCGAACAGAACAGCGTTTAAATAACGGTCCCAGTCTTGCTGACGTTCCGCGCACATCTTCCGTAGCATGCTTTTCAGGGTACCATTAAACTTCTCTACCAGTCCATTGCACATCGGATGGTATGGGGTAGTGTTTAGCTGTTTGATGGACAACAGCCTACTTATTTCACCCATGAGGTCAGAGGTGAATTGGGCACCACAATCAGTGAGGATTTCCTCTGGCACCCCTACCCTACTGAAGATATCAACTAATGCTTCAGCTACCCTTTCCGTTTCAATAGTTGGTAACGCTACGGCTTCGGGGTATCTGGTTGCGTAATCAACCAGAGTAAGTATGTACCGATTCTTTCTTTCGGTTACCGGGTGTATTGGTCCTACAATATCTACTGCCACTCTTTTAAACGGCGTATCTATTAATGGCATTTGTCCTAAGGGCACCCTTGTGACCCTTCCCTTACAAACGGTTTTCTGACATACGTCGCACGACCAACAGAACCGTGTGACATCGCCATTAACACCGGGCCAGTAGAATTCAGCGACTACCCTGCTAGTGGTCTTAGCCTTACCTAGGTGTCCTGCCATGCTTGACTCATGCGCCACCCTAAGTACTTGAGATCTATATCTCTGGGGTACGACCACTTGCCAATACTTCTTACCCTCCCGAGCGCTAAACTCCCTATGAATTAATCCGTTCTTGCGTACGAATCTAGAGCTACCCCCACGCTTGCAATGTTTAATCGCGCCGGACGTGATTTTCTCAACAATTGTTCTGATGGACTCATCACGTTCTTGCTCTTGTTTGAAATCATCACGGGAAATTCCTGAGATCGATTCAGGGACTATTAATTTATGAAACGCGGATTTCTCTCGCCGTGTTTGCGCTCGCGTTTCGACTGCCTGAGCCAAAGGTATTTTAAAGTCGGCCATAGTTGGAAGACGGGAACCTTCAACATTACCGATCGTCAGATCGTAAATAGGATTGTCCATACAAAGGGCATCAACAGTTCCCGTTAAGAAAGGTGTTTTTACTGTGATCCTTGCTACGGGAATGCGACCCATCGTCTGATCAAGTAACATACATGGGGATTCCCACCCGAGCATTTGGTTATCCTGCACGAGACTACGTTTGATCACTACGCCCGTACAACCAGTATCACGCAATACCACGACTTCTCGACCGTTGACAAACCCTCTCGCGGTTGGTACACGCGCTTCAGGAAATAAACACGTGCCAAGCGAATGAATACAAGGTTCTACCTGTACGATGTTATCAGTTATACCTTTACTTTGTATAGCCACTGCTACCTTATGTATAAGTGCCTTTCTTTTAGGACAGTCTTTTTGAACATGACCCAATGCATTACACAAGAAACACCGCACACGCTGAAAAACTGGATTCCCAACTGACCTTTTTACCTCAGCTGATTTTACAGGCTCCCTAGGCATAGGTCTTACAGACTGGTTTCCAGACTTAAAATCTTTTAAAACCACGTTCTGAGTTCCCCCATGAGCTTCGGCAAATAAATCGGCTTGCTTAGCCATATCTTTTACGTTTGTGAAGACTTTCTCCTTCAGAAATTGATCTAATTCTCGCCCAACTGTATTAAATAATTGATCTCTGAGCAAGAAATCAGTCAACCCTTCAAACGTTTTCACCGCTTTGCCGCATTCAATCCACCGCTCAAAATAGTTCGCAATTCTGACGGTGAACTGACCAAAGGTTTCTCCCTTATCGGGCTTGCTATACCTGAACTTTTTTCGAAAACCTTGTTCAGTGAGCTCGTACCTTTTGAGAAGTGCTTCCTTTAGGACGTCGTACTTAAACACATCGTCCCTAGGAAGTCGCGAGTATACATCCAGTGCTTTACCTTTTAATAAAGCACTCAGATGCAGCGCCCAGTCATTTTGACTCCACTTCTGGTTTTCGGCATACCGCTTAAACCGATGAAGATAAATATCTATGTTATCTTTTTCATCGTCAAAGGGAGGTAATTTGGGGCCCCTTAATTTGTTAGTGGCAGAATCGTGTTCTCTTCCAGATGTCGCTAATTCTACCTTACGCTCATGATCCCGTTGTTTTGCTCTTTCTTCTAACTCTAACATTTCTACTCTAGCTAGTTTATCTAACTCTATTCGCTTTTGCTCCGCTTCCATTTCCCATTCTATCCTGTCTTTTTCGGCCTGCTTCTCTAATTCTATCTTTTCCTTCTCGGCCTGCTTCTCTAACTCTATCTTTTCCCTCTCGGCCTGCTTCTCTAATTCTATCTTTTCCCTCTCGAATTCTATCTTTTCCCTCTCAAAGGCCCATTTCCTATCTTCGGATTCCCTTTCTAATTCCCTTTTACTTTCATCGGATTCCCTTTCTAATTCCCTTGACCTTACCCTTTCTTCCTTTACTAATTCCCTTGCCCTTGCCCTTTCTTCCCTTTCCCGGGCTTGTTCTTCTTGAATAAATCTCCTTAAGCTTTCACCTTCATATCCAAATTCTTTGCCTAAGGCAACCAAGTCCTTAAGGGATGACATGACAATTGTAATATGAATATAGATATATAACCAATCCAATAATTTAAACACGTTTATACTGGACACACGGACCTAGGTAAACTAAACAAAAATAAACTCCAACTAGAGTATTATCTTAACAGAAGGTCACGCTCGAATATAAACATTAAATGTATACCTTCACAAAAATGATTGACAGTTCACTCAATCCAACAATCCCACTTCTGACACCATTGTAACAGAATTGTTACCGAGAGGAGGGTGGATTAAATGAACAATACAAACACAATTTGTGAAAGAAAATATAAATTTATGTAATAAATTATAAATGAAAAAATACAGATGTAACAACACAATAATTCATGCACTCAACCCACAATTAAACTCACAACCATTCACAATACATGAACACATTAAATAACAATACAAAAGGAATCACAAATGTAAAGGGATCTCTTGGATTATACACAGATCCAAGAATCCTTTACGAAAGTTAAATAAATGCAAGTATGATTCACGAAAAAAATAAACACAAACGACAAACTATCTATCGCACGATGGATTGCGATAACTACCACGGTCATATACTTGTATTCAATCAAGTTGCTAGCTTTTATTGATATCTATGTGATCACTTGAAATATTATTGCGATCTGACATAAACATGCAAATACAACAATGTATTAAATTATATCACAATTTCAATACACCTATGTGTCTCCCCTGTATAACCGCACGATTCAGCAACAGTTGAATCGTCTCCCAGTTTCCCCGAGAACCGAGGGTTGACCAATACTATTATCGGACGTTTCCCTACACGGATCCACCACAGTTATACGTTCAGACAGCATACAACATCTACCCGAACCAACGGTTCCTCACTCCCCTAGATGTCGACCCGGACGTTTTACAACTCTAAGACAGCTCCGACACTCGGACTTCTAGCTTTCCGGATATTTACATGTTACACAGATGTTGACGAACAGACAGTTCGACACACAGACAGATACTTCAATTCCGTTTGCACAAATTAACGGCACAAGCACATTCAGATATTTATACAGAGATGTTCCAGAACAAACAATAGATGTCCCACAACAAGTCAGACGATATCAAAGACGTTTATCAAAAGATGGTATCAGATGTGTTAACAGCTACGGTATCAACGATGTTATTAGATGCGCTATCAGTGATGTACTTCTACGGTATCAACGACGAAATCAACGACGGAATCAGCTATAATAAACAAAACCAGACTAATAATAGTTGTCTCAAAAATAATCTAAGCTGTAGATTACGATATTTCATTTAAAGTCTAAAAGTGACTAGTAATTCCAAATATTCCACGTTTAATTGCAATAAAAGCATCATTATACGAAATGATAATCTGAATAAAATTCACAATAAAACGAAATGTAAATTTAACACTCACCCCTTTGGCTGGAGATTTGCAAGACGAGGTTATCTATCCTTTGATTAGATATTTTGGTTCCCGTAAATAATAATGAGAAATCCTTAGCCTTATATACTCTCAATAGGTGAACATAAATCACATCGAGCTTGCCGTACACCACGTAAAACGAGTATTTCGGATTTCATGTAAATTACAAATTGGCACATGCAAATCGTTACACGCCACTTAATCACCCCAGGTAATGCGTGTACGACGAAATCAAGAAAATGGTGAGTTTCGTTTGCAATTCAAGAACAGAAATCAGTTCAATTTTCGCCTAATTCTGTGACACAGTTAAGCATCACGCAGCGCTACCAAACTCTATCCGCGCGATTATAATCGGGCCATCTGGATCCGCCAAGACGCAATTGTTACTCAATTTAATAATGAGATGGATGAAGTGGGATAAGTTGTATTTAATTGCCCCTAGCGTAGATGATCAACGATGCTATGAAGTGTTAAAGAATTTTAACGAGAATGCATCAGAAATTGCCGGCGAGGGTATTATTGAATTTATTACAGATATTGACGAGGCACCATCAGTAGCAAACCTCGATGGAAGTATCAACAATTTAGTTGTATACGACGATGTGATGTTAGATAAACAAAAAAATCCTGCTAGAATATTTTCCCGAGGCAGGCATAAAAGCACGGACGTGATATATGTCACTCAACGATACACACAGATTCCAAAAGTGATCAGAGATAACTGCAATTTATTGTGTGTATTTAACGGAGTTGATACTCATACTCTTAGAAATATTTGGCAAACTTGGTGCTGCGGTGATATGGAAATTTATTTAGCCGCGCTCAATCAAACCCACACGGATTTGTCACAATAAATCTAGCAGACCCTCGAACACGATATCGTATCGGACTTGATCAAAATATTCGGTTGAAATCCTAAGACCCTCGAACCGGACTTGATAATCAACGGGTGAGTTTTTTTTAACCCAACGGAGACCCTTGCAAGGACAAAATCACTAAGTCCCCATTTGGCGAATGGAGACTTTATTTTTGTATTTTTTTTAAATTTTTTATGTCCAATCACTCTCCATAGGACATAATACGTCTTTATGACTGGTATATACCCTTCCCACCTATAGGTACTCAGCCATAGAAGCCTTAATTTTGCTTGAAAACGTTGTAGGATTCACCCCCTCTGCTGCTTGCTCATTGTAATATATACGGGTGCTTTATGACGCAATAACACTATCGAAGAGTGTTCGGAAGTTTTCTTTTTCTGTTAACGTTTGTGCCACTCTTTACCGGCTCGTACACAATTAATAGAGGACACCAAATAAAAACACTGAATGGAAATTAAAGGATGAACTACTTAGATGCATATAATAATATGGAAAGAAGTCTAATTAGGACAAGAGAGTAACGGAAATAATACAATTCAGACAATCAGAATAACGGATGTAAGACAAAGAGGACAATATATTAACGTACACAAACATCACTGGGGCAGATAGTAACGGAAATAAGATTATGCACATAAGGTAACGGAAATCAGACAATTTTAGGAAGAGTTAGTTACGCATTTAAGACATCTCAAACCCAGACAGTTACAAAAAGACAACTCAAGTCTACGTTGTAGCGGATATAAGATGAAATCGCATAGATTCCGATTATGTTTAGAAATAACACATGCAAACATTACATAACAATATCCGATAGAAATTAAAATATCTTCAATGCTAAAAAAAAAATGGAATTTCACATCTATGCTTATTTATATATTAAAAAAAGTTCATAGTTGTTGTGCAACAAATTTTGCCACTAACACTTAGTGAACATACTTCTATCATTAAATTTTATATTTATATAGCATCTTTACAAGATACTCTGCATGAAATATCGATAGCAAAGGGACATTTATACATTTGTACACTGTACACATTGTATGTTGTATAGATGAGAGAGATCAGTACATGGTCCGGCAAGCCATGACGGAATGGGAGAGTTACACCTGTCTACGATTTAGAGAGGCCACGTCTTCGGACTACAATGTTATCGTTTTCCGTGACGCGCAAGGGTAAGAATATGACGATGATAATCAAACATTAAAATACAATGAAGTCTCTCCAGTTGAAAACTCGCAACTGGGAATTTTTCTGTCTAATCAGAACGAATATTAGAGCATGTTCTATTAAACTCATTCGATTAGATGGGATCACAAGCATATATATGTATTCGTAAATTTTGAGAATTCAGATATTTCTTACTCTAATTTTCTCTTTTGAAAACGTATGATCTAGAACGATCCTTGATAGTTTAGAAATTCTAGTTATTCACTCGATTGTTTATTGTACTCTCTCTCTCTCTCTCTCTCTCTCTCTCTCTCTCTCTCTCTCTCTCTCTCTCTCTCTCTCTCTCTGTCTCTCTCTCTCTCAGATCAAATATTTAAAATTTTATTCTAAGCATTATTTTAGTATAAGCACTACGTTTGTTAACAGGTTTTGAAACAACGAGAATTGGTAAATACTGGGTGTAGTAGTAATTCATGGCAAGTACAAAAGCTAAAGACTTTAAATTGATGATTCAAAACAAAAGTTTGCAATGTTCAGTACAGTTTTGATGGTGTTGCAATGTACAGTACATTTGTGGGTGTTGCAATGTACAATATATTTTTAATGTTTGTAATACCCAGCATATTTCTGCCTTCCAGGAAAGTACAGCTATCCAACAATACTCTTTTCCTATTCTTTCCAGCTGTTACTCACAGTTGGGAATGGTGGGAGGACAGCAGGTGGTTTCCTTATCCTCGGCATGATGTAGATATGTAAGTAAACGTTATTAGCTTTTTAACACATAAACATTTACATACACCGGAAATCAATACATTGTTCATGTTAATTTTTTTGATCCTGCAGGATGGTCCAGATCTAACAAGTCGGATGTCCAGATATTTTACTGTGTAGATTTCTCTATATAGGGTGCATGATAGGTGAGGAATGCAATATTCGTTGGTTATATCAAACCTGAAGGAATGCAATAGTCGTTCGTTATATCAAACCTGAAGGAATGCAATAGTCGTTCGTTATATCAAACCTAAAGGAATGCAATAGTCGTTCGTTATATCAAAACTGAAGCTGTAACTTCTAAAACCCGTCATAAAAGGAGTTGTACGTCTATGCAGATTGGAGAATATTTATTAGCTTAATGAAAGAGAGCCTCATGATAATTTTTAGTATGTATCTTTAATATACAGAGAGGATTGTACTTACACGAGATTGGGCATGCTATTGGTCTTGTGCACGAACACCAGCTGCCGAACAGGGACGATTATGTTGAAATCCTTAAGGAGAATGTGCAGCCTGAACTGTTGGACCAGTTCACCAAGTACACATCACAGGCCGTTGACCAGATGAATGTTTCCTACGAATACTCTTCTGTAATGCATTACGGTGTCACAGTAAGTGGTTATTTTAATAATATAATCAACAAAATTTTCTTCATCTCGTAGTGTGTGTGTGTGTGTGTGTGTGTGTGTGGGTGTGTGGGTGTGTGTGGGTGTGTGATTTGTATTTGTAACATAGCTTTAAACAATTTTTAAGTCATATCGCTACGATGTCTGCATTTTGGCAGTTTATAGTGATGTCTTACAGCAAAGTGTAATCCAAGCATTCAATGTTCTGGTGGCTACGTTGATGAAAACTGCCGATGTGTTTGCAAAAACGGTTCTCAAGACTGTCAGATTGGCGGAGTAAAACAACCTTCAGGTAGTAAGTAACACATAATATATATATATATGTATATATATATATATATATATATATATATATATATATATATATATATATATATATATATATATATATATATATATAACTATTAAACTTTTGAATTAATATAATTAACATTCCTTTGTGAGTTTAAAAGATAACTATTATTCCTTTTGAATTAATAAGCGACTGAAGTTTCGGAATGTGATTACACTAATGGAACTCGTTACTGACTTGCAATTCGCCGTACATCGGCCGGACAGGGTACATATTTATGAAAACAAACGAGACCTTAATCAAGTATGTATCATACGGAACAATCGGATACCATATGTTGATAATCTACAACTTGTACTAGCAAGATTAATGTCGAAATAGTCATTAAGCTTTTATGTTATCGTTTTGAGAGACATTGTACTTATTCCAATAATGTATTACATAATGACCAGAACTAGGAGATAATCGTTATAGTACATTAGTATATTAGTAGCCTTACTAGGAGATGGATGATCATTCCATTACTGTTGTATGGAATTACTCTTGCTAGGAGATAGTCATTCCAAGACTTTAGTACCTAATTGACCTTACTAGGAGATAGTCAATCCAATAGAGATAGTCAATCAATTACTTTAGTATGTAATTATTCCAACTAGGAAATATTCAATCAATTATTTTAATATGTAACTATTCTTACTAGGAGATAGCCATTCCATTATTTTAGTATGTAATTAATATTACTTGGAGATAGCCATTCCATTATTTTAATATGTAATTATTCGTACTATGAGATAGTCATTCCATTCATTTAATATGTAATTACTATTACTAGGAGTTAATAATTCTATTCTTCTAATATGTAATTATCCTTACTAGGAAAAGGATATGACATAATGATATATCATTTTAAACCGAACATAGTAATAGTAATAAGTATCAGAATATTATTTTAAAGTTGGAATGAAATAACTATATCAAGAAACAACTGACAAACGTACGAAGATTAATTTTTAAAAAGTCTAAATATTAACACTACTTTACCAATTTCATGGCTGTATATTTAGAACGGTTTTTCTTAATCGACACTCTAGAGCCATTATCGGGCTGAGGTGCCGTTGTACATACATACATACATACATACATACATACATACATACATACATACATACATACATACATACATACAGATACAGCTTCCATCAGTTTACTTTACAATGTGAAATGTTGTAGTTATGGTAGGTACTACTTTGCTTAGTGGATTATTGTAAGATGGACAGGTACATCTTTGCACTGCGGAATGTTTTAAGACTGGCCGATACTACTTTGTACTTTGCAGTGGTGTAAAATGGACAGGTACTATTCTACACCTTAGAATGGTCCAAGATGGGAATATTGGTATCGTTGTCAAATAATTCACAATCAATTACGCAACAACGTTCATGATCACGGAACACAACCATGAAAAAATATACCCCTTAATGCCATAGTAACATCTTTATCATACTGTTTTTCAATTCAATGCATGTTTACCTGTTTTATAGGTACATGTGGTGTAAACACGTATGGCGATAGCTGGAAATGTTTTGTGTGGGCGCAACACGGCCGATGTGAGGCAAATCCCACCTTCATGAATAAAGAATGTGCCAGGGCCTGTGGTCCTTGTGGTCTCAAGAGAAAGCCAGGTAAAGACGTTATGAAGGAATGTATCTTTATTAACATTCATCAACATGTTTGTAAGGTGCTGCCGGTTATCAAGGGTTATCAGTACAATATTGCACAAGACGCTGGTCAGAGGTATTGCACAACTTGTAGGAACAACACTCGAAACCGCCTACCGCTAATACTCGCTTATCTAAGGAATGACCTCTACGGTGTAATATGCCCAGTTAGAATGGATATTGTACTCTGAGATGGTACTTTGAACAAGACAACACACGAGCCCCCGTAACGGAAAAAAAGAGAATTTAATTAAAATACAATTAAGAGAAGAATGAGATAGTAAATTACAAATTTTCTTTCCTTCTGACTATTCTTCGTTCAGAAGTACTTAAAAACCGAAGCTTTAAAATAGCAGATACGTTGATTAAAATTCAAACACTAATAAAGTAGATGAATTTAACCGTTAATAACTGATAGTACTTTCATCATGGAATCGAATGTTCATTAACATTGGACTGTTGGGTGATTCACAATGACCTTGTTCGTTGACTGGGTTTTTCCTTCTGCGAGCGTTACTACTTTCTTGCCCTTTGATTGAACGGGGAATACCACACTCTGACTACTGACTTCTTTTCCCTCTTTTTTCCTTGACTCCTTTTCCCTCCTTTTCTTACTTCTCGCTGATTCTCACGCTTTCCAAACAAACTAACCGCTTCGGTGACCTAGTGGTTAGAGCGTCCGCCCCGGAAGCGGGAGGTCGACGGTTCCATCCCCGGCCGAGTCATACCAAAGACTTACAAAAATGGTACTAACAGCTGCCTCTCTTGACGCTCAGCATAAAGAGGTTAGTGTTAGGACTGGTCGGCCTGGTGTCAGGATAATGTGACTGGGTGAGAAATCATGCTACATGTATTCGGCATGATATCTCAGTGCTAGACATCACTATAAACTGCCTCACTGCAGACATCGTAGCGATATAACTGAAAAATTGTTAAAGCTACGTTAAAAATCCTAATCAAACAAACAAACCAAACAAACTATTTTCCTTGTAAAAGAAAAGGGTAGAATGCCCTAAGTATCTTACTTTGAGAGTTGAGATTGTCCGTCCGTCTTTCAGGTTCGAACAATCAGATCTTACTATCAGTGTTATCATTTATACGGCTAACAAATACTTCACAAGTCTTCAGATCAATAGAGCTATTCTGCTACTTATCGACATCAGAACCCGTGAAAGTCATATATTCCCGTAAATCATTACGTAAAGTGAGATAATATGTCATAACAAACAATCCATATTCACTAATATGATAAATTCAAATTAATGTAACACTTTCCAACCACAAATGTACACGGCGGATTTTCTACACCACCCATTTACCTAAGTATATAAGGTAAAAATTGCTAATTCAGAATTCAAAAGTACATTATTAAGTCATTGTAATACCGACTATCCATACAAAATATGAACAGATCATGCATCTGTAACCAAGAAACATCACATCAAAGTACGTTATTAAATCAATGGAATACTGAACTATAGTATCGATACATCATGTATCTATAACAAAGAAAACATCACATAAATTACATCATGATAAATGTGAATTTGAGTTAAATACCTTGTGTTTTTGGCGTCTCACAATCGTTCCACATTCAGTTTAATCTGGAACCACAATCTTACGACGTCGTTCTTGCAACGAGCGGTCGGAGTCTTGCTAACGGTTCTCTCTTGTAGAGAAATTTTTAGACTAATTTAAACTCATTAACTCCGAGGATATATTTCCCCAATCTTAGGATTCGACACACCCCCTTCTTCCTACATTTGACCAATCGGAATAAATGCTATTGCTATGGACATTTTGAAAAACCGTCTATCAAGATGCCAAAAATGCCACCTTATCACCCTATCATTTGTTTCAAATCACTTTGTCAGCTTGTACGTGAAAAATTCTTATTTTTAAGCATGTCGAACACCCAGTCAGTTTTCACTCTAAATATTGTAACAGTTTGAACGAGGTAAGAAAACATTCCTTCCTCCAAACTTTACTCCAAGATAATTAATTTTCGGCTAGACTACGAATTAATCAATAAATTTCACTGGCGAAACATTTGGCACTTGACAATGTTGTTGTGTAACCGCTCCGGTGTCCTAGTGGTTAGGGCATCCGCCGTGGAAGCGGGAGGTTGTGGGTTGATCCCCGGTCAAGACATACCAAAGACTTACAAAAATGGTACTAACTGCTGCCTCGCTTGGCGCTCAACATTAAGAGGTTAGTGTTAGGACTGATCGGCATAGCATCAGGATAATGTGACTGGGTGGGACATCATGCTACATGTCTTCGGGATGATGCCTCAGTGCTAGACATCATTTTAAACTGCCTCGCTGCACACATCCTAGCGACATGACTAAAGTTACGTTACAAAATCCTAATCATACATACGTTCAACCTGTTGTTGGACAATATTGAATGCACCTCATAGTATCTAAATCATTACACACCTTCATGTTGACATCACAAATCGTGTTCCGTGATGTATTCGATTTCATGATTCTTTAGCATGAAAGACCAATTTGTAATTTGTCAAGATAATGTTTGCTTTAATATTTGCTGTGTTTCTTTTATTGTTATTCATTCTTTAAAAACCCTTTAGTAGGTAGTCTGTACAACAGGTCATTCATTTGTTTTGCAAATAAACTGTTAAATCATAATGTTTACAATTGTTTTTTATCTATGGTAATTTTAACCATTTTAGGTAAAATTTATTAAATGTTACGAGGACAAATTTAAATACTTTTATAGGAACATGTGCTAAAATGTATCCCAGTGACAAATGTCTGAAGTGGTCAAGAAATGGTGATTGCCTGACCAATACAGAATGGATGAATAACTACTGCTGTGGGTGTGGGACGTGTGTAAACAGTAACAATGGAAGTAAGTCCCATTAATTATATCATAATGACCAGGAAGTAAGTGTCCCAAATAATACCCTCACAATGAGCCGTAAGGAAGTGTCCCAAATAATGCTCTCACAATGAGCAGGAAGTAAGTATCTCAGTAATACTCTCACAATGAGCAGGGAGTAAGTGTCCCAAATAATACCCTCACAATGTGCAAGAATTACCGGTATCTGTCCCAATAATACTCACACAATGAGCAGGAACATTAGAGCGGGAGTAATTTTATACGTTATGCCATTTAGACATTACATTATATATGTTTTGTTTTACATCATAGTGTGTTATATTTGTTGTTACTCACTTTGATCGTAAACACAGTAGTTTTTCACACTTGTTACCCTATGAAGTGTCTATATGACGGCATCTAAAGGATGTGAGAACATTTCCTTAATTGATGTAATTTATAAATGCTTATACGGAACATGTGTTAATAGTAATTATATACAATTTCCTCGCAATCAACGTTAATATTCTCGCAATTAGCGTTTTTGTTTTAATTTCAAAGACAAAATAAGCTTAATATTGTAGACAATAGACGAAATCATAATTTCAAGCAACATAATTCCTTTTTGGTTCTTTTATTTGCAACGCCTTGCTGAGGACAATAATGATCACATGACACCTAAACAGAGGACAATAATGATCACATGACACCTAAACAGAGGACAATAATGATCACATGATTACGAGGGAACTTAATCTTAACCTTTCTAATTTAAAACATTGATTCAAATCTCAGAAATAACTTTGATTATCATTGTACTACATGCATAGTTGCATGGTCCCTAATTGGTGTGCATAATATTAACATATAAACACGTTTACCATTGTAAAAAGTTATTCTTTTCCTTTAAATAAATTCGAGTCATGAATAGCATTAAGTATTTTTATTTTATATTTTAACAAAACCATATTTCAAAGCTTGAGTAAATTAATAACTTTACGATTTTAATACACGAGTGAGGATAAGGTCTGAACAAACCAAATGATTCTACTCAAAGAAACAAGGTTGAACTTTGCTACATTTTCGATAATGAAGATGTTTTACGTTGTTGATTAGTTGGTCATTCTCTATATTGGTTGTAGTCTGTGTCACTTGACCTTTGTGACAAACCGTTTATTAAATATCTTTTTTTTAAATGACTTTTTACATCTGGTTGCCAAAACAAACACAATAATCCCATCCAGTGTGACCTTTGGGAGAGCCAAGGTGAATGCGAGGTTAACCCTATGTGGATGATTCCAAATTCTCAGAAGTCGTGCCGTGCATGTAGCCAACCAATACCCACACAAGCACCAACGACAACCCCCGCTCCGGATAGAGGCCTGTTGATTACAATATAATATTACCATTCTGGTTTGAATTCATTTTCTCAAGCCTACTTACTTCTTCACAATAGATAATCTGATATGATACTATTTTCAGGAAGTAATCTCCTATGTGAATGATTTAGACATAAACCTAAACTTGTATCGTCTTTATAGTGAACATTGCATATGCTGTATCAGACGTGTATCAAACCAGCAGTGTATCATTTTAAATCGAACATAGTAATATTAATAAGTATCAGAATATAATTTTTAAGTTGGAACAAAATAACTATATCATGAAACAACTAACAAACGTACTTAGATAAATTTTTTCAAGGGCTAAATATTAACACTAAACTACCAATTTCCTGGCAGTATATTTAGAACAGATTTTTCTTAATTAACACTATATAGCCATTATCGTGCTGAGTCGCCGTTGTACATACATGCGTAAATACATACATACATACATACATACATACATACATACATACATACATGCATTCTTCCTTACATACATACATACATACATACATACATACATACATACATACAGACAGACAGACAGACAGACAGACAGATACAGCTTCCATCAGTTATCTTTAAAATAGGAGTGTAAAAGAATGATGTCATCACAAATGCAATGACGAGAGAAGTGACCAAGATAATGTTTCTAAGAATAGGTAGAAATACATTATTATATGGAAATCGAAAAAAATTCCTCCATTTTTGTCAGAAAATATTGCTACTCTTGATTTCTTTTCAACCAGAGTTAGTGTCAAAATAACATTGGAAGACAAAACAAAAGAAAAATAATAAGACGAAAACAAGCTTAAAAAAGAATTGGGGATATGTAGAATTATTCTTCTACAGCTTAATTTTTTTAATTTCATAGATACAAGACGTTGCCAATTTTCTGAGTATCGCACTACATATTACTCCGGGTTTTAATGAAATTTTCCACTTTTCAGGAAACTGTACAGACAAGCACGACGCATTTCAATGCCAGAGCTGGGCTCGTGCTGGAGAATGTAACAAGAATCCAACATGGATGATACCAAATTGCCAAAAATCTTGTGGAAAATGTTCTTTATCCGGTAGGAATATACTAGAAGACATAACCAATCTTGATTCCATTCAGCTGGTACTATAATTTTACATTTTAACTGGTTCAAACAGTCCTTGTGAATACGAATACACTTCTTCTGATGCTGAAAAGTATTTGAATATTACGCGAGCATTAAATGTTTTATTCTAAGAGACTTCTTCCACTTGAATACCTTTATAGAACCATCTTACATCGGAGTGAATTCTAGTCTAGGGCTCGGCCAATGTGTATACGTGAGAAAGTTTGCCATTAGCTTTTGGTGCGTCGTTGGTTCTTACTTGGGGTTTTCCCAGAGTTCGTCCTCCACCATTTATACAGACCGCATGTTTAGCATATAATGTGCTGAAAAAGGACGTTAAATCCTATAAAACAACGACAACCACCTTGATAGAAAAGATGTACTCAACTGATTTTAAAGGCTTCAAGTTTCATTGTAGTCATTCATTTCATATGCCTCGTAGCTTTTGTTCATAACTGGCCACCGCTAAAATCAAACAAACAAAACCACGTGTCTTATGTGAAAATACATGGGCTAAATTGTATTATGTGTTTTAACCGAACTGTCTACATACGAATATAATAGTAACTGTTTATAAAGACATAAGTTATAAACTTTTAAAGTTTTTGCTGTGTAAGAAGAAAACGAATGGGAAGGTCATTCTGCAGTTTTAGCTTGAAAGTACCACGATCAGACAGCATTATTATACCTCCACGCTACTCTGTACCATAACCACTATCCATTCGATCCAGAATCAAACAAAAATGTGTTCTCTGTACTACGTTTCACTCACGTTCTGGCCAACACTTATATTATGGCCTCACCCATGTAAACACACCAGCAAGATACTTACGCTCCTCTTTTGACGATCGTATGCTCAGTAATCCCACTAATAAAAATATGTCATATGGACAACATTATTTACCATACCTGGGTCCAGCAACGTCGAACGAATTGCCCCTTAACATTAGACACAAAAACAGTGATCCCTTTCAAATGTGCTTTTAAAACTCACCTTTTTGGACTGCAAGAACAAACTTAAAGACCTAATAATATTTCCTACCTTAAATATTTTCAGCATATTTTTTATGTTTTCTATTTTCATGGTGGGTTTTATTCGTGTGTTTTTTTTTGTGATCATCTCATTATAGATGTAAAGCGCTTAGAGCTGATAAGATTAGGCGCTAAACAAAGTCCTCATTATCATTAGTAGTAGTCACAAAGGAATCCAACAAAATTACGTTTATTGTTTGACTTTAACTAAGAAATCGCCACTAATTTGAAACAAACATCTTCTGTGCAGCATACGATACTAAACGTTACTGGCATCAACGCTCGGTTTTGGAAATCAGTCTTTAACATTTCATCGTTGTTTTTAACTTAAAATAGATTGACATCTTCGACATTAAGGTTAGTATTATTATTATTATTATTATTATTATATTATAACTATTAGTATATTATAAAATTTTCAATTATTTCATACTTATTGAATATTTATTTTAATTTAATTTATTATTACTTAAATTTTAAAAATTATAAATATTAATATATAAAATGCAATTTTAAATTATTTTCTAGTAATTATATTGAACTAATATTTTAATTTTATTGATCATTGGTCTTATAGTTTTATAATATTTACTTATTAAATTTTCTAATTATTATTATTATTATTATTATTATTATTATTATTATTATTATTATTATAAATGGATCATTTGACTTCCACTGTCAATGCCTATCCGTAACTTGTTTTAAAATATTAATATGCAATCGTGGTTATACATAATATCCTTTATGACCACGCTAGGGTCCTTTTTTTAAATCTACTTCGTGGTGTTGATTCCATTAATTGAGAGGTCTTCGAATCCTCCTGCATACTAAACCTTTATTGACATTTCACCAAAATGCAAACATTTTTATCTATCATCTCGAATTTCATATGAAAATATTACATATCTTAAATAGGTTGCTTCAACTCATACGATGACTTTGACTGCGATATCTGGGCTGCAAGTCGGGAATGTGATACAAACCCCGGTTGGATGCTGGTGAACTGCAAGAAGAGCTGTGGGCAATGTAACAGCACTACCACTAACACTTCAACAACGAAAAGTGCTGCATCTACAACACCATTGCCATCAACAACCAAGAACAGTACACAAAGTAAGTTTAATGAGAAAACGTTTAAATTAAAAAAATAACATTTCTGGAACGTATATTGTCTTCCTCGCCATCGCCATCTCCATCTCTGAGTATGTAATGTACCACTCGACTCGGGGCAAAAATAGGTCTCGTAAGGAGGTACAATTTCATACAATCAGTAATGTGTTGTAGCACATTTGAAGATTTTACACAATGAGCACACGTTTGATTTCTTCTGTTTACTTGTTGAGGTTTTCAGCTAGATGGATATATATTTGCTATTATACAACATGTCTTTCGATATCTGCTTCAAATACGCCAAAACAAAACTTTTTGGCACGAAAGCCTGTTCAGATACTTCGAAACATAACGTGTTGACACGATAGCCGGATCATATACTCCTAAACGTAACTTGTTTGCTAGATATCTGGCTCAGATACGTTCAAAACTTTAAACGTTTGCGTATTCAAAACTGTTACACAGTTGCCTCTGGGGTTTCTTATTCCCTCCAAAGCAGAGGAAATCTCATACAGATGTGCGATTTCCCTAGCTAATATTGTAAAAGAAAGTTTGAGCTTGTTGGACAATCGACATTATAATAATATCAAGACAAGAAACTAATCGTATATCCAAATGATTAAATGTAAAGTGAAATGTGTTGAATTGATTAAATGCAAGAAACTTCTCATTAATTATCTAACTGTGAGACATCAAGACGTTAGATTGATATGGATCTTTTAATTCATAAGTGAGGCTTTTTTGAGTATGGCGCAAAATATAAAAATGGGGATGAATCCGTCCGAAACCAAAGTCACCAATCGTTAAGAATCAAACTAATGCGTTTATGTACAAATATTGTCAACAATAATGGTCGCCTTTATGTGTTGATTTACAGCTGCTTGTGTAAACAAGTATCAGGATAACAAACTATGTGACACTTGGGCGAAGGCCGGACAGTGTAATGTGAACACCTGGATGATTCAGAATTGTGCAAGGTCATGTGACATGTTCCGGGACAGAAACCACAACAACACTCCGTCCGACTACCAAATTAACAACACAAAAAGCTATTGGTGAATATTATTTTTCAATATTTTCAAAATCAAAGAATGATATACATTGATAGAGAGATACAACTACAGGTTTATAGTTTCGTAGATATATCACGAAAAACTGTTATCCAGTATATTATGACATTAGCTGAACAACGAAACAGAGATGACGTGTTTTGTAACATACATGTATATGTATATCCTGGCAAACGTCAACATCTCTTCACCATGGACAGAATTTAAAAAAAGTATCTGTAAATTTCTTTATTTCCGCTGTATTCTTAGGCACAAATTATCGTTGATAGAATGCTCATGCTTGATATTTTGTGTGTGTTGCGTTGCGACAGCAATATACACATATATTTGATTGGTGTAAATGTCTTTAATATTTACTAATACTGAATATGAATTGAAATTAGATTTGCTAGTCACATAATTTATTGCATTCCGATGCCAGAAGAACAATGTAACTGATTGATTTAATTTCTAATTATCCATATTATTATGCGTGCGTGTATTTCTTGCTTAAGTTGTTCTAAATTTGATTCCATAACAGGTGAATGTAAAAATCTGCACAGCGATAACAAGTCGTGTGACATATGGGCAAAGGCAGGGTACTGCAAGACGAATCCGTTTGTGACAATAAACTGTGCCAAATCATGTGGCAATTGTTCTGATCAAGGCCCATTGACATCAAGCAATGTAAGACTCGCTAATACCAGTGTAAATACAACAACTGAAAAACCACAAATAAATAAAGTAAATGAGCAAGCAAGTGCAGACGATCCCAATGGTAAGAGATGGTTTAATGACTGTCATTAAAATGTATGCATATCTGTGTTTGGCGTGGTCGTGTATATGTGTGTGGGGGCATATCTGTGTAAGTGTATCCGTGTGGTTGGATTTGAGTGTGTAAGTATATTTGTGTGTTTATGCATGGTCGTATAAACGTATGTGTGTTTCAACATGGTCGTGTGTGCGGCTCTGCATATATCATGTCAACGGTGGTGACGGTGAATAGTGCATTTACAAGTGTCTAAATGTATCGGTGTGTTTTGGGCATGGATGCTTATGCATATCTGCCTGTATCTGGGTATGGGTTGTGATGTCTAAGGGTGACTGTTACAAATATGTAAGTGTATCTTAGTATTTGTGTATCGGTGTGTATTCGTATCTGTGTGTATTTGGAGATAGGTGGCACGGCTAATGTAAGCGCATCATTGTGTTTTCGCAAGGATATTTATGCTTATCTGTGTGTATTTCGGCATCGGTGTGTATGCGTATCTCTTTGTATTTGGGCATATGTGCGAATATGTATCTATGCGTATTTGGACATTGGTGGGTATGTGGATTTGTGCGTATTTGGGCATGGCCTTGTATTCATATCTCTGTGTATTTCGACATGTGTGTGTGTCTGTGTCTGCGTGTATTTGGACATGGGTGTGAATATGTATCTGTGCGTATTTGGGCATGGGTGTGTATGTCGCTCTGTGCGTATATTGGCATAGGTGTTTTTTATATCAGCATGCATTTAGGTACGGGTGTGTATCTTAATCTGTGTGTATTTTGACATTGGTGTGTATGCAATATCTGTGTGTATTTGGGCGCGGATGTGTATATGTGTATATTTGCGCAAGAGCGTGTATGCGTATCCGTGTGCATTTTTGCATGAGTGTGAATGTGTATTTGTATGTATATGGGCATGGGTGTGTTTATGTATATGTGTGTATTTGGGCATGGGTTTGTATGCGTTTCTCTGAGTATTTGGGGATGGGTGTGTCTGTTTTTATGTGCGT
Organism: Unio delphinus; assembly: GCA_029339505.1. Lineage (NCBI taxonomy): Eukaryota > Metazoa > Mollusca > Bivalvia > Unionida > Unionidae > Unio > Unio delphinus. The sequence continues at coordinate 2,699,081 of JAQISU010000111.1, read as the reverse complement.
ATAATGGCATGGTTGGCGACGGCTAATATTTTGCATTACATAAAGCAATACTTCAGTGGGAACTTTAAACTGAAGACGCTGATACGTTACTAATCCATTTCGTCAAATACATCTTTGGTTTTTGTTTGTTCTTTTGCAGTTGTTTTTATTTATGTTGTAAATTGTTTCCATATAGGTGAACACTTCATTTGTCAGTTATATATACTCTTTAGGTGGATGTAGAGACGAGAAGGATACATGTGTACAATGGGCTAGATATGGTTTCTGTAACAAAAACAGAGATCAAGCAGAACGATTGTGTCCAAAAACATGCAATCTCTGTGATCAGAGTCAGTGGTAAGTCTTTCTTCTCTATTTTCTTTTTGTTTTTAAATTTTATTCTTTTAAACAGTTATCTTTTCCTTGGATTATGTACAATATTTTGATTGAGATTTCGGAAGGAATTGTTCGCGTTAAAACCCAAACAAAGCCTAAAACGATTAATCATTAGATATTTCCATCACAATGCAACCTTCTGGATAAATTACAGTCGACACCACTTTAAGTGCACGCATGTACGTATGTGAAGTACTAGCACGCTATGGCATATTAATCGAATTACAATACCATCCTTCATTTCTTTCTTTGCTTCAATAGCACAATAGAAACGTGAGACAATACAAGATAATGATTTAGTCTATATGTGTTGGATGATGATTGTATATTTGTGTTGTATGATGATTGTCTATTTGTGTTGTATGATGATTTAGTCTATTTGTCTTGGATGATACTTGTCTATTTGTGTTGTATGATCATTTAGTCTATTTGTGTTGTATGATGATTGTCTATTTGTGTTGTATGATGATTTTGTCTATTTGTCTTGGATGATAATTGTCTATTTGTGTTGTATGATGATTTAATCTATTTGTTTTGTATGATGATTTAGTCTATTTGTTTTGTATGATGATTTGGTCTATTTGTGTTGGATGATAATTGTCTATTTGTGTTGTATGATGATTTAATCTATTTGTTTTGTATGATGATTTAGTCTATTTGTTTTGCATTTGTGTTGTATGATGATTTAGTCTATTTCTGTTGTATTTGTGTTGTATGTTAATTTATTCTACTTGTGATCGGTTAAGATTTAGTCTATTTATGGCTGGTGTTGACGGAGTCTTTTATGCTGGGTGATAGTCAGACAGATGTTGCCTATAAGTTTTAACACTTTGGTAAAATCATGAGTTTTCATAATATGAACACATTGTCTTTATGAATAAGTTTAGGTACAAATGCATTGTATGTAAACTCTCATAGATCGATAGGGCCAAATAATTATAATGTACTAATTTCTTGCCATGTCGGGTTCTTATAGAGTTTCTATTGTAACCTTATTGAGCTTCAGCTCAATGTTTCATAATAGGATAGTAAACCTATCAGTGTGAGAACAATTTAAAAGCGCACCGCCACAATGGTGATATCACATCTATAACTACTTTCATTTGCTTCTTAGAAAATGTGTATTCACTTATATATTATTTATTTTCTATACTTCATTCATTTTCTTCTCTCTCTCTTTCCGTCTCACTCTCTCTTTCTGTCTCTGTCTGTCTGTCTGTCTGTCTGTCTGTCTCTCTCTCTCTCACACACACACACACACACACACACACACACACACAGTTTATTTATACATAGTAACAACATAAAACACATTGAATGTGCGTACGTTCTCAGTTTGTAAAATTTTCTATGTTGAAATGTGATAAAAATATAAACCATAGCAAGATCATTGTAAAACTTAACTAATTTCAATTAATTTTCCACATGAATAAATATTATTCAGTATATCATTTTTTGAAACTGAACCCGACCTGTTTATATTAAAAAAATTCAAGTATAAGTATCTCGAATAAATGCGATGCTAAAATGTAATTAGCAATATTATAAAAATCCTATGTCGGCAGTTCTTAGTAATTTGAACTTGAGACTTGGCGGAAAACAACACAACGAACTCCAGAAATAAAAATATCTCTTTAGGTCAATGATTTAAACATGTGTATTTGCCGTGATGCAGAACGTCCAGAAGTATCAAAACAAAATCTCTTTATGTCAATGATGGAAACAAGTATATTTGCCGTGATTCAGAAATCTAATAACTCAAAACTCCAGATGTTCAAACAACTCTTCATGGCAATGGTGTAAAATAATTAAGTTCGCCGTTATGCAAAATCAATCAAACAAGATCTCTACATGAAATGACACATGAAAACGTGCCTATCGTGATATATAATTAGCGATAACGTTTGCGGTAATTTTGGAAATTTTAAAGAAATTGTTATTGTTTTAAATGTGAATAACATTAAGGATTTATTTGATGAGACAACTATGTGCTTTTGGCTTAGTAACCAGATGTTTCCATATGGTCAACCAGCTGGCGTCTGTGCTTGTCGAAAGTGATATTACCCTTTCCTTAGTTTGCAAATATTGGATAAATCAGGCATGTGATACAGCTGATTGCAAACTGAAATCATATTACTTTCATAATTTGGTTTCAGTGTCTGTCACCGAATGATCCAATGGGTTATAAAGGCTAGGTAACTTAGATTTGAATAAAGAAAAAACTTCACAAACCATCACACTTATTATAACCTTTAGTTTAAGATATTATTGTCTGAAGTCTGTCAGATAAGAGGGAACACTGTCAATTATTGTCTGAAGGCCGTGAGATACGATAGAACACTGGCATGTATTGTCTTTAGGCTGTGAGATACGAACGAACAGTCAGTAATTGTCTGAAGGCCATGAGATACGACAGAACACTGTCATGTATTGTCTTTAGGCTGTCAGATACAAATGAACACTGTCAGTTATTGTCTGTAGCTATAAGATAAGACCATACATTGTTGCTATACCCAAGCAGATTCAAAAGTTTATTTTGTTCATGAAGAGTAAGGTTTGTATATCATTACTCGTGACTTTCTTACTCGACACAAAGCAGTGTTTCAATTAAATTTGTAACATAATTCTGTATGTCTATTGTCTTTCTTTTTCTTAGAAGAACAACACACAAAGTTCGATTTTAATCAAACCTACTCCATATTAACGTTTAGTTAGCAACTGCTCCGGTTGCCTAGTGGTTAAAGTATCCGCCGCTGGAGCGGGAGGTCGTGTGTTCCATCCCCGTAAAGTCATACCAAAGACTTACAAAAATGGTACTAGCAGCTACCTCGCTTGGCACTCAGCATTAAGAGGTTAGGGTTAGAACTGGTCGGCCTGGTGTCAGGATAATGTGACGTGGTGAGACATCATACTACATGTCTGCGGCATGATGCCCCAATGCTAGATATCACTAGAACGTGAATCACTGCAGACATCTTAGCGATATAACTGACACATTCTTAGAGCTACGTTATAAATCCTAATCAATCAAACAAACAAACAAACAGAAAACTTACTGAGTTTCAGTTTTTATCAAGATTTCAGTCAACCGTATATTAACGTGTACTCAAATCATTAGAGTATTAATCTAAAGATTTATTTTATCTAGACCGTTTTATCACCTGTCTTCTTTTCCTCGCATTTCAGATTGCCACTACGATAATAAATTGTTTGAAACCTGAGCAAAGTGTGCCCAAATTAGTCAGAATCCATTCTACACGAATGCCTATGACGTGTGCTGAGTATGTAGAATCATACGCCATATTGTAAATGAGGAAAATGATGTGAAAATTTGAAGCAACACCTTAAGTATTGTTACATTTGTAGATGAGTCGTGGTCACATTTTTAGTGTTATCTGTAAGCATCATCTTATTGTCTAGCAGTTATTCCTATGTGCGATTGATGATGTTTTCAGTTTTTATTCTTTTTCTTACTATTTTGTTGTGAGTTTCAACATAGTTATATATTTATTACATTTTTATTCATTTTTTTAACTCATAATATATAAAACATACTTATCTAAATTAAATTGTTTCGCTCCTAACTACTTTTTAGGTACATAATTATATTTATCAGAATTTAGTGACTGTAATCATTCTCTGACACTCACAAACGAAAAGAAACAAAGGACATCCAATGCTTAGGATTTTTTTTAAAATCGTTATTTTCAGCAGAGATAAAAGATGTATTATTATCATTAAGGTTGTATCTCTTTTCTACATGTTTATGCCGTGCACATTTTTCTTCTGTTTGTTCATTTTTGACAATGTGTGTCCGCATAAATGTATGTATCATGAATAGCACCGAATACAGAAATTAAAAACAATGTGCGATGGAGATGTTGCAAAAATTGTTATTACCTTTCAATATGTCCTATTTACATCTTTTTGATTGGGAGATGGGGATTGTCGGTGGTTATCAGTGGGAAGTGATTGGTTTGATTTCGGTGTTGTTCTTCACAGCAATATATAAATCAAAGATATCGCCACAACGTGTTAGCAACATATTTTTCCCTCGAAAAACAATTTTGATATTTGTGTGTTTGTTTTCATATTTATCAAAAAATCTTTAATTTATTCGTGAATAAAACACATATAACTTGTCTTGGAGCATTTACGTTCTTCTTTTTTTTTTTTTTTTCTAGAGTAACGTTGTACAAATCCAATATTTTAAGAGAATATTCTAGCGACAAGGCCGAGAACTGTTACCTTTTCATTCCGCACGTGACCAGAAAGTCCTGAAAACCAGTTAGGGACAAGAACATAATTGTAACAGCTACAGATTATTATCATGGTTTGAACTGGAACCAAATTAATTAATTTAACATGTAATTAATTTAACATGTAATTAATTTAACATTTAATTAATTTAAATTCAAAATAAACATGAATTTAATTACATCAGTCTATCTTCCAGTATATCTTAAATCGGGCTTTTAAAATTACGTTCCAGTAAACACCAGATGCAGTGTTGTCCGAATTCTTTCAGTATATTGATATTAATGGAAGTATATGTTTATTTCTGCTTTGTAAATAAGAAACGTAATTGTCTTTTATATTCTTACATACTCTTCCAAAATGTTAATGCTGCCGATTCTGATATATGTTTGCGACTATTTTATCTTCCTTTAGTATGTTGGAAACATTAATTCATGAGTCTATTTATAGATTGTTTCTTAAAATTTCACGGGTGCTTTACTTTCGTTGAAGACGGACTGCTGGCAAATATGGCAGATATAGGAGCACGTTCAACGCTACTTTCTGGAAATTATATAAGAAATTAAAATCGGTCGTTTATAAGAATTAGATTACAAAAACGATGTTTTCTTTTCATTCATGTTGGGAATAGGACACCGTATTCTTCTTTTCTTCAATAACATGGTGACAAAATGCTTTCATTACATGATATCTGGCAATAACATGTTCAGATCTTCATTGATGTTTGTTGTTGTATGCCGCTACAATGTCTTTTAAAAACCGTTTGAAATGTCAGTGTTTTTAATTTCTCCAAAGATACTGCCTTTCAGAATCTAAACATTTGTGAAACAAAATAAACCACATTATCCCTAAAATATCAGAGTTTATTTTTATTTTACTGTCAATTTTATTAAATGTTTATCCTTGTCATCACATGGCGAAAGACTTAACTGTAGACATGCTATTAGACGATTCGTTGTTCTTTATTATCTATGCTTGGTTATAAATATTATAATATGGAAGAAGAAATAAATATAAGTTTGAGAAAGAATAGATTCGAGATTTAACAAATTTAATAGAGATGGACATTTATATAAGATTGGGAGCATTAGTGTCTTGAATAATTCATAACAATGTAGAGATTAAGTCTTAAACGCACCAGATTTTTAACGTCAATAGAAATAAAAAGAAAAGCCCACACAAACAGCACTCGTTTTATAATTGTATATTCCATTTTTTTTTAAATTCTATCTTCAATTCGAATGAACACAGATGGCCGCTATTACCAGCTTGAAGCATCTGTCCTGTTGTTGTGTTGTATTTCATGATAGATGTGCTTGTTGTCTATCTTCGTTTACATCATTGTGTTTCATCATTCATTAGCTGTTTAGGTCGTTAGTGTTTCATAATCTCCTTGATTTGGAAAGGAGAACAATTAGAATTGTTCTCGAGTGTTTTGCTGTACTGCTACAACGTCCTTTGTTTTAGCATAAACCGCCATCACGTGATGGCCAGACAACGTTTATGCTATGATGGACCATCATTGATTGCTTTAAATGGCCACTCCTTGGCTTTCCATACTACATTGTGCTAAAGACTAAACGAACTGGGACTACATTTATCATTACTTAAATGTAAATGGAAGCGAGAAAAAAATAAAACGTTGTTTCAAAGATGTCCGGCGTTACACAGGAAGAAGAAATCCGGTTATCTCTCTTTCACCCTTTCCGCCCTAAAGAATTTAAAATTTCGGCTGTTAAATTACATAGTTTGGTGCAAATCCCGATTAAATCGCCAGCCAGGGTTTCAACAATCCCAGAGATACCACTGCTATTGCATTATTCAACGCCAATTCAGTAGGACCACCAGAAAAGTCAACAGAAATTGTTAACATTTCGCCAGATACATGGCGAAAACATCAGACGATGAGCATGTCACGTTGAAAGGAAAAAAAAAAACAAATTGCAACAGGTATATGGTAGACCCTGAGTATAATACTTTCGCACCGTAAAAATGTATGAAGTTCAGTTCGGTGAACAATGGGATGTCAAGCCATGCCAATAAATGAGTATAAATCTCTAACTGGCGCCTTAATATTGTCAAAGGAACGTCAAGTGTGTGTCTTAAAACCACCTTTAATAGACTGTTTGGTAAGGACAGTGTCTTTTAATTATGTGAATCAACAACCGCTCTAAATTTAGCAAGGCGTAGCTCTCATTGGAATCTTGAGAACTAAACGGCAGTTGTCTCTACTCTCTAAACAATTCTAAGGGAATATAAGCAACTCTGACGTCATTCGGGAAAGTTGTTCAACTTGGAATTACAAGGAGTTTAAGTACAGGTCAATTACTATTTGCTCGATTCTTGTAATATATGACAGCAAATTATTGCAGTATGTATACTTTAGTATGTAGAATTATTATTTGCAGGGTTTGATTAATTTGCAGTATTTGATATAGTTGCATATTTTGAGATAAGAACAATGTTTATCTAAGGAATTAATATCGTAATTCGCTATTTGGTTTAATCGTTGTAACCTCGTGCATTTATTCATTTGATAGTATAGCTTTGTAAATGTTGAATTGAAATATAACTTGTATAATGGTTGCAGTGTGCAGCATTACTTAATAGGGATTTGACTATTCGTGTATATTTTGTAGGAGTATGATGAATAAGGATATATCAGCGTATAGATATGTGAAAAATTGTGTACACTTTGTAGAAACGCAACGTACAGAATTGTGGCTGATTATATGATATTGTTCTGTGTACTGTGCAATAAGATTGTGGATATATATATATATATATATATATATATATATATATATATATATATATATATATATATATATATATATATATATATATATATATATATATATATATATATATATATGACTGAATTAGGGTAACACCAGACTGAATTAGGGTACTACTAGACTGAAGTAGAGTAATACCGGACTAAATCCGGATACTACCAGACTGAACTAGGATGATACCAGACTAAATCCGGGTAATACCAGACTGAAGTAGGGTAATAACATACTGAATTAGGGTAATACCAGAATGAATTAGGGTAATTCAAGACTGAAGTAGAGTAATGCTGGACTAAATCCGGGTAACACCAGACTAAATCCGGATAATACCAGACTGAAGTAGGGTAATACCAGACGGAAGTAGAGTAATACCATACTGAATTATGGTTAAACCAGACGGAGATATGGTAATACCAGACTGAATTAAGGTTAAAATACCAGACTGAATTAGGTTGAAATACCAGACTGAATTAGGTTGAAATATCAGACTGAATTAGGTTAAAATAACAGATTGAGTTACGGTAATACCAGACTGAATTAAGGTAATACATGACTGAATTAGGGTACTGCCAGATTGAAGTAGAGTAATGCCACATCCGGGTAATACCAGACTAAATCGTGTTAATACCAAACTGAATTAGTTTAATTCCAGACTGAACTAGGGTTATACCAGACTGAATTACGGTAACACCAGACTGAATTGGCGTAATACCAGACTGTATTAGCGTAATACCAGACTGAAGGAGGCTTATACTGACTGAAGAAGGGTAATACCAGACTGACGTAGGGTAATACCAGACTGAATTAGGGTAATAACAGACTGGATTAGGTTAATACCGGACTGAATTAGGGTAAAACCAGACTGAGATAAAGTAATACCAGACTAAATTACCGTAATAACAAACTTCTCCAGATCCAGAACTCAGTTGAATAGTTCTCTCATTCAAACTCTAGTTTATAAAATTCTTTCACATTTAGTACGCATTAATTGGAATGCATTTGGAAGAATATGCTGGTTAATATTCAACAATTTAACCAGTACTTGCCCAGTCAATATATCCATTACAGATTCATCGATTAAGGAAAGTGGCCTCAGAAAAAACGTTTGTATCGTCGAGTAAGGAGAGTGCCCTCAGTCAAAACGTTTGGTTTATCGAGTAAGGAGACGGTCGTAAGACAAAACGTTTGGTGTATCGGTTATGGAGAGTGCCCTCAGACAAAACGTTTGTTTTATCGGGTATGGAGAGTACCTTCACACAAAAAGTTTGGCTCATCGAGTAAGGAGAATGCCTACAGACAAAACGTTTGGTTTATCGGGAATAGAGAGTGTCTTCAGAAAGAACCCTTGACTATTCAAGATACATGTTGACTCAATATGTCAGCAATATTTCATGAAAACTACACCTTAAAGAGGAAACAAAATTATAATTTTAAAGAAATTCGCACATACATTGAATTTATCAACGTTTAGATGGCAAATACAGATAAATGATGTGATAATAAGATTATTGTTATATGTTCTAGATTAATAATAATTAACCAGTTTTGTTTGGTAGAATAATACTGTCTTTCTCTTTATCAAGTAGTTTTGGAAAATGTCCATCCGTTTCATGGTACCTTTAAGAGTATTAACAAGATAATTCCTCCTATTACAGTATGGTCTTTAATACAGAAAAATCAGACGCTGTCTGAACAGAGTTAACCTATATACTATATAACAAAAAACGAAATCCGTATTGTGTTAATACAATGGTCATTATTTTATCTCCAATTTATTAAACAATTCCGTTTTCTCTGACCTGATCCACAATCGATTGCAAGAATCCTGTATTAGCGTGATACGCTTATTTGTCAAAAACATAGTGTTTGTGCTATTTGTATTAATCTCTTCTTTAATGACTTAGATTTTAGTGACTATTTGTTTAATTAAGATGAATCGGTCTTGGGAAGGTATTTGTTCATCACGGGCAATTAGTCAATTGCGAGGAGCAGACGTGACTTGTATTATCTTCGTAAAATGGACCAATCCCAATATGTTGACACACGGTATTCTCGGGATATTCTCACGTGTTTCGGTACATTGAAATAGTACTAATTATGTCTTGGGCGTGTTTCCAGTAATTGGTATAACACAACGATCTAAGGCTAAGATATTTATAAAAAGGAATAGCAGACCCCCACCCACCCACCACCACGCTAAATAACAAATGTGATAATGCAATCTCTTAAATAGGTGGCCTTTATTTTTTTTAGAAAAAACTTTATTGTGGCATTAACCTGTTTAACAGTCACTTCAATTAACAATTAGTGTTGAGGTCATTGGGAATAGAGGAAACATTGAATTCAAGTTAATCTCAAGCAAGTGTTCGATATTTCTTGTTTCACATGGTAATGAGGCGCTATTTAGACTCCAGGTTATTGACGGTAGCCTTATCCGATTTGGCACCAATGACATCTACGTAAGATGGATCATTACAGGAGGGTGATCTGTGCTCTCTGTGGCTTTTTCTTATCCTCCTGTACAAATATTAAATTAAAAATGTAAAATCAATTTAATTATTTTTTTTATCCAAAACTGACAAAATTGTTCATGAAAATGCAACAAGACCACTACGACGACGCCCATCCGCGCTGAGCACGTGACATTATAAGAAAAGGAATATATGACAAGGAAAATAGCCCTTGCATATTACGTAAATCAATAAATATATCCCACATATATTACGTAGATCAAGAACAATAACCCACATATTTACATCTAATATATCTAGAAAGATAACAGACATCTATTTAGTGCATCAAGAAGATAAACCACACACACACACACACACACACACACACACACACACGCACATATACGTTTAAGAAAGTACAACAATAGCAAATCAATAAATACATCACAGTATATGTAACACGTAACCGATAAATTCACCGTATAATAGTGTCATGGTTTGATAAACACTGTTGATAAATCCCAAGGAAAGTGTACAAATATCATTACGATGAACCATATTCTTGGAGGTAACTTCTTAAAATGTATGCCTCAAGGTTTTAATCCAGCCCAAAGTACTTGTCCCTCTCACTCCACTGCAGAGTTGACCGTTATGTGTGCGACGGGAGGAGGAAGTGTAGTCATACCCTTATAGATGCTGTAAAGCGCTTTGAGCTTCTAAAGATTAGGCACTAAACAAAGTCCTCATATAATCATCATCATTATTATTATTATTATTATTATTATTATTATTATTATTATTATTATTATTAATGAACTATAATAGCTTCCATTTAACTATATTCTTATCACAGCCTCCATTTTATTTTATAGTCGTATTAGAGCTTCCACTTCGTTTGAATGTTATTACAGTTTCGATTTCGCGATATAGTTTTATTACAGAAAGTAAACTCCGCGTTTTAAAAATATGCGTTCGAGTCAACAGCAACACTAATCTCGATTTGTTTAATTCCTTTGAAACTTATTGCCCGAAGCTGACATCTAGAAGCAGCGCCTACTTGAGCATGTAATGTACCAAATAAACTTATTAAGGAGAATGAGCTATTACAATGTAGCCGATAGGTTCATGGAAATGACAAATATGTCTGATCCACAGGATTTCTTTCAGATACACCATAGACTTGGGACCTCATCAGTTCATATAGCGATACAACAATCGTCAAAACTGAAATCATGTTGGGCTGAACTGGAGTAAAAGTATCTTTTCTGAAATATAAAAAGTAGTTTATGTTACACTTTCAACAATTTGTCTGTTTGAAACGTTCGGTCTAAAGCCCAACACATCGATTCACCCAGTTGATGCTTTCCGTTTCTACTGTAAGTTCTATCGATAATAAATGATATTGATAATAAATTAATGTCTACTGTATCACGGTATATCGATCTTAAATTTATGTCTTTTGTATCAAGGTTTATCGCTATTAAATTGGTATATCGATAACAAATTTATGTCTATTATATATGTCTGTATATTATATTCCTTGTATGAGGGCCTCAAGGTAGATTAGTTCTTAGCTAATTGTGTTACCCTGTTCAAAAAAACCATTATTATTATTATTATTGTTATTATTATTATTATTATTATTATTATTATTATTATATCAAGGTATATCGATATTAAATGTATGTCTATATATGTTGTATCAAGGTACATCGATAATAAATTTATGTCTGTTGTATCAAGGTATATCGATATTAAATTTATCTCTGTTGTATCAAGGTCCATTACTATTTAATTCTGTCTGTTGTATCAAGGTACATCGATAATAAATTTATGTCTGTTGTATCAAGGTATTTCGATATTAAATGTATCTCTGTTGTATCAAGGTATATCGATATTAAATGTATCTCTGTTGTATCAAGGTCCATCGATATTAAATGTATTTCTGTTGTATCAAGGTATATCGATATTAAATTTATGTCTGTTGTATCAAGGTCCAGCTGTATCAGGGTCAATCCATATTAAATTAATTTCCAGCTGTATCAGGGTCTATGCATACTAAATTCATGTCTTCTGTATCAGGGTCTATCTGTATTAAATTAATTTCCAGCTGTATCAGGGTCTATCCACATCAAATTCCCGTCTGATACATTAAGTTATATCATATTAAATTAATGTCTTCTGTAACAGGGTCTATCTATTTTAAATTAATTTCTAGCTGTATCAGTGTCTATACATGCTAAATTCATGTCATAAATACAAACTGGCAATGACGTGCCTTCAAACGTTGCTGAGGTTAATCTGTTGTGTTATTCCTTAAGAATGTATGTGACTTGGTTTCAGCCATCAAAATGTATGCAATTTAGACTATACCATTAGACTGTACTTAAAACTTAGTGTCCTCCATCAGAATGATATAACTTAGTCTCACTTAAACTCATCAACCATCAGTATTCTCAATTCTTTGATTTCACATCGTGAGGAATGCAAGAAGAATTTAAACTAATAGACATCCTAAAACATCCAGGTTTACATTAACAAGAATATTTTTTTTCAAGTTTTATTTACTTCTTTGATTGATTGATAGACTTATTGCAAAATTAGGACGATTTGAACCTTCTAACCGTATTTATTTTAAAGTTTATGTCAATCCAAGTGTCAGTATGTTCTTATTTTGTTTAATTATCTATGCATAAGCTCACCCTACGATTGATCCAGTTCACCCTACCATCGCTCCAAGGTCACCCTACGATTGCTTTAGTTCACCCTACTGTCGCTCCAAGCTCATCCTACGATCATTCCAAGCTCACCCTACGATTGCTCCAGTTCACCCTACGATTGCTCAAGTTCACCCCGCTATCGCTGCAAGCTCACCCTTCGATGGCTACAAGCTCACCCTACGATTGATCCAAGCTCACCCTACAATTGCTCCAGTTCACCCTACGATTGCTCAAGTTCACCCTACGATCGCTCCAAGCTCACCCTAGGATTGCTCCAAGCTCACCCTACGCGTGCTCTAGTTCACCATACGAGCGCTCCAAGCTCACCCTACAATTTCTACAGCTCATCCATTTTGAACGATTTGGCGTGCCATATATACAACTTCCATCTGTGCATTTTAAGTCTTGTAGTGTCGAATTATTTTTGTTTCGTTTAATTCAAATCTTGTTCTCTGTCAAGTGCCAAATTTTTCGTCAGTGAAATCCATTAATTAATTCTTAGTCTAGCCGACAATTAACTGTTATCTTGGAGTGGAGTTTGGACGAAGGAATGTTTACCTAACTGGGTCACATTGGTACTATGTTTATAGTAAAACCGAACTAGGTGTATGACAGGCTTAAAAAGAGGGAATTTCTCACGTATAGATGTCAAAGTGATTTGAAACAAATGGTAGGATGTTATTTCGACCCCAGGTGGCATGTTTGGCATCTTGATAGGCAATTTCTAAATTTCTGCAGGAATAGTATTTATTCCGATTGGTAAAATCTGAAATCAGAGGGGTGGGTCGATCCTTAATAGTGAAGGGAATATATACTCCGAACCACATGAATTTTAGCAGTCTAGGAATTACCTCTGCAAGGGAGGGTCAAGATCATTTATTCCGAAAAAATACGCAGTAGAAGACTCCGAGCGGACTTTAGGAAAAGAGACGCTCGTAAAATTGGGTTTCAGGAAATAAAACTGAATTTGGAACGATTGTTAGACGCCAAAAAATCAAGGTATTTAACTCAAATTCACATTTATCATGATGTAATTTATATGATGTTTTCTTCGTTATAGATGCATGATGTATTGATACTATGATACGAATAGTTCGGTATTACATTGATTTAATAACGTATTTTGATATGATGTTTCTTCGTTAAAGATGCATGATGTGTTCATATTTTTGTACGAATAGTTCCGTATTACATTGACTTAATGAAGTACTTCTGAATCATGAGTTGGAATTTTCAATTTATATACGTAGATAGGTTACTGGGTGTTGTAGAAAAACACCGCTGTGGACATTTATGATTGGAAAGTGCTACATTCATTTTGAATTTATCATATTAGTGAATATGGATTGTGTGCTATGATATATTGCCTCACTTTACGTAATGATTTACGGGAATATATGTGACTTTCCCAAATTCTGATGTCGATAATTAGCAGTAAAGCTCTATTGATCTAAAGACTTGTGTAGTATTTGCTAGCCGTATAAAAGTTAACACTGATAGTAAGATCTGATTGTTCGAACCAGAAAGACGGACGGACAATCTCAACTCTTAAAGCATAACAAGATACTTAGGGCGTTTTACCCTTTTCTTTTCAAAGGAAAATAGTTTGTTTGAAGAGTGAGAAATAGCGAGGAAGTCGAAATTCAAAAGGAGGGAAAGAAGTCAAAAGTCAGAGTTGTGGAATCCCACGTTCAACCAAAGGACAAGTTAAAGTCGTGACGCACAGAATTAAAAACCAGTCGAGCAGGTCATTGTGAATTTCCCAAGCAGACTAAGAATAATTAATGGATTTCCCAAGAATATTCAGAAGGAAAGAAATTGCAATTTACTGTGTAATTCTTTTCTTGATTGTATTTTAATTAAATTCTTAATTTATCTTTACGGGGGCTCGTGTGTTGTCTTTGTTTAAGATACCGTCTCAGATTACCATATCCATTCTAAATGGGCAAATCACACCGTAGAGGTCATTCCTTAGATAAACGAGTATTAGCGGGAGGCGGTTTCGAGTGTTGTTTTCCAAGTTGCGCAATACCTCTGACCAGGGACTTGTGCAATATTGTACTAATAGCGCTTGATACCGAACGCCCCGTTACATTCTCCCTTCTAGACATCGTAAACATGTTAAGATCACATTGGTCTTGTATTGGATAATTAACACCATTACGTCAGTTAAGGTTGCAACTGATTCGTACATAATTCCATGCAAAGGTCGGAAAAGAGGCAGGACTAACTTGCTATATTCTTTTAGGTTCATAAAACAAAAGTCATGAAAAAGACATGGCCAATAAGATTGCTGGAACTCTTAATGAAGAAAAAGAATTGCCAATGCTTGACGTTGCTATCGTTCCCATGTCGGTCAACACACACCAGCCCGCGCGTCTGAACATCGTACCTATTTAAAGTTTCAAAATCTTTCATCAGTATATTTTTAGCGATACTTTAGCATTACACAATTTTGAAATGCTTTAAAGAATAATAATGAAGATACTTAAAAAGAGAAAACGAAATCCGATGAGATATTTGCACAATCAACACAATATATACACATTGTTTTCAATGCGAGAGCAGTTTTTTTATCAACTATAACAAAAGCGTTAAAAATGAAACATATGAATTTGAAATGGTGACACCATTACAGTCAAGGGTGGATAGGATGAAATAGAAAATAATATGTACATTCTTGTCATGAAAATTGATATTGGGAATTTATATTGATACAGCAACTTAACATTCATGATATTTGAACTTTGAATATTAAACTTCGATATACTATATATTATATACTGAAACTTTTTTAAACGATACTCAATCTAATATCATGTCATAGATTTACAGAAACGACGTACTGTATAACAGATAAGAAACTATTTCCTTTTTTGTGCCGTGAGACAAGGATGAATAATGAATGAACGAAATACCCTAGTCAATGTATACATGAATGCATGCATGTATGTATGTATGTATGTATGTATGTATGTATGTATGTATGTATGTATGTATGTATGTATGTGTGTGTGTGTGTGTGTGTGCGTGCGTGCGTGCGTGTGTGTGTGTGTGTGTGTGTGTGTGTGAGTGTGTGCGTGTGCGTGCGTGCGTAAGTACGTACGTAAGTACGTAATGAGGTAGGCACGTAGGTATGTACCTAAGTATGTATATATCTATGTAGGTTTGTATATATCTATGTCGGTAGGTATGTAAGTACGTCTCTTGATACACGCAAATATCGCTTTTAGAATTTAGTGATACCACCATTATATACCAAGGAGTGTACTATGGTGCAGAACGGATTTGACCGTTCAAAGCTTCAAGAACAAAAGAAAGCCAAGTGAATCAGTTCTTTAGTAATCATTGTATGTCATTACTTATATTTCCCTGGACTTGTTATTTTTACATCTTAACTATATATATATATATATAGATATATATATATATATATATATATATATATATATATATATATATATATATATATATATATATATATATATATATATATGTGTGTGTGTGTGTGTGTGTGTCTGTGTGTGTGTGTGTGTGTGTGTGTGTGTGTGTGTCTTTGAAAACAAATGCAGCAAAGATATATATTTATATTATTTGAAACAAATGGAAAGAATTGAAATTACAATACCTCAGACAGGAATTGTAATGACCAGATAATTGCTTAATAACATTAAGCCAGTAAGATGTATCGGAAGGAATGAGGATGAACTGATTTGTAATTGTATTAGTCATAAGTGTACTTTTTTAATTAAAAAAATATATTCATTCTATAAATACCCTTAAATCCAAATCACTCAAAAGCCTGATTACACGAATGGCTATGCAATTCTTTTCAACGCCAAATACAACGTTATGTACGGTAATATAAGTTGACATACGCATAGACAGAGTCATGGACAATACATTCGCGTGTACTGATTTAAATAAAACTGTATATTTCTTTATTTCATTTATGATTTGAGAATAATTTTTTTTTTTATGTTGTAGGGTTTAACGCCATTTTGTTAAGCACAAGATATGCTATGCATGGTGCCCAGTTATAATGGCGGAGAAAGAACCCAGGAAAGAATCACCGACCCACAAGATGAAACTGGCAAGCTTCTTACATGCCCACACAGGCCGAACCTGAGACTCGAAGCCACGCAAAGAGAGGTGAGATGGCAATGATCCGTAACTGTGAGTGCTTTAGACCACTGGGCCACTAGATGCCCCGATTGAGAGGGGACTTGAAATATACGTGAGTATGGTACGGTGGTAGATACATAACAAAGACTGGCTTCAGGAAACAGATCCTGCTCGTTTCCGGAACAATAGCACAGAAGCAATTAACGGAATTGAGTCGGATCTAACTGTTGTGGTATTTGCTCTATCTGATTTCAGTAAAAGAGTGCATTTGATTACGAATTTACAATATTAAAACATCGTTATTGTACTTTCTAGAAAAGTCAGAGAGAGAGAGAGAGAGAGAGAGACGTATGTCACAGCAATTTAGACTATTTGAATAAATTAGACATGCAAATTTTATCTCTTCTGGCAATTTATTTTACAAAGGTAATATTTTATTCATTTATTTATTCATTCATTCATTTTAATAAATGTAATTTTATTCAACACTATCAACAAGATCTCAAACTGGCACATTTCTTAAGTCCTGACAACGACCGTCATATTACGTTACGAAATTGTATTGGAACACTGGATGTACATTTTAGTAAGAAATATGCCCTATTTGGACAATATTTGATTTAGAGATATTTTGTCACGCGGTAGTAAAGGCTAATATTGACATCAGTTGAAAGAACTAAATTGGCCTGTATATGCTCTCTAAATTAAAAATAAAGATATTTGTTCCTCATTGGTTTTCAAAAGATGATTCAAGGATAACAAAACCGACATAACCTTCAAAATTCATATAGCGATGGTTGAGAAAAATGTTATTTAATCAAATGGATTTAAGAAATATTAAATAAGACTACATATGTATGCTCTTTCATTTAAACATTATGTCAGCCGAGACTGGTAAAACTTAATCAAAACGGTCAAGAATTGATTTAATGACTTTCTGTGAAAAAAATCGATTCTCTAAGATAAAAATATATGTTAATAGATATTTCATCGGGTTTAAGTATTTCCATTTTCTACCGGAAATGCTGATTTTGTCCCAGACTTAGATCAGACAGGCTGTGTCGTCTGCTACTGCATAGTATACATGGTATCTGCTCGTGCATAGAGTGAGTATTGCTTGTAAACCATTTCTATAAACAAACACAAACATTATTTGAATTTGTTGAGTCGTTGACGTGTTGAAAATAAATATTGAACTTTCAGCATATAATTTAAAGACAGTAAACTTGCGATGTAGCTCTAATAGAGTGATATATGGAAATTCCTGGAGTACGGAAATTCGACAAATGGCAACCTGATTATTCTTGGAGATTTCAACTTTCAATTTGACTGTCTTGAAAATCTATACACATCTAACCTCCTAGATGCCATTCATGTTTTCAACCTTAACCAGTTAGTTAATCAACCCACCCATAAACATGGTAAGATTTTAGACTGGATTCTTCATAGACCTGATGACAATATTCTACGGTCCATCCTTCTATCCCACGAACTTGCGTCAGATCACATTTGCATTATATGCCATCTGGAGGTATAAGTACCTAACCCTCCACCTATAATTGCTACTAAGAGACACATTCGTATGATAAATAGAATCAAAGTAATGCATGACATCCAAGTAAACTAACAACCTTACGTCCTACAGCAGAACAACTCGATATTTGTGTTCATTGTTTGAAAAGCATGCCCCAGCCACCAAGTGCAGCGTATCAATTATCAATTCAAAAGTGTTCTCCGTGGTATAGATGTGTTAGGGACCATTTTCGCACTGCTAAAAGACACCGCCATAAAGCCGAGAGGCGATGGCTTTCCACCAGACTCACTGTTCATAAAGAAATATATGAAGCCGCTAAGAAGAACGTCACAAGCATTTAGCCAAAGTATCCCATTATAGTACTAAGATCACGAAGAGTTCCAGCTGCAAAGAGCCCTTCGAAATAGCTAACAAACTAACGTCAAAGAACAAATGTACACCACTTTCAGCTGCCTTCTCTCCATTAGACCTTACGGAACTGTTTACACTTTTCTTCCATGATAAGATACCAACCATTAGAGATAAGTTTGACAACACAATTTCAATTGACTCTCTGTCACCATACAATTATGAGACAGAAATTCAGCGACAAGCGTTAGCAGCATTTAAACCTGTCTCTATGGATTTAGTAAGAACAATGGTGATGAAGAGTGCACCAAAGTCAAACTTGTTTCACGTTCAGCATCACCGCTGCTTGCGTGTTTAGATGCAATATTGCCTTCACTAACTGATGTTTTTAATACCTCTCTCTCTTATCCGCGGAATTCACATAATGTTTCAAAACTTCAATTATAAAGACACTGATGAAGAAACCAACACTCGACCATAACGAATTAAATAACCACTGTCCATTTTCTAATTTCCCAGTCATATTACATATCTTATAAATATGTTCGTTCTAATCCAACTTTTTTAAAGTCTTTCAAGCTATGCGCAGTCTGCATATCTTCGTCACTACAATGCTGAAACTACTTATCTAAAAGCAGTTAATGACATTCTCTCTGCTTTGGATAGCGGAAAGATTACAGTCGTCAACGTCCTAGTTTTGTCTGCAGCATTTGACACAACAGACCAATATATGTTACTTCACTGAAACCAGCATGCATTTGGTATTGAAAATACAGTCTTACTGTGATTCAAGTCCTACTTATTCAACAGGACACAACTTGTTTCTGCAAATTCATTGCACTCCAGCCCAGTTGATCGATATTGTGGAGTTACACAGGGGTCTGTTCTTTGACCAGTTCACTTCATACTATACACACACCGGCTCTCAAGTTTCATAGATCATCACTTAGTGTCTCACCAATTGTACGCTAATGACACCCAAATATACAAGTCTAGCCTCTCAAATGAAGTTGATGATACCATCCAAGGAGAAGAGAGGTGTATTTCTGATGTGAAATCATGGATGACATGTAACAAGCTGCAGATGAATGATGATAAAAATGCGGCCATTTCGATCACAACACAAGGACTATCCCATTCACATCATTTACCTCAAACAATAAATATCAGCAACATCAACATCGTATTAACACAGTCAGTACGAAACGGAGGTGTTACTCTAGACAATACTCTCGCATTGCACCAACATGTCATGAACATATACAAGGCAGCATATCTTGAGTATGTATGTATGTATGTATGTATGTATGTATGTATGTATGTATGTATGTATGTATGTATGTATGTATACATGTATGTATGTATGTATGTATGTGTGTGTGTGTGTGTGTGTGTGTGTGTGTGTGTGTATGTATGTATGTATGTATGTATGTATGTATGTATGTATGTGTGTGTGTCTGTGTGTGTGTATATGTGTATGTATGTATGTAAGTATGTATATATGTGTTTATTACGGTGGAATTCAACGAATGATCTAACATCTAGAACTTGGAACACACCAAAACATACATACATACATACATACATACATGCATGCATGCATGCATGCATGCATGCATGCATACATACATACATACATACATACATACATACATACATACATACATACATACATACATACATACATATATGCATGCATGCTTACTCACGCACGCACGCACGCACCTACCCCCACACACCCACGCACACACACACACACACACACACACACATATACATACATACATACATACATACATACATACATACATACATACATACATACATACATACATACATACATACATACATGCATACTAACGCACGCACGCACTCACCAACCCCCACACACCCACGCGCGCGCGCACACACACACACACACACACACACACACACACACTCATGCATGCATGCATGCATGCATGCATGCATGCATGCATACATACATACATACATACATACATACATACATACATACATACATACATACATACATACATACATACATACATACATACATACATATATTCATACATACATACATACATACATACTGTCTGACTGACTGACTGGGGTTTTACGTTCGTTATACACCCTTGTATTATTGCCCAAAGGAAGTGACTAACTGGGCAAAAAGGATATAGTTTCCTATCCGTAATACAATAAGTCGTTTCTATAAATCTTTGACAGGATATTAGGTAGGGTATCATTCAAAAAAGTTTAATTACATTCTGCATGACTGAAAGCATGATTACTACCGGATTTAAGGAATTGTTCATCAAAGCGATGTTCATGAATCAGTACGAACAAAAAAATTCAATGACGTTATGTGACCGGGATTGTTCCTGTGGTTAACTATCCTGTGTCACTGTATATATAAAGACAGAGAAAAAGCGCAGACGGAATAATGAACCAAGTTTCGAAAAATCAGCAGAACTCTAAATAGAGAAGAAAAAGATATAACTGCCGAAACGAAATAATTGTCAAAAAGTGTTACATGAGGACTGGTGCATAAACAAAGAGAAACAGAATAACATACAAATTACATTACAAAAGAGAAAAAGAGAACCAATATATATCTTGGAAGAGAACGAACAACCATGCACTTACTAGTTGCTGGAGTTTTGTCTTTCTGTGTAAGTATTATTCCATGCTTGAATTTGTCATGATTATATTACGCAAATGGTATTTTAACAATCTAGTTTTAAAACATCATTAGTAATTACATAAATTTTATAGTAGTTAGCTTATGCTTGGACATTCTAATAGAAGAAATCATCAAAGATTATTTCAGAGTATTTAACTGGTATTTTGTCAATCCGGTATGCGTGAAGGTTGTTGCCAATTCATTGTATGCAAGGTATTCATCATCAATTGCATCATGACAAAACAAGTCCAAACAGGTTGATCTGCAAACGCACACATGTGTGTTGTATGATATTCGCTTTTAAATTAAAAATAACTTGTAATTCCAGTCAACTCATCATTAGTTATGGATACATCGAAAATAAAAATAAACTTTAATTATTCATTATTGTACTGCGAATGTAAGAAAGATGTAAAGATTGGAAATTTGTCATATATATTCAAAGTTTGATGATTGTGTTGCCATTATGTTTAGAGTAGTGTTCGTTTCTGAAAAAGTTATCCAATAAAATTGGTCTTGATTGTTGATATCGTTTTTAGTTTCTCTATGGTTATGTGTCATGCAATTATTGGTATCTTATTAGGATTGTCTACTGCATTGATTTTGATTGTTAATATCTTTTTCAGTTTTGCAATGGCATTGGTGTCAGTTGTTGTTATCTTATTAGGTTTGTATATGGCATTGGTGTTGATTGTTGATATCTTATTGGATCATTGCATGGCATTTGTGTTGATTTTTGGTGTCTTATTAGGTTGTTGAATGACATTTGTGTTAATTGTTGGTATCGTATTAGGTTGTTCAGTGGCATTGGTGCAATGGACAGAGAATACCCGAGGATCTACAGAAGTATAACATTACCCCTCTAAACATGTTTGGACGTGAATTTCCGACAAACAAAACGATGGATCAGCTCATTATGGAAGCTATGGGAGGCCTCAAAGGTGGGTTAAAAACATATACATTTAAATTTTATATTTACTTAATTTACTGTATTAAAATCAATCGTTCAATAGATTAAATGTTGTAGAACTCTGATGAAGGTGTCATGAACATATGGTCAAATGATATCTTTTAACTTCACATCTTTTACAACATTATGAAAATCCGAAATATCAAAACCCGATAACTTACAAGCAGTCTGTAGGCACAGCAACACCAACAACACCAACACAATAATAGAAACATACCCATTATTACGCAAGTTTACATGCATTAATTTCCAAACAACTTTTCACTTCAAGAAAATGCATTTAAAAAGTATTATAAACATCGAACATAAGATATACAAAAGGCAATGATATGTAGATAAGATATTTAATAGAGGTTTTGTATATAGTTACATTTTTGGCTGGATTCATGATCTTAGAATGTAAAGTTTAGACTCAAAAAAAAAATGATACTCATATTGGTGAAAACCGCACGATTTGTGCCAAATTGTGGATTCGAAACCTCACCGGCGGTATACATCGCCTATTAGGAACTTCTCAAGCAGTACAAATGTCGAAGAAAACGTGTAGATATACACTATCAGTAACTTCACAACCTGCACAAATGCCGTATTAAGATCCTCACAGAAATGGTGCATTACGAACTTTACAAATTATAGACAAATTTAGTATGGACCCATTATAATACGGAACTTCACAAACTGAAGAAATGACGTATTATTCAAGAACTCATAAGCCGTAGTAATAAAGAACTTCACAAATGAAAACATATTAAGTGCCTCACAAAAAGACAAAATGAATTTCTCAAAATCACACAGACGGAAGAAATGCCTAATTAAGAACCTTACAAACAATAGAAATGCTTTGTTAAGAACCTCACAAACAGAATAATGTTATTAAATTCTAGAAAAGTCATTGATTCGAAATTATATAATCTAAGTTCTTCAAGAGTTATTTTGCTCCGTGTTTATTGTTAATTTTCAATACATTAAATTATCCCCACGCTCAAACCAGGCTCCGATAAATTAAGTTATATCATCTCTACCACCAAGCATGTTAGCAGTCACCTAAGTCTAGTTAGGTTTTCATAACATTTAATATTTTAGTCTTTGGTTAAGTGGTAAAAGGTTGTTGTTTATTTCTATGAATTTCCGGTAGGAAATCTTATGCTAATTAGTTTATATTCCTTAAGATTTCATTAATCTATCGCCCAGACAGAAATAATTCGGGTAAGCAACAAACATATAAGGAATTAAACATACAACTTAGCTCATCAATATTGGTGTGAATATATAAAGTATTTACTGAACAAACTAATGTTGATTATCCTTTATTCCGATAAACTGAGTGACGCTTCACACCTTTAATACTGGCCGCCATGTATTGCCTATATAGTGCTGAAAAATGGCGTTAAACCATAAAAAAACAAGCAAACAAAACAAACCCACTTTTGTTAGCAATGATATTTGCTGGATTAAGAAGCGGCAAAATCGAGTACTCCATTTTGATCAGTGCATTACAATTTAGATGGTCATATGTTAAGAGATTTGAAGTTTAAACGTATATATAAGCGATTAAACCAATCAAATCTTAGCCCCCCTTCCTCCCATTTAAAACAGTGACACAATAAATAAATCGAATATGTCTCTCTTAATGAAATGGAGCATGATTCGTTATCAAGTGGTTCCTGTTTCTATGACCATCTTGTAATAAGGTCAGATGTTTCAAGAACTGTGAGTGGTGTTAGTAGCTCGGGTTTACTCTGTATTGTATGAATACATTTCTACGTTATTATTTGTAGTATATCCAAAGTTTGTGTCGTGCATATATTACCATTCATCATAGAACGGGAATTATATGTC
The DNA here is from genome assembly GCA_029339505.1 of Unio delphinus. Lineage (NCBI taxonomy): Eukaryota > Metazoa > Mollusca > Bivalvia > Unionida > Unionidae > Unio > Unio delphinus. The sequence goes on along the minus strand of JAQISU010000111.1, from coordinate 2,674,979 downwards.
TTTAGTGAGAAAATGATATTTTTCTTAAAAGATTTATATTGGATTGATGTACAGAGAGAGAGAGAGAGAGAGAGAGAGAGAGAGAGAGAGAGAGAGACAGTCAGACAGACAGACAGACAGACAGAGAGAGTGACACTGAGGTAAGTAGAATATAACGGTATTGACTTTGACAGTTTAATTTTTTTGGTTTAATGTTGTTTTTTTTCCATAGGTGCTCTCAATTTAAAAACTATAAATGGTGGCATCCTTATGGAGTTAGACATGTTATTGTCTAAACAACAATACTACAGTCTTCATGAGCAACCAAACAGGTATGTTACATGTCAGGGAAAGTAAAAAAGTTTTCAATGTTGTGTTGATGAACGCAATTCTTTCAAAAGAAACGAAATTAACAGTTTTTGCCTCCATATCCTCGGCACCATCTTTCTTCCTTGTCATTTTCGTCTGATACATCTTTTTGTTGACTTCTTTTATCGAACCAACATAAATTACTTAAAAACGTTGGCAGAAGAGCATAAACAATGGACGTCAACCAGCTGTGTAGGGGCTAAAGTGGCCCAGTGGTCTAAAGTGCTGTCCGTTACGGATCACTGCCATCTCACCTCTTTCTGCGTGGGTTCGAGTCTAAGATTCGGCTAACGTAGTTATGTGAGAAAGATTGCCAGTAGCTTCTCGTGGGTCGATGGTTCTTTCCGGGAGTTTTCCGTGTTAATCCTCCACCATTAATACGGCCTCCATGTATAGCCTATATTGTGCTTAAAAATGGAGTTAAACCAGCTGTGTATTGAATACATTTTTTTTAAAGTATAGTGAATTAAGTTGAAGTAGATGTATCTAGCATGAAGATCATTATGAAAGTTGCATGAATGAATAACACGGAAATAAATATCTGCTCTGCCATATTATTTATATGAGTTTTCCCTTGTAATATTTTATTAAAACCTATAAACAATAGTGATCTAAATATAGAATATGTTGAGGCAAGAATATCTCTTCTCTCTCTCTCTCTCTCTCTCTCTCTCTCTCTCTCTCTCTCTCTCTATATATATATATATATATATATATATATATATATATATATATATATATATATATATATAATTTCTTGCAACAGTAAACTAATTCGAAGTAAGCGTAAGGCGATTCGCACTCCATCGTTACGTTGGACAAACGGAGAAATTCCATATCGTTTCTACCCGGGACATTTCAGTAAGTTAACGTTCATGTAATGTAAACCCATGCTTTATAGATCTATTCAAGAAATTTATATATGCCACGAAAAGTTTCATAATTAACTATACTATTTTTAATCTACTCTGTTCGATAAAATATTGTTAGGCATAAAAAATGTCAAACATTTTCGTACGGACTGATTCTTACATATATCAATTTATATGTTCTTTCGATTAGAAACGGGTAATTTTTGACGCAATAACACTATCGAAGAGTGTTCGGAAGTTTTCTTATTTCTGTTTGTACCACTTGTTACCGGTTCCTACACAATCAATAGAGTACGATCAAATAAAAACACTGAATGGAAATTAAAAGAAGAATTACTTAGATGCACACATTAAGGGAAAGAAGACAAATTAGGACAAGAGAGTAACGGAAATAATACAATTCAGACAAACAGAATAACGGATTAAGACAAATAGGACTATATATTAACGTACATAAACATTACAGGGATAGATAGTAACGAATGAAATATTATTGATGCACATAAGTAACGGAAATCAGACAATCTTAGGAAGAGATAGTTACGGTGATAAGACATCTCAATCCCAGACAGTAGGTAAAATGGCTAATCAAGTCCACGTTGTAGCGGATATAAGATGAAATCGCATAGATTCCGATTATGTTTAGAAATAACACATGTAAACGTTACATAACAATATCTGAGAGAAATTAAAGTATCTTCAAGGCTATAAAAAAATGCAATTTCACATCTATGCTCATTTATATATTTTTAAAAAAAGTTCATAGTTGCTGTGCGACAAATTTTACCGCTAACACTTAGTGAACATACTTCTATCATTAAATTTTATATTTATATAGCATCTTTACAAGATACTCTGCATGAAATATCGGTAGCAAAGGGACACTTACACATTTGTACACTGTACACATTTTATGTTGTATAGATGAGAGAGATCAGTACATGGTCCGGCAAGCCATGACGGAATGGGAGCGTTACACCTGTCTACGATTTAGAGAGGCCACGTCCTCGGACTACAATGTTATCGTTTTCCGCGACGCTCAAGGGTAAGAATATGAAGATGAAAATACAATGAAATCTCTCCAGTTGAAACCTCGCAACTGGGAATTTTTCTGTCTAATCAGAACGAATATTAGAGCATATTCTATTAAACTCATTCGATTAGATGGGATCACAAGCATATATTTGTATTCGTAGATTTTGAGAATTCAGAGATTTCTTACTCTATTATTCTTTTTTGAAAACATATGATCTAGAACGGTCCTTGATAGTTTAAAAGTTCTAACTATTCATTCGATTGCATATTGTTCTCTCTCTCTCTCTCTCTCTCTCTCTCTCTCTCTCTCTCAGATCAAATATTTAAAATTTGATTCTAAGCATTATTTTAGTATGAGCACTACGTTTGTTAACATGTTTTGAAACAAGGAGAATTGGTAATTACTGGGTGTAGTAGTAATTCATGGCAAAAACAAAACCTAAAGACTTTAAATTGCTGATACAAAACAATAGTTTGCAATGTTCAGTACAGTTTTGAGTGTTGCAATGTTCAGTACAGTTTTGAGTGTTGCAATATTCATTACAGTTTTGATGGTGCTGCAATGCACAGTACAATTGTGGGTGTTGCAATGTACAATATATTTTTGATGTTTGTAATACCCAGTATATTTCTGCCTTCCAGGGAAATACAGCTATCCAATACTCTTTTCCTATTCTTTCCAGCTGCTACTCACAGTTGGGAATGGTGGGAGGACAGCAGGTGGTTTCCTTATCCTCAGCAGGATGTAGATATGTAAGTAAACGTTATTAGCTTTTAAACACATATTCATTCACATACACCGGAAATCAATACCTTGTTCGTGTTAATTTTCTTGATCTTGCAGGATGGACATATCTGACAAGTCGGATTTCCAGATATTTTACACTGTAGATTTGTCAATATTGGGTGCATTTTAAGTGAGGAATGCAGTAGTCGATTATTACATCAAACCTGAAGATGTACCGTCTAAAAACCGTTATAAAAATAGTTGTACGTCTATGCAGATTGGAGAATAATCATTAGCTTAATGAAAGAGAGCCTCATGATAATTTAAGTATGTATCTTTAATATACAGAGAGGATTGTACTTACACGAGATTGGGCATGCTATTGGTCTTGTGCACGAACACCAGCTGCCGAACAGGGACAAGTATGTTGAAATCCTTACGGAGAACGTGCAGCCCGGACTGTTGGACCAGTTCACCAAGTACACATCACAGGACGTTGACCTGATGAATGTTTCCTACGAATACTCTTCTGTAATGCATTACGGTGTTACAGTAAGTGTTTCTTTTTTCTAATAATATAACCAACAAACTTTCCTTCATCACGCAATGTGTGTGTGTGTGTGTGTGTGTGTGTGTGTGTGTGTGTGTGTGTGTGTGTGTGATTTGGATTTGTAACATAGCTTTAAACAATTTTCAGTCATATCACTACGATGTCTGTATTGTGGCAATTTATAGTGATGTCTAGCACTGTGGAATCACGCTGCAGACATGTACTTTCATGTTCCACCCAGTCATATAATACTGACACCAGGCTAACCAGTCCGAATACTAACCTTTTAATGTTGAGCACCAAAAAAGGTAGCTGTTAATACCATTTTTATACGTCTTTTTTATGACTCTGCTGGGGATCGAACCCACCTACCACCTTGCCTCCGAGGCTGACGTTCTGAGAACTAGACCACCGGGTTGGTCCTGTTGTTTGTATAATGTATCCGTGTGGAAATAGGTACAAGAACATGCATGCAAAAGCACACACACACACACACACACGCACACACACACACTACAGATTTAAAAAAAGATTGCATATCAAATCGAGATGCTTGGCATATTCATTAGAATATTTAATGAAGGGTAACCACATTTGTATAAGATCTCGTTTGGTCTGGTCTAGTGCATCTAGGACAGATATATGTCCTCTACTCTACGGAGGACTGTCAGCTAGACATATATATGACAGTAGACATATGGGGCCAATATGTTTAATCGATGTATAAAGAATGGAAGGAAAATGGCTTACAGATGCTCGCCATCTTTATTTAGTTTCTATTTTCTTTCTCACTTTATCAATACCATGTTCATGTGAGACTGAATCTAAAGTGGGACATAACACCGTTTGTCTATGTCAGAACACAGTCCAGTAAAATGCACTTGCATTGTGCTATCCTTTCAGGCGTTCTCCAAGAATAGAGTGTTGAAAACAATACGTGTCAAGTTCCCAGAGAAAGAGGCTAGCATAGGAGAAGTGTACATGAAAGAACTGTCATTCACAGATGTAGAAATCGTAAACAAAATGTACAGATGCCCAGGTAAGCACTGAATTTTCTGATTCTAGAAATTAGAATATAATGCAATTGACTGTCTTCAGCCTTTCTCAACTGATGACGTTTTGTTGACGCTTTTAAAATACAATGTTCGCACTAAACATTATCATACGTTTCACTTTTAAATTTAACGACTTTATTTCAAATATGTAAACTTTAATGGTATACCTTCTAGGCTGTAAGCTAAACAGATTGAAGACAAAATAAGGTTGTAACCGGAAGGCAACTTACATTTAAAAATGTTATATCTTTAATCAATAAACTTTTCCCTATAGTTTTGTGACATGGTGCTATTCCTCAAAGTGCAAAATACATGAATGTAAGTGCAAGTAATTCAAATTAATCTTAGGAACTCTTTTCTTTCAGCAAAGTGTAATCCAAGCATTCAATGTTCTGGTGGCTACGTTGATGAAAACTGCCGATGTGTTTGCAAAAACGGCTCTCAAGACTGTCAGATTGGCGGAGTAATACAACCTTCAGGTAGTAAGTGCAAAGTAATATATTAATTTACTGGTTTCCACTGTAGGACGGTATTGGCCTTGTTCTTGCTGATAATGATGGCGACTCCCTCCCGGTGGTCATTGTCCTTCCTACCGGACCAGATGATGACTTCTCCGGAGCTCAAATTCTGCTTGCCGGTACCAATCCATCGTACTTCTGTTACACCCATGAGGGTCAGGTTGTAGTGATTCAGCTCGCTGACTGCTTGTGCTAACCTTTCAGTCTGGTTAAGCGCTCGCAAGTTCCAGCATCCTACTCTAATCCACCTTCCTCCTTGCACTGATTTGCAATATATGTCTTTACTAAATCTGTATTTTTGCTTTGTTTGACATTTGACAGCAGAATGCGTCTGATTTTGTTTCTTACCGTAAATTGGCCGGACAGGGTACATATTGATGAAAACTAACGAGAACTTATTTAATAATGTATCATACGGAACAATCAAATACCATATGATCATAATCTTGAACTTGTACAAGCAAAATTAATGTCTAAATTAGTTTTTAGCTTTTATGTTATCGTTTTGAGAGACATTGTACTTATTCCAATACTGTATTATGTAATGACCATAACTAGGAGATAATCGTTATAGTACATTAGTATATTAGTAGCCTTACTAGGAAATGGATGATCATTCCATTACTGTAGTATGGAATTACACTTACTAGGAGATAGTCATTCCAAGACTTTAGTAACTAATTGACCTTACTAGGAGATAGTCAATCCAATAGAAATAGTCAATCCAATACTTTCGTATGTAATTACTCTTACTAGGAGATAGTCATTCCATTATTGTAAAATGTAACTATTCTTACTAGGAGATAGTCATTCCATTATTTTAGTACGTAATTATCATTGCTAGGAGTTAGTCATTCCATTCGTCTAATATGTAATTATTCTTACTAGGAGTTAGTCATTGCATTATTTTAATATGTAACTATTCTTACTAGGAGATGGATATAACATTATTGCTCATACTCATATATTTGTACAAATCCATTTTAATATGAAGCTCAGTGCCTTCAAGATTTTATAATCCGTTAGCAGAAATGACGTTGCAATACAGAACTGTATACCTTGATTAGAAAAGCACATGGGTTTAGTTTATTGAAAACAGGAAACAGAAATCCGACATTAAATTTGCTAAGTTCTAGGAGAGTCATATGCGATAATAAATGACGGACACTGAGAAAATAAAAGAAAAGTGAGTAAACTGACATCATAACAGCAAATTGCTTGGGAAGTATTGTGTTAGTGACAAAATGCACGAAAAGTGAGGAAATTGACGTCAGAGGTGCCAGGCTCTACAGGTTTGCTTTTTTACTGTTTAAATCAGTCCATAATGCACCTGTAGAATATTATAGTCACCAGGGCAAACTCCTTTATTAGTCGTTTCCACTGAAGAGTGAAGACTATATATGTTATTGATACGATACTATGAAACGATGTAATAGAAGCTTACCTTTCCTAGATAAAAACATAAACAATAGATCTGGTACTACTTTGCAATGTGAAATGTTGTAGTAATGGTAGGTACTACATTGCTCAGTAGATTATTGTAAGATGAACAGGTACATCGATGCACAGCGGAATGTTTTTAGACTGGCCGATACTACTTTATAATATGCAATGGTGTAAAATGGACAGGTACTACTTTACACCTTAGAATGGTCCAAGATGGGAATATTGGTATCCTTGTCAAATAATTCACAATCAATTACGCAACAATGTTCATGATCACGAAACACAACCATGAAAAAGTATACCCCTTATTGCCATATTAACATCTTTATCACACTGTATTTCAATTCAATGCATGTTTACCTGTGTTATAGGTACATGTGGTGTAAACACGTATGGCGATAGCTGGAAATGTTTTGTGTGGGCGCAACACGGCCAATGTGAGGCAAATTCCACCTTCATGAATAGAGCATGTGCCAGGGCCTGTGGTCCTTGTGGTCTCAAGAGAAAGCCAGGTAAAGACGTTATGAAGGAATGTATCTTAATAAACATGTTGTTGTGTAACCGCTACGGTGGCCTAGTGGTTAGTGCATCCGCCGCGGAATCGAGAGGTCGTGGGTTTGATCCCCGGCCGAGTCATACCAAATACTTACAAAAATGCTACTAACATCTGCCTCTATTGTCTCTCAGCATTAAGAAGCTGATGTTAGGACTAGTCGGCCTGGTGTCAGGATAATGTGACTGGGTGGGATATCATGATATGAACGCCCATTGCCATGAGTTAAAACAGCATACAAAGCCCGTTTCAGATTAAATGTTTTATTTGTTTATTTGATGAAGCCCTTTCAGATAGATAAAGTACTATAAACTATGCAACATTATAAAACTCGTGTGAAAAAAAAACCATAGCATTATCTATCGTACTTTTTTAAAATTAGAAAATGCACGATTCTTGCTACATGTCTGCCCCAATGCTAGACATCACTATAAACTGCCTCACTGCACACATCGTGGCGAGATGACTGAATTTTTTAAAAAATTACGTTAAGAATCCTAATCACACACACGTTCAACCTGTTGTTGGACAATATTAAATGCAATTAATACTATCTACATCATTATACACCTTCATGGTGACATCACAGATCGTTTAACTCGATGATATATAAACGTATTCTATTTCATGATTCTTTAGCATGAAAGACTAGTTTATAATTAGTCATGATAAAGTTTGCTTTTATTATTGCTGTGTTTCTTTTATTATTATTCATTCTTTAATAACCCTTTAGTAGGTAGTCTGTACAACAGGTCATTACTTTGTTTTGCAAATTATCTGTTAAATCACAATGTTTACAACTTTATTTAATCTATGGTAATATGAACCATTTTAGGTAACAATTATTAAATGTTTCGAGTACAGATTTAAATCTTTTTATAGGGACATGTGCTAAAATGTATCCCAGTGATAAATGTCTGAAGTGGTCAAGAAATGGTGACTGCCTGACCAATACAGAATGGATGAATAACTACTGCTGTGGGACGTGTGTAAACAGTAACAATGCAAGTAAGTCCCACTAATTATCTCATAAAGAGCAGATGCTGAAAAGTATTTGGATATTACACGAGCATTAAATGTTTTCGTCTAAGAGACTTCTTCCACTTGAATACCTTAATGGAATCATCTCACATCGGAGTGAATTCTAGTCTAGGGCTCGGCCAATGTGTGTACGTGAGAAAGTTTGCCATTAGCGTTTGGTGCATCGTTGGTTCTTACTGGGGTTTTTTTCCAGAGTTCTTCCAACACCATTTATACAGACCGCATGATTAGCATATAATGTGCTGAAAAATGACGTTAAATCCTATAAAACAACAACAATCACCTTGCCTTGATAGAAAGGATGTACTCTGTTGATTTCAAAGGCTTCAAGTTCATTGTAGTCAGTCATTTCATGTGTCTCGTAACTTTTTTTCGTCGCTAAAATCAATACAACAAAACAACGTGTCTTATGTTAAAATACATGTGCTAAATTGTATTATTCCTTATAACCGAACTGTCTACGGAAGAATATAATAGTAACTGTTTATCAAGACAGAAGTTATGAACTTTTAAAGTTTCTGCTGTGCAAGAAGAAAAGGAATGGGAAGGCCATTCTGCAGTTTTAGCTTGATAGTACCGCGATCAGACAGCATTAATATACCTCCCTGCTCCTCTGTACCATCACCGCTATCCATTTGATCCAGAATCAAACAAACAAAAATTGTTCTCTGTGCTACGTTTAACTGACGTTTTGTTTAACATTTATATCTGGCCTCACCCTTGTGTACACACCAGCAAGATACTTACGCTCCTCTTTTGACAATTGTATACTCAGTAATCCCACTAAGAAAAATCTGTCATACGAACAACATTTTGCATACCAGGGACCAGCAACGTAGAACGAATTGCCCCTTAACATTAGACACAAAAACAGTGATCCCTTTCAAGTGTGCTTTTAAAACTCACCTTTTGGGACTGCAAAAACAAATTTAAAGACATAATAATATTTCCTACCTTAAATATTTTCAGCATATTTTTTATGTTTTCTAATTTTTTGGTGTGGTTTTTTTTGTGTGTTCTCTTTTCTTGTGAACAAATCAGTATAGGTGTAAAGCGCTTAGAGCAAATACGATTAGGCGCTAAACAAAGTCATCATTATTATTAGTAGTAGTCATTACGTTTATTGTTGGACTTTTAACTGAGAAATCTCCACTAATTCGAAAAAAGCATCTTCTGTGTAACATACGATACTAAACGTTACTAGCGTCAACGCTCGGATTTGGAAATCAGTCTTTAACAAGTCATTGTTGTTTTTAACTTACGTTAGCCTGATATCTTCGGTATTAAGATTATTATTAGTATTATTAGTATTATTATTAGTAGTAGTAGTAGCAGTTCTGAAATTGATATTATAACTATTAATATTATTATTAAAAAATTTTAAACTATTTCATAATTATTGAATATTTATTTTAATTTAATTTATTATTACTTAAATTATTAAAATTATAAATATTAATATATAAAATTAAATTTTAAATTATTTTATAGTAATTATATTATACTAATATTTTAATATTATTTATCATTAGTATTATAGTTTTATAAAATTTAGTTATTTAAATTTTTAATTTATATTATTATTATTATTATTATTATTATTACAAATAGATCATTCGGCTTCCACTGCCAATGACTATTCGTAACTTATTTTAAAATATTAACATGCGATCGTGATGAAACAGAATATCCTTTATGATCACTCTAGGGTCCTTTTTTAAATCTACTTCGTGGTGTTGATTCCGTTAATTGAGAGGTCTTCGAATGTTGGCCTCCTGCATACTAAACCTTTATTGACATTTCACCAAAATGCACACAGTTTTATCTATCATCTCGAATTTTATATGAAAATATTACATATCTTAAATAGGTTGCTTCAACTCATACGATGACTTTAACTGCGATATCTGGGCTGCAAGTCGGGGATGTGATACAAACCCCGGTTGGATGCTGGTGAACTGCAAGAAGAGTTGTGGGCAATGTAACAGCACTACCAATAACACTTCAACAACGAAACGTGCTGCATCTACAACAGCATTGCCATCAACAGCCAAGAACAGTACACAAAGTAAGTTTAATGAGAAAACGTTTAAATTAAAAATATAACATTGCTGGCACGTATATTGTCTTCCTCTCCATCGCCATCTCCATCTCAGAGATTGTAATGTACCACTCGACTTGGGGCAAAAATAGGTCTCGTAAGGAGGTACAATTTCATACAATCAGTAATGTGTTGAAGCACATTTGAAGATTTTACACAACGGGCACACGTTTGGTTTCTTCTATTTACTTGTTGCTGTTTTCAGTTTGATGGATACATATTTGCTATTATACAACTTGTCTTTCGATAGCTGCTTCAAATACGCCAAAACCTAACTTGTTGGCACGAAAGCCTGTTCAGATACTCCCAAACATAACGTGTTGACACGATAACCGGTTCAGATATTCCTAAACGTAACTTGTTCGCTAGATAGCCGGTTCAGATACTCCTAAACGTGATTGGTTCGTTAGATAGCTGGTTCCGATATTTCTAAACGTAACTTGTTCGCTATATAGCTGGCTCATATACGTTCAGAACGTTAAACGTTTGCGTATTCAAAACTGCTAAACAGTTGCCTCTGGGGTTTCTTATTCCCTCTAGATCAGAGGAAATCTCATACAGATGTGTGATTTTTCTAGCTAATATTGTATAAGAAAGTTTGAGCTAGTTGGACAATCGACATTATAATAATATCAAGACACGAAACTAATCGTATATACAAATGATTAAATGTAAAGTGAAATGGGTTTCATTGATTAAATGCAAGAAACTTCTCATTAATTATCTAACTTTGAGACATCAAGATGTTAGATTGATATGGACCTTTTAATTCATATGTGAGACTTATTTAAGTATGGCGCAAAATATAAAAATGGGGATGAATCTGTCCAAAATCAGAGTCACCAATTGTTAAGAATAAAACTAATGCGCTTATGTACAAATATTGTCAACAATAATAGTCGCCTTCATGTGTTGATTTACAGCTGCTTGTGTAAACAAGTATCAGGATAACAAACTATGTGACACTTGGGCGAAGGCCGGACAGTGCAATGTGAACACCTGGATGATCCAGAATTGTGCAAGGTCATGTGACAGATGTTCCGGGAAAGACACAACAACAACACTCCGTCCGACTACCAAATTAACAACACAAAAATCGATTGGTGAATATTATTTTTCAATATTTTCAAATTCAAATAATGATATACATTGATAGAGAGATACAACTACAGGTAAATAGTTTCGTAGATATATCACGAAAAACTGTTTTCCAGTATATTATGACATTAGCTGAGCAACGAAACAGATGTCATGGTTTGTAATATACATGTATATGTATATCCTAGCAAACGTCAACATCTCTTCGCCATGGACAGAGTTAAAAAAAAGTAACTGTAAATTTCTTTACTTCCGTATATTCTTAGGCACAAATTATTGTTGATTCAATGCTCATGCTTGATATTTTGTGTGTGCTGCGTTGCGACAGCAATATACACATATATTTGATTGGTGTAAATGCCTTTAATATTTACAACTACTGAATATGAATTGAAATTAGATTTGCTAGTCACATAATTTATTGCATTTTCCGATGCCAGAAGAACAATGTAACTGATTGACTTCGTTTCTAATTATCCATATTATTCTGTGTGTATTTCTTGCTTAAGGTGTTCTAAATTTGATTGCACAACAGGTGAATGTAAAAATCTGCACAGCGATAACAAGTCGTGTGACATATGGGCAAAGGCAGGGTACTGCAAGACGAATCCGTTTGTGACAATAAACTGTGCCAAATCATGTGGCAATTGTTCTTATCAAGGCCCATTGACATCAAGCAATGTACGACTCGCTAATACCAGTGTAAAGACAACGACTGTAAAACCACAAATAAATAAAGTAAATGAGAAAGCACCTGCAGACGATCACAATGGTAAGAGATGGTATAATGAATGTCATACAAATGTATGCGTATCTGTATTTAGCGTGGTCGTGTAGACGTATATGCCTGTTTGGGCATATCTGTGTAAGTGTATCCGTATGTATGGACATTGGTGTGTAAGTATATTTGTGTGTTTATGCATGGTCGTATAAACGTATGTGTGTTTCAACATGGTCGTGTGTGCGGCTTGCATGTCAACTGTGGCGACGGTGAATAGTGCATTTACAAGTGTCTAAATGTATCGGTGTGTTTTGGGCATGGATGCTTATGCATATCTGTGTGTATCTGGGTATGGGTTGCGGCGTCTAAGGGTGACTGTTACAGATGTGTAAGTGTATCATATTATTTGGGTATTGGTGTGTATGTGTATCTGTGTGTATTTGGAAATAGGTGACACGGCTATTGTAAGCGCATCATTGTGTTTTCGCAACTGTATTTATGCACATCTGTGTGTATTTGGGCATCGGTGTGTATGCGTATCTCTTTGTATTTGGGCATATGTGTGAATATGTATCTATTCGTATTTGGACATTGGTGGGTATGTGGATTTGTGCGTATTTGGGCATGGGCTTGTATGCATATCTCTTTGTATTTCGATATGTGTGTGTGTATGTGTCTCTGCGTGTATTTGGACATTGGTGCAAATATGTATCTGTGCGTATTTGGGCATGGGTGTGTATGTCGCTCTGTGCGTATATTGGCATAGGTGTGATTTCATATCTGTAAGCATTTGGGTACGGGTGTGTATCTTAATCTGTGTGTATTTTGGCATGGGTGTATATGCAATATCTGTGTGTATTGTGCAACGGATGTGTATATGTGTATATTTGCGCAAGGTCGTGTATGCGTATCTGTGTGCATTTTTGCATGAGTGTGAATGTGTATTTGTGTGTATATGGCCATGGGTGTGTTTATGTATATGTGTGTATTTGGGCATGGGTTTGTATGCGTGTCTCTGAGTATTTGGGCATGGGTGTGTCTGTTTTTATGTGCATATAATGGCATGATTGGTGACGGCTAATATTTTGTATTACATAAAGCAATACTTCAGTGGGCACTTTAAACTGAAGATGCTGATACGTTACTAATCCATTTCGTCATATCCATGTTTGGTTTTGTTTGTTCTTTTGCAGTTGTTTTTATTTATTTTGTAAATTGTTTCCATGGAGGTGAACACATCATTTGTCAGTTATATATACTCTTTAGGTGGTTGTAGAGACGAGAAGGATACCTGTGTACAATGGGCTAGATATGGTTTCTGTAACAATAACAGAGATCAAGCAGTACGATTGTGTCCAAAAACATGCAATCTCTGTGATCAGCGTCAGGGGTAAGTCTTTCTTCTCTATTTTCTTTTTGTTTTTAAATTTTATTCTTTTAAACAGTTATCTTTTCCTTGGATAATGTACAATATTTTGATTGAGATTTCGGAAGGAATTGTTCCCATTAAAACCCAAACAAAGCCTAAAGCGTTTAATCATTAGATATTTCCATCACAATGCAACCTTCTGGATAAAGTACAGTCGACATCACTTTAAGTGCACTCATGTACGTATGTGAAGTACTAGCACGCTATGGCATATTAATCGAATCATAATACCATCCTTCATTTCTTTCTTTGCTTCAATAGCACAATAGAAACGTGAGACAATACAAGATAATGATTTAGTCTATTTGTGTTGGATGATGATTGTCTATTTGTGATGGATGATGATTGTGTATTTGTGATGGATGATGATTGTCTATTTGTGTTCTATGATGATTGAGTCTATTTGTCTTGGATTATAATTGTCTATTTGTGTTGTATGATCTTTTAGTCTATTTATGTTGGATGATGATTTAGTGTATTTGTGTTGGATGATGTCTATTTGTGTTGTATGATGATTGAGTATATTTGTCTTGGATGATAATTGTCTATTTGTGTTGTATGATCATTTAGTCTATTTGTGTTGGATGATGTCTATTTGTGTTGTATGATGATTGAGTCTATTTGTCTTGGATTATAATTGTCTTTTTGTGTTGTATGATCATTTAGTCTATTTGTGTTGGATGATGTCTATTTGTGTTGTATGATCATTTAGTGTATTTGTGTTGGATGATAATTGTCTATTTGTGTTGTATGATGATTGAGTCTATTTGTCTTGAATGATAATTGTCTATTTGTGTTGTATGATCATTTAGTTAATTTGTGTTGGATGATGTCTATTTGTCTTGTATGATGATTTAGTGTATTTGTGTTGGATGATAATTGTCTATTTGTGTTGTATGATGATTTAATCTATTTGTTTTGCATTTGAGTCTATTTCTGTTGTCTTTGTGTTGTATGTTAATTTATCCTACTTGTGATCGGTCAAGATTTAGTCTATTTATGGCTAGTGTTGACGGAGACTTTTATACTGGGTGATAGACATACAGATGTTGCCTATAAGTTTTAACACTTTGGTAAAATCATGCGTTTTCATAATATGAACATATTGTCTTTATGAATAAGTTTACGTACAAATGCATTGTATGTAAAATCCCATATATCGATAGGGCCAAATAATTGTAATGTATTAATTTCTTGCCATGTCGGGTTCTTATAGAGTTGCTATTGTAACCTTATTGAGCTTCAGCTCAATGTTTCATAATAGGATAGTAAACCTATCAGTGTGAGAACAATTTAAAAGCGCTCCGCCACAATGGCGATATCACATCTCTAACTACTTTCATTTGCTTCTTAGAAAATGTGTATTCACTTATATATTATTTGTTTTCTATTCTTCATTTTCTTCTCTCTCTCTCTCTTTCCGTATCACTCTGTCTGTCTGTCTGTCTGTCTCTCTCTCTCTCTCTCTCTCTCTCTCTCTCTCTCTCTCTCACACACACACACACACACACACACACAGAGTTTATTTATACACAGTAACAACATAAAACACATTGAATGTGCCTACGTTCTCAGTCTGGTAAATTTTCTTTGTTGAAATGTGATAAAAATATAAACCATAGCAAGAACATTTTAAAAATTAACTAATTTCAATTAATTTTCCACATGAATAAATATTATTCAGTATATCATTTTTTAAAACTGAACTCGACCTGTTTATATTAATAAATTTTAAGTATAAGTATCTCGATTGACTGCGATGCTAAAATGTAATTAGCAATATTATAAAAATCCTTTGTCGGCAGTTCTTAGTAACTTGAACTTAAGACTTGGAGCAAAACAACACAACGACGTCCAGAAATAGAAACATCTCTTGAGGCCAATGATTTAAACATGTATATTTGCCGTGACGCATAACGTCCAGAAGTATAAAAAAAAATCTCTTGATGTCGATGATGTAAACAAGTATATTTACCGTGATGCAGAAATCTAATAACTCAAAACTCCAGATGTTCAAAAAACTCTTCATGGCAATGGTGTAAAATAATTAAGTTCGCCGTTATGCAAAATCAATCAAACGAGATCTCTACATGAAATGACACATGAAAACGTCCCTATCATGTTATATAATTCGCGATAACGTTTGCGGTGAATTTGGAAATTCTAAAGAAATAGTTATTGTTTTAAATGTGAATAACTTTCAGGATTTATTTGATGAGACAACTATGTGCTTTTGGCTTAGTAACCAGATGTTTCCATATGGTCAACCAGCTGGCGTCTGTGCTTATCGAAAGTGATTTTGCCCTTTCCTTAGTTTGCAAATATTGGATAAATCAGCCATGTGATACAGCTGATTGCAAACTGAAATAATATTACTATCATAATTTGGTTTCAGTGTCTGTCACCGAATGGTCCAATGGGTTATAAAGGCTAGGTAACTTAGATTTGAATAAAGAAATAGCAACAACTAAAAAACCTTTACAAACCATCACACTTATTATACCCTTTAGTGTAAGATATTATTGTCTGAAGGCCGTGAGATACGATTGAACACCGACATTTATTGTCTTTAGGCTGTCAGATACGAACGAACACTGTCAATTATTGTCTGAAGGCCATGAGATACGATTGAACACCGACATTTATTGTCTTTAGGCTGTCAGATACGAATGAACACTGTCAGTTATTGTCTGTAGCTATAAGATAAGACCATACATTGTTGCTATACCCAAGCAGATTCAAAAGTTTATTTTGTTCATGAAGAGTAAGGTTTGTATATCGTTAATCGTGACTTTCTTACTCGACACAATGCAGTGTTTCAATTAAATTTGAAACATAATTCTCTATGTCTATTTTCTTTCTTTTTCTTAGAAGAACAACACATAAAGTTCGATTTTAATCAAACCTACTCCATATTAACGTTTAGTTAGCAACTGCTCCGGTGGCCTAGTGGCTAAAGTATCCGCCGCTGGAGCGGGAGGTCGTGTGTTCCATCCCCGTAAAGTCATACCAAAGACTTACAAAAATGGTACTAGCAGCTACCTCGCTTGGCACTCAGCATTAAGAGGTTAGTATTAGAACTGGTCGGCCTGGTGTCAGGATAATGTGACGTGGTGAGACATCATACAATATGTCTGCGGCATGATGCCCCACTGCTAGACATCACTAGAACCTGCATCACTGCAGACATCGTAGCGATATAACTGACACATTCTTAGAGCTACGTTATAAATCCTAATCAATCAAACAAACAAACAAACAGAAAACTTACTGAGTTTCAGTTTTTATCAAGACATCAGTCAACTGTATATTAACGTGTACTCAAATCATTAGAATATTAATCTAAAGATTTATTTTATCTAGACCGTTTTATCACCTGTCTTCTTTTCCTCGCATTTCAGATTGCCACTACGATAATAAATTGTTTGAAACCTGAGCAAAGTGTGTCCAGATTAGTCAGAATCCATTCTACACGAATGCCTATGACGTGTGCTGAGTATGTAGAATCATACGCCATATTGTAAATGAGGAAAATGATATGAAAACTTGAAGCAACACCTTAAGTATTGTTACATTTGTAGATGAATCGTGGTCACATTTTTAGTGTTATCTGTAAACATCATCTTATTGTCTAGCAGTTATTCCTATGTGCGATTGATGATGTTTTCAGTTTTTATTCTTTATCTTACTATTTTGTTGTGAGTTTTAACATATGTTATATATTTATTACATCTTTATTCATTATTTTAACTCATAATATATAAAATCATACTTATCTAACTTAAATTGTTTCGTTCCTAACCAATTTTTAGGTACATAATTATATTTATCAGAATTTAGTGACTGTAGTCATTCTCTGACACTCAAAAATAAAAAAAAAACTAAGGACATCCAATGCTTAGGATTTTGCTATATCCTTATTTTCAGCAGAGATAAAAGTTATATTGTTATTATTAAGGTTGTATCTCTTTTCTACATGTTTATGCCGTGCGCTTTTTTCTTCTGTTTGTTCATTTTTGACAATGTGTGTGTCCGCATAAATGTATGTATCATGAATAGCACCGAATACAGAAATTAAAAACCAATTGCCATGGAGATGTTGCGAAAATTGTTATTACCTTTCAATATGTCCTATTTACATCTTTTTGATTGGGAGATGGGGGTTGTCGGTGGTTATCAGTGGGAAGTGATTGGTTTGATTTCGGTGTTGTTCTTCACAGCAATATATAAATCAAAGATATCGCCACAATGTGTGTTAGCAACATATTTTTCTCTCGAAAAACAGTTTTGATATTTGTGTGTTTGTTTTCATATTTATCAAAAAATCTTTTATTTATTTGTGAATAAAACACATATAACTTGTCTTGGAGCATTTACGTTCTTCTTTTTTTTCTTTTTCTAGAGTAACGTTGTACAAAGCCAATATTTTAAGGAAATATTCTAGCGATAAGGCCGAGAACTGTAACCTTTTGATTCCGCACGTGACCAGAAAGTCCTGAAAACCATTTAGGGACAAGAACATAATTGTAACAGCTACATATTATTATCATGGTTTGAACTGGAACCAAATTAATTGATTTAACATGTAATTAATTTAACATGTAATTAATTTAAATTCAAAATAAACATGAATTTAATTACATCAGTCTATCTTCCAATATACCTTAAGTCGGGCTTTTAAAATTACGTTCCAGTAAATACCAGATGCAGTGCTGTCAGAATTCTTTCAGTATATCGATATTAATGGAAGTATATGTTTATTTCTGCTTTGTAAATAAGAAACGTAATTGTCTTTTATATTCTTACATACTCTTCCAAAATGTTAATGCTGCCGATTCTGATATATGTTTGCGACTATTTTATCTTCCTTTAGTATGTGGGAAACATTAATTCATGAGTCTATTTATAGATTGTTAAACATTTTTCTTAAAATTTCACGGATGCTTTACTTTCGTTGAAGACGGACTGCTGGCAAATATGGCAGATATAGGAGCACGTTCAACGCTACTTTCTGGAAATTATATAAGAAATTAAAATCGGTCGTTTATAAGAATTAGATTACAAAAACGATGTTTTCTTTTCATTCATGTTGGGAATAGGACACCGTATTCTTCTTTTCTTCAATAACATGGTGACAAAATGCTTTCATTACATGATATCTGGCAATAACATGTTCAGATCTTCATTGATGTTTGTTGTTGTACATCGATGCATGCCTCTAAAATGTCGTTTAAAAACCGATTGAAATGTCAGTGTTTTTAATTTCTCCAAAGATATTGCCTTTCAGAATCTAAAAATTTCTGTAACAAAATAAACCACATTATCCCTAAAATATGATTTTATTTTTTATTTTACTTTCAATTTTATTAAATGTTTATCCTTGTCATCACATGGCGAAAGACTTAACTGTACACATGCCATTAGACGATTCGTTGTTCTTAATTAGCTATGTTTGGTTATAAATATTATAATATGGAAGAACAAATAAATATCAGTTTGAGAAACAACAGGTTAGAGATTTAACAATTTAATAGAGATGAACATTTAGAAAAGATTGGGATCAATACTTTCTTGTATCATTCATAACAATGTAAAAATTAAGTCTTAAAACGCACCATATTTTTAACGTAAATGGAAATAAAAAGAAAAGCCCACACAAACAGCACTCGTTTTATAATTGTATATTCCAATTTTTTTAAATTCCATTTTCAATTCGAATGAACACAGATGGCCGCTATCACCGGCTTGAAGCATCTGTCCTGTTGTTGTGTTGTTTTTCATAATAGATGTGCTTGTTGTCTATCTTCGTTTACATCATTGTGTTTCATCATGCATTAGCTGTTTAGGTCGTTAGTGTTTCATCATCTCCTTGTTTCGGAAAGGAGAACAATTAGAATTGTTCTCGAGTGTTTTACTCTACTGATACAAAGCTGTCCGGATATAAACAGGAAGAAAAAATCCAGTTATCTCTCTTTCACCCCTTCCGCCCAAAGAATTTTAAATTTCGGCTGTTAAATTAAATAGTTTGGTGCAAATCCATATTAAATCGCTAGCCATGGTTTTAACTATCTCAGAGATACCACTGCGTATTGTATTTATCAACGCCAATTCAGTAGGACCACCAGAAAAACCAACAGAAATAGTTGACATTTCGCCAGAAACATGGCGAAAACATCAGGCGATAAGCATGTCACGTTGTAAGGAAAATAACCAAATTGCAACAGGTATATGCTAGACCCTGAGTATAATACTTTCGCACCGTAAAAATGTATGAAGTTCAGTTCGGCGAACAATGAGGTGTCAAGCCATGCCAATATATGATTTTGTAAACCTCTGACTGTCGCCTTAATTTTGTCAAAATGAACATCAAGTGTGGGTGTTAAAACGTAGATGACATTGGAATCGCAAGCTTAGATCTAATATCTTGAGAACTAAACAGCAGTTGTCTCTACTCTCTAAACAATATTGTAAGAATTATAAGGGAATATAATCTACTCCTACGTCATTCGGGAAACTTGTTAAACTTGGAATTACAAGGAGTTTAAGTACAGGTCAGTGACTATTTGCTCGATTGTTGTAATATATGACAGCAAATTATTGCAGTATGTATACTTTAGTATGTAGAATTGCAGCTGATTATATATATATATATATATATATATATATATATATATATATATATATATATATATATATATATATATATATATATGCCGTGTACTCATCAGAAAGAGTGGGTTGACATTTGTGCACAAATGCGTGACTAAAGACGGTAATGGCTTATCTAATGATATTATTGTTTAGTGTGAGTTTGGATAGCTTGGGGAATATTCTCTGCTAATATCCTTGTGTGTTCGTACAGAAAGCTTTAGGGAACCATACGAAATATAGGAGACAGAGGAGAGAGTAATACCCTACTGGAGTTGGTCCGGATGTCTGGGAAACAAAGAAAAAGGAAGAATGGAGGCAGAAGTTAGACGGACTGGCGGGAATTGGATTGCTAGTCCAGATAAAGATTGTTCAGATGAGTATGAACACAGGAGAGGGGAACATCATTTACACTACGTCAGATGATGAAATAGGCCATCACTTGGTAGAGTTAAAGACGAGTGATATGGTTTTAAATTTGTATATTTAGATATGACCACCTTTTTTGAATGATAATAAATTGTTCTTTACTTGGAATTTCACATTTTATGTATTCATTAATTTAACTGTCTGCATCATTGACTGGGGGCTCGGGGATTTGCATATCTCTATCACTACTTCACTTTCTGACAAAAACGAGCAAGGGTGGGTCTTCTGTAATAATTTAAAATAATATTGGGAGCACCATACCCCAACCTAAATAACAGGATATCTCTACAACACCAAGTGCGTGTATCGAACAACCACCTGTTACTCCATGAAATCGTTTCCGCGCGAGTCTCGCGGGGGTGAAAAAGCCGTCATCACAAAGAGTTCGATGATAACATGTCTCTAAACAGAACACAACTTTCAATTTATGCCACACAACTAGTTCAAACAAAACTCACACTGGTACAATGATCAGTCCATTTGTTCTGCCTCTGCCTCCCTCCTCCTAGTAAAGAAAACAGGCTGACTGAATATCTTTTGGAGCCGTTTTCGAAACTCCTAGGGTATGGAAATGCAATAGGTGGCAACCTCATTATTCTTGAAGATTTCAACTTACACTTTCACTGTCGTGGACACCTATACATATCGTATCTTCAAGATTTCATTAGGTTCTCAGCCTTAAACCTTCAGTTAACCAACCTATACATAAACATGATCATATTTTAGACTGGATTCTTCATATCTGATAGTAATATTCTGAGATCCACCCTAGTATCCCACAAACTTGCATCAGATCACATCTGCATTATATGCCATTTCGACTTATCAGTCCCTAACATTCCACCTTTATTTGCTACTAAGATAAACCTTCGTATGATAACATGCATGCCATCCAAGCAAACCTTACAACTTACATCAGGGGGGCCGCGAGTGGCCGAGTTGTCTACAGCGCTTCCCATTACGGTTCACTGCCATCTCGCCTCTGTCTGCGTGGGTTCGAGTCTAAGATTCGGCTAATGTAGTTATGAGAGAAAGCTTGCCAGTAGCTGTGGTTGTAGCGTGTGGTTCTTTCAGAGGGTTTTTCCGGGTTCTTACTCCACCATTAATACTGGCCGCCATGTATAGCCTCTCATGTGCTTAAAAATGGCGTTAAACTCTACAATAACAACTACTTACATCATACAGCAGAACAACTCGATAACTGCTTGCGTTCATTGCTTGAAAAACATACCCCAGCCATCAAGTGCAGAGTATCATTTTAAAGGTGTTTTCCGTGGTATAACAGTGTTATGGACTAGCTTCGCGCTTCTAAAAGAGATTGCCGTAATACAGAGAGGCTTTGGCTGTCACAATACTCGCTATTTATAAAGAAATCTATGAAACAGCTAAGAATTATGGTATCGCCAGACTGAATAAGGGTACTACCAGACTGAAGTAGAGTAATACCAGACAGCGGCGTCGCTAGGATTGGTGTCACACAGTGCGGTAAACTCATGGTGTCACCCCTCCAGACTTCCACAATGGAGCACCAGACTCTTTGCAGACTGCATGGTGGCACCCTGCTAGTCATGTATTTAACTATGATCGGTTATCCTCTTATGAAATCCGACTAGACCGAGACTGAATAAGGGTCATACCAGACTAAATCCTGGTAATACCAGACTGAATTAGGGTATTACCATACTAAATTTGGGTAATACCTCACTGAATTAGGGTAATAACATACTGAATTAGGGTAATACCAGAATGAATTAGGGTAATACAAGACTGAAGTGCGGTAAACTCATGGTGTCACCCCTCCAGACTTCCACAATGGAGCACCAGACTCTTTGCAGACTGCATGGTGGCACCCTGCTAGTCATGTATTTAACTATGATCGGTTATCTTCTTATGAAATCCGACTAGACCGAGACTGAATAAGGGTCATACCAGACTAAATCCGGGTAATACCAGACTGAATTAGGGTATTACCATACTAAATTTGGGTAATACCTCACTGAATTAGGGTAATAACATACTGAATTAGGGTAATACCAGAATGAATTAGGGTAATACAAGACTGAAGTAGAGTAATACTAGACTAAATCCGGGTAATGCCAGACTAAATCCGAGTAATACCAGACTGAATTAGGGTAATACCAGACTGAATTATGGTTAAACCAGACTGAGATATGGTAATACCAGACTGAATTAGGTTAAAATGCCAGAATGAATTAGGTTAAAATACCAGACTGAATTAAGTTAAAATAACAGATTGAATTACGGTAATACCAGACTTAATTATGGTACTACCTTACTGAAGTAAATTAATACCAGACTAAATCCGGTCAATACCAGACTGAATTAGTGTAATTCCAGACTGAATTATGGTAATACCAGACTAAATCCGGGTAATGCTAGACATAAGTAGGGTAATACCAGACTGAAGGAGAGTAATACCATACTGAATTAGGGTAATTCATGACGGGATTAGGGTAAACCAGACTGAGATATGGTATTACCAGTCTGAATTAGGTTAAAATACCAGACTGAATTAAGTTAACATAACAGATTGAATTACGGTAATACCAGACTGAATTAGGGTACTATCAGACCGAAGTAGAATAATACCAGACTACATCTGGCTAATACCAGACTAAATCCGGGCAATACCAGACTGAATTAGTGTAATTCCAGACTGAGTTATGGTAATACCAGACTAAATTCGGGTTATACTAGACATAAGTAGGGTAATACCAGACTGAAGAAGGGTAATACCATACTGAATTAGGGTAATTCATGACGGGATTAGTGTAATACCAGACTGAGATATGGTATTACCAGTCTGAATTAGGTTAAAATACCAGACTGAATTAAGTTAAAATACCAGACTGAATTAGGTTAAAATACCAGACTGAATTAGATTAAAATACCAGACTGAATTAGGGTACTACCAGATTTAAGTAGAGTAATACCACATCCGGGTAATACCAGACTAAATCCGGGTAATACCAGACTGAATTTGTGTAATTCCAGACTGAATTAGGGTAATGCCAGACTAAATTAGGGTAAAACCAGACTGCGATAAAGTAATACCAGACTAAATTACCGTAATACCAAACTTCTCCAGATCCAGAACTCAGTAGAATAGTTTTCTCATTCAAAATCCAGTTTATAAAATTCGTTCACATTCAGTACGCATTAATTAGAATGTATTTGAAAGAATATGCTTGTTGAGTTTAACAATTTAACCAGTGCTTGCACAGTCAATAGATCAATATCAGACTCATCGATTAAGGAGAGTGCCCTCAGTCAAAACGTTTTGTTTATCGAGTAAGGAGAGTGTCATCAGACAGAACGTTTGGAGTATCGGGTATGGAGAGTGCCCTGAGACAAAACGTTTCGTTTATCGGGTATAGAGAGTGCCTTCAGAAAGAACCCTTCACCGATTTGACTATTCAAGATACAGGCTGACTGAATATGCTAGCAATATTTCATGAAAACTACACTTTAAAGAGGAAAACAAAATTATAATTTTAAAGAAATTCGCACATATATTTAATTTATCAACGTTAAGATGGCAAATGTGATAATAAGATTATTGTTATATGTTCTAGATTAATATTAATTAACCAGTTTTGTTTTGTAGAATAAAACTGTCTTTCTCTTTATCAACTAGTTTTGAAAAATGTCCATCCCTTTCATGGTAACTTTAAGAGTATTAAGAAGATAATTCCTCCTATTACAGTATGGTCTTTAATACAGAAAAATCAGACGTCGTCTGAACAGAGTTAACCTATATACTATATAACAAAAAACGAAATCCGTAATGTGTTAATATAATGGTCATTATTTTATCTCCAATTTATTAAACAATTCCGTTTTCTCTGACCTTATCCACAATCGATTGCAAGAATCCTGTATTAGCGTGATACGCTTATTTGTCACAAACATAGTGTTTGTGCTATTTGTATTAATCTCTTCTTTAATGACTTAGATTTTAGAGAATATTTGTTTAATTAAGATGAATCGGTCTTGGGAAGGTATTTGTTCATCACGGGCAATTAGTCAATTGCGAGGAGCAGACGTCATAATGTACAGTATTCTCGAGACTATATGGTGCCTTGCATTATCTTCGTAAAATGGACCAATCCCAATATGTTGACACACGGTATTCTCGGGATATTCTCACGTGTTTCAGTAAATTGAAATAGTACTAATTATGTCTTCGGAGTGTTTCCAAAAATTTGTATAACATAACGATCTAAGGTTAAAAAAATGTATCAGAATGAATAGCAGACACCACCCCTACCGTCACGACACCAACACCCTAAATAACAAATGTGATAATACAATCTCTTAATTAGGTGGCCTTTATTTTGATTAGAGAAAACTTTATTGTGGCATTAACCTGTTTAACAGTCATTTCAATCAACTATTAGTGTGGAGGTCATTGGGAATAGAGGAAACATCAAATTCAAGCAAATCTCGAGCGTGTGTTCGACATTTCTTGTTTCGCATGGTAATGAGGCGCTATTTAGACTCCAGGTTATTGACGGTAGCCTTCTCCGATTTGGCACCAATGACATCTATGTAAGATGGAGGTTTACAGGAGGGTGGTCTGTGTTCTCTGTGGTTCCTTTTTATCCTCCTGTACAAATATTAAATTAAAAATGTAAAATTAATTTAGTTATATCTTTTTTATCCAAAACTGACAAAATTGTTCATGACAATGCAACAAGACCACTACGACGACGCCCATCCGCGCTGAGCACGTGTCAATTTAAGAAAAGGATCTGCTATGACCGGAAATGTATGCAACATGACAGCATTTAAAGTCGTGGATGGACCAAACGTTTAACAATAATAGTGAATTTATATTTATTTTGTGTTAATATTTGTATACTGTATTGGTGTGATAAACTACGATATTAAATATCAAAATAAGTATTGCGCTGAAAACCGCAACCCTTACGAGTAGAACAAAATTTTTTTTAAAAATACAAATATACAAATAAGAACATAATAAATTTGAAAAATGGTTGACCATCACTTTTACTTTATAATGAAACGCAATCTGCCACATAGAGTTTCTTCGTGGATCCGATTAACTTTATTCAAGTTCCAAAAACATACTTTGGACAATATACTTAGATCCAACTACCGTGTTATGTTTAGATCCAACTACCGTGTTATGCTTAGATCCAACTACCGTGCTATGCTTAGATCCAACTACCGTGTTATGCTTAGATTCAACTACGGTGTTATGTTTAGATCCAACTACCGTGTTATGTTTAGATCCAACTACCGTGTTATGTTTAGATCCAACTACCGTGCTACGCTTAGATCAAACTACCGTGTTATGCTTAGATTCAACTACGGTGTTATGTTTAGATCCGACTACCGTGTTATGTTTAGATCCAACTACCGTGTTATGTTTAGATCCAACTACTGTTATGTTTAGATGAAACTGTCTTGCCATGCTTAGATCAAAATGTCTTGTCGTACTTAGATCAAAATGTCTTGTCGTACTTAGATCAAAATGTCTTGTCGTACTTAGATCAAAATGTCTTGTCGTACTTAGATCAAAATGTCTTGTCGTACTTAGATCAAAATGTCTTGTCGTACTTAGATCAAAATGTCTTGTTGTACTTAGATCAAAATGTCTTGTCGTACTTAGATCAAAATGTCTTGTCGTACTTAGATCAAAATGTCTTGTCGTACTTAGATCAAAATTTCTTGTCGTACTTAGATCAAAATGTCTTGTCGTACTTAGATCAAAATGTCTTGTCGTACTTAGATCAAAATGTCTTGTCGTACTTAGATCAAAATGTCTTGTCGTACTTAGATCAAAATGTCTTGTCGTACTTAGATCAAAATGTCTTGTCGTACTTAGATGAAAATGTCTTGTCGTACTTAGATCAAAATGTCTTGTCGTACTTAGATCAAAATGTCTTGTCATTCTTAGATCAAAATGTCTTGCCATGCTTAGATCAAAATGTCTTGTCGTACTTAGATCAAAATGTCTTGCCATGCTTAGATCAAAATGTCTTGTCGTACTTAGATCAAAATGTCTTGTCGTACTTAGATCAAAATGTCTTGCCATGCTTAGATCAAAATGTCTTGTCGTACTTAGATCAAAATGTCTTGTCGTACTTAGATCAAAATGTCTTGTCGTACTTAGATCAAAATGTCTTGTCGTACTTAGATCAAAATGTCTTGTCGTACTTAGATCAAAATGTCTTGTCATACTTACATCAAAATGTCTTGCCATGCTTAGATCAAACTTTTTTTCAGATTGTCAACAATTAGAAATAATGACAATAATTATAAACCAAATAAAAAAAACTCACTGAAGGATTACAATAATCAGCACTATCAGGACGACGACGACTACGCTCAGGCTAATAATCACAACTATTACCCAGGTCTGTGTTCCATCCACTGCAAAAAAGAAAAGCCACGTCTCGTACGTCAAGGAAGATAGCCAACGTATATGACGGACATCAAGGAAGATAACACTTGCATATCGCGTAACTCAAGAAATATATCCCACATATATTACGTATATCAAGAACAATAACCCACATATTTAAATCTAATATATCTAGAAAGATAACAGACAGCTATTTAGTGCATCAAGAAAGATAAACCACACACATACAGACACACACACACATACATATATATATATATATATATATATATATATATATATATATATATATATATATATATATATATATATATATATATATGAACATTGTACGTTTAAGAAACAACAACAATAACAAAACAATAAATACATCACAGTATATGTAACACGTAACCAATAAATTCACCGTATACTAGTGTCATGGCTTGAAAAACACTGTTGATAAATCCCAAGTGAAGTGTACACATATCATTACAATGAACCATACTCTAGTAGGTTACTTGTTAAAATTTATGTTTCAAGGTATTAATCTCGCCCAAATGTCTTGTCTCTCTCACTCCACATTTCTGCAGAGTTGTCCATTATGTGTGCGACGGGAGGAGGAACGAAAAGCAGAAACGATTGCAAAGTAAATTGGGTTGGATACTAAATTCATTTTAAAAAAAACTGGGATTAATAATACGTATTATCGTTATTTTCATCGTATCTAACGCTTAATGTATGGAAATTCTAGAGTCAACTGGAGACGGTCAAGACAATATTTTATATGCGTAATTTACTAACAATTTTATTTTTAAAAAATTCGGCGTATGAACCTGTATCTTACATCAAGAAGGATTTGATTCCTTCACATATATCGAGAATAAAAACATTTTCTTATGATTCTTTTATTACACTGGTGGTCAGTATATGTTGACATAATTGTTTAATATTGTCATGTTGACTTCATGATGATTTAATGCATAATATTGTCATGTTGACTTAATGTTTATTATTATCATGATGACTTAATGAATAAATATTGTCATAAGGACTTAATGTATAATAATGTCATGATGACTAAATGCATACTATTGTCATTATGACTTTTAGTGCGATATTGTCAAGATGACTTCATGTATAATATTATCATCATGACTTAATGTATAATATTGTCATGACGACTTAATGTATAATAATGTCATGATGACTTTATGCATGATATTGTCAGGATGGCTTAATGTATACAATTGTCATGATGACTTAATGTATACAATTGTCATAGTGACTTAATGTATAATATTGTCATGGTGACTTAATGTATAACAGTGTCATCATGACCTAATGTATAATATTGTCATGATGACTTAATGTATAATATTGTCATGATGACTTAATGTATAATATTGTCAAGATGACTTAATGTATAATATTGTCAAGATGACTTAATGTATAATATCGTCATGATGAATTAATGTATAAAATAGTCATGATGTCTTAATGTATAATATTGTCATGATAACTTCATGCATGATATTGTCACGATGACTTAATGTATATAATTCATTTCATGATGACTTAATAAATGATATTGTGATGATGACTTTATGTATGATATTGTCATTATGAGAATGTATAATATTGTCATGATGACATAATGTACAAAATTGTCATGATGTCTTAATGTATAATATTGTCATGATAACTTCGTGTGTAATAATTTCTAGATTACTTATAGTTTGAGTGTCATGACGACTTAATGTATAATTTTATCATGATGACTTGATGTATAATAATGTTATGATGACTTATAGTACGATACTGTCACGATGACGTTATGACGTTATGTATAATATTGTCATTATGACTTAATGTATAATATTGTCATAATGACTTAATGTATGATATTGTCATGATGACTTAATTTATATTAGTATCATGATGACTTAATGCATAATATTGTCATTATGACAATGTAAAAAATAGTGTCATGATGACTTAATGCATGATATTGTTTTGATGACTTAATGTATAATATTGTCATGACGACATCATGTAAAATATTGTCAATATGACTTAATCTATAATATTCAGTGCCGTATTAACCCATGGCAGGGCCCCAAGGCTTAAAACCTATTTGGGCCCCTCGACAACTACCCACGAATGTCAGTGCTCATAGGCTTCGAGCTTCTTTTGGACCCCCGACATCCATCCGCAAATTTCGCGCTCTTTTAAATAATACAAACTTACCAAAAATGATTTATAAAGGTGGAATTTAGAAGCAGTCTGATTGTTGTGGCATTTAGTAGGAATGTTTTAAACACACACACAAACACACACACACACACACACACACACACACACATACATACATACATACATACATACATACATACATACATACATACATACATACATACATACATACATACATACATACATACATACATACATACATACATACATGCATGCATGCATACATACATGGTGACACATACATACATGGTAATCGCGTACATACATGGTAAACACACCGTTTCAGTATACAGTATTTAATAATTGCCGAAGAATTTAAATGTATGAATGAAATATATGCCCTTAAATATATAGTTTGTAGATATGTAACCGCATTGGAAACATGGAAACAAATTCACCATTGCAAATATGGACCAAATGGTTGGGTTTTTTTAAAGATGAATTCCCTTGGCGTAATAGCCGATGAAGAAGACAATGTTAGGGACTCCCAAGAAATATGTGATTGCAGCTCATAAATTGAAGAATAAAAATAACCAAGGTGTGTACGTTCTTTTAATACAGTATATTCGTGCCTTTTAATTTGAACACTTGGAGTCGTACAGGGTGGTCGGCAGGGTCGGTTTGTGTGGGGTGGTGAGTTCAAACCACCAGTGAGTCCGTGGTGGATGGGTTAAGCATTACATACCAGGTAGACTGGCGGAGAGGGGAGTACAAACTACTGGAAGTGGGGTACTGCTAAAGATTTTATATGAATATAAACCAGTTCGTTACAGTCATTTATTGCTTAACGTTACAAATTCAAATTACATCCACAAATTAATAAGCATCAGAGCGAACATATAATAAACGCCAAGCCATCCAAGCTGTATTATGAAATACTCTCCCCATACAGAAAAATACAAACTAATGCGCAAACGATGCCATGTTAAACAGTATCAGAACGAATATTTACAATCACTGATCTTTTTTTCAGTGTTGCATGTTGTTAATTACAACACAATAAACTCTCTCACACTGTAAAAGCATTTTGGTATAAGGTTAGCAATTTAAATAACAATATGTGTAACAAAAAGACAAACCTGTTGTAACGATTATATTCTGTCCTCCGGGTGAAACTGAATTCTGAGGGTATGGCGATTTGAATGGTGTTGGTGTTGTTGTGGATGAATTTGTTTGTGGATCAAAGTCTGAAAAGAAGATTTAAAAATGTATTTATGCATCATTTACGACTACACAGTCATGTACATTTTTAATGCCAACACCCATGCGTTTATGTAATGGCATAATAATTAGCTAAAAAGTCATTCATTATATATCACATGCAAACACTCACTTATGTATCACACGCAAACACTCACTCGTGATAATCCAGTCCCTCAGCTATTTCTTAAGTCCTTTGGAAAAAAATATGAAATATTCTTTAAAATACAATTTTGCCAAACAAATGTATCCACACGAGTGACGAAAAGATAAAATCTTTTACAAAATAATAACGACATGTTTCATCAAATCTAGACATGGCAGCCTTTGTAACTGGTGGACGACGAACCCAGGACAATTCCTGAAAGAACCATTCTTTGACCACTCGATCACCCTGGGTTACATGACATGTAAATCGGTCTCGACATGTTGACACCAGTTACAATGCACGAGTAACCACGTCTTGACATGCTTATAAGAGTTACAGTACATATGTAAATCAATCTTGACATGCTGACACGAGCTACAGTGCAGGTGAAAACTTTCACGACCTGCTGGCACGTGTTACAGTGCATGTAACTCGGTCTGGACATGCTGACACGAGTACATGTGTAAACTGGTTTCGACATGTTCACCTGAGTTACAGTGTATGTGTAACCCGATATAAGTATTTTGGTGCCATTTAAAATTGGGGTGTAAATTGTTCTTGACAGTTTTAATTTTCAGTTCAGGGTCTGACAAAAGCAAAATTATTATTATTAAGAAATGAAAGTTTTGTTTACTTACAACATTACTTAAATGCAGACCGTTGTCTTCAGGCTTTTATTTAATTAAATGTATATTAATTAAAACAATTGTATTATCTAAAATGTATATTGAGTTTTGAAATCAAATATTTAGGAAAGAAAATAAATTGTAAAACAGACGTCATGCTATTATGATTTTGTTTTATGGGGTTTTGGTTCGTATGCAATATACTTGTATTTTTTGGAAAATTATTTTCTGTGTCATCTTATTTACTAAAACGCGTACACATTGACATGAAATTAAGCAAAATCGTGTTATGCACAGTACGTGCTTAGAGTGATACTAACCGAAGCAATATCGCTGTTGGATACTACTGGGAAGGTCTTGCAGGCAGTAGATGACGGTAGACGTGTCACATCGCTTTACCTTGAGGCTGTAGGCAATTGCACACGTGTTTGTAAACGTTGCAGCACAGGCTTTTCTATCCACCACTCCATCTCCAATAACGGGGATTGATCCTGTCCAACAATTTAAATTACCATTTAAGTAATATTTCCATCAGACAGATTAGATGTATCATAAATTGATCGTTAATGACATACATATGATCTGATGGTGAGCGGTACTTACAAATTCAGTCTGTAACATGTTTTGTTTTAATCGGAAACAAATGTCTTTATTTTCGGCTGTTCACTCTGTACCTAACGTTAACATCGGTTGTATTCCGTCTAAGACATAAGTTTGACTTGCTTATCAGAAACACTTAGTTTTACAACTAAAGAAATGGGTTATGGTTGATGTGACTTTGGTAATGACTACGTCTGCAAAGAGAGACAATTTACTATGAAACTCGTACATGACATAGATTCAGACGTTGTATTTTTCTTATGTCTGTTCAACCTTTATTTTGACCTTCATAGTATATGTTCTTTGAGTAAAGCTATAGACACAATATATACAGGAAACAATTCATGACACAAACACAATATCAAGCTAATGAAAACATTTAATTTCACTAATAGTCTTTTTCATTCTTTTTAAACGCAGTTGTATAAATTGTGTTCATAATCCTGAACCTGCCTACAATTTCAACAATAAAACGTATGTTTAATGTGGTAAAGTAATTACGCTGGAGCATTAAACGTTTTCATGCATTTTCACGTTTTCATGCATTAACCGAATGGTTAAATTTGTTGCCATTTATGTTTAAACTCGCAAAATGTGTTATACTTGGAAATACTCTTGTCTACACTGCCAAACTTGAGCTTATATAGGGTTTTTTAAATTATAAACCTTCCATTGGCACTAACGTGCACTGATGCCATGAAAGCAGAACGTGCTTGGATTGGTAAAGGCGAATAAAACAGAGGCTTACATATGCTTAATTTGAAATCTTAATACAAATCTAATCTCCACTTTCCTACGTGAAGATATAAGAGAGACCGCTTAGGTGTCATGTGCGTTTGACCAATGATATTACCAGAATCGCTAATTTATCAGCCACTCAGATGAAGTATTCAGGCTTTGCCTATAGAAGACAAAGGAGCATAGCTGAAGATTACTGTGCCGAACGATTTGATTAACTTTCAAATTTCTGAGTGCAGCATTTATGTTGCTTAATTCAAAGTCACCAGTACATGACCTATACGTTGACGCTATCAGATATTCACCTAGGACGGCGGGGATCTGATTTTATATCAGATTTGTTTTAAATTTGCGATTTTTTTTTGTTTTTTTTATCTTTCATTATGCTTCGTCTTTTGATGCAATTTTGTTTTACATGCACATAACAAATTAAATCTGTGCATTTCGCTATATCAGTCTTTAATTTGGCCTGTTTTCTTATAATCTTTCAAATGATATCCGGCCTAACTTGGTAGAGCAACATCATCCACAGGTGAACGTGATTGTTTTGGTGTTGACATCCGTTAGTCGCGAGGGACGATGGAAATGTGTTCATTAGAGATGCCCAGGTTGGTGGTTGTGCAGTGTATGTAGAGGATATGTAGCTCAACACGGGAGTAGCAGTCATTACTGCATTTGCTGCACTTGAAATTTGAGTCTGGTGTGTGTTGGAACTGCTTTTTCTTCCGCTAACATCGTTTTTCATCAGATAGCAAGCGTAGTTTGTCCTCTCCGGATTTCAAATCAGTGATCATAGCGTGTCGCCAGCTGGGCCTGTCTAGCGTAAGCTCTTCCCATGTGTTAACATCATTGTCAAAGGCTTTCATATAAGCACCTTGCCGATATCCTTGAAGCGAAGATGTGGCCATCCTATCGACATTTTGCCAGAGGTATGTTCAGAATAAAGAAGGTATTTGGGGAACCGTACGTCATCCAACCAACGTACAGGGCTCTGCCATCTGATGCGATATTGGAGGAGGAGTGTGAACATGCTGGCAATCTTGGCACGTTCAAGCACTTCGTGGTTTGTTACTTGATCACTCCAGGCAATCCCGAGCATACGTCGAAGACATCGCATGTGGAAGGCGCTCATTCATGTCTCTTGTCAGGCGTACAGAGTCTAGATTTCACTCGCATACAGGAATGTGCTTAGGTAGCAGGCAAGGTACACGGAGATCTTAGTTATCAGGGTCAGCATGTTGTTGTTTCACACTCTTTGCGACAGCCTGGAGAGAGTTGTTCAAGCCTTTCCAATCAGCGTGCTGCTCTCGGCAAGGAGCGATAGGTTGTTAGTGATGGTAGAGCCGAGGTACTTGAACTGACTGAGTACCAAAAGTTCGTTGCTGTTGATGATGATGCTTGGGGTCGGTGTTCTGAACCATTACACTTGTTTTCTTTAAGATGATGGTTAGCCCATCACTACATGCTTTAGAAAGACGGACCATAAGGTGCTGTAGCTCAGCTTCTGTGTGAGTGGCTAAGGTAAGATTGTCTGCGAAGAGCATGCCCCTGATGGCTGCTTCACGCACTTTGCTTGTTGCTTTTAGTCGTGCCAGCTTGAACAGTTTATCGTCTTATTGTGCATGCAAATAGCTATTTTATGTGGATATCCCAAAGGCATTCTTGAGCAGGAAAGGATTGCGAAGAAGATGCCGAAAAGCGTGTGGGATTGGATGAAATCGCGGCTCACTCCGCCGTGGCTGTTCAATGGTTCGGACAATGAGTCATCGTACTGCAATCTGCCTTTCATGTCATTCTCGATGGACTGGATCATGCGTAGCAGCTTTGGAAAACATCCTCTATGCCAGGATTATGAAGATTCCATCTCTGCTGACTATATAGAAAAAAACTATATAGAACGCCTTGGTGAGGTCTCCGAAGGCCAAGAAGAGGGGGAATTTGTGCTGCTCTCTGCATGTGTCCTGCAGTTGCCTGACAGAGAATATCATGTTGAGTGTTGACCTCTCTGCAGGATGATGCGGACGAAGACCTTACCGCGATGATGAGGAGTGATATGCCCTTGTAGTTGTTTCAGTCACTTCTGTCGCCCTTGTTCTTCTACAGGGTTACGATGTTGACGTCTCTCATGTCCTGAGGCAATGCACCATCTTTACAGCACTGGCAGATGAGGTCGTACAGGTGTGTGAACAGTACTGCAGCTGCACTTTATTACTTCTGCTGATATCCCACTCTTCACTAGGGCTTTCTCTAAGGCCTTCTTTAGTTCTGCCACAGTAGGTTTCTCGTCCAGTTTTGTATTGAACGGGAGGTTTTCAATGGCGTTGAGCGCATAGTTGGTCACGTGTTTGTTTCTGGAGTACAGTTCAGAGAAGTACTTCACCCAACGCTCCATCTGCGTGACCTTGTCGTGGATGGTATCGCCTGTGGCAGATATCAGTGGTACTATCACTTTCTTCGTAGGACCCATTGCTTTCTGTATGCCATCATATATGCCTCTGATGCTTCCGATATCTGCTGCTAACTGGATGTTCTGAAAGATCTGAAGACAATATTTGTTAGCATACTGCCGTGTTACTTTGCTACTGGCAGACCTGTAGGCCTCTAGAGTCCTCTGGCAAGGGGATCGTGTGTATTCTAGGTGACCACTGCGACGCTCTTTTATGACAGGCATGAATGTGGTGGTGACTAGTAAGATATATATTCCCCGAGTATTTATTATTGTAATATAGTGCCTGCTTGCCCGCATGCACTCCGATATTAAACTAATGAGCGCGTTGCATAATAGGAAAACTACATGTTCTCTCATATAAGGAATATTTCTCATTTGCGGTCACACGACAACTTGAAGTGTGACGTAGTTATAAATAATTTTATTGTTTGTTGGTTGGTCGTAATTACGTTTTGTTTCATCCAGATGTTATTGCAATGGGACATTGTTAGCTGGAGTAGAACGTGTCCAAAATTGAGTTCATTCCTGTTTGACCTGATTGACCTTTTGATATTTTTGTTTCATTTATGTAAACACCTAAAACTAACTTCATTATATTCTATGTATAAGAGCTTTTTACTCAAAATTTTATTCAGTGAAAACAAAGTTGTAATATGTTGATCAGGGTCAGTTTTTATGGAGATTTCCACGTAATAATAGTAGGCTGCTGATTTGTAAATTAACAAGGCTCATTAAGATCATTCTAGAAAGTTTTTGCCTATTGGGTACTAATTGTTTTTAGAAAATGCTGATGTGACCTGAGGTCAAGCAGAGAACTATATTATCTTGTGACTGAGAAAACTTTACAAGTTGTTCTTTACCATCTGGCACTTTAAGTTCTGATATGTTGTGACCAGTTTGGGCTAAATTGTTACTTCTTCAAATTATTTAATTCAAGTGATTATTTTCCTAGGAAATACAAATGTACTCTGATAAAAATCTTGGATAAAGACATTCACTGACATTTATATTGAATTCAACCTGTAAAAAGATTATGATTCAACAAGAGACTGTTGACACATCAGCACTACGCAGGTCATAACAGACACGCTATTGCCTTCAATTTTAAATCTCTTCGGGACTTGAACTGAATTTCATTGAGGACGTTTTATTAATAGTATTGTGTCTTTAAAATTTTGATTACATGGGGATCTAATTCGCAATACGTAAAGTTCATTTTTGCACATTTTCCACGTTATATTTTAGGAAAATAAAATATTTGTTAAAATTTATAAAGCTTGCTGTCTTTACTTTATTATGTTACTCATGGTGTCGTAACAACGATCATCATAGTATGTTGTTTCTGTCTAATTTGAAATAACCCGTCATTCAAACACGGGATGTAAATTCGACATGTGCTTTACCATGTACAGAGTCGTTTGTGACCTAATATGAATTCACAATTAGCTTTTGAAAAATATTTACATCACCTTAGGTTTGAGAGGATACAAGCAGATCAAAACCAAGACTAATCAGATAAGGATTGACAAAATCCATATATTCTTGGTAAGGAGTCTATTTGATTCATTGGCTAGCGTGTCTGAATCACGACTGAAGAACGAGGGATCGAATACTAACTTCCAGTTACCCGGATCGGTTACAGTAGTGTCGGGTTACCCATTAAGTACAACTAGCACGTGCTTAGAGCACCAAAGAATTCAAATTAATTGTTGATCATAAAAGTGAACGAATTATATATGATAATTTCGATTTGCATGCACTAATAATTTCATTTTAATGGTATTTTGCTATCTTTGTAGCTTTCAACATTGTTTTCCTTTCTGGTTCACATTTTTCAGAAATGGGGGTGGGGTGTCATATTTTCATTGATTATGGTCTTATGTTAAGTGTAAACGCATGCCATCAGCAATTACTACGATAATGTAAAATATGTAACTAGTCAAATATAAATGTATGCCAGAGACATGTTTCAATAAATAAAGAAAGAATTGAAAGAAGAAATAATGAAATATACAAACCATCCATCCAGATGGGGATTCGGGTGCCACAGCCATAAGGCGAAATATATCTGGTCGTAATGTTGAGATTCGTGCTGTACCAAACATCATGATACAAGTCAAAAAGGTCACTCCGATCGTTGGAGACGTACTCACAAGCCGGACATCGGTCTAACATGTAGGGAAATGGCATATAGTTTCCAGTGGAGCAAGGGTCGAATGTACCTGAAACCAAGCAATGATACGCTTAAGATATTAAAGCACTTAACTCATCTTTCTTAGACAAAAATGTGAACATTTAAATAAATAAATATGTTGTATGCACTAGATGGCCTGAGAAACAGGATTTGTTTTTCTTTAATCGAGGTCCGCGCAACAATTACAAAATATCAAATTTGTTCTAAATAAATTTGCATAAGGGGTGATATCGGTAAATATTACTTTACTGGACAGTCATACATCCCGGTGGCGCATGACAACATTTGTCTAAGCGAATAAGATCAGATACGTGCACCTACATAATATATGTATAAACCTGAACCCACATATACCAATACCTTGATTAAAAGACAAAACCCACATATACCAATACAGTGATTAAAAGACAAACCCCACATATACCAATACAGTGATTAAAAGACAAAACCCACATATACCAATACAGTGATTAAAAGACAAAACCCACATATACCAATACAGTGATTAAAAGACAAAACCCACATATACCAATACAGTGATTAAAAGACAAAACCCACATATACCAATACAGTGATTAAAAGACAAAACCCACATATACCAATACAGTGATTAAAAGACAAAACTCACATATACCAATACAGTGATTAAAAGACAAAACCCACATATACCAATACAGTGATTAAAAGACAAAACCCGCTGAATGAGCCTAACGTTACAATATGGTTTTCTGTCCATATGTTTGAGCAGTGGTATTTATATGTCACATGTATCAATATTTATGGAATTGTCATATCAGACTAGATTTTAGTCTTAGCTAATGTATTCAGATGACCGGTTTCTTCCATGAACCACTATCCACACCCCTCTCAGACGAGTGGTTTGAATGCTGTATAGAGAAGATATAAAATATAGCGTAATACGTACCTGAGTACTGACAGCCTAGAACGCCTGTAAGGAATAAATACAAATCGAAACATAAAAATGTATATATGTATATCTATGGAGAGACGTTGTGACTAACGTACAGTTATTTTGCGAAAGGCGGGATTGAATTTAGAAAATATAAACATATTTAAATATGTTGAATTTATTATTTCGGTATTCGAGAAATTAGTACTTGCGAAAAATGCAAGATGAAAGAAAAAAATGAAAGAGAAATACATTATTTAATCCTATGTTGCATGGATAACGTTGCAGCAGTAAGCATGCAATGCGTTTAGAATTCTAAGACATGCAAAAGGTACGTTGTCGCTATTCATTAGATTTAGCTTCCTTCGGGTTCTCATAATTAGGCTACATGAAAGACTACATAACGGTTACTGTAATTTGTGTAAACAACGTAAACAAATTATTAAATACACAGGTATGATTTTTAACATTGCAGGTATGTCGCCATTGATGTTAAATGGCAATAAACGTTTAAAAATATAATAACTTGACTCATCGATCTAAATCCTGTATTAGATTGAACAAATGCTTAAAGATTGTATTAGATTGTACAAACGGTCTAAAGCTTGTATTAGATTTAAAACGCCAAAAGCTTGTAGTAAATTGTTTGAATTAGATTCTACAACGGTCTAAAGCTTGTGCTAAATTTTACAACGATCTAATGCTTGTATTAAATTAAACAACGGTCTTGTGCTTTTATCATAGTTCACAACGGTCTAATGCTTGAATTATATTGTTCAACGGTCAAGAGCTTGTATTATATTGTACAACCGTATATAGATTGTAATAGTTTGTACGATCGTCTAAAGCTTGTATTAGATCGTAAAACGGTCTAAAGCTTTCTTTATATTGTACCAACCATCATAACGAGAAAGAATGGATTAGCTTTGACTTACTGTTTATGTTACACCACACGAAAATTCAGAGAATCAACTTAAATAAAGATTCTGAGAGACTGGGAGGTCACTTTGTATTGGTGGCTAAAGAAATTCCGCTAATTGATCCAAACGTATCTGAAATTTCACTTGAGTTATGCATATACATGTTATATTGTACATGCCCTTCATTAATTATTGGGGGCCCTCGAGTGGCCGAGTGGTATAAAGCGCTCTCCGTTACGGATCACTGCCTTCTCACCTCTGTCTGCGTTGGTTCGAGTCTAAGATTCGGCTAATGTAGTTATTTGAGAAAGCTTGCCAGTAGCTTCTCGTGGGTCGGTGGTCCTTTCCGGGGTTTTTCCCAGGTTCTTCCTCCACCAATAATACTGGCCGCCATGTATAGCCATGTCTCGTTAAGCCCTTAAACAAACAAACACTAATTATTGTATAAACTTAGACAAATTTGTATTATAATACAAATGTCCCACACTAGTTACTGTATAAACTAGGGCATTCTTGTATTATAGTGCAACTAATCTTTCTTTCATTCTTGTAATAACTCTTACCTTATTACAATATCTCTGACAGATTTGTAGTATAGTACACATGCCCTTCAATTCTTGTAATATATCTGACAGAGTTATATTATAGCAAATACGCCAATCACTAATTCTTGTAATATATCTGACAGTTGTATTATAGCAAATACGCCAATCACTAATTCTTGTAATATATCTGACAGATTTGTATTATAGCACATATGCTCATCACTAATTCTTGTAACACATATGACAGATTTTTATTAATGTACATATTCCTATCACTAATTATTGTAACATATCTCGCATATTTGGATTATAGTGCACATGCCCTTCGCTAATTATTGTAATATAGCAGACAGATTTGTATTATAATACACACGCGCTTCACTAGTTATTGTAATATATCTGACAGATTTGTAATATAGTACACGTGTCTTTCACTAATTATTGTAATACATTTGGCAGATTATATTATAATAAACATGCACTTCACTAAGTATTGCAATATCTCTGGCAGATTGTTATATGGATTAAACTAATTCAAGATGACAATGAAGTCAACAAGCCTTGTAATGGGCAAATAATGAAAAAGTTATTCTGCAAAATATAGTAAAGCGTCTTCTTACATGTAATGATAATATACGATAAAAAAAGCATACCAGCATTGAGGATCAATGTAAGATTTACTATGGAAATATATTTTTCTTGCATAATACTATCGCAGATTTTCATAAATATATCGCCACTTTAATACAAACTCTATTCACTTAGGGATATATCTCATCACCCTGGAGTTGCCAAGTGGCCGAGTTGTTACCGATCACTGCCATCTCACCTGTGTCTGCGTGGGTTCGAGTCTTTGATTTGGCCAATGTGTGTATGTGAGAAAGCTTGCCAGTAGCTTCTCGTGGGTCGGTAGTTCTTTCCAGGATTTACCGGGTTCTTCTTCCGCGATTAATACTGGCCGCCATGTATAGCCTATGTTTGCTGAAAAATGGCGTATGGCATCGCCCTAGATTTTACAAGTCATGTTTTGTCCAGTATTACTTATGTACAGTTTAATCCCCTGTAGGTCTTATGTGCTTTTTATTTTCTCTGCATTGTATTGAAACCATTACAGTACACTGTCGTCTTACCTTTTTTTTCTTCTTCTTCTTTTTTTGTCGTATGTATATTGTTTGGAAGGATCAGAAACCTCAGATGAGTACTAGCAATTGCAATATATGTTTGATAACTCGATAAGAATACATCACAGTCAATTACTGTATTATCTCCCGTTGTACCTACTCTCAAGTGTTTGTGAGCTGTAAGGTTTAATAATGGTTTTACCCAATTATTTCAATTTTTCTATTTTCGCTATTTTGTTTATTTTTTATTCCCGCATCGGTATGCAAGACTGTCATTTAAGAAATAGTGTGATTGTTTGTGGGTTATTGGTTGCAATTCATATAACATAGAAACCACTGCCTTTTGCTTTGCTCTTCCTTTTTATTCCTGTTTAGGATCTCAGAGGGAGACGCTTGTACGTGTATGAGAAATACCGTAATCATAAAGTTTCCCGACAAAACTTTCTAAGATCAACAGGTTGACTGCATTTGTCCGTTAAAACTTCTTTTTCCAGTTTTAAAGGAATTACAAATCTATAAAAGCTTCGATGGCTAAACTTTAGAATGTATACACTTATTTTGGAAAGTTTTATTTCTACCTAGAAATGTTAATATTGTTTACTTAATATTAAATTATAAATCCCTCAGAAAAAAGACTTAGAACATGCATTCCAAACGGTTATAAGGATATTTTTTTACTAAAGAGATGGAATCCTATAGCTGGTGCTAAATACTTCATTATAAACTTTCCTCTACCATTATTGTGAACAGAAATAACTAGGATATTTTAACCAAAAGAGATACATCTGGATCAAACGATTTATATCCCTGTGAAAAAATATATTATCACGGCTCTAACATACATGTGGATATGCATACGTATTTTGGACACAGTTAAGTGGAAACTAATCAAAATATTAGATATTTTAGTTTTCCGAATTGAATTTAATAAAATATAAGTATTGGGTTGATGAACAAATCGGTTAAACGATCCTAAATAAAATTACAGCTAATATGGTCGAATGCTAATATTAAAATCAGTTATTACAGCTAACGTGGTTCAGTTCTAATACTAAAGTCAGTGATTACATCTAGAGTGGTCCAATGCTAATATTAAAGTCAGTTATTATATCCAGTGTGGTCCAATGCTAATATTAAATCAAGTAATTACATCTAGTCCAATGCTAATATCAAAATCAGAGATTACATATATTGTGTTTCAAAGCTAATATTAAGAATAATGGGGGACTGTATATGTAGTACTCAGATTATTAGTATTAATTCTATTTTTAACAAATATATCCACGTGAAAAAACATTTTTATTACATGAGAGTGTACCCAAGTTATATAATTTAACAATTTATCAAATATTAAATAATCTGTTTACAATTTGAGAGTGAAGTCAAGATACGTATTTTAATAATACAATCTAATACAACCTTTTAATATAAGATTATATTTCAGATACATTCTATAATAATGTATCCATTTGGAATGATTCTTTTTACAATGTAATATTTTCAGTCTCAGCTGATGACTTCACGGACTAATGCAATTGAAAAAAATAAAGGAATAGCTATTATGTTACGTACGTGTACTGAATGTATAATATAATAATTTTCTGTATGTTTGTCTGTCTGTCTGTCATCAATTATATCACACATAAAAAATTCAAATTAACTGAAAAAATAGATATTGATATGAATAATACAATTTTTTGGTATTATTGTTTAAATAAGTCACTGCATCCATATATCTAAATGATGATATTTCGGACATTACCCGGACAAAAATCCAAAACTTTATAAATATTACACAAAATAAACAAAACATAATCGAAACAATTGATATGTCAGAAAAAAACAATAACAAAAACGTTAAATCAATGAAAGTAACGAAAACCATTTAAAGCATAATTGACCATAGTTTTAATTATACATTATCTGAATGTGACTCCGGACTATATCAAACAACAGTGTACGAATGTACGCATGTACACTAGACGGATTCAAGACATGGGCTTTTAACAACAGGAGAGAGAGAGAGAGAGAGAGAGAGAGAGAGAGAGAGAGAGAGAGAGAGAGAGAGAGAGAGAGAGAGAGAGAGAGAGAGAGAGAGAGAATAATTATAACTTTTAAACTATCAAGAGATAGAGAGACTTAACTGTCCAGACCAATAACCATGCGGTGACACATTGAAAAAACATTCTGACTTCTCGCATTTGACTCAGCTGAATTAGATTAATGTGTTCAATAACCGATAATGTAATACAAATTGTAGTCAATGTGCTGTCAAACGGAAGTATTGAAAATGATTGGATTGAAATAATGCCAAGAGCATTGGTCAAAACAAAAATTGGGGAATTATCAGAATAGTTAAGATTTCTTGAAGAACATAGGTGTGTTTATAATTAGCTATACCTAGAAAAGCTAATGTCAAGAACTATATTTACAAGAACGAAAATCCTTTAATATTCTAGAATTGAAGAGTTATTTATAGATACTAGTAATGCGAGTAGTAGTTTTTGTTGCAGTAGTTGTTGTAGTATTAGTTGTAGTAGTGGCAGTAATATTAGTAGTAGAGGTAGTGGAGGCAGTAATATCAGTAGTAGAGGTAGTGGAGGCAGTAATATCAGTAGTAGAGGTAGTGGAGGCAGTAATATCAGTAGTAGAGGTAGTGCAGGTAGTAATATTAGTAGTAAAGGTAGTGGAGGCAATAATATCAGTAGCAGAGGTAGTGGAGGCAGTAATATTAGTAGTAGAGGTAGTTTAGGCAGTAATATCTTTAGTAGAGGTAGTGGAGGCAATAATATCAGTAGCAGAGGTAGTGGAGGCAGTAATATTAGTAGTATAGGTAGTTGATGCAGTAATATCAGTAGTAGAGGTAGTAGTGGCAGTAATATCAGTAGCAGAGGTAGTGGAGGCAGTAATATCAGTAGTAGAGGTAGTGGAGGCAGTAATATTAGTAGTAGAGGTAATTGAGGCAATAATATCAGTAGTAGAGGTAGTGGAGGCAGTAATATCAGTAGTAGAGGTAGTACTGGCAGTAATATCTTTAGTAGAGGTGGTGGAGGCAGCAATATCAGTAGTAGAGGTAGTGGAGGCAGTAATATCAGTAGTAGAGGTACTGGAGGCAATAATATCAGTAGCAGAGGTAGTGGAGGCAGTAATATCTTTAGTAGAGGTAGTGGAGGCAATAATATCAGTAGTAGAGGCAGTAAGATTAGTAGTAGAGGTAGTGGAGGCAGTATTATTAGTAGTAGAGGTAGTGGAGGCAATAATATCAGTAGTAGAGGTAGTGGAGGCAGTAAAATCAGTAGTAGACGTAGTGGAGGCAGTAATATCAGTAGTAGAGGTAGTGGAGGCAGTAATATTAGTAGTAGAGGTAGTAGTGGCAGTAATATTAGTAGTAGAGGTAGTAGTGGCAGTAATATTAGTAGTAGAGGTAGTAGTGGCAGTAATATTAGTAGCAGATGTAGTAGTGGCAGTAATATTAGTAGTAGAGGTAGTGGAGGCAGTAATATCTGTAGTAGAGGTAGTGGAGGCAGTAATATCAGTAGTAGAGGTAGTGGAGGCAGTAATATTAGTAGAAGAGGTAGTGGATGTAGTAATATCTTTAGAAGAGGTAGTGGAGGCAGAAATATTAGTAGTAGAGGCAGTAAGATTAGTAGTAGAGGTAGTGGAGACAGTTATATTAATAGTAGAGGTAGTGGAGGCAGTAATATTAGTAGTGGAGGCAGTAATATCAGTAGTAATAAGAACCGTAGTAGTGGAAGTATTAGTGAT
The DNA here is from genome assembly GCA_029339505.1 of Unio delphinus. Classification (NCBI taxonomy): domain Eukaryota; kingdom Metazoa; phylum Mollusca; class Bivalvia; order Unionida; family Unionidae; genus Unio; species Unio delphinus. Next base: position 2,630,542 of record JAQISU010000111.1, on the reverse strand, counting down.
ATTAATAGTTGGCGTTTTGTTATAATTAATATAATATATATATATATATATATATATATATATATATATATATATATATATATATATATATATATATATATATATAATATATTAGCAGGAGTTGTTGAAGTAGTAGTAGTTGCTGTTGTTGTTGTGGTATTATTATTATTATTATTATTATTATTATTATTATTATTATTAGTATTTGTATTATTACTAGCAGTAGTTTTAGCAGAAGTATTTGCGGTAGTGGAAATAGTAGTAGTAATAATAGTGGTTGTGGTAGTAGTGGTCGTAATATTAGTAGTAGTAGTAGCGGCAGTAATAGTAGTAGTAGTAGTAATAGTAGTAATAGTGGTAACAGTAGTGGTAGTGGTTGTGGCAGTAGGGGTGGTATTAGTGGTAGTACTAGTGGTGGTGGTAGTAGTAATAGTAGTAATATTATTAGAGGCAGTAATAGTAGTAGTAGCGGCAGTAGTAGTAGTAGTTGTAATAGTCGTAGTAGTAGTAGCAATAGTCATAGCAGTAGTGGTAGTGGTTGTGGCAGTGGTGGTGGTATTAGTGGTAGTAGTAGTGGTGATGGTAGTAGTAGTAATATTATTAGAGGCAGTAATAGTAGTAGTAGCGGTAGTGGAGGCAGAAACAGTAGCAATACTAGAAGTACTCGTAGTAGTCGTAGTAGTGGTGGTAGTAGTGATAGTAATCGTTTTGATATAATTATTTACAGTCGTAGTGGAAGTAGGAGTAGCAGGAACACATACATAGTTGTACAGTTGGAAGTATTAGTATTAGCAGTACATAGGAGTAGCGGCAGGACAAGTGGTAGCATTAGCAATTGTATTAGTAGCAGTAATACATATAATGGAATTTAAGTGTTAGTAGCAATAAAATTAGAATGAGGGTAAATGGAATTGGTGCTGTCATTAACTCGAATACTTAAGTTTTAATTGGACCTAAAGAATTGCAAACAATGTATTCTACGAATTTACCGTTCCTTTCTTGTTTTCTTTTTTTTTTTTTTTTTTTTTTTTTTCGTTTCATGTTGTCAGGATGTTTGCATCAGGCAATTCGCAAAGGCCCAGTAACAGTGCATGGTATACAATAATAGCAATAATTTGGTACGACAGTCTTTCACTTGCCATGCTGTCAAATATATCCTTTCAGTTATTCAAACAGATTTTGTTCTCTTCATAAATCTTTATTTCTCGGCTTAGATCGACACTTTATGCTCTTAATTGTAGCAAATAGTTTACATTACGGTTCTAAATTAAACCTGTGTCATACTTTTGTTTGCACAAGACAATTGCGGGAACAAGTCGTACTGGCTTTCATTGTTAATGTGTGATCGTGGATATTAGTTACCGGATAACACACAATTGATCGAACCCTTTTATTGCAAAACCAACTGTAACGCATCATCGCTCACAGTCAAATCCAAAATTTCAGAATCCATGAGCGATGTTTTTTTTATAGACCAAATAAATATAATTGCCTTCTGCGAAAAATGTACATGGTGTAATGCTGACGTGTATAGGTTATAATTCTACCTTTATCAAATACTTCCTTGTCAAATGTAATGATATGAGACGTGAAATCGTTAAATATTTATAGATCTTTCGAAAATAATATAGCTCTAATCCCTGTCTCAGTGCTTACTGTCCGTCCATTGGTTTGTCTATCTTTATGAATTGATAATTTGACGCTTATCTCATATATTTGAATTTTCCTTTACGGACACGTTGGATTATACATACATACATACATACATACATACATACATACATACATACATACATACATACATACATACATACATACATACATAAGTTCAGGCACGCATGCACGCATCCCCCACCCCCACCCCCCACCCACCCTCACCACACACACACAAAGACACACACACACACACACACACACACACACACACACACACATAAATACATACATACATACATACATACATACATACATACATACATACATACATACATACATACATACATACATACGTTCATGCACGCATGCACGCACCCACCCACCCACACGCACGCACGCAAGTACGCACGCAAACACACACACATACACTCAAACACACACACCCACACATACATACATACATACATACATACATACATACATACATACATACATACATACATACATACACACACACACACACACGCACGCACGCACGCACGCACGCATGCATACATACTTACATACATACTAACGCACGCACCCACGCACGAACGCACGCATGCATGCATGCATTCAATCATTCATTCATTGTAACTCCTAATCTGCATAATATCTGCAACATCGCTTATTATTGTTGCAAATTTTAATTGGCCTGATATATGTAATATCGTTTAGTATCTTTTAATTGGCCTGATATATGTAATATCGTTTAGTATCGTTTAATTGGCCTGATATCTGTAATATCGTTTAGTATCTTTGTATCTTCTAACTGAGATGATATCTATATCATCATTTTCATTGTTGTATCTCCTCATAGCTATAATCTTCTAGTATTGTTGTAATCCCTAACTGGCATAATAGCTGTAATCGTTTAGTATTGTTGTAACTCCTAACTGGCATAATAGCTATTATCGTTTAGTATTGTTGTAACTCCTAACTGGCATAATAGCTATAATCGTTTAGTATTGTTGTAACTCCTAACTGGCATAATAGCTATAATCGTTTAGTATTGTTGTAACTCCTAACTGGCATAATAGCTATAATCGTTTTGTATTGTTGTAACTCCTAACTGGCATAATAGCTATAATCGTTTAGTATTGTTGTAACTCCTAACTGGCATAATAGCTATAATCGTTTAGTATTGTTGTAACTCCTAACTGGCATAATAGCTATAATCGTTTAGTATTGTTGTAACTCCTAAGTGGCATAATAGCTATAATCGTTTAGTTTTGTTGTAACTCCTAACTGGCATAATAGCTTTAATCGTTTGGTATTTTTGTAACTCCTAACTGGCATAATAGCTATAATCGTTTAGTATTTTTGTAACTCTTAACTGGCATAATAGCTATAATCGTTTAGTATTGTTGTAACTCCTGTCGTCTTAAAACGTTATTGTATATGCACTGTCATGCAAATGGTTGTTGTACAGATCTACACTCTTTACTTTTAACGAAATGTGTGTAAAACGCAACTCTCGGAATTATTTTTTTTCCCTTTTATTTCCATTTGCAATGCTTGCTTGTGTGTATGTTATATTACATTGTATATTTCCTGTTCTCCTTTCTAGGGCTATGTCGTCTTTCATTATATGTTACGTTAACTTTAGCGGAGTATATTTACAAACGGGGGGGGGGGGGTAAAATGACTGTATAAATATGATGATACGAATACCAACATATCAATGTTATGGTCATTTTCCAGCGAAATTATGGTCATCACTAATGTATAACATATATAGAGATACTTTAAAAAAAAACACTTTAGATGGGGAGGGTATGCTTACGAACACCAATATGTAACAAGATCTATAAACGATCATTCTCTGCAACTGCAGTAGGTTATTTTGTTAACGAAATAATTACTTCGAAAGATGCTTCTATACGTTTTCAATGTGGCAAAGTTCATTAATCCCGATCAAAACGAGAACGTTATATTTTGAAATAGGCATGTCCTTGCAATACATTAATTTAATTTTGTTGCTGTTTGATTAGGATTTTTAACTTAACTTTAAAAATATTCGTCATATCGTTACGATTTCTGCAGTGAGGAAGTTTATAGTGATGTCTAGCACTGTGACATCATGCCGCAGACATGTAGCATGATGTTCCACCTAGTCACCTTATCCTGACACCAGGCGGACCAGTCTTAATACTAACCTCTTAATGCTGAACGCCAAACAAGGCAGCTGTTAGTACCGTTTTTGTTAGTCTTTGGTATGACTAGGCCGGGGATCGAACCCACGACCTCCCGCCTCCGCGGCGGACGCTCTAACCACTAGGCTATCGGAGCGGTTAGTTTTTTTCTAACTTGAAACGTGAAAGATCTGTGTTGTCTGTTCACACAGACTGCACTCTTTTGATCTAATGATACGGTTGGCAAGCGTCTCGCTCAACCATTTCTTCCATATTTATTTGATGACTTTACACTGTTGAGCCATACTGAATGTTACCGTTGGTATCCAATCATGAAATTCGCCACTGAACAAGTAAAAAGCAGACAACACTATTTTTATGTTGCGCATCAGTACAAATCACATATTGAGACAAAGCCGACTGTATCGTATTAAGAAAAGCGGAGTGAATTTTTTGTATTGTGCTATAGTAATTATCTTACTGTTTCTACCATTCCATCCCTTAAAGACAGAAAAAACTGTAGCAATTGATATTGTGTAGATCTATGGGTTGTAGGTTAGCCAATAAAAGAGAGCTAATTGTTTTTAGGATAGCCAATCAAAGACAGCTATGGGTGGTAGGATAGCCAATATAAGACTATTTAAAGATTTAGCCAAAATAGACATACTTTGACTGATTCCTTTTGTACTTTAATCTGAAAAGGGTGTTCCGTTCTTGAGTATTGCTGAGGAAACATTTTTGGACATGTGCCAATTAGATTTTGTCTTACACTGTCTAAGAACCAAGAATACTTGTGCTATCAATTGTAGTGTAGCATTCAACTTTTTCATACTATTAACTCTAGTGTAGCATTCAACTTCTTCATACAATCAAACCTAGTGTAGCATTCATCTTCTTCGTACTATCGACTCTAGTGTAGCATTAAACGTTTGGGTACTGTCAACTATAGTGTAGCATTCAACTTACTCGTACTATCAACTCTAGTGTAGCTTTCAACTTACTCGTACTATCGACTCTAGTGTAGCATTCAACTTCCTCGTACTATTGACTCTAGTGTAGCATTCAACGTTTGGGTACTGTCAACCATAGTGTAGCATTCAACTTATTCGTACTATCAATTCTAGTGTAGCATTCAACTTTTTGTATTATCAACTCGTGTGGCATTCAACATTTGAGTACTGTCAACTATAGTGTAGCATTCAACTTACTCGTACTATCAACTCTAATGTAGCATTCAACTTACTCGTACTATTGACTCTAGTGTAGCATTCAACGTTTGGGTACTGTCAACTATAGTGTAGCATTCAACTTACTCGTACTATCAATTCTAATGTAGCATTCAACTTACTCGTATTATTGACTTTAGTGTAGCATTCAACGTTTTCGTATTATCAACTCTAGTGTAATGTTCAACATTTGGATATTGTCAACTATAGTGTAGCGTTCAACTTACTCGTACTATCAACTCTAGTGTAGCATTCAATTTTTTCGTATTATCAACTCTAGTGTAGCATTTCACGTTTTCGTACTATCAATTCTAGCAAAGCATTCAACCTATTGGTACTATAAACTTTAGTGTATCATTTAACTTTGTCGTAGGATCAACTATAGTATAAAACGCAACCTACTCGCAATATCCACTATGATGCAAACAGAATAAAGAACAGCAAAATAAGTTTAAAATTAGCTTATTGGAATATTCTAATGACATGTTTAACACTAAATACTGCTTCCGATGAGTCTTATGGCAGCAATAATGTTTTAGTTAGCTTTAATGACGTTATTTAATCGGTTGCAGGAACCTTTATTGACGGTTTAATAAAATATAAATTGGCTTAGATGGATTTAGTATTCTTGTATAATAACAGTTTGTATTGTTTTGATAACAATTCTACGGAAAAGAAAAACGAAACTTTTGTTGTCTTTAATTGTGATACAGGTGATTATAAACTAAAGCTTTCAATTAAGAAACAAGTGTTTATTAATTAGAAAAATACAATATGTAAAACATAAAAAATGATGTTTATAGTAGAGAAAAGAAATTCGGTAGTATATGAACACTTGACCAAATGTATCCAAAACATTTCAAAAAGATGTCGAATGAGCATATAATAATAGTGTGTTTAATGAACCTGGCGCTTAAATTACTTGTGATAGGTAAACACCTTATATTCTTGTCAGTATTACTAATTATGAGGTAAATACCCTGTTTGACTGATGATAATAATTCAGTTCCCTTAGTAAACGTATACAAAAACCATGGTTTTAAATATTCAATAAATTTACAGTTAGGGAGGTTTTCACTGTCAAACCTGTATTTGTCAGGGACTTCTTTTCAATTTTACAGGAGGAGGAGGACATGACAGACATGTTATTTTTAGTATATGAAGGCATCTCAAATGTTACATCACATGTAAATTCAGGAGGGGGTAATAATAATAATAATGACTTTGTTTAAAGAGGGTAACACAATTAGCTAAGAACTAATCTACCTTGAGACCCTCATACAAGGAATTTATTTAATTCAGCAGCATCTCAGAAGCCACTGGATATATTAGGTTTGGAAGATGGAAATAGAGTGGGCATTTCTAATCTCAACTGGAATACTATTCCAGAGCAAAGTTCCAGAGTATTGAAAACTTTTCTTGAATACTTCCTTATTTGGTTTGGGAATTTTATACTGTTTTGTAGATATTGATCGCAGGTGAGGTGTATTACCAGGTAGCCTGTACTGGAATAGGGATTGTAAATATTCAGGAGCACTATTATTGGATATCCTGTACATTAATTTGGCTTTTCTTAAACATATTCGGTCTTTAATAGGTAATATTTTTAACTTACCAGCTAAATTTTCCTTGCTTTCTTTCTGGTTTGATATTAGCCTAAATGCTCTTTTCTGAAGATTTTCCAACTTTGATATGTTTTTATCATTTGAATTACCCCATACTGTATTACAGTAGTCTAAATACGGTTGTATGTAACTGTTATAAAATAATTTTTTTGCCTTTCAGGGAGAAAATGTCTTATCCTACTGAGAAGCCATAAACTTGAATTGACCTTTTTACTGCTATGTTTGATATAATCAGTCCATGATAGATTATTATCTACCAAAACACCAAGTAGTCTGTCGTGACAGACCAGTTGCAAATTTGTATCCTTCCATGTCAGACATAGTTCAATTGATAACCCCTCCCGTTTTCCCCAAATGACATCCCTGATATTTGTCAGTATAGATGCATCCTAGATGAGAAAATGATATGAACCGCGGCGTTTTATGGACCTACATTTGTTTGACACAAGTGCTCTCAATTCCGCACCAAAGAGTCAGGTGCTAATTTTAGTAACGAGTGTTCCAAACTCAAGACTGTTAATTACAACTAGAACAAGTTGTCGAAAGGTTCTTTTACTAACATATATCTTCCATTATCAACCAATCCTTGCCAGACAAACCCATATATGCTCTATTTGATCTTGACTCATTTACAGCCTGTTTCTCATTGCTCCATACCGATAGTATCATGGCTTCCATTCCTAAATTGGTTTACGTGTTTAGTAGCTCGAGATGCTCATAAGAGGATAAAATGTTTCCGATTGACATGAAGCCATGCAAGCAGTTCCCATCTTAATTTAGAGGTATTCTTTACTGTGCCTTTTAGTGCGAAATACTCATGGCAGGGACCTATATTAATTTATTTTGAGATACCGTGTATTGTTGTTGTGAAAGCAATTTGGTGGAGGTGAACATGTACAATTAGTATGAATTGCGGTTAACAGCCGCCCTGTGACTGACTCGTGGGAGGGAATCGCAAGTACTAACGTTCGGCTGCAATGGGCTTAGTTATAAATTATGCAAATGTAAATGAAGACGAAGCCATACTGATGTGAAGTTATAATTGCGTTATTTGCTGTCATTGGTGTTTTGTTAGACGAAATTTGTTGTCTTGAGGTCTATGGAAATGGGGTAAAAAAGGGACTTCCAGCCAAATTCACGCAGCTGTTTGATTCGCTCGATAGAGAGACCCAAATATGTAGAAATATCATTAATTTCAGCGTCACTGTGACTCTAGAAAAGTTTATCTTCAACACCGAGGAGCGTATTTTACTTCTATGACAAATATAGCCTTCAGGGTACACGAGGTCTTTGATAACTTTAAAATTGGAGAAATGCATCATTGTTACTAAAGGGGTAGAATGGTTTTCTGCATTCATCCATGTTCTAAAAAAATGTACTCAAGTTGTGTCTCCATTTCAAACATCTAACAAGGAAAATATTAACACTGTTCTTTAGTGTATACACATAGGAAACATAAACTGAACCTACATATGTGCAAAGAACAATTATGTCTTTCATCAAATATGGCCCGATTAAGCTTTTACGATAAACTTTGTGGGATGATTGTTCTCATAAAGTCTTGGTCGTACTAGTTTTCGAATCCCGGAATAAGAGAGAGAGAGAGAGAGAGAGAGAGAGAGAGAGAGAGAGAGAGAGAGAGAGAGAAGAAAGAGAGAGAGAGAGAGAGAGAGAGAGAGAGAGAGAGAGAGAGAGAGAGAGAAGAAGAAGAAGACAAAGAAGAATATGCTCATTAAAAGAGGTGTCGCTACGATGATGAGACACAGTTACGCCTGGTAAATGAAGTACGGATCTGTATTAGAAAGTCTTTCTAGCTTCAAAAGGAAGAGACTTTATTTAAATAATCATCACACATATATTACTACATTCTAGAAATTCATCTATAAACTTTATATTCAAAATACATAAATATACATATAACAGTACATTTTCCTTTCAGGCTTGCCAATTTCATTCATTTGTATAATTTCAGCATTTTAGAATATAATACAAATAGTTAAATCTCGATCAATTACATGAAAGTCAAAGAGTATAAAACGTAATAGCTGCAATTAATGCAACAATCAATTTGAAGAAATGAATTATATTCATATTAAAATAAAATATTGATTTGGAATATATTACTATATATTATTATTTATTACCTAAATAATACTTAATTTCTGCATTGAATCTAAACATGAAGTTGGTAGCGAATTCGTCTTTTACAATAAAAATTACAATAAATATAAATAAATATGAATTCTTTAAAACAATTAAACTTCCATTATATTATGAAATAAAATAGAAGAATTCAGTAAACAATGTTGCAAAACATATGAGCATTACCGTTAAAATCTCAAGCATTATAATGTGATTATTCCTTAAAGGAGTTTACGAACATAGACAGTTCTTACCTGTAATGAGAGAGGCGAGTCTTTCTAGCTTCAGAATGAAGGAACTGACTTGTGCGATCTGCACCGCTTTTTTATATGTAATCTGAGCGCAACCACATGACCAAATATGGTCATCCCTCGGTATACCGGTGTATACTTCATCCTAACTAGAAGGATGCTCTCATTTCTACTACACAAGAACGTCCATGTTGTTTTTACGTCATTCGACAGAACATTTGCTTAGTTTCTAATATAGTTACTAGACTGGAATTCCACCAATGTAAATCTGTAACATGCGGCTTGCTGAGAGTATATTTCTTGCTGAGTTAGCAATAGTGCATATAACGTAGACTTAGACTGCCCAAAAAACGATGGATGGACATGTGTCATTATAGCATCGACTTAGACTGCCCCAAAAACCCCACTGCATGGACATGTGATCATATTACGTAGACTTAGACTGCCTACAGAACAATGAATGGATATGTACTCATATAGTATCGACTTAGACTGCCTAAAGAACACTGGATGGTCATATGCTCATATAGCATCGACTTAGACTGTTTTTAAGGACATTGGATAGACACGTTATCATACGAAGTAGAGTTGTATGAGGTTATTGGCTATTTACATTATACACTTAGATCCGAATTTTTGTATCGGTCGTCAGACCGGATGACATCAGTTGTACTGAAATTGAAGTAGGAAATAATTAGGGCCCAAACTAAACCAGTTTAACGTGATATAGATTTACTAACGTTTCAGTGCCAAGGGATTTTGACGATATATTAATTTCATTTTCTTGGGCTTGCTATAAAGCTCAGATTAAAATATCGTAAACTCATTAGATTTATTGAAAATTTGACAACTGTTTGAGACAAAAATCCTACGTAGGATTTCTCATTTGCATTGATAATTCATTGAACAAACATTATCTACTTTTTGTAATGAATAATTATGTGAAATGATGAAAAATAACACAAAGCACACTCGTATGAAATAACCATGACACAAAACGCATACACATACTGGACATTGTTTATAATAGAAAGAAAGTACAAGATACACCTACAATATGAAACATTAATTATAATCATAACTCCATGGCAACATCACTTAATTGCTAACATAACTGCTACTGCAAGTAACATACAAAAAGACTTAAAATAAAACAAGTAATATACATCAGTCCTCTTGTGTTAAATTACAATCTTGCTTGTGATCCATTAAATCATATATTCAAAAATGTACGGTTCATTTTCGTTTAGGCTTTATACACAATATTTTTGAGTAGTGTGTTGTATAAGATCAAAGGTTCATACAGTCCACAATTGTCTTAAATACAGAGTTAAGATATAAATGTAGAACTAGTCGAGTCGTGCCACTCTCTATTGACCGTCGCGCCAAGGAGATGTATGTATGTATGTATGTATGTATGTATGTATGTATGTATGTATGTATGTATGTATGTATGTATGTATAAAAAAAACTTAACTCACTTGTGTAGCACACTAGGCTTTCTAATAATTGACATTATTATATAATACGAATGTTAACAAAAAAAGACATTAATATTATTATATAATACTAACGTCAAAGAATGGAAACATCAAAGTTGACAAAAATCTTTCATTTACAAATTGTATCTTTATCTAAAAGCTTGAAAAAAAACATAGGTTGGGTAGGAATTGAAAACTAATGACATTTATTATTTACCGATCATCTTTATAATCATAAATCGATTCTAGTTAATTTAACTTTGATCACTTTAAATCCATTAAAAACGAATGCATTGTTGATAATAGGAAAATATACTTGAGAAGACTCGTTCAAACATAGCAGAGTGCCGCTCCCTTTATTGTTTCTTGATATTATTTTAAAAAGTATGTGAAATTGACATAAACGAAAGTCTATAGCAAAGAATAGCTAGGGTTCCCTATTGTATTCACGTTAGAAAGTCTATAGCAAAGAATAGCTAGGGTTCCCTATGGTATTCACGTTAGAAAAACACGAGGAAGAGAGCAAGCTCCTTTTGAATGACCAAATTGATCAATACATAACGTTAGCGTTAATGAGAAAGCTAGTTTTATAACTTATCTCGAAGCTCGTGGATATTTTTTAATTTTTAATTATTTTATATATAGAATTTGTTTTGAATTAATATAAATAATTATGTTTACTCTATAAATAATAACTGTACTCTAAAAAAAATAATGTTTACTCTATAGATAATAATTTTACTCCATAAATAATAATAATGTTTACTCTATAAATAAAAATTGCACTCTAGTACGTGTGAAGTGTGACATTCGATGCATAGCAAAGATCACAAGGAGCTACTCTGGTGTAACAAACTTGAATGAAGTAAATATGTTTGTTTTCATCTCTGTATTCTAGATTAAGTTAAAATATCCAGTGCAAGGTTAGGATTATGCCCGTTATGTAAAATAAAGAAAACATTTATTTTTGATATTTAATCATAAAGAAATCTTATTTAGGCAACAAACAATCTACATAAAGCAAAGCAATAATGTACAGCTGGAAACGTTCATGTTTCTTTACCTAATGTTTCACCAGTTTACTCTTCGCTAATATCTTGTCTTCACATTCACAACTGGTGTCAGCTCTTTTTCGTGGATAGGGATAAAACCAATTACTTGGTTGTAGGGTGGCGGCATGTCGTTGTAAGGAAACGTTCTGTATCTTTTGTGGTTCTTTCGAAACTGCCTAAAAACAAAAGAAAACTTCATAAATTTAATATCACATTACATTGTTTGAAGATGCGTTTACGATAAGTCACTCTGTGATACCAAAAATGAGCAAAATTGTGTCAATACTAAAGAATTTCGTTTTAAACATCAGTAAGCAATATTCTGACTAAACAAAAGAAAATGTCTGTAAAATTTGTAGATGTTCGTTTAAAATATTCACATCTGTAGTGAGTATTGGACTGCGTCATATTCATTTTTGTATCAACCAACAAAAACAAGAAAAAGGAAAGGAAACCGGACCTGCAGATGCTTCAAATGAAGAAACGTGTTAACTTTATAGATATGTTTCCATTAAATGAACGTAACATATAAAAACTAAATGAATACAAATGTTTGCAATCATCAAAATGCTTCTCAAAGTAAATGTATGATATAAAAAAAGATATTGAGTTCATTCAACCAACCTGTAGACGACCACAATAATCGCTACAAGAAAAACGATTGTAATGGATAGACAGGCAATTACAGCAGTCACCCAGCTTTGTATCCCAGTCTCTGCAAGAAGAAAAAACGCGATGTGTATCTACCATCAAACATATTTTGTTTCCTTGTCATTTCGTTACACATAGTGATAAACGCTACTGTAAGTGAAAACTGTAAAATTCTAAAACCAATTTAAAGGATGAAATATGGTTATTTATCAATGCGTGACTGCAATAAGATATGCTGATAGAAAAATTGGATTTTTAATGTCAAGTAGATAATATTAATCATCTTACGTCATATTAGATTATTATTATTGATTTTTCTTGCAGTTTATTCTGTCTATCGATTGTTAACAGTGTCGTTTCATTGACGTAGTCAGTGTGAAATTTAAATTCATATCAAATGCGGTAAGTGACAATGACGGGTTCATTGTTTGAGACCAAAAACAGACACACAAAAACTGGAACATAAAAGTATTAACCGGGTGCAAGTCGAAAATTTTGATTCTATAAAATACACTCAGAGGTAATATCAATGGTACTTTTCAAATTGGTAGGATTCTGGCGAACAAATATCTGGTAAAATTACCAAAAAAATTTAGATTTGGAAACAATTGGAAAGTGCTCTGCCTTTTCCACAGAGCCACGAAATAAAAACATCAAATGTACTTCTTCTAAATTTTAGAACTATGTTTAGAATTTCTTTACTTCACAAAGAACCGCGTGCCGACGGGGAAAAAAAGCAAGCAACAACATAACAGTTGAACCATTGTCTTTCTGTTCTTTCGCAACATAGGTGGTGCACTTTGCCGTGGGAGAATCACCCAAATCCTTCTACTTATTTCTACAGCTACACCTGTAGCTCATTCTCGACGGAAATGGCATAGTGGTGTTTCAAGTGGTTTTGAAATTAAATTCAACGTCGGGGAATTGCTTTCACTTTTGTTTCATGTCAAGCTATTCCAGAACTATTTTTGGTTTAAAAAAACATAAGACATCATTTAGTCTTTAAAAACGTCTCAAACTATTGTTTTGCAGCTCGTAATGTCTGCTATTCTCTCTCTCTCTCTCTCTGTCTCTCTGTCTCTGTCTCTCTCTCTCTCTCTCTCTCTCTCTCTCTCTCAAATGTTCGTCAACGCGGTCATGTTAGGGCCATCATTTATGTTAAATAGAATATAAATATTTGTTGGAAATGTCAATACTGATTTGATTTAATCGAAAATATTCATTTCTGATAGTCGAGTGATCCACACCTTTTTTGTTAACATAAATTTTTCTGACCAAAATTATCGATTGTAATGGTCTGTTACAATGCCGTCATAAAAATAATAAAAGAAATGGTGTCCAATTACCAGTAAATTTATTCCAATAGGCGGCGCTTTCATTGTTACATTTAAGCACGCATCATTCAGTCTGGTTTACAATGGATTACGTTTCGACTGCTCTATCTAAAAAGGTGTTGGCGTACTTTAACACTGATTTTATCGGAGTTGCGACATAAGGGATTTTGCAATCAATGCACTTTATCCGTCTTGTCTAGGCACTAATTAATTTGTTTTGTGTTACACTACGCTATACATGCATTAATTACCATACCCTGGTTTACAGTTTAACACACGTTTAACTTTAACTAGAGTGTTGTTGTGAGTCTAAAAGTACCTTTTAATATGTGTATGCCTTCTCTGTCTATTTTGGGTGGTTCAGTAGTTGGAAGTTTTGCTGAAATTGTTGTTGAAGTCGTTGTAGTGAATACACTTGGATCAAAATCTGAAAGAAATTAGATAATTTAATAAAGCGCAATGCACCTTTGCAGTCAATATTTGTGTGTGTAGCAACTCATAAGATAGGTGAAAGGTATCATTCCGTAAGTGACCAACAAGCGCACAAAGGTAGAATACAGTGACCCAAATTTAGATTTCGACATACCTCTTGTCTAAAATACATCCTTGATTTTAATTCTCCGTTAAAAAATGAAATAAAATATCGAAAATGTAAAGGTTGGTTACAAAACAAAGGTCTTTACTGTGTGTATTTTGTATGAAAGAGAAAAGTTTTAAAGCGTAAAGGACTAGAACCAAAATATCAAAAACCCTTCTTACCTCAATTCGAACGTTTCGTACCAGCTCCTCATTAGTTTTTACCTAATATGAACTGATTTTAATGATACAATTATAGATATAAACTTGACCTGTGTCAAACATATTTGATAGTCTGATAAACTCAAGCGTGTTTTCTGAATCGTTATTACACTGTTGTAGTATATGTAGCTTCTTTTTCTTCCTGAAACATTTTTCAGTGAGTTTAATACTTACACTTGAACACATATGTAGAATTGATATCGGTTGGACAAGACTGAATAAGTTATTGAGGAATGATTGAATAGTTTATTTCGATCTCAAATTTTTTTGTCATATTTCTTTTTTCAAGTGTGTGAGTAAGCGGAATACTCACCGAAACAATATCGCTGCTGGACGCTACTGGGAAGGTTTTCCAAGCAGTATACTGTGTATGACGAATCACAGCGCTTTACCTTGATGTTATACGATAATGCACACAAGCTTTCGAATGTTGCCAAGCAGGCTGTCCTGCTAACTACACCTTCTCCAATCATCGGGATCGTACCTATGGAGAAATTAGAATGTTCGATTCGATACACTTACATACACACACACACATACACACACACACGCACACACACACACACACACACACACACACACACACACATATATATATATATATATATATATATATATATATATATATATATATATATATATATATATATATATATATATATATTATATATATTATAATTTTATGTACTAGCTTCTGAAAGAATGAAATACACAGTAAAGCGCAACAACAACAAAACAACAAAAACAAAGATATGTTGCGTTGCCGTCTTGTTCGGCTGATTGAATAATCAAGACGTTGAGGCTTTACCGTTTTCAACTCAGAACAAGTTCTTGTTATGTTTTTTGTTTTAAATTAAAAATCAGACACTTGTAATGTTTCTATAAGAACAAAGTGTATATGCTTCATTCTAAATCTTTAGCGTTAAGTTTTTTTTTAAAGTCTGGGGGTGGGGGTGGGACCATTTTAATGGAAGAATACTTCTTAGTTGCCTAGCTGCAAAAACTAAGACACTAGAAAGACTCTTTGCAGATGACTGCGCCCTCATGGCCCATGAAGAGACTCACCTACAAGCAATCGTGGACAGATTTTTTGAGGCCTCCAACCTATTTGAACTTACAATTAGTCTAGGAAAGACAGAAGTCATCTTCCAGCCCGCCCCAAACACTGTCCACTCGCAACCCTGTATCACCATTGGCGACACGCAGCTGAAGAATGTGGACAGTTTCAAATACCTTGGCAGCACAATGTCTAGTGATGGCTCTCTGGACAAAGAGATCACTGCGAGGATCCAAAAAGCCAGTCAAGCACTAGGACGACTCCGAACCAAGGTCTTGCAGCACAAGGACATACGCCTGTCACAAAAGCTGAAGGTGTACAATGCAGTTGTTCTCACGTCTCTATTATATGGCTGTGAAACGTGGACACTCTACAGAAGTCACATCAGTCAGTTAGAACAATTTCACCAGCGCTCCCTGAGATCCATCATGCGGATCAAGTGGCAGGACCGAATCACCAACCTGGAAGTCCTTGATAGAGACAACACAACAAGCATCGAAGCCAAAATAATCCAGGCCCAGCTTCGATGGACTGGCCATGTCATACGCATGGATTAAAGCAGAATCCCAAAGCAGTTGTTCTATGTCGAGCTATCCCTGGGGAACCGAAACCAAGGCCACCCTCACAAGAGGTACAAAGACAACCTCAAGACAAACATCAAATGGGCAGACCTTCAACCACGCCAGCTCGAGCTCGCTGCCTCAGACAGAAAGCATTGGCGAGCCCTGACCAGAAAAGCCTGTTCGACCTTTGAGGTTGACCGCGCCAGCGTCTTGCTGAAACACGTGAGAGACGTCACAGAAATGTATCCCATATACCAACAACCACCGGTGTCCCATGCTCCACCTGCAACCGCATGTGTGTATCGAAATTCGTACTCCGGAGTCACATGCGCGTCCACCGTTGAATGAAAGTGCACATCTTGTCTTCCTCGACTCGAGAGACTACCAAGAAGACTTCTTGATTTGCTACATGTATCAATTTTAAACCTACTATGACTTACCAAAGTAGTAGGTTACAACCTGTTGAACTTATTCCTTGCCCAAAATTAATAAATACATTTAACGAAGGTTTCAAAATGGAACCAAAGCATGATCATCCTTCAGTCACGACTATCATCACTGACTGCATTTTTCATATGGCATTTCATTCCTGATATGTGTCGTAGTGTAATTTTTCATTTTGTAGACGTCATTGAAATATAAATATACACAAAACTTATACGTCAATATAATCGGAACACATATAATAATAATAATTAAAATACATTAAAGTAAGTTTGCATAGAAATATACATAAAGAAAATATATTGATGCTTTAACATATGGCACAAAAGTTAAAATTTGCAACGAAACGTAAAAGTCACTAAACTGCATTTGAAGTCTTATTTCATTTTAAGGACAGGACCTTTCTGTATCAATAATAATTCAAAGATGTATCAAATGTCAAGGAAAAATCCTCTCTCTGTGTTTGAATGGCATTTCACAATGTTTTTCCATTTCACTTTGTCATAGTGGCAGTGTTCTAAAACATGTCTACTACGACGGCTCTGCACAGAATGCGCGAAATTTATTCTACAAAGTCGCATCAACAATGGTATTCAGGTTCATTGATCATTACATCGAAAAATTCGAATGTAATAATTGAAATAGGTTGCTGTAAATGCATATGCCTTATTTTTTTTGTTAAAATGAACCTTTCTTACTTGAGAAATCGGCAGATAAGGGAGGGTAATCGTGGCTTTAAACAGAAAGGGAAATATAACTCAAAAGCGGGACTTAGAAGCAAATTTCAATTAGTATTTTCGTTCCAAGAAGGGAGTTAAATCGAAGTAATAGCTTCACAAATGACAATGATATGGACACGGTTTGGTGATAAGTTTAACTAAGAGATAAGTAAAGCAAATTCAAACCATTCATCCAGATTGGGATTCGCGTGCCACATCCAGAAGGCGACACATATCTTGTGGTCATGTTGAATGCGGTGATGTACCAAATATCATGGTCCAGGTCATAGAGGTCGCTCCGGTCGTTAGACAGGTAATCGCAATCGGGGCATCGGTCCGACATGTACGGAAACCGTTTATTGTTTCCACTGGAGCAAGGGTCAAAAGTACCTGAAGCGAATACAAACAAAAAAAAAAGATTTCAGATGTTTCCGTAGAATCTGATATACTTATTGTTGTGTTCGTCAAAAGATTGCAATGGACGACATTGCGTTGTCCGTGATGAATTCGTTTTGGCATTATATCTGATGTAAAACATTCTAATACTAAATCGTTCAACTTTGCAAATAAATTTCGATCACCATAGAAACAAGATCGAATAATATTAAAAACATCAAAGGTAACATGATGGCTGTCAAAATAAAAAACACAGGCAAGTCAATGAATGTCCACGTTCTATTCCCTTGTTATACTGTTGCATTTTGTTATATAACCTACTCTACCTAACTCCCTCGCCTAGATAATGATATCATCATAATAGTATATTCTCTCTTTCTCTCTCTCTCTCGCTCTCTCTCTCTCTCTCTCTCTCTCTCTCTCTCTCTCTCTCTCTCTCTCTCTCTCTCTCTCTCTCTCTCTGATCTCTCTCTCTCTGAACGCAGTGCTTTATATTTAGTTGCTCTTAAACTGCAATAAATCAGCAAAAATGTGAATTTAAGTGAAGACTACGTATATGTACGCTATTGCGTCGGTCATTTCAAGCTTTTGTGTCAGTCATGTTTAGCTTTTGCGTCAGTCATGTCTAGCTATTTAAATGTGTTTATTGGGAAGCAATTATGACACAAGTTGTATGTTGGCGTATCTCTTAAATACGGTTTCATAAGCTTCCAATTTGACAGAACATGGTTAGAATATAAACACCAGTAATACATACCAGAAAACTGACAGCTTTGACCGCCTGGAAGAGAACACATTGAAAAATAAAGCATACGGTTGATATTACTGATTCCATTGTTTATGTAGCAGACCGTCATATATTAGATTCCACAGTGTACCAGTGATATCATGAAAGAGATTGTATAGTCAGTGTAGTAGACAATGATAACTGATATTAATTTCACAGCTTGTATATCAGACGTTGATATATCAGAATCGATTAAATCGTCAGTGAAACAGATCTTGAAATACTATCATTGATACTACAGCTAGCGTAGCAGACCCTGACATATCAGAATTGATTATACAGCTATTGTAGCAGAACCTAATATATAAGAATTGATGATATGGCTATTGTAGCAGACCCTGATATATCATAATTGATAATTCGGCTATTGTAGCAGATCCTGATATATCAGAGTTGATAATTCGGCTATTGTAGCAGAAAAACTGATATATCATATGTGATTATATGGCTATTGAAGCAGACCCTGATATATCATATGTGATTATATGGCTATTGTAGCAGACCCTGATATACCATAATTGATTATTTGGCTAGTGTAGCTGACCCTGATATACCAGAATTGAGTATATAGCTAGAGTAGAAGACGGTGTTATACTATTATTGATTGCATAGCTAGTGTATTATAACAGCTATTATTGACCAAGATAATGGATGGGAAATGAGACCATACCAAATTCAAACTAGGACCATTATAAAAGTCAGACCTTAACAACAAACGGATCGTTAGCACAATTGATAGTACGAGAGAGAGAGAGAGAGAGAGAGAGAGAGAGAGAGAGAGAGAGAGAGAGAGAGAGAGAGAGAGAGAGAGAGAGAGAGAGAACAGCCACTGCACCTTTGTCGTCCGTGGTTCAAGATCCAAATCTAGCACTTCCATGGGGAGATGGTCACTCGATTACAGATTCGCAGACATTCAACATGAGTACGTAACAAACTTACTGGAGATTTTTATATCATTTCTACATTATATGGGTGAGAAGGTGTAAGACACGTACGTCACAAGCATATATATATATATATATATATATATATATATATATATATATATATATATATATATATATATTTATTTATTAGAAGAGACACAGAGAGACAGACAGACAAACAGACAGAGAAAGAGACAGACAGATAGAGACTTAACTGTCCATAGATATATCGATGTAATGGCGATGATGAATATAATCATTTTTCTGCCTTTTTGTCAACGTTCCCTTTGGCTTCACGACTCGAGAAGCAAGCGGATCTAGTGGAATGAATCTTTGGAGTTATTGAGAGATATGAATTACTGCTGGACTAGGAAGAGCCATAATGTTACCATATATATCATGTTATTGGTAGTACGAAAGATTTTACATCATAATGAATATTTAATATGACTTGCACGCTTGCTAAAAATAATATCAGTTTAATACGAAATGATGAAATTATTTTAAAAAGGTTTTAAATTCTTATATCAGAAGTTTGATTTTTTAAACACTCTTTGTTTGAGTGATAGATTTTGTTTGGTGATATAAATACAAGGAAGTTTGAAACTATTTATGGATTTTGTAGAATCGTAATAGTGATCGATTATGTTTGACGCAGTGACAAGAGAATACAAAAGCTACATTGTATGGATTACTATATAAACATTATAAAAAGATTTTAAAAATAGAAATTCTCTTTATTCTGTATTTTGTACTGAAAACACACTGTGGCAGGTAGAGACTTGCACATTGATAATTCCCTGATTTATATTTGTGGGGTGGTGGTGGTAGTGGTGGTGGTGGTGGTGGTGTGTGTGTGTGTGTGTTATGGGTGCAGGGGTGAAAGTGTGTATAACTTGTTATTGTGTTTGTGGTGTTGGTATTGATGTTGATAGCAGTAGAATAATTAATGTTTATTGCTCTTGTTGTCATTGTTGTTGTGGTGGTGTTGCGGTAGTGTTGCGGGTGGTTCGAGAAGTAATCCCAGTATTATACGTGAGAGGGGTTAAAATACTTGTATTTGTTGTTGTAATATTTCTTGTTGTTGTTGTTGTGGTAATGGTGACAGGAGTAATATTTGAAGAAATGGTAACACAAGTTATGGTTATTGGCATTGGTGATGATTTGGTTGTGAATATAGTAATGTTGACATTAGCAGCATTGGTAGTTTATATAGTTGTGGCTGCAGTTTTCGTCGTAGCCGTTAATTGGATGGAGGTGATGGTGGTTATGGTAGTATTTGTGAAAACAGAAGCATTATCGGAATTAGAGGTAGCACAAAGATGAACTTAGAAGTATAATGCTGCTAAACAGTGAGACTGCGTTATCTTTAACACTTGTTGTATAATAGAGGAATTGTGTGTGCGTGTGTGTGTTTGTGTGTGTGTGTGTGTGTGTGTTCGTGCGTTTTGTTTAGAATTTTAACGTAGCTTTAACAATTGTTCAGACATATCGCTACGATATCTGCAGTGTGGCAATTTATATTGATGTATTCCACCCAGTCAAATTATCTTGAAACCAGGCCGAATAGTCCTTTCACAAACCTCTTACTGCTAAACGTCTAGCGAGGCAGTTTTAAGTATAATTTTTATAAGTCTTAATAGCGGAAATTTAATACGAGATTGGGCGTTATATAACGCAAGTATTACATAAGTAAAATAAAATGCCGCTAAAAAGTAAGATTGGACGGTCACTAACTCTAATAATACAACCGTACATGCTTGCAGTAGCGATCTACTGCTACTAAATGGGGTGGGGGTGGGGTCTATAGCTATAATACTACAATTGTACATTCAAATGAGAAGTCAGATTATGTTGTCTATCACGCTAATTGTACAGTAGGAGCTACAGTAGTATATTACCGCAAAAAAGTGAGATTTTGTTGTCTATAACGCTAATTGTACAATGGCAACTGCAGTAGTCGAATGTCACTAAGCAGTGAGATTATGTGGTCTTCAGCGCGAATAGTACACCAGTTGTTACAATAGTTTAATACCGTAAATAAGTGAGATTATGTGGTCTATAACTCTAATAATACAACAGTAAATGTTGTAGTCTAATACCGCTGTGTAGTGAGATTATGTGGTCTATAACGCTAATAATACAACGGTAAATGGTGTAGTCTAATACCGCTAAGTAGTGAGATTATGTGGTCTATAACTCTAATAATACAACAGTAAATGTTGTAGTCTAATACCGCTGTGTAGTGAAATTATGTGGTCCATAACGCTAATAATACAACAGTAAATGGTGTAGTCTAATACCGCGAGGTAGTGAGATTATGTGGTCTATAACGCTTATATCACAAGATTAGTTTGTAGTAGTCTAACTCGAATTCTTTAATGAAAACTGTAGACACATATTTTCTTTACATAACGCCCAAGTTGCTGGTGAAGAATGGTAACTGTTCTCCATGTTAGTATGAAATGTATCTTCATGACTCTAAGGTTTCACTGGATAGTTTCGCATTTTGACACCTAATATTTAAGGTAGAAGGCATGAGCCTAATTATCACCATCCTAGCATTTTTCATTTTACACATAAGCCAAATCTGTAATGTGGTTTAGATTTACTTTGAGTTAGGCTTGGAAATGGGGTGACTTGTTGGTGACTGGCTGTCACAGTTAGACTAGCACAGGAGATCAAATGCGTAACTTAGGCTTCAAATGAGCCGCGGACTTCGCTTTCGTATTTACATGTGTCTGCTACAGAGGTAAATATCTAAAAATCTAGATGGTTGAGGGGTGATGAAAAGTATGCTAATTTGTAACAGTCCTAGTGAACTTTATTCATGTATAAGGCACATACTGATTCTTTTAGCTGTTTTTTCACAGGAAAATATTTAAAATACCCCCTTTCTGTAAAAATTAAATGTAAAGAAAGGTGTTGGATGCAGTGTTGATTCAGTAAGTAAGCCACTAGCTGCATAAGGAATTAACTTTACTTCCTCAGTCAGAATCTTAGAAGCATCATTTCAACAAAAATCATTAGTTAATTTTTATTTGTGTCTTTAATGTAATACTATTATAATTTTTCTGCTATAGGTCATTGTCGGACAAAACAAATGATAAAACAACTGTCCAGTGAGACCTAACATTACGGCACACTATTCTTTGGCTTATCTAGGTCTACAAAATTTGAGTTTGTTTCCTGCTGTTCAGGGTTAGCTTTTTATAACGTACTGACAATGTCATGAACAGGAAACGGGAGCTAAGAAATGCCTTTAACGAGTAAATACCGAAGTAGACGATCCAGGCTGGCCTGGTCAGATATCGAATCGGTATTGTTTAAAGGACCGACATTCTTCAAACTGAACTAATGGTCATGTGTGTATCAACAACACCCATAACGGCATATTTCCTTGTAATCCCCAACAATCAAATACATAGAACTGTTAACCGCTACATGAATCGGGTTTCAAGTAATTGTGTACTTGTATACCTACCTGTATACCGTAGTTCCTAGTATATCCACCTTTCGTCACAACTAAGTATAGGACTCTTTATTACAACTGCTTTGTTTCCACATTATGTGAAGCAAAAATTATTCCAAGAATTGTTAAGGACGAGAGGTCTATTTATATTCGAATTATTATCTTAATGTCAAACCAATCTGCACCGTTTAATCTATAAAATGATAGACAATGTCTGCTCAGTGACGTATTCCAAATCGGAAGCGTGACAGATTTTATAACGTCCGGATTTTATATATTGTATCTAAGCTGAATGGTTATTCATTCTTGATTTTCCTCATAAGTTATAATAAGAAGTTTACTTGTGTCCGCCGCTTCTTATGTTGTTGTTGTTGATATTTTCTGATAGAACAACACGTTTTGATACAGTGATACAGATGCACTAGTATATACAATCAAATAAATTGCAGGCAATCATTAAAAAATATAAAAGACAAGGTCATGTGCTAAATCTCTAGAAATATTTGGTACGAGTTATATATAAGAGAGAGAGAGAGAGAGAGAGAGAGAGAGAGAGAGAGAGAGAGAGAGAGAGAAACGTTTTGACCTTTAAAACGTTATATATATTCTTTGTTTGTTTGTTTTAATGGTTTAACGCCATTTTCCAGCACAAGAGAGGCTATACATGGTGGCCAATATTAATGGTGGTTGAAGAACCCGGAAAGAACCACCGACCCACGAGAAGCTATTGGTAAGCTTTCTCACATACAAACATTGGCCGAATTCGAGACTCAAACCCACGCAGACAGAGGTGAGATGGCAGTGATCCCTAACGTAGAGCGCTTTAGACCACTCGGCCACTCCCCCCGCCTCCCCCACCCACCAATTCTTTAACTCTTCAGATAATGTGAGGTATCTCAGGTAAAAAAAATTTGTAATATTTCCCTTGCAAATTTGACATGAGTTTGATCAGTTTCTTCTGTACAATTTGTAAACCTTTATCAATATTCATGAGATATCGCTTGGTATCCCTACAAGAAACGACCCATAACTACATCATAATTAGTACTTTGTTCTATTTACTCTGAAGTATTGACTACACGAGCTTTATCAATACGCACACTTTGTGACAATAAAGTACAGTGCTTTTTTTTACCATTGTACATTTAAAAAATATTGGTCTACATCTTTTCTTTTAAAAGATTGTATCATTTTTGGTGACTTATATTAATTTAATTTGCATTTCCAATTCTTCTTTTCTCTTTGCATTTTTTCTTAGTCTTGCATTTGCATTTTCATTTGACTCTCTTTTCTTATTAAGAAATTTGCATTTTCAGTAACATTTTGTTAATTGCTCCGTCTTCTCTCCTTTTTTAATTTGCATTTGACTTTTTTATACTCTTTCTAAGTTTAGATTTCTATCATTTTAATATGAAGGTTATGGTTTTTAAGTTATATTTCGATGTGATTTGTAACTGTGCAATTTTTGAAATCTGATTTCAGTAGAAGATAAAGACATGCTACTTAAACCAAATGCACTTGTATCAACAATATTTTTTTCCACTGCGTTTTTTAATCTGTTTTAATAAATCGGGTCCTACGTCTGAAATATAATAGTGTTTTCAAGCTGCAACAACGCATTGTCATTTAACCACATCAACCATTAAATCGTCGGATTAGAAGCAAAACTCTCCGCTCTACATACCATTATGAAGTTAACTGGTTAACAGTAAGGAACAGTAATTAAACATTAATTGTCAATTTATAGATAATAGAATTTTCCATGAAATACGTATTGTGATTAAACATTTTTGAGTGAGAGAAAAACCTTAATTTCCGATTTCGTGCATTATGACAAGCTACAATACGTAACACCACACAACATCAATAAATCAAACAAACATATAACAGAAACAAATACACACTCTTTAATGGAAAATGCATTGAGTTGCATACACTATAATTGAACTTAATGACCATATTGGCAACAAATTAACTTTTCATATTTCCTATCTTGTACGTCAACATACGACATTGAGAGTTGAACAATCAAAACGCCATTTTAACCAAACAACACACACACACATATAAACATTACTCAATTAAAAGAATTACTGTTATGTTGCATAACATGTATAATATGTCTCGATCAATCCGGTTAAATGTAATCGAATGACATAGGCATAACCAATTAGGTGGCTGACAAGGGTTACCAACAAGACTGCACACTGTTGTCACTCACAAGTAAATCAGTAAGCTGGAAATATCCTCGTAACAATATCCTTTTACAAGCTGGTCAATTATTCCCATATTTCAGTCTGGTATAAAACAAAATCTACAATGACTTTGGATAAATACAATATGTCGATCCTATCTGGCTCTTGCTGTTCATGCACGTCATGGACGGACGTATATCACCATAGCAATATAAGATCCCAATTTTTGTTCAGGACTTTTCAAATAGATGCTAATATCAGATTTGTAAATATTTTTTTAGCTGTTCATACAATACAATGAAAGGTATTTAGAGCAAGGACAACTAATTTCTTATAAAAATATAATTAATAAATAAAAAAAATGAAATTGATCATATGATTTGCATATAAACAAACCAATCATTAGAATTAGCGATTTTTTCAGTCTTGAATCAAACGTATTGTTTTTTCCCGCGAAATATTCTTCGACGCATGCTGCTAAACAGGAGAGTCTTTGCTCTGCACCTATAAACAAAGCTTCACACAAAGAGTATAGTCGTCACCGTACAGTTACGATACAGAATTTGAGCGTCAACCACTAGGAACATTTGAACCTGTTTCGATGGATTTAGTACGGACAATCGTGCTGAAGAGTGCACCAAAGTCATGTGAACTTGATTCAGTTCCAACATCACTGCTGCTTGAGTTATTAGACCCAATATTACCTTCACTAACTGATATTATTTATACCTCTCTCATCCAGGGAATTTCCTTCATTTTTCACACAAATCTGCCATTGTAAAGCCTCTGCTGAAGAAACCAATACTCGATCCTAACAATTTAAAGAAGTATCACTCAGTTTCTAATGTTTGGTTCATATAAACAATCTTAGAAAACGTTGTTACAAACCAAATTGTACCTCATCTGAATTCGAACAGTTACATGGGTCTGTTCTTGGACTATTTCTCTTTTATCTATGCACTCAGCCGTAATCTAGTGTAATAGATCATCACCCAGTGTCTCACCAACTATACGCTGATGACACCCAAATATACAACTCTACCCATTTAACTGAAGTTTATGTTACCATCCAAGGAGTGGAGAGGTCCTTTTCTACTGTCCAATCATGGATGACATGTAACAAGCTGCAGATAAA
Organism: Unio delphinus; assembly: GCA_029339505.1. Classification (NCBI taxonomy): domain Eukaryota; kingdom Metazoa; phylum Mollusca; class Bivalvia; order Unionida; family Unionidae; genus Unio; species Unio delphinus. The sequence goes on along the minus strand of JAQISU010000111.1, from coordinate 2,604,458 downwards.
TGATGATACAACTGAGGCCATTCTGATCACAACACAGAGACTTTCTCATTCACTTGTGTGTTCATTCGTACTTTCAAGACTAGACGATTGTAACTCAGTTCTATCCGTTTCGTCTCAATATCTACTCCAGAAACTTACAAATGTTAAAACACAGCAAATCGGATCATCGTTAGAGTACCACGATCAGAGCACACCTCCCCGCTGCTCTTTACCCAACACTGGTTATCCATTCGATCCAAAATCAAACACAAAATTTGTTCTCTGTGCTACGTTTCACTGACGGACATCAGTCTACTATTCCTCTTTGCCTTCACCCATGTGTACACAGTAGCAAGATACTTACGCTTCTCTTCTGACAATCGTATGCTCATTATTCCTACTGCGAAAACGAAGTCATAAGGACAATGTTCTTTTGAATACCAGGAGACAGCAACGAGGAATGAATTGCCCATCGAAATTAGACACAAGACCTTTTTCGACTGCAAGAACAAACTTTAAGACCTAATAATGTTTCCTACATTAATAATTTTCAGCATTTTTTATGTTTTCATATTTTGTTTGTTTGTTTGTTTTAGGGCTTAACGCCATTTTTCAGCACACGATAGGCTATACATGGCGGCCAGTATTATTGGTGGAGGAAGAACCCGGGAAACCCCCCGGAAAGAACCACCGACCCACGAGAAGCTTTCTCACATAACTACATTAGCCGAATCTTAGACTCGAAGCCACACAGACAGAGGTGAGACGGCAGTGATCTGTAACGGAAAGCGCTTTAGACCACTCGGCCACTCGGGGCCCCTCTCGTATTTTGTAGTCATATCAGTAAAGATGCTGTAAAGCGCTTAGAGAAAAATAGGCGTTTTACATAGTCCCCATTATTATTATTATTATTATTATTATTATTATTATTGTTATTATTATTATTATATGCTCTTTTTCAGTGTTATATTTAAATACAGGATATAAACACAAAACTAAAGATTTAATTCTGAGAAATTGCGTATAAATTGAAGTTTATGAGATGTGCAAGTCAATTGGTGAGTCTCAAATGTGAAATATTTTGTTTTCATTCCCCCACAGCTGACTTGTTCTCTGGGTATAAAATATTTAGTGCTTTACTTTTATTCCCTCAAAAGCAAACCTTTTCTATGGTTGAAAACTAATTTGTAATGAAATACCTGGGAAGTGAAAGAACACAAATGTTGGTCTCATACATAAACGTATATGGTAATATTCTCTTCCTGATTCGTGTTCTTTGTGAGTCAAAATGTATGTTTGAAGTACAGATATAAATCGCGGCAAGACTGGTGCTGTATACACGTAATCAATTGATTGCAGACACAGGAACTTCAAATATACAAATATGATCTGTCTCGTCATCGCATCAATATTCCTTTGGACAGTTAAGTCTCTCTCTCTCTCTCTCTCTCTCTCTCTCTCTCTCTCTCTCTCTCTCTCTCTCTCTCTCTCGTTTGAGGTAATGACTAGATAAATTTGAGACCATGATATGAATTAAAATCTAACTAACAAAAATATGCAATGAAGAAATTGGTCGACGAGCGGACTGAAATTCTAACACATGTGCCGTCGTTGAGTGTAATTTCATTTTTTAAAATCTTTGCGTGCACGTTTCAAAACTTTTTTCGGTGGTGATTCAACACCTGGAATAATACCAAGATAATCGGAGTTACATACTTTCACATACATTACACTTTGAGGCAGACCGATAGGTAGATAGCTAATTGATTAAATAATTAGGTGTCATGAACTCATGTATTCTCCCACAATACCACCACGGAGTCCTTTCTCAGTCAATATAAATTTTATTTTCATTTTATAAAATTTATTTCTCTTTTTTATTTACAAATAAACGCTATGCACACATCACACTGGAAGCTATTTTCCATCGATTTAACAATTTAAGGTTGAAGATTTGTTTATGTTCTCAGTACACATCAAACCTTTGTTTGAATGTAAACGCGCCTTCAAAAGCTCGAATATGGCTTTATAAGGTTTTTCAAAGTGGAAGAAACAAGACATCCCAGATTAAACCAGCGACGTTAGATCGATTGCATACCCTTGCACATGCTAAAGATTGGATTCAAACTCTTACTAGTTTTGACATAAAATCCAGTTTATCACTTTCTGCTACACTAGATAAAGAAAGATCCCTAGGTTATCACATACTGTTACGCTAGGTATATAATTAATACAAGTGTATCACTTACTGCTAATCTAGCTAAAGAATGAATACAAGTGTATCACTTGCTGCTACTCTAGTTAAAGAATAAATATAAGTGTATCACTTTAATACTATATTGCTAGCTAAATAATGAATACAAGTGTATCACGTACCGCTACTCTAGCTAGCATGAATATAAGTGTATCACTTTTTGCTGCTCTAGGTAAAGAATGTATTAAAGTGTATCAAGTGCTGCTACAATGCGTAAAGAATGAATACAAGTATATCACGTACTGCTACTCATGGTACAAGAATGAATACATGCGTATCATTTACTGCTACTCTAGGTATAAGAATGAATACAAGTGTATCACGTACTGCTACTCATGGTACAAGAATGAATACATGCGTATCATTTACTGCTACTCTAGGTATAAGAATGAATACAAGTGTATCACGTACTGCTACTCATGGTACAAGAATGAATACATGCGTATCATTTACTGCTACTCTAGGTATAAGAATGAATACAAGTGTATCACGTACTGCTACTCTAGCTATAGCATGAATACAAGTTTATCACTTGTTGTTACTCTAGTTAAAGAATTAATATAAGTGTATCACGTTTTGCCATCTAGGTAAAGAAAGAATACAAGTGTATCACTTACTGCTACTCTAGGTAAATAATGAATAAAAGTGCATCACTTACTGGTACAATAAGTAACGCATGAATATAAGTGTATCAATTACTACTACTATAGTTGAAGAATGAATAAAAGTGTATCATTATTTATACTCTAGCTAGAGAATGAATACAATTGTATCACTTACTGCAACTCATGTAAATATGTCTTATAAAAAATGAAAACAAATAATATATCAAAAGAATCAATATAAAGTCTGTCTGTCTGTCTGTCTGTCTGTCTGTCTCTCTCTCTCTCTCTCTCTCTCTCTCTCTCTCTCTCTCTCTCTCTCTCTCTCTCTCTCTCTCTCTCTCTCCAGATGACGATAACGTTATGATTTGTTTCAACTGTAGTATGATCTCTTGCAGGTGGTCAGAGCTGTCAGTTTTCTGGTATGTATTGAGGACACATTAAAGATGTGAACGAAAGCACAAACCTTTCTGAAAAATTGCCCGAGTGATACTCAAACATGACCACTTCATCATTACAGCTTAATAAATTAGATTAAAGTTTAAACTTGAAGCGCAATGATTCATATTCTTATTACACTTATCTTCTCTTTCCGTGCATGTCGATTCGATTGATCACATGCTGAGAGAGAGAGAGAGAGAGAGAGAGAGAGAGAGAGAGAGAGAGAGAGAGAGAGAGAGAGAGAGAGAGAGAGAGAGAATATTATATTGTCATGGTAACATCATTATCTAGCGGATTCCTTAATACAAAAAGGCATAGTGATTCATTGTATTCCACCGAGCTTACAACAGGACACATGGATCCTTGATCTTCTGACATGTATATCGTTAGATCTTGATTCAGTATCGTGATATATTCTTTCCTTATTCTTATGACTAGATGCTCTAAATAAGACGACCAACTTTTCATGGACGACGAACCATAGTGGATGACGAAATATCTACCATGCTTCGCACTTTGCAACATTTTGACGAGCACACACATACATATATCAGATTGTCTCTAAACATCTCACATCCATATTTCTATTGTATTCGCTTCAGATACTTTTGACCCTTGCTCCGATGGAAACCATAAACCATTTCCGTACATGTCGGACCGATGCCCCGATTGCGCTGACCTGTTTAACGACCGGAGCGACCTCTATGACCTGGACCATGATACTTGGTACATCACCACATTCAACATGACTACAAGATATGTGTCGCCTTCTGGATGTGGCACCCGAATTCCGATCTGGATGAATGGTATGGCTTTTATAAACTTTGTTCTAATCTGAACCTACCACTAAAATGTCTCTAACACACTAATTATTGAGGGACAAATATCACCCCAGCACCACCCAGTAACGGAACAACTTTTACCAGATTGATTTTAAGACTCGTTTAGATTTATTTTCTACTCACGGTTTAACGTCACTCTTGCTGTCTGCCATCTGCCAGACTTGCTGTTTACTAGATGCTGTCTAACATCTGCTCATTTCTTAATTAGGAAGACAAATGCTTTTTCATTGCCGGAAATTAAAAATAAAGCATGCATTTATGATTCCAACAATCCAATTTTACAGTCAATATTAACTTATCCATGGTAACAAATATGGACCTAAAAATCGTTATTAATGTAACTTAAAACTACTTTCGCAGAACAAAATAACTATAATATGCTCGTAATGCTTCATTGCAATGTTCGAGAACACTTTGAATAGTTCTATACTTATAAGTATCTAAGTAACTTATACATAATGTGACGTTGAGAAAGATCTCTCTCTCTCTCTCTCTCTCTCTCTCTCTCTCTCTCTCTCTCTCTCTCTCTCTCTCTCTCTCTCTCTCTCTCTCTCTCTTTTAAATGTTCGTCAACATGATCATGTTAGGGCCATCATTGATGTTAAATATATTATAAATCTTTGTTGGAAATGTCAATACTAATTTGATTTAATCAAAAATATTCATTCCTGATAGTTGAGTGATCAACATCTTTTTTTGTTAACATAATTTTTTCTGACCAAAATTATCGATTGTAATGGTCTGTTACAATGCCGTCATGAAAAAAATATGGGTAAAAGAAATGGCGTCCAATTACTGGTAAATTTATTCCAATAGGCGGCGCTTTCATTGTGACATCTAAGCACGCATCATTCAGTCCTGTTTACAATGGATTACGTTTGGACTGCTCTATCTGAAAAGGTGTTGGCGTACTTGAACACTGATTTTATCGGAGTTGCGACATAAGGGATTTTGCAATCAATACACTTTATCCGTCTTGTCTAGGCACTAATTAATTTGTGTTGTGTTCCACTACGACGTTATACATGCATTGATTATCAGACCCTGGTTTACAGTTTAAGACATGTTGAACTTTAACTAGAGTGTTGTTGTGAGTCTAAAAGTACCTTTACATATGTGTATGCCTTCTCTGTCTATTTTGGGTGGTTCAGTAGTTAGAAGTTTTGTTGAAATTGTTGCTGAAGTCGTTGTAGTGAATACACTTGGATCAAAATCTGAAAGAAATTAGATAATTTAATAAAGTGTACCTATGCAGTCAATATTTTTGTGTAGCAACTCATAAGATGGATGAATGGTTTGAATTTGCTTTACTTATCTCTTAGTTAAACGTATCACAAAACCGTGTCCATATCATCGTCATTTATGGCTATTGCTTCGATTTAACTCCCTTCTTGGAACTAAAACACTAATTGAAGTTTGCTTCTAAGTCAAGCTCTTGAGTTATATTTCCCTTTCTGTTTAAAGCCGCGATTACCCTCCCTTATCTGCCGATTTCTCAAGTAAGAAAGGTTCATTTTAACAATGAAAATAAAGCATATGTATAAAAAAAAGCATATGAATAATTACACTATGACACAGATCAGGAATGAAATGCCATATGAAAAATGCAGTAAGTAATCCTAGTCGTCACTGAAGGATGATCATGCTTTCGTTCCATTTTCAAACCTTCGGTAAATGTATTTATTAATTTTGGGCAAGGAATTAGTGCAACACGTTATAACCTACCTCTCTGGGAAGTCATAGTAGGTTTAAAATTGGTACCTGTAGCAAATCACTTAGTAGCACGAAAAATAAAATTCGATTCATGAATATATAACAAAAGAAGCATTCTTCCATTATAAAGGTCCCCTCCCCATGACTTTAAAAAACAAACTTAACGCTAAGGATTTAGAACGAAACATATACACTTTGTTCTTATAGAAACATTACAAGTATCTGATTTTTAATTTAAAACAAAAAACATAACAAGAACACGTTCTGAGTTGAAAACGGTAAGGTCTCAACCTCTTGATTATTCAATCAGCCAAACAAGACGGCAACGCAACATATCTTTGTTTTTGTTGTTTTGTTGTTGTTGCGTTTTACTGTGTATTTCATTCTTTCAGAAGCTAGTACATAGAATTGAATATCATATATAAATATGTGTGTGTGTGTGTGTGTGTGTGTGTGTGTGTGTGTGTGTGTGTGTGTGTGTGTGTGTATAAGTGTATCAAATCGAACATTCTAATTTCTCCATAGGTACGATCCCGATGATTGGAGAAGGTGTAGTTAACAGGACAGCCTGCTTGGCAACATTCGAAAGCTTGTGTGCATTATCGTATAACATCAAGGTAAAGCGCTGTGACTCGTCATACACAGTATACTGCTTGGACAACCTTCCCAATAGCGTCCAGCAGCGATATTGCTTCGGTGAGTATTCCATTTCTGAACAATATGAGATGAAAATATAGTCATAATTGTAATGTATTTGAGATATAATTAAATATAATTAAACTATTTAATCATTCAGCAATAACATATTTATTCTTATACAATCGAAATTAATTATACGATATATATATATATATATATATATATATATATATATATATATATATATATATATATATATATATATATATATATATATATATATATATATATATATATATATATAATGGCTGTAAATTAACTAAAACATGTACACACAAATATATCTTTACTAGAACTGAGATATATGGGTGGTATATTTATCAAATCTTTCTCACATACTTCGGATATATCCCGAGGATTTTCATCTTTTGTGTATTCGTGTGGAATATATTGGGTGGGAAGAGTTATGTCAGTAATATAGACGAAACGTTTGAATGAAGCTAAGAATTGTGATTGATAGTCTATGGATTATCTCTCTTACTAGCTTTTAAACCTTCCCTAGTGAAGAAGACATATTATAATTACAAACAATTTTTACTACGGAGATTTCTTATAACAAACAATAAATCGTACATCATTTTTGTCAAGTGGAAACAAATCGAGACCTTTTCTTATTCATAGCTTTGTAAATGTTCTAATTATCCATGTCAGGGCTATTTTTATAATTAAAATAATTATTGCATTTATAATTTGGTATAAAAAGAATTTATAAATTTATGAAAAGTTTCTGTCATTACATTTTAATTAGTTTATTTTGGCAATTTCTATCAAATACATAGCATCTATGGCTTTATGTTCTAGTTCTTTCATAAATATCTGAATTCAAATGTTTTTTTATAAAGTGATGTTCAACGGTATTTGAACTCTGAATGTTCGCATCTTTAAAAGGTCTTTTCAAACTAAATTGAAGTAATATTAAAAACTCCTCAGAAAAGGTTGTTGTACAATCATTAAATTACCAATCCATCTTTACCTTAAATGTATGATGTGAAGTTTTTTAAGAACATGTTAGCAAAGTTTTAAGTCACCAGCCAATTTCGGATAGCTTCCATTCTCTCTTATTTCCAAGATTTTAAACAAACTCTTGTTACAGACGCATATTATGCTTGTCTTAATCCAAACAATTCTTGAGAACATCTGTCTCAAAGCCATCTCCTCCTCTGCCTCTATCAACTGAAGTGATTCGAGAAACACGCACATGAAGACACAGAGGTTTTCCTTGCTTTCCTAATTAAAATGTTCAAAGAGCTTCCTTTACACAATCTAAGAAGCATACTATGGATAATGTAAATGTACACGAAATGGAATCTCAAGTGCTGCGATATAAGTGGTGTCTAATCAGACATGTGCTGGTTTAGAACAGACACTTTATGAGCTTCATAAGCTCATACAGTACACATGCCAATGGAGTATTCAATGTTATCATGACAACTGTAAGCTAGATATCTAAGTTGTATCATAATTGCATAAGATGGTTTTTCTCCCTTATTTGAACGGAATACAGCATGAACGGAATACTGCATGAACTATACAGTTACACATGTCACTAGCGAAGATTGCTATAAAATCCGACAGCAGTCCTTTCATCCATTTCATTTTGTCCCTGTCTTTGTGCTATCAACGTTAAATGCACATTGTCGGCTGTATTTAAAGTGAAGCCATGGATATTGAAATACTTGTTACATAGAACCGTCCTCTTTCACAATAATATCTTCGTCTTATTCTGTGATATGAGATACTATATATCTCCCTGGCAGAATAATAACAAGTTGCTTTGTGTGGTCATTTAAATTCAACATTTCTTTGTAAAAAAAAAAAAAACTACTTAGAATATCAGAGGAAGAACGTTCCGATTACCGTAAATGTCTGCTAATAAGATGGGAATAGAATATATCGATATGCATACATTGATTCACAGATTCGAGATGGTATTGAAACTCTATGATTTATTTCTTATGCAGTGCTGTCATGCATATATTTTGTTAGATTTAGACTCAACTTCGTCAACACCGACAACATCATCCAAGGCATCTACGATAGGATCTACGACAACAACTTCTAAGGCATCATCTTCGATACGATCTACAACAACATCCAATGCACCATCTACGATAGTGTCTACGACAACAAAATCGTTGTCATGGTCCTCGATAACGCAAACCACGAAGCCATCTTCTCGACTATCGTTATCAACCGAAGCCAAGCCAGTGACATACATGCCAAGAGACGAAGGTATTTGATAGATTATACAGACAAATTTCCATTTCCTTGTGGTTTCCATTTCACTATCTTGTGTTTTCCATTTCAATATATTGTACCCTTTATTTCTTCTTGTCGTGTTCAAGGAAAGGAAACTCAGATCCTAGTGACAGCTAGTATATATATATATATATATATATATATATATATATATATATATATATATATATATATATATATATGTGTGTGTGTGTGTGTGTGTATATATAAAACGATTTCTTAAGAACAAGTGAAAGTATGTGCTAAGGTTGATATGAAATGTACATTTGCATTTGCACACGATACATATCTGACAATCTCTATCTTCTTACTAATAACTTGAATTGTTGTATCAGTATAGTTTATGAGTGAGTATTGTTGCGTGCCTCCTTTGTCCGAATTTAGATAAATACCAACAACAGTCCATCAGAACTCTAGTTTGTTCTACACAGCATCGCAATTTTATTCCTATCCGTAGCTCGGTAAAGTTACAGTTTAACGTCATTAACTGTAGTATCTAAAAGTATATAATGCGTTTCACACGAATTATTTAAAACGAATGGGGTAATATTAACTACATGTAAAGATGCAGACCTGAATATTTACTGCGCTATAGACAGGAACAATTCGCGATACTATGTGGAACTAACTAAGAGTAACGAATATGTATTTGCAGATATAAACCTTTTTTTCTGATTTTACTCATCTATTTGTAAATCAACAACATGCATATGTAAACATTTGAATAGATATGAAAGTATGTTATAGGCATTTAAATAAAGAGAGATTAATTGACCCATCTTTCTTGAAAGAAATGTCGTCTCCATTTGAAAAGGGAGACTCTCGAGCAATCAATCCGTTTTAACATGTTTTGTGTTCTTTGACCAATAGTGGGTTGTATATTAATAAAACCTTTCTAAATTAACTCACCTGTGTATGTATAATTATGTACATTATTTAAATTTACGAGCGAAGTACAGAGCAAAAAGTGCACCCAAAAGAGCACCCAAAAGTGCACCCAAAAGGCATAATGAATTTTAGAACATGCAAACTGCTTCCTTAGGTTCATATTCAAATGGCTTTGCATGTGTCAAATGTCCATCATGTTCAATTTAACAAGTGTTAGCCGGCCGCCTTGGTATCATTCGTCAAGATTAGAAGTACTTGTTTTAATAAACGAGATAAGATAAGATCAAAACTGCTTCAAAGGCCATGCAGATTAGTGTGCATAGTAGATATAGACCGTTTCCTTCGATGTTACACGATCGTGTCTTTGAATCAACAATCATGCAATAAATGGCAGCATTCAATTGATACAAATGACCAATAATTGGCAAACATGTACATTTAGGTAACAGATGAGAACTAATCGGCGATCATGTCAGTTTTAGAAATAGATGACCTGTATTGTCAAGACACTTCTTTTCAGAAATTGATGGCCTTGAATGATCTGTACTTGGCAAACCTGTCTCTTTCAGAAATTTGACGGCCTTTAATGATCTGTATTTGGTAAACCTGTCAATTTCAGAAATTGATGGCCTTTAATGATCTGTACTTGGCAAACCTGTCTCTTTCAGAAATTAACGGCCTTTAATGATCTGTATTTGGAAAACCTGTCAATTTCAGAAATTGATGGCCTTTAATGATCTGTACTTGGCAAAACTGCTGTCAGTTTCAGAAATTGATGGCCTTTAATGATCTGTACTTGGCAAAACTCTCAATTTCAGAAACTGACGACCTTTAACGATCTGTACTTGGCAAACCTGTCAATTTCAGAAATTGGTGATCTTTAATGATCTGTACTTGGCAAACCTGTCATTTTCAGAAATTGACGGCCTTTAATGATCTGTACTTGACAAACCTGTCATTTTCAGAAATTGACGGCCTTTAATGATCAGTACTTGACAAACCTGTCATTTTCAGAAATTGACGGCCTTTAATGATCTGTACTTGACAAACCTATCATTTTCAGAAATTGACGGCCTTTAATTCCAGGAATTGATGATGTTAAGTATGCTTATTTCAAATGTAATTCATGACCTGTGTGAAATAATCTGATTCTTTTGTGAGGATTGGAAAGCGAAATGACTTAAACGGTTTGGTTTGGTAATTCAACATAATGTTCAAAAAAACTCTTATATAAAATTGTATCTTCAACTGTACACAATAAATGTGTTTATTCATTAAACTTAATATGCATGGACATCAACATTGGTATACTAAATGCTGTTAAATGTCTTCCAATTAGCCAAATTCCGTCAAATATAGCTTTATCAAGAGATATAATTTATTTATGTCTCCACTGCTGTACGTCTCAATAAACGAAATGATCGAATGTCAGATTTCTCGATAAACAAAATGATCAACTTTTATACATCTCTATAAGCGAAATGATGGACTGTTAGACTTCTCGATAAACGAAATGATCGACTCTTATACATCTCGATAAACGAAATGATCGACTGTTATAAGTCTCGATAAACGAAATGATCGACCGTGTTTAATTGAAATCGCTTTTCCTGGTATTGTTTGAAGAACCGTACATATTGTTTGGCGAAATTGACTATTAAAATAGTTTCCGTCATTACGTGCAATTACTGGAATGATTTGTTTGGGAATAAATTTAAAAATTTCTCTTTAATGTACAAATAAGATCTGGATATTTTATTGTTGCAGAGAAAGGAATACAGATTTGGGTGATAGGAGTTATTGCTGGACTAATTGCTGTTATCGCCATTCTTGGAGCTGTGTTAATTTATATGAAAAGGTTAGTTTTCTTGGCCAAATAATTAGTTATGCATCTTTCAAGCAATGTATTTATTTATTTGTACGTAGACTCCATTGTCCAAAAAGATGTAAAGGCATGTGAATCAACAACTATTTATTAATTCAACAAATGATTTCGTTTTCTAGAATACAAAGTAAAAATATCTAATAAATTCCATTAGTGCGACGTAAGTCATCAATAATACTAGAATTATTAACACAACTCATGAAGAGAAAAGGTCTGAATAAACTCTAGTGGTATTCCAAGAAAACCAACTCTGAAAGTGATGATGTGCTTGGAGTGGTCTGTGTTGAGACAAGGTGTCAATTGTCTTTTTTGGAAAACAACAAAATTACATTCTTTTTTAAATTTAACTATAAATCAAGGCTATATTTCCATGAATATTATTTTTAGCACATTGTATATCCAGAGAATAAATACATTGAAGAAATAAGTCGAGCACAAATGAAATACTGAATAAAATAATAAAACAAATTTCTGCTTCAGATGTTTTGCTAGGAAAAAATATCCGCACAAACAACAGTTTAGGCCCTGTTCCTGACCTAGTTTTTATTATACTTTTTTGAAGAGAAATGCTTTTACCTAATATAACATTTCGTTCGAGAAGTTTCCAAATATTTACGTGATTAAATCTTAGTTAGATTACAAGTTATGTAACTAAAATTATAATAAAGAACATTGAAAACAAAATGTTGTTTTCTCAGATCAAGATAAATAGTTTTACTTCTAGTAATAATAGTCATAATATTAAACCCATATTGATAGAGAAAGTATTAGGTATTTATTAGTTAACATAATTTAAAGATGTCAATGTATTATGGACTTTCTTTGGAACAAGGTTGGCTATTAACTTCAATTTTAAATAAACCACACCATATAATAAAGTAGAACACACAGAAAACTAGCTTGCAACTAATGCAAATTACGTGTGCATAACAGTTTTAATAGTAATAATTTAATAATTAGGTTTCTCAAAATTTCTTTTGGACACACTGGATGGTCAAATTAGACATTTTTATGACGAGTTCATTCTCTTAGTGTTTGTAACTATTTAATTAGTATGCACCTATTAAATTAATGAGGGTGACCATTTAATTAATAGTTGCTTTATAAGCAATAAAATTTATGAAAACGGAAAGTAAACATACTTTGTCTTTATTTTATCCAGACAAGTCTCTAAGAAAAAGGAGGACAATGAATACGATGTGCCGGAAAAGACGTACGTAAATGATATACAGTCAAATGATTACATGACCTTGGATCTGCCTCCTAAAGAAGCAATCAGTGCCATCTCAGACCAAAACGAGGCACGGTACGTGCATATTCATGACATATGCACGAAATGATGATGCCAATCACGTGGTCTTTTGACGTCATGACACTTCAAAGATGGATATTGCGAGAACAGTTGTATTGTTTGTTATGCTAAAGAATACGTTTAGAGATTCCAAGAAGTTCCATTTCGTGTTTAATTTTAGAGAAATAGATTACTCCACATAAGTATGTCAATGTGTATTAAATCACGAACATGAAATAGTTAACTTACATTGCTAAAAATGATATCATTTTTTTCATTGATGTTTTCTCTTTATTAATATTGGTGTAAACAATGTACACCTACCCACCACATACATGTACACAGTGTATTTTGTAAATAACAGTCTCACTTAAAATATATTTTCCAAAACCTCTGAATGCTTTTTAAAACTATTTGCTATACGCTGAATAAAGTCTCTATGGCGTCATAATCTACTTTGCATGATATGGTTAAGGTACATTTATGAACAGATCAAGGTGACGTTTCAATTACTGAATACACAACCACACGTGAGGACAAGATATAGAGTTAATTATCCAGTGCTTGAATACTGAACCCATTTTGTGAAGGTTAGAATATTCCTGAAATAGTTTTCACACAAGATAAAAAACTGACGTACGTAACGGACAGACAGCCAACAGTTACCTGCTCTGCATTCCTTTAAATATTTTATTAATCATTCAATTAAAAATACCTTTAAAGTGAAATTGATTGGAGATTTCAAGTTTGGTTTTCTGGCATTTTCAACATAAAATAAAAAAAAATTCATATTTTTTTTTTTTTTTATAATTAGGTATAATAAAACGAAACAATTTTATATATGCATCCACCAATCTGAATCTATCATTGTTTATATCCACCCGTCTGAATTTATCAATGTATATATCCACCTATCTAAATCTATCGATGTACCTATATACACACCTAAATCTATAATGTATCTATCCACCCATCTGAATTTACCAATTTATATATCTAAACATCTGAATCTTTCAATGCATATATCCATCCATCTAAATCTATCCATGTATCTACCCACCAATCTAATCACTGTATCTATCCACCAATCTAATCACTATATATATCCACCAATCTGATCACTGTATATATCCACCAATCTAATCACTGTATATATCCACCAATCTAATCACTGTATATATCCACCAATCGAATCACTGTATATATCCACCAATCTAATCACTGTATCTATCCACCAATCTAATCACTGTATATATCCACCAATCTAATCACTGTATCTATCCACCAATCTAATCACTGTATATATCCACCAATCTAATCACTATATCTATCCACCAATCTAACCACTGTATCTATCCACCAATCTAATCACTATATATATCCACCAATCTGATCACTGTATATATCCACCAATCTAATCACTGTATCTATCCACCAATCTAATCACTATATATATCCACCAATCTGTTCACTGTATATATCCACCAATCTAATCACTGTATCTATCCACCAATCTAATCACTGTATATATCCACCAATCTAATCACTGTATATATCCACCAATCTAATCACTGTATATATCCACCAATCTAATCACTGTAAATATCCAACAATCTAATCACTGTATATATCCACCAATCTAATCACTGTATCTATCCACCAATCTGATCACTGTATATATCCACCAATCTAATCACTGTATCTATCCACCAATCTAATCACTGTATATATCCACCAATCTAATCACTGTATCTATCCACCAATCTAATCACTGTATCTATCCACCAATCTGATCACTGTATATATCCACCAATCTAATCACTGTATATATCCACCAATCTAATCACTATCCACCAATCTAATCAATGTATATATCCACCAATCTAATCACTGTATATATCCACCAATCTAATCACTATATATATCCACCAATCTAATCACTGTATATATCCACCAATCTAATCACTGTATATATCCACCAATCTGATCGCTGTATATATCCACCAATCTAAATCACTGTATATATCCACCAATCTAATCACTGTATATATCCACCAATCTAATCACTGTATATATCCACCAATCTAATCACTGTATATATCCACCAATCTAATCACTGTATATATCCACCAATCTAATCAATGTATATATCCACCAATCTAATCACTGTATATATCCACCAATCTCATCACTGTATATATCCACCAATCTGATCACTGTATATATCCACCAATCTTATCACTGTATATATCCACCAATTTAATCACTGTATATATCCACCAATCTAATCACTGTATCTACCCACCAATCTAATCACTGTATATATCCACCAATCTAATCACTGTATATATCCACCAATATAATCACTGTATATATCCACCAATCTAATCACTGTATCTCCCCACCAATCTAATCACTGTACATATCCACCAATCTATTCACTGTATATATCCACTAATCTAATCACTGTATCTATCCACCAATCTAATCACTGTATCTATCCACCATTCTAATCACTGTATCTATCCACCAATCTAATCACTATATATATCCACCAATCTGATCACTGTATATATCCACCAATCTAATCACTGTATATATCAACCAATCTAATCACTGTATATATCCACCAATCTAATCACTGTATATATCCACCAATCTAATCACTGTATCTATCCACCAATCTAATCACTGTATCTATCCACCAATCTAATCACTGTATCTATCCACCAATCTAATCACTGTATATATCCACCAATCTAATCACTATATCTATCCACCAATCTAATCACTGTATCTATCCACCAATCTAATCACTATATATATCCACCAATCTGATCACTGTATATATCCACCAATCTAATCACTGTATCTATCCACCAATCTAATCACTATATATATCCACCAATCTAATCACTGTATCTATCCACCAATCTAATCACTGTATATATCCACCAATCTAATCACTGTATCTATCCACCAATCTAATCACTGTATATATCCACCAATCTAATCACTGTATCTATCCACCAATCTTAATCTACCCAATGTATCTCTCCAGCCAGCTAAATATATCACTGTAATATTTTTACGATGTCATATATTTGTCCTAATGTTGGAAACAAGCTTTTTTTTCAGACCGTGATATTCATGGATATATGCTGTAAACGGTGGGCTGGTCAGCAATCCCAAGATTGTACCGAAATCAACACTAATGCAGAACTAGTAACTTTTGCTCATGTAGTTTATATCAGGTAAATACACGATAGTTGGCGCTTTGGAGACACAATACGAAAACGTAGAGTCTGGACATACCATATAACTAACGATATTGTAGGAAAATACAGTATCTGTTAGAAAAAGAGATACTATTAAATAATTACCAATCAAATACAACACACAACCTTTTAGTATACGTTGTGTATATTAATCTATCCTATCTAAAAGAAGAAATCAAACCAATGAGATCCATTCGCTTTTTTCGAGGGTCGGGGGTTCTATTGAAATCATAATCACAATGAAATGTTAGATCACATCACACAAGACCATTCTCTTCTTTATCTATTACATCTCTTTCTAGAATTTGTTGACTCATATGGGTTCTTCTGTCTGTTTCTACTTATGAAAAAGTTATTTCCCTTTGTTCTTCTCTTTAGATTGACAACCTGAAGACCAATGATCTTTTTCATGATATTGATAACAGTTATCTTTACTTTTATCTCTCTTTTCTACTGTCATAACAGTTATCTTTCCTTTTATCTCTCTTTTCTACTGTCATAGAACAGAACAGAATATAACTTTAATTTTTATTTAAATCTCGAGATGTACATTACTATCGTACGTTTTAAAAAACAAAATAATAAATGGTGTATTTTGATGACATTAATAATGTATTACATAAATTTAGGCTTATACTGTAACAGAATTGTTACCGAGTGGATGGTGGATTAAATGAACAACACAAACACAATGTGTGAAAGATAATGTAAATTTATGAAATAAATTATTAATGAAAAATAATGATGTATCAACACAATAACTCATGCGTTCAACCCACAATTACACGCACAACCATTCACAATACATGAATAAATGAAATATTAATACAAAATAAAACACACATACAAAGGAATCTCCTGGACTATACACAGATCCAAGGATCCTTTACAAAAGTTATATTACCGCAAGTATAAATTACGATAACAAATCAAAACATCCCACTATACTATCGCACGCATGGATTGCGACAACTAGCACGAACATATACATGTATTTAATCAAGTTGCTAGCTTTTATGGAGATTCATGCAATCCCTTGAAATACTATTGTGATTTGAAGTAACTATGTAAATACAACAATGTATTCAATTGTACTATAATTGCAACACACACGTGTCTCGACCCTGTATAACCGTACGATTCACCAACAGTTGAATTGCCGACCAGTTTCCCCGAAGACCTAGGGTTGACCAATACTTTTATCGGCCGTTTGCCCTTCACGGATCCACCACAGTTATACGTACAGACAGTATACAACATCTACTAGAACCAACGGTCCCAAATACTTTAAGATGCCACCCCGGATATTTACAACTCTAGACAGCTCCGACACTCGGACTTCTAGATTTCCGGATATTTACACGTCACGACAGATGTAGACGAACAGACAGACAGTTCGACAGACAGACAGTCAGATACTTCAATTCGATTGCACAATTAAACGGCACAATCAATCACATTCAGCTATAATTCAGAGATGTTCTGCAACAAATCAGCTACGATATCAATGACGTTATCAAAGATGTTCCTAGAGATGTTATCAGATGCGTTATCAGAGATGCTATCAGAGATGCTATCAGCGATGTTATCAGCTACAATAAAGAAAACCAGACTAATAATAGTTGTCTCAAAACAATCTACAACTTAGATAAAACTATTACATTTAAAGTCTAATAGTGACTAGTAATTCCAAATATTCCACGTTTAAATCTGCATTGTAATAAAGGAATCATTACATGAAATGATAAACGGAATAAAATTCACAATAAAATGAAATATAAATTTAACACTCACCCCTTCGGCTGGAGAAAGAATGACAGGCTATCTTTCCTACGATAAGATACTTTTGGTCCCGTAATATTTATCAGAAATATTCTGCCTTATATACCCTCAAATAGGTGAGCAGAAATCACTGCAAGATTACCGTGCACTACGTGAATCTAATGTTCCGGACTTCATGTAATTCAAAGTCAGGCACATGCAAATCGTTAGACGCCGCTTACCTTGGAGAAAACCACTTATTCACCCCAGGTAACGCATGTACGACGAAACAAAAAAATGGTGAAATTGGTTTGTAATTCAAGAAGAAAATAAATTTAATTTTCGCCTAATTCTGTGACATATACATTTACGAATACCTTCCCTTACATACATAAAACTAATTTATATGTAGATACAACAGCACACATATATATGCACGTGCCTGTACAGGCGTCGACACAATTTGTGTTACTGACAGTTACATAAACGTTTTGATTAATAATGTCAACAAATTTACAAAAATGTTAATATTGAGCGATTTCTGGAGCAAAGAAGCGCAGTATTCCTTTATTTCATCAGCAAATAGAACAACTTAAAATGACCCGGAATCCAACTTAGCGAGCTGGAAACTTCTGCTTTGGACCGGTCTACCTGGCACACGCTCATCGCATAGGCAGTTGAACAAATGGAGGATGATCGCAACAATCACCTCACAGCAACGAAAGACAACGACACATTGCAGCATCCCAGACCATTACGTTTGGAGACGTTCCATGTCCGACTTGTAATAAAATGTGTGATTCCAGCTTTGAGCTTGGGATGCACATTCGTAGTCAGCATGTGCTGAACCACTAGCGTCCTTATTGGACACGTTAGGTAAATAAAGAAGAAGAAGAAGAAGAAGAAGAAGAAGAAGAAGAAGAAGAAGAAGAAGAAGAAGAAGAAGAAGAAGAAGAAAAAAAAAAAAGAAAAGGAAGAAGAAGAAGAGGTTAAACAAGAAAAGAAAAAAGAGCATCATAACAATAAAAAGAAGATAGGAATGTACATATTACATTTGAAACAAAAGGACGCAAAAACAGTGATATTCATTACCTATGTCCTCCCTATCGCACACAATACATTTTCTGTCTTTTCTTGGTATGTTTTATCAACGCACTGACTCTTCGGGAAGTTTGTTTTTGGTAGTTCTAAATATAAGCAAAGTCAAAATAACATTCTTTCTAAAGATACCATATACTTCTCAAAGTTTAGATCTCGTTTGAATAATGCGTTCGTTGTACGTCCCAATAAAGCATCTAACATGTATTAAAAAATCATTTAAAGACTGTGCAAGCTTATGGGGAACTTATTGATGCTTGATTTAGTAATAATTATTTCAAGTTAAAATGTTTCTATAATGTTCTAGCCATTAATAAATAAACCCGAAACGGATATGACGCAACATAATATTGTAAAACATTTTGAAAAGTGTGAAATTTTTCAATTTATTACTGTGATTCAAATAAGAATCACCAGAAATGTAATGATAGTGCCATTTCGGTTCCTAATATGTTCTGAATACAGGATGGAATAAACTCATCATGTTGGCATGAAAATATTTTATGCTTAGTTCCTAATATTAGAGGAATGCCACAATTTTATAAAATGGACTCAAAATATTTTCCATAGTTCACAGCGTTTCTTTAATAATTGATATATCAGCTTGAACTGATTATCATTGCAACGAATATCATTAAATGCTAACTCTGACAAGAGCAAAAATGTATTAATATGAAAGACATGAGTAATCAGTCTAAAATATCTATTCTGGCGCCGTGTGCGATTACAATTTCTAAATATTCTTGTTTTGTTGTATTTTTCTGTTTCTGACGTATTATTTTAGAGAGAGAGAGAGAGAGAGAGAGAGAGAGAGAGAGAGAGAGAGAGAGAGAGAGAGACAGACAGAGAGACAGACAGAGAGACAGAGAGAATTTGAGAGATGTTATGATAATAAACATAACCAGTTTGGACTTTCGGTTAATGGTCCCTTGGCTCTATACGGTATAATGCCGCAGACATGTAGCATGATGTCCCACACAGTCACATCATCCTGACACCAAGCCGGCCAGTCCTAACATTAACCTCTGAAAGCCGAGCATCTAGTGGGGCAACTGTGAGAACCATTTTTATATATTCAGCATGATTCAGCCGGGCTTCGAGCACACAACGTCTCGCACCCGAAGAGGACGCTCTAACAACTTGACAGCTGAGAGGTTACAATAATTGTGTAGAATGCTTGATGTTTGACGGTAGATATACAGCTGTAACAGCAAGATATATATTGCTACAACATTTATTGATATACGTTATATTGATATGCATTCGATTGATTGATATGCATTCTACTGAAATGCATTCTACTGATATGCATTCTATTTATATGCATTCTTTTTATTGAGATGCATTCTACTGAGATACATTCAATTGATTGGTATGCATTCTATTGATATGCATTATATTGATATGCATTATATTGGTATGCATTATATTGACTGAGACAGAAGATGAAACATGTTAACTGATGAAACCGTCTATGGCATTCTCTCTTTTTAAGAATACTCTCGGTTTATTGCAAAATAATGAAATGATTTTCAAACAGTATGGAAAGGATGATTTGCCGTTTATTTGTATAATATGGCAGGTAGACATTTGCACACAGCTAAAATGCTTGTCTTGTATTGGTTCTATAGCTAGTATATTTGTAACAGAAAGTAACAAGAACGGCGAGGAAGGAACAATGTTGTAGTTTTTGTTTTCATAGCTTGCTAACTATATAATTGTATTTCTACGAATTCAGGATGATAGCTTTATTCCTTTGGAGGTTTACATTTAATTCGTACAAGACTGCACACAAGAAGCTTACTAGAGAATTGTTTCACGCGTTATTATACTATTTTAATATTGAGACAACAGACGCATCAACGTAAGATGACAAGCATCTATCACAATTTAGTTAAATTTTTCGTTTTCATGAAGAAAACAAAATAAAAGCAAACTCTCCATAGCAGCATCAGTTTCACCAATTGTGGGCGTCATCTTGTTAGACTACATGATCTACTGGTACTCAATTGTTACATATTTCAACAATTATCTAATTCACAATGAGCTATATGATCTAATGGTACTCAATTTTTCTCATATCAACAATTATCTAATTTACAAAAGACTATATGATCTAATGGTACTCAATTTTCTCATATTTCAACAATTCTCTAATTCACAATGGAGGCGGTATGTTTTTGATACAAATTCGGCTTGGACTCAAGTTGTCTAGGGGGGGGGGGGGCTACATTCAACTTTTAGCTGAAGGATGTTCTCCACCTATGCAGAGCCAACATGAGAGGCAGATAAAGAAGATATGTGAGTAAGTGATTGATTCGGCTTGTGTACATTACGTACGTCATCAGGAGACTTCCATCTTGAGATGTGTGTGCATCTATGTTACCGAAAAGGTCACTTGTATTTTAGGAACTGTATTTTTTATACTAGTTCTCCATCTATTTTGTTTTCATAATACTTGTTGTCATTTTTTTTGCATAATATATTCAAGTTCCAAATTATATTTTATATTTTTGTTTTTTTCTAATATACCCTAAATTTTGCCTCCATTAAATTGATATTGATATATCTATGAAACTACATTAATCTGGGAGTTATCTAAGTAAAGGCCAATAGCATAGATCATCAAGTCATCAATATGCGTTATAACATATGTTGGTAATTTATGGTAATATTTTGGTGTATCTGATATCAGTGAAGCATTTAGCACAATGTGTTGCAATATATATTGTAAATTGTTTATAGATGGTATCGTAGTGTAAGGTAGATGATTTTATTAGTTTTTGAAGGCAAACATCCGTTAGTGTTTGATCTGAAATCTTGCTAGTTTACATTATGATATCGTGTTGGTGCTATAAATACGAGGAAGTTTACAACCCCTTATTATTTTGAAGATTTAGAATTATTGCGTTAAATCGTTGTCGCTGTGGTAATAGTGACCATAACAGGAAAATTAGCAGTAGTAGTGGTGGTGGTAGTGATTATTGTTCTTTGATCTTTTGTTTCGCTTTTAATACTATTAGCAGCAAAATTATTAGAAACTTGCCTTGATGGTGTCGATGGTGGTGCTGGTAATAGTTGCAGCATTAATAACAACATAAATAATACAATAGTCAATCCAATAGTAGATTAATTATTCAAAGTAGTGAGATCGGGCAGTGCTTAATGCAAGCTCGTCAAAGAGAAAGAAACAAGACAGTTTCTTCGTCACATAAGGTACTATCCATTTAGTACGTACTCAAAAAAATCTGTCAAAGCTTGACCACCCACCCACCCCTGTACGCATTAGTATTTTTCTACACAAAATCGCCGATATATTTAATCAATGCAGAAACATTTAAGGATTAATTATATTAACATCTTTAATAAAACAGGCAGTCCATAGACGTTGAATATCTGGCTGCATCAAATAAATAATTTGCGTAACTTTAAAACGTTTGTCTTGCGTCCTCTAAACTTCAAACGCGGACTTACCAGTCGAACAGGTAACGTAGTAGACAAAGTGTTCTCGCTTTTTCACCGCACCCACATCCCATTTCATATGCGTACGTACATTATAACCCCACTCCCCGATACGCAAGCGTATGCATTTGGGTTAAAACGCCGACCCCCACCCCCTTAATGCGTACATACTAAATGGGCGGTTACTAACGCGCCATTTGATGAGAATCGGGGCTAGTCTTCTACAAGTTATTCTCAGATGAACAGTGTCGAATTTAACATGCCGGAATTAAATGCAGTGGCATGGCGGAATCATCACTGTTTGTGGTTTACATGGCAGAATCATTAACTGCTTGTGGTTTATTTCGTGTTTTACACGGTGTTTTACGGCAAGTACTTGTTTCAGACAAGGTTGATAGTGCAAACGCTTATTTACTATATTCAGATTTTGTCCGTTAATAAATAATATAATGTGATTTTTGTAGCGGCACTTATAAAAGCATTATTGTTATATCATAAAGTAGAACGGAAGCTTAGTTCATTTACCAAAAACACAGTTTATACAGTAGATAAGCTCTCGATTAGTCTGGAAACAAACCGTTACTAAGAATCTGACGAAGTAATTGCGGCTGCTTTCGTCTAGGAATGAATGTGCGATCGTTTTAAAGGTAAAGGTAGTTTAATGATCACGACGTGTGTATTTAGTGGGTAATTATCATTGTACTTCCTAGTAAACCACGACAGTCAAATGAATAGAACTGTTGTCGGTTGCATAAATATGTTTTCAATTACCTGTTAAGTCCGTGTATATATGTCGTTTTTGTCCAACTGTCTATACCAGAATTTCACCTATTAAGTACAAGGTATTTTCTATAGTGAAGATCGAGTATATGTGTATTTGAAATATTATCTTCATTCCAACCTAATTTGCATCGATGAGCCTCTCTCTCTCTCTCTCTCTCTCTCTCTCTCTCTCTCTCTCTCTCTCTCTCTCTCTCTCTCTCTCTCTCTCTCTCGTTGAAATTAAATGCATAAACTGAAGCTGTGCTATGAATGAAAGACACAGTTGATTTGATTGTTCTATTATGTAAGCTCTGTACCAAGTTAAAACTAGGGCACAATAAACTTTTTGCTGCTCAAAATTTAATGGGTCTGGCCCAATTCGTGTGTCCGTTATTGCACAAACAATACATTTATCGACATTTTGGCAACACCGAGCAGTATCCTAACGTCGTCGAGGCGGAGAAACAAATTTCGTTCATGTTTTCAAAGAAGAAACTTCACGTATGTCCATAATAATTGTATCAAATTTTGACATGTGATATATTAACTTTCACACAACTCATTTAATAGAAAAATCCTCAAAACCAATGTTTACGAATTCTATGTGCACCAATAAATAATATCACATAAGTTCATTACACATCTTCTTAATAATAGGACATTATATATGCAAAAACAAACACACACGCTCACCCCCACCCCACCCCTACATACACGTACGACGACTTTGCAGAGACAGATTTCATAATCTGACATTATAAGTAAAATGAGCCATTACAACCCTCTTATAATATCCTATCTTCTCAGAAAATATTGTCTAGCACAAACGAGAGGGAGGCAATTAAAATATTGAATATTGACGGTGATACGCTACTTTAAATTTGCAAAATAATCTATTTATCTCGAACGAAAGATGCAGAGATGATAAAGACTAGGGACGCATAATTTCCGTAAAGTTTAAATCATTGACTATTCCTTTGTATCAAAACCCTAGTAAGTTAGCAACTTAGTGTGGACAAACGTGAATTTCTCTATTCAGATGGTCATTCGCCTCAAAAAGATCGCTGGTACTTATATTATATAGCCGGTTAACCGAGAACTCAAATATTTCCAACCGATTACTTTCTTGACTGTATTAGTAGCATTTTCACCACCATGTTGAACTCGTATATCAAATTGTGCTCCGCCATCACAAGATATTCATATGAGACCAATCTGGATTTCGTGATAGATACTCAATAATAAATGACAAAAATTATTTCGCCTATTTCAGTGATTTTATAAACGTTTTAGATTCAGTTTCGCCTGAAGAAAGCTATTGAAAAATAATATAAATGGCAAGTTTGTAATTATTATCAATTTATATAAACAAATATCTTGTGTTATGTTTGCTGGACAAGTGTTGTTTATATCTATTGGACCTTTCATACAATTTTAGCAGGATAATTCTGGGCTCATATCAAATTAATGTAGTTTCCTCTCACATTGTTATATTATGAATTTGATAATTAAATTCTTTGATATGGTTAACAAAGCTTGTTGCTTTCGCTTCCTTCTGTTACTTAGTTTGTGACCATAGATTCGTAACAATAACAATCTGGCAATTTTCATATTCGTTGTGTCAAAGTGAAAATCCCTCACCGCTATAATTGTCACTGTTACAATTTGCAAACTACATACCAAGTTAACAAAATTAAAGATTAACTTTTCGATCGCGTTAGCGGATTCAAAAATTGAAAATACTAAGTTGACTAAAGATGTTCACATGGATTAATATGATCTAAACCAAAACGCAGAAAGGGCGCAGCAACCCCTCTCGTATTCAGACCATGGTAGGAAACCAAATGGTAGTACATTTCTCGTGATTTGTATTTTAATCTCAGTAATAAACTAAAACATCTCCAAATTTTCCAAACGTTATACAATATCATTTGAGTAAAATATATTTCGGATTTTTTGTATAAATGTTTTAAAGACATCATAAACATTTTGACATCACAAATAGGTAATTTACCAAACATCAGTATTGAATCCTCAAGCTCTGAAAGCACGCGTTTCCCGCTCCTGAAAAGTGTATTTATACAAGAATGGTATGCATTGTTAGATTTAAACTTTGAGAAAAATATGACATCATTATAAATAATTCTTTGCAATTACCGATATTTAGAACTAGCTAAATCCATGATCCCGTAGAATCAGATCTGTGAGAAAGCATACCAGACAAGACATATTATATAATGTGTGCGATATGGATGACCTAGATAAATAGTTTCACTGTTTATTACTGCAAGGTCAATATGAATAATAGATAAATTCCTTCCATCTTATTTTTGTTATAGTACTAATTTAATAAAGGTACACTGCTTTTCTCCAGACACTTCTCAATATTAACAAGTCATTGTAATGTTCATGACATAGTTATGAAAAACAGTATGTAACTGTCAGTAACATATACATCGGATTGATGTCCCGACTTGCACGTGTATAAGTATGTGTGTGTTTGTATGTACATTTAAATATGTATTTGTATGGGTGTGTATTAATAGGTAGAAGTACATGTATAAGTGTATACATGTGCTATTCTTAAAAATATATGTCATATTACATTGTGCTTAGCATCATGCGATAGTAATGTACACCCCATTTTGTCATATCCGGCTGTACCTCGAACCAAAAGAATCTACTCTCTATAAATTAAATGTATAAGCATCCGGTTGCAGTCATGTGCCACTTGTGTGTGGCACGATATTCAATACAAATAAGGCTTTATTGTGTTCTGCAACAGTCATGATAAAGAAGAGGCTAAAGTAAAGATAGCTGTTATCAATATCAAGGAAATAATTTTTTTGTGGTTAAAATTTCACAGTAAACACACTACCCGGACAATATTAAGTAAATCTCCTTTTTTTTATTTCTTCGTTTAGTATACAGAGAAACTTTGAGTTATGATTGATAATTATTTACCACCAACGTTTTATAACAAGCAGATGTGACCGGTCTTTACCAGTTGTTTGATTCTGAGTAATGTTTGTCCTTCTTTACATTGATATTTTAGAGAAAAAAGTTTAGGTAGAAATTATAATTAACGTGACTCTGGCTCTAGATACCTCCATCTTTTCATCATATACTTATATTATGGATATGTTTTTAAGTCCCATAGATCTCTAACTTCATCAACACAGATTGTCAAGGTATCAATACGAATTATAAACTGTATTGATAATGTGATTTAATACTGGTCCTTCTGTTTAATAATGGACCATTAAAGTTTACATCAATATACGACACAGAAGCTAGAAAACTGTACTCTGTACTGACACTATAGTGTAAAGGAAATAAAACTCTGCTTGACTTCAAACTTCTCCTGTGTGACATAAGTTTTTATAAAACAGCTCACAACGTATGGCTCAGCAAGCTTCCATTTCATTTTAACATATTCACAAGCATAGTTTTCAAAACAAGGAAAAGACAGTAAGAATGTAAATACATGTTCATATCGCAGCAGCACGTTGATAGATGGCGGTAGCTTGAGTGTCAAAAACATGTTTATGACACTTGAAAAGCCAATCATTTGGATATCCAACACTGTAAATCTGTGACTGTGTTTATCCCAAAATATGATTTACGCCTAACTCATTAGTTCAGATGAACTAGGCATAGATTACATGTCTTTAGTAGTGGAGTGGGTCTGTCCACCATTTTATACAAGCCTTAGTTTGTTAAAAAAAACTGTTATTATTAATTTTTTCACATCGACCAGATCTACATGTTCCCGCTTGTATAAAAATGGCAGGTAGGAAAATCTTACAAGCTTTTATGAAAGCGTAATTTTGCTAATAGCGCTTGCATGTTCGAAATCCAAATTGTATATGTTGTCATCGTGCGCTAATAGGGCTGCTCGATTTTTAACTACATATTTTTTATCTAACTCGATTCGATATCGTAGTTGTGGGTCTAATAAATGTATTATTATAAATCCATGTGGGGTATTCCAAGTGGAGTTAGTACAATTTTTGAATTCATTATAGTACATAGACCATACTAGGTATGTTAGTGTATCGTTGGGAAATATAAATTATGTCGATATTTTATGTCTTCCAAGTAAAAATATCCTAGCGGTTTTTTAAAAAAATGGTCTATGACCACATCGTCGAACACAATCACATTGTTGATGTTCTCGTCGATATCATCTACACAAGGAGCTTCTTCGATATCGTCGATAATTCAATAACATCTTCACCGGCTATTTGTTTCGCGCTCTCGTTAAAATCTCGTAATACATCGTAGCAGTGTTGGTATTTTGCTGTTGGGGCTATCAAATACGGTTTATCCCACTTGATCCACTTCATAATTAAATTAAGTAACAGTTGTTTTTTACCACTTCCAGACGCATTATATTAGGCAACATTTTATGATGTTTTACAGGTGATTGTTTTTTAAACGCTGACAAGTCAGTAATTTCCATTAGATATAACATAGATATAACATAAATATTTTATGGATTTATATTGTGTGAAATGTAGGTCATGTACACCAACAATTGACCCAACACCTGTTACAACTAAAAAAATATTAGAGACGTGATTACTGGCACGTGTGCACATTGTGGAATAATTTTATTTAGATTTATCACTTTTAAAAAAAGGAAGGTGATATCGCTACCAAGTTCACAAAACTCCCAGGAGCTCAATGGGCAAAATATCCAGGTTAAAAACACCTTCCAGGAATGAGTTATTGTGGTCCGGAAACTCGACTCGATATTCGATTCGATAATCAGGATCAACCTCTACCTGGAGAGTGTCCGATAAACACTATTGATAAAGCCCGTCATGCTCATGATGTCGCATACAAAGCAAAGATCTTCAACAACGACATATCGCAGATACAACAATAATCCAACCGTTGAATTCTATCCCTGATAAATCTTTCAAAGACAAAGTACATAATTGGTTGATAAAAACAGCTATGAACACTAAATTAGTACTAGGAAATGGTATTTAATTACATGGAATCGATTTATTATTCTCCGGGTGGATACTGGAAAGGTAACAATAAACTCGCTAACACGGCAAAGTTTTAAAATGTTACCGCGCCAGATTGGTTATCTAGGCAAGCAATATGGCAGATTTATCTACCGCCACCGAAGAAGATTCAATAAGCATATTTTGATGTTAGCGTTCCAAATGAGGTTCACCAAGCGGATATATTATTTCTTCCACATGATATTGTCAAAAAACATGTTTACAAATACGCTTTAACCGTCGTTAACATTGCGAGTAGATATAAAAAAAAGCTGAGCCGTTAACTACTAAATCTTCATCTAAAGTTGCCTCAGTATTTCAAAGAATTAATCGACGATGACCTCTACGGTGGCCAAATCTATCACAGGTTGATCCTGGCAAGGAATTTAAAGGTGAAGTATCATCAACGTTGAAACAACATAGCACTGCCATACGACGAGGACATACTGCAATACCCTGTGATCAAGCAATTGTTGAACAATTTAATCGAACATTAGCTGAGCGGCTGTTTCATTATCCATACGCAAAGG
The DNA here is from genome assembly GCA_029339505.1 of Unio delphinus. Taxonomy (NCBI): domain Eukaryota; kingdom Metazoa; phylum Mollusca; class Bivalvia; order Unionida; family Unionidae; genus Unio; species Unio delphinus. Next base: position 2,575,693 of record JAQISU010000111.1, on the reverse strand, counting down.
CATTCATTGACGATAAACGATCACGTGAATGGGTAAAGAGATTATCAGGTGTAATTTCCGGGCTAATAATTAGATTACTCGGACGATCAATATGAAGCCTGTTATTGCAATCACAAAAAAAATATAAATTTACCCCGCCGTGATTTTTCATCGCAACAGGTATTACGTAGCAATGTCACCATAAGATATTTATATGAACCAGGTGAACTTGAAGGTGGTAGAGAAAGATCAACTGATCCTATATGAAGTATAACTTCACACAAGTGATTCAGGCTGTAACATCTAAAAGCAGACCGGCAATCCATAGATTAGATTCAACCGCCCCACAGCGTGGTTTTACTCGTGAACAGTTACAAGTGATTCCCGATGATAGTCAATTACCGCCGCGTGATCTTAATTAGCGCGATGATTTTGATTATATTCCAGACAGGTCAATATTACGTTATCTCGGATATTATCACGACAATTATCATTTATATCCACTGAAAATCGTTTGGGAGGTTTTCCTGACCATTCTATTACACAATTACAGCTCGCACAGTGGTTATCTTGTTGTTGTAAGAATTTTAGAATAAATTCAACATCAAGGTCAAACTCACTGTTATTTTTTTTATCTTGTTGTTTCTACCCCGCTAGTTGTTTTCTTATCGTGGTATCATTGACCACATCAACGATATTTTTTTCTTATCGTTGTTATAATCAACGGAAACTCGACGACGTTAATATATTCTTCGGACTCTGGACGCTGCCAAATAGCCAAATAAACTAAATTAGACCACTCGATCATGTCATCGATAGTCCAAACAATCGTATTAGTTATAGTAAACCCCTGCGATGTGTCCATTGTCATTGCATAACCTAACCGCCATGGAGATTTATTGCCGTTTATTGCACCTCTGACAACAGCGATATCACCCACCACAATATCATTTAACACTAATGTTTGTTTTTCGGATTTTCCAGGAATATCGTCGTGTATCTGTACGTCTATAGCATAGTTGAACTGGATTAATTGGAAATCTTTCTTCGTGCAGATACAATAATTTCATCTGAAGTAGATTATCAAATCTGTTGGTTTCCACGTCGACCAGAAATCAACAATAGATATTTCAGGTATTGTTCTACGTGTTATTTTGCATTGAATTTTATCCGGTTGTAATATTATCGCGGACATTAACTCGGTTAACTCCACGTCAGGTGATCGATGATCGGTGTTAATTTCTTCGTAATAATCTACTGTTCTTTTAAGCCATTCATGAGGTGATAATGGAGGTGGTTGACCATGATCACCACACATTATCACAGCGGTGTTTTTTGTTCGCAAACACTCCAAAAATGTTATTAACATTGTAAACGGTACATTACATATTTCATCCTAAATAGTTATGCTGGGAATGTATTTTGTGCCCATTCGTTCAGGAGTTCAAGCTGTTCCGTTAAACCGAAAATATCTATGATATGTGCAAGCATTTACTTCGCGGGATGTCATCTCTCGGTCGATATGTTGGTGTTAACACAATCACGCCAGAATTTTCCCCAAAAAAATCGATTACTCTGGTTGTCTTACCGGATCCTCCTGGACCGTTCAAATATACAGTTTTATGTTTGGTTATTAGGTCGTATACAGACGGCGACGAAGATAGTTCTATCATTGTAAACGCGTGGTAGTTATCCTCGTTGGGAATATCAGCAGATTCGCAATATCCATGTAATGTTTCCTGTTATTAATCAATTTTTCGATCTCGTCGTTGTTGTCGTTGTTGCTGACGTTGTTATTGTTTTTCTTGCGACGTTGTTGTATTTCCACTGTTGTATTTTTTCGTTGATTATTTTTGTCTTCGTGATTCGTCCACTTGTTTACATATTGCGCTATTTCGTTGATTAAGATATTGTACAATTTCTTCTTCGGCTGAATTATTTAATACATGGTTTTCCTCTGTTATTTTTCTTTTTCCGATTGATATTTTGATATTGTCTTTACTCGCAGTTTGGAATTGTTTAATTAGATCTTTTATCGCCGAATAATTTCCATCTCGGGATTTTTCAACGCGGAATTTTCCTCGGTTGATTGTTGCAATATATAATCCATAATCTAACGTTGCTAATTGTTGCAGCACGGAATCTTTTTTGTGTTTGGGATTTTCAGAGCGGAGGTTTTAGATTGTAACATTCCAATTAATCGTCGTTGGGTCATGATATTGTTTCGGAGATCCAACTCTGACTTTTCCAGATCGAATCTTTTAATAATTAAAAAATTAAGTTTTGACTGTAGGTTATTATCTAATCTAGGATCTGGTTGTCTTATCGGACCAACTCGCTTTACTTTCTCGGGTGGTTCTGACCTTGTATCGTATTTGGGATTTTTCCAAATATCATTAATACGATTATACCCAATTCAAAACATCGAAGCTATTTGGGCGATTGGTTTTTCATTTCTCAGCTGAATTATTTTCGCGATTTCATCGTTACACAATATTAATTTCATCGGATTATTGTTATTATTAATATTATCGAGAAAAAAAAATTTGAAGAAAAATAACGATAAATTTCATTATTTATCATTGTTGTTATTATTGTCGTTGTCGTGTGATAGTATTTTGTTGAGGTGTTTCAGACATATAGATGAGTCTGCATAGTTTAAGATCTAGTCGTGGTTACATGAAATTATAGTAATATGATCCCTTTGAAGTCGATCTCGCTGGTGTACCGTCAACATATAATCATCATTGCCGAATTCATCGATGACTATATCAAACCACCCTGTGATTGTTTACGCGAATGACTTTCTGATTGCATGCTCGAGTTGCTGTTTATCATGGATGTAAACTCGGGTGTGATGATACATTATTGTTATTGTTGTTGTTATAATAATTACCAAGTCTTAATTAAGATGAAAATCCTTAAGATTTCACATCATGAGTAATTTATAATTGCTCATCTGAGAGATCAGTCAAGATAAAATTCTGATCAACAAATTTAAAATTTATTTCTGTTACCTAGTTGTTATTACATCCTAGATACACTGGATTGATTGGTGTTCGTATGATCAAACTGCCCGAGGATACCTGAGGGGAAAAAGTATATATAATATATCCTTGATCTGCTTCATTTGATAATTCAGTATTTGCGTTATAACTTCCATCGATGATATCACATGAAAGATTCACAGCGATAAACAGAGGTTATATCAACGTTGTCCGGTGAGACATGTCTACAGTTTCCGTCTGGGGAATTATTATAACGGAAATATCTATCTTGGACAGGTGCATCATTGAGAGATTCTAAATCATCCGGCGTGTACATTATAAAAATCTTCAATGATGAGATTATCTAGTTTTTTCTTAACTTAATTCAGATACATTATATTCGGGAAATTTATATATGTGGGATATCCTCAACGAGTATATTAAACGATTTTGCAAATTCTGTTTTGGTGTTGACATTAGAATCTAACAGAAATTGAATAACCTGTAGATTAAAAACTTCCATATCGGTGATAATTTGATTACATATTTTTATGTATTTTATGACCTCATCCGGTGGCGTTTTTTTTGAATATATTCGAGAGAACCATCATTCAATATTTCTCTACGGAAAAATTATCGATCTAGTCTTTTTCTATATTTGTCAAAATCATTTTTTTTTTTGTGAAATGTTCCGGCAATTTAATCGGAATTGGTTAATCCCACCCACCACCTTTATGCTATTATTCCCCTTAAAAAATTGCGAACCCTAAAATCTCTTTCGTATGATATCTCTGCATCATGATATACTTCTTTCAGATATAATCAGATAATTTAGATTCGGACGGTTTTTCTCGTTTGGGTGGACGCGTTTGTTCTCTCATCGGTGATTCTTTCACTGGTGGATTTTTAGGCCATCCTTATATAATTCTGATCGACGAGTTATATATATCTACGGCGTACCCAGGAGACTTTATCTCGATGGAAGTTAATAACGATGGTTCATAAACAGCTTACTCGATCTTAGATTTAATCCCGGTGATAGATTTTATCCTGCGTTGAATTTCTTCGTTGATTTCCTCGATGTCATAAACTCCTTTAGGGAGACATACTGTCTGCAAATCGCAAGTGCCGTCTGGTATGTCTTTGTAAATAAAAGCGTGTTATTTTGTGATTTACCAGCGAATGAACTTGATCGGATACTAGGCCAGCTTTAATATACTCTTTATTGAGTTAGCGCGATCTCCTTTACCAGAATCTGAGTTGAAAATCAATGCTAATTTCAGGTTTGTTTGCCGTGATTGATATGATCGCTGTCTTTTTCGGAGTGGTGCACACGACTATCCGTTGCTATAATTATGTTGATGCTGCCATTATCATCTATTTGTTTTTCTAATTTTGACATCGCGGAGTCATAGATGTTAATCATGGTGGAGAATTGATCATCGGATATTATAGTATCATCGAGACGACGATATCGTCACGGATATTTGTGCGTACTCGGTTGACACGGTATGAAATTTAACAGTGTAATCATGTAGTTTACGTTGACTAAATGATGATATTTTCTGGTGATAATTCCTAACACTCCTGTGATTGTTTTCTTGGCGGAAATACAGATTCATACAACTACAGGAGCCCTCATTATCACCGAAGATAATATCACACCGATGCCAGCGATGACATCTGAAACATAGTACACGAATACATCGTTGTAAGCAATACGTCTATTATATTTTGTTTGATACTCATTTGTGAGGGATTTTTGTCTAGTTTTTAGCTCTCGGACTTGATCATATCGATACTTCTGGGTGGTCATTATTTAATTAAGTTGTTTACTTAAATCGACAACAACCATGTGTTCTCTATCCTTTGTCCATTACCGCGCTGTTAATATTATTTACCCCGGTGGATGACTTCGACGTAATATTAAACTGCTTTAATAAAACTATAGTTAATCTGGATACACCTTTGACCTCAGCGTTGATTTCAAGAATAATGGTTTGAGATGTCCAAGACAAGGATCCATATTGTATCGAGTATACATTATTGATATTTTTTTCATGGGGGATTTGAACTTTATCGAGCCGGGTGAACATATCAGGAAAATCACCTTTGATAGCCTTATGAGTTGTTTTTTTTATCTCCGAGATGGATGTATTAGCATCTTCAACCTTTTTAAAATTATTATGGAGACGTGTAAACTGTTTATTTATATATTCATCATATTCAGCTCGCAACATTGATAGTTTTCCATCGACGATTTTTACATCAGCGAGTTTCATAGAAACCACAGTTGGAACTCCGAAGAAATCATAAACAGATTTCTCTATATTGCTGTAAATGTTATGTAAACCAGGAGACTGATTTATATGAGAATCATAATCCGATAGTGACGTTCTTAGTGTATTCGTCGATGATATATATTCGTTGTTCAACATTGTTAGTTTGCTATCGATGGTTGAATAAAGAATTCCTGGTTTAATTTTACCTGTTGAATCAAACACCGCGATGCAATTTTCAAACTGCGTTCTCGAGTTTAACTAAAATGTCTTTCAGGGAAACATTACTCGTTTTTAACTTACCCTGTCGATCTTGAAACACAACTATTTCATCTGGTGATACGTCTACCAGGTTTAATGTTTCCGATAACGCATCATTGATAAACTTCTTTACAACATCTAGTAAAACTCCATATTTTTTTTTGTTCGTTCGTGAAACAGATCTACCCCAAATATCTACCAATATACATTTAAGATCTCTTAAACAAGTTATCACTGGTACATTCTTATACAGTTTTGTGAGGTGGTTTGGTGGATTTGAAATCTCAGCAAGTACATTAATAACTTCTCGGCCACATATCGGAGAATCGGTCATTGTCTGTGTAGGTAGCGTTCAATACCAAACGGGGATTTTTAACTCGGGGACATATTTGAGAAATTCCTTAGGTGGAGCTAATCCATAATAATCAAAATAAATCCTCGTGGATCAATCGCATACGCTAACCAACGAGTTCCAGGTCCGGTGTTATCATCGAGTTCAATTATACCAGTTTCTACATTGTATGGCCGATTTGGTAATTGATCCTTCATAAAAATACGTCTGAAATTCTTCATAGGAGATTTTTTTTAGCGCAGCGATTAAATAAAACTTTTACATTGGAGTTATGAACGTATGCTTCCTGGGAGTCTCAATCTTGCCCCTTACCATGTAAATCTGCTACCTGGTAATTTCAGACCCTTTGCTTTCTTTTGTATCCGTGCCCGGTAGCCTTTTTTTAAAGCCATACCGGCAGCGTTGCCAACAGCACCTGACGCGGAAACTTTAGTGAGAGCGGAAGCCGCAGCGGAGATCAACGCAGTAATCTGAACGAATAGCGGAAATATACCTCCTGATTTAATCATATTTTGGACCGCGGAGGGAGCATATTCAAATTGAACGCCGGTGTTTGCTTTTAGCACTTTATTGAAATGATTACGTTCAGTTTTAGTTAATGATATTTTATTTGGCCCGCCATTAGCAATCTGCTCTCGTTTTAAAGTTGATTTGGCGCGACACGTGCTAGCGTTTTGTTATTGTAATTTCTTTGCGTGACCTGGAGTCAATGTGACATTAACATGATTGTATAACATTTTTATTTAAATAATTGATTGATCGAATTGTCTACATGTTTTACATGTGTTCTACTGGAGCGTCAGTGACCCTCATTCTTCCACCTCCGCCTTCAAGTAACATTGATTTATCACTGAGAACAACATCGATTTTTCTATAGGAATCAACACCAGCAGGAAGAGCGACACGAGCACGGAAATGTATATCAACGACGGATTGCCTACTTAGATTAATAGCAGCCCAATTAGCGCACGATGACACCATACACGATTTGGATTTCAAACATGTAAGCGCGATTTGCAAAATTACGCTTGCATACAGGTTTATAAGATTTACCTACCTACCATTTTTATACAAGCGGGAATGTGTTGCCTGCTTGATGTGCGAAAATTAATAATAGTAATAATAACAGTTATTTTAACAAAATAACGCCTGCATAAAAATGGTGCGCTGACCCACTCTACAATTTTATACAAACAGGAAGTAATAATAACATTTATTTTAACAAAATAAGGCTTGTATAAAATGGTGAGTAGACCCACACTACTACTTCTTTTTTCGATCACTACTAACGGTTTTGATAATATGAATGAAAAGTTCGATATCAGATTCGACGAAAAAATAGTGTATTTAGTTTGATTTATATATATTTAGACACATTGTCTTCATGAAGTGGTCATATATCTTTCGAATTTCTAGCACAAAGGAAACGAAAAACATATAGAGAGAAATCGAGAAAAATGCATAACACAAACAGAAAGGACAGACACAGAAAAAGAATAACTTGAGAGAGAAATGGTTTCATAATGACGATCTAATACATATATTTTGGTTCCTAATAGATTGATCAGTCCGATGATAAGGTGTTTATATTCCTACCGTTTGCTTTTATCTTCAATATTATTAGCGTGTTTTGTTTAGTCTGCTGAGAGAGACAGACAGACAGAAACAGAGAGTCAGAGAGAGACAGACGATACAGAGAGAGAGAGAGAGAGAGAGAGAGAGAGAGAGAGAGAGAGAGAGAGAGAGAGAGAGAGAGACACAGAGAGAGAGAGAGAGAGTGAGAGTTGAATGTGCTGTTGATGATAAACGTAATCATTTTCCTAATCTTTTGATGATTGGTCACTCTGTCTCAAAGACTTGTATATATTAGGATAGAAATTTTAGTAAAAGTAATAAGATTGACATTTTTTCTAAATTGTACTAAAGTAATATTTCACTCCTTTATTTTAAAGTAATTTTATAAAATATATTAAGATTAATTTCATTTATTTCTAAATCACAACTATATTATCTTAATGGAATAAAAGTAAATGCTGTTGCAAGCAAAAGGCATTGTACATTACGTGCTTTCTCGCTAACTCAGCAAAAAAATATAAATTCAGCAAGCTGTAAGGTTTGAAAATTATACATTGGCAGATTTCCAAGGCAGTGACTAAGAGCTGATCCTAACTTTCTGCCGAATCACGTATAAAAACGAAATGGTTCTTATGTAATGAAGAGTAGAGCATATTCCAGCTGGATGTAGTATTCACCGGTATACCAAGGGATGGCCATATTTGGTTTTGCCGTGCGCCAGATACATAAATAAGCGCGCAAATCGCCCAGGTCAATTCCTCGCATCCAAAAGCTAGAAGAGACTTGTCTCTCTTATTACAGATGTAACTGTGTCTCATCGTCGTGGCGAAACTGCTTCTAAGAGAGCCTGAACTTTATCTTCTCTCTCTCTCTCTCTCTCTCTCTCTCTCTCTCTCTCTCTCTCTCTCTCTCTCTCTCTCTCTCTCTCTCTCTCTCTCTCTCTCTCTACATAGACATTGACATTCCTTTACTTATGAATAATTCCATCTCATAGCAAGAAATTAGAAGAAGTTTATGATAAGCTTGTCTCAAACTTACATAACAAACCTTTGCATAACATATATATTAAGTTCAATGTTTGATATTTCTTAGATGTAGATATAGAATTGTAATAAGTATACATTGAATGCTTCCTGATTCATTGAAACTCATTTAATTCCTTATATAGAAACAATTTATACATCATAGTAAATGAATAAAACAAATACGTCGTTCTCGATAATTAAACTTCGATGACTTGATTAAAATGATGTTGTTTTGGTCCTTAGAATAGTAAGAAAATGGGAACCAACAACCGTTTTGGTTTGGGCTATAATTTTTCATTTTTGATAAATATCCTGATTTAGTTTTCACTTGACTATACCAAGATGATAGCTTTATTCCTTTGCAGAATTACAGTGTATGGGCATTCAACATTGCCCATACAAGATTTACACGATAAATCGTTTTAGTGTATTATAATCTGATGATAATATTGGGGCAACACAAACGTAATGTCACAAGCATATGTCGTAATGCATTTCATATTTTCTGTTCCTAAGGAGAAAACAAGAAAAAGGCCATTACAATTTTCGATAGAAAAATCCGTTTCACCGTATTTTTAATCTTTGTAGACTACATGATATAGCTGCATACAATAGGCTCACACATCAATCATTACCCAATGTATCGTGAGCTTGATAGGTTAAATATGGAAATTTGGTGTGGACACAAGTTGCCTAGAAGTGCTACCTTCATTTGTCACCAGATACATGAAGGCTACTTATCAAAGAAAATGGCTGATAATTAACAGTTCACACAGATCGTTTGCATTATGCAGATGTTCTGGAGATTTCCATCCAGGCACGTTTGAGCTATCTTTGATACCATAACGTCACAGTATTCACGAGTCTGTAGTGTAGACTACCAGTTCTTCAAGTTATATAGACCAAAAGTGTGAATCGTTTAGTCCGAGTCATTTTTGTCATTATTTTGCAGTGTATCTTCCATTGAATATGTGTTAGCTAAAAATTATAAATTGCTTTATACTGGTCAAATGTTGCCTCTACTTTGCATCCAATAGCTCTATATTAGATCTATCTGTAAATATAGTATCTGTCAATATAGTATCTGTCAATATAATATCTGTCAATATGGTATCTGTCAATATGGTATCTGTCAATATAGTATCTGTCAATATGGTATCTGTCAATATAGTATCTGTCAATATGGTATATGTCAATATAATATCTGTCAATATAGTATCTGTCAATATAGTATCTGTCAATATAGTATCTGTCAATATAGTATCTGTCAATATAGTATCTGTCAATATAGTATCTGTCAATATAGTATCTGTCAATATAGTATCTGTCAATATAGTATCTGTCAATATAGTATCTGTCAATATAGTATCTGTCAATATAGTATCTGTCAATATAGTATCTGTCAATATAGTATCTGTCAATATAGTATCTGTCAATATAGTATCTGTCAATATAGTATCTGTCAATATAGTATCTGTCAATATAGTATCTGTCAATATAGTATCTGTCAATATAGTATCTGTCAATATAGTATCTGTCAATATAGTATCTGTCAATATAGTATCTGTCAATATAGTATCTGTCAATATAGTATCTGTCAATATAGTATCTGTCGATATAGTATCTGTCAATATAGTATCTGTCAATATAGTATCTGTCAATGATTTAAGTCAAATTCAAGAGTTTAGATTTTTAAGGTATCAATATTAATTATGTTAACAATTTGATTTAATGTAGGTGTGTATGGCTTGAATGGAAAATTTAGTACATGTGACATCGAAAATTGTAAAAGTCGTATAGTATATATACGGCATTTTACTGTTAGAAAGACAGCATCTTATCACTTGAATAGGAATTCTGATTGTATGTCGAGTTGCATCTTATCACTGTTGAATAGGAATTCTGATTGTATGTCGACTTGCATCTTATCATTGTTGAATAGGAATTCTAATTGTATGTCGACTTGCATCTTATCACTGTTGAATAGGAATTCTGATTGTATGTCGACTTGCATCTTATCACTGTTGAATAGGAATTCTGATTGTATGTCGACTTGCATCTTATCACTGTTGAATAGGAATTCTGATTGTATGTCGACTTGCATCTTTTGTGTGCATCTTTTGTGTACATATCAGTCATGAGAGACCAGCCACCAACTTCATTTTCTTTTCACACAATGTCCATCTTTATTTTGGTCAATCTCCGTTTTCTTCTTCTTTAACGCATCTTAAGTACGATAATATATTTGTAACTTGGCTTTATCATTTTATTATTAAAACAATCATTTTGTCTAATGATGAAATGATAAAGCAAGTGTTTGAAGTTCACAATAATGTTTTATCAGGTTTTTTTATCAGTTTATTCATTTAAAGATGGCTTTGTCCGTGATAAAAATACAAGGAAGTTTGAATCATGAACATTTTGGTAGAATTCTATTAGATATTGATTGCAAATGAATTCTGGAACATTGCCAAGGTTTACATTTTATGATAGTGAGCTTGTACATTCTATAAAGATATTTTAGAAGAAGGCTTTGACTCTATTCCATATTGTAACGAAAATGTATTGTGACACGTTAAGACTTGCAGAATATAAAATATCATACTTTATCCAAGGTGAGGTTTTCACCTATTTTTATTTTGTGACTGATTGTATATTAAAAGTAGCATTACCAAGTTATTGGTCTTCTTGTGATCTCAATGACGATGTCAATAGTTTACAAATAACCAATTACTGATCTTGCTGCTGACGTCATTAGAAATACTAGAAGTATGATAGGTAGTAGTGGGTGTAGTAGTAGCAGTCGTTGCATTAATAGTGGTATTTTCGATGCAGCGGCTATTGGTTGTGCTGTTTTTGTCCTGATAAGGGTGACTTCAATAATGTTAGGTACAGTACTATTATACCTGATAAGGTTAGTACGACTCACTATTCATCTAGACTAAAACGGGGGTGATACAAACAAAATGCGAAACATATAGGGTTGTCATGGTGAATTCAAAACAAGTACCATGTTGCATGATTCATATCGTAGAGATTGTTTTTATCAGTAGATTAATACGTGCAATTCGGGCATAGGCCTGACATGTAGGGACATTGTTAATGTTTACCACATGAACGTGAGTCTCATTTATCTGAAGGTAATGAAAAAAGAAATATGGATTTAAAATATTTATATAGAATCTTGTATACTTACTTATTGGACAACTTGTCTTCTAGCATTATCTTTTGCCTTCAAGAGTTCCTTTAGGTAATATTTCTGATTAACAGTTTCTAATAACGTGTCAGCAACCATTGAGAAAAAGGTACATCTTAAATAACACAAATTGTAACGAAATACATGTATACAGGCATAAAGGTATTAAGATCAAGGATCAAATAAGGTGTGTCGAAAGTTTTGTATTCAGGTGAAACAATATATATCAAGGACAATTTCCTTTCTTATCCAGTTGCCTTATTAGCCTTACCTCTTCTACTCAACCCCAACCCCTAAATAACGACGATATACTAACTGTATACCTGTCCATCTGTCTTTGAAAAAGTGCTTACCTGTAATTGCTCTAAAATTGTAATCGACCAGATATTAAACTGTCCGTTGTACAAAACAAAAGTAATCTGATACAATATGTAAATCATATAAAAATGATTTGTTTAAATATTAATCATCTGGGTAAAGATTTTTGAAGCCCAGAGTGTACATATAGGATTGTAAATTGTTATTACTTACTGTCTATATTGAGAGAGAAATAGGTAATTGTATCCATTTTTCTCTCCAGAATTAAGGTAATACTCATGTAAGTTCATAAGTGTCGCCAGCATGATGGAACTGTTCGTCATCAATGTGAATCTTTTTATCATGCACGGTATTTGAAATAATTGTTATCTTTGTCGTTTGAAATCGGGCGCCATGTTTACTACTATTTGTATTGGGCGCTCGGCTTTCCACTAGGAGGCGCTCAAGTTAATCTTTCCGAAATCTTCCATATATAGCCATTTTCGTGAAAATATTGTCTTGAATTTCCCGAGTGTGTTCCCAAAACTTATAAACTTATAAATTGGGGTGAGGTCCTCCGTTTTGGCAGTTGTGGCTCTGCTGGACTCTAGTAAATCAGAACAAACGTTTCTAGTCATTCCAACTGATAATTTCAAGCATTAATAGCAAGGTGGGCTAGTTACTACTGACACATTAAATTCAGTACTCATAATGACTACTCTAATGTTTCTCTGATATTGTTTTAACGTTTATTTCTATGTTATATTAAATAAAAGTCCCCATAAAGGGATTAGGTTGACGACACAGTCACACGGTCACTGTGTCATCATCAACACAGCCGTCTGCTATCCATAGGAAATTTAGTATTCCGATTGACATTATCGAATTTCCTACTCAATTACATGTATCATTTTGAAATATAAAATTCACATCAATTTTGTAGTGGTTGTGTCATTTAGATGGCTAAATAATATACCCGACACAACGACACACTTTGTTGCTACAAAACGACACACATTGTCATTGTCGCATTCAATTCAAGCGCCCACTATTGACATCCGGTTGCACAAGACTGTGTCGCTCAAAACGACAAACTGTGTCTCAGTTGACGAATGCGACACACTTAACATCCGGTTCCAGACTGTCCCTCTAACATATTTACCACTGTACTATAAACACAAACCCGGGACTGGTTCCGAACATTGATTGGATGCACAAATGTGCATACCACTTCGATACTTCATACGAACAAATTTTGGGACATATTGACTTATTTTAGTTGTTGTTGTTGTTGTTGTGTGTTTGCAAGATTAATTTGGGACAACGGGAACATTGATGCTGATTTTACATGTAATAATACCACTGAAACTAGTATTTTAATAGGCTTTATCAAAACAAATGTTCTGAAAATTAGTAAATATTATATTTCAGCATTTTGAGCCCTTAAGTTTGTGAGCAAACACATAAAATCATGAAAGTCATATAATAAACTGAGTTGACTATTTATATATGTTTTGTTATGTGTGTTTATTATCTAACTAGGACCATTGCGGTGTACACACCATTTATTGACACTACAATTCACTGGAGAGATCTAGTAACTGAAAAAGGCGTGAACTGTCCATCTATTCCATTTTATTTGACCTTGACCCTTGACACGTTACAATATTTCAAGTCAGTGTAACGATCCTGAAAGTGTCATTGGTGTTTGTGTTAACACCATTCCGTTAGCATAGAGGGCATCGCATAGGTCGTCTCTTCCTTAAACTGCTTCTGACTTCTGGACATCTGATGAGGATTTTCTTCAGATAGTCTTGTCTCTTCACAGATCTTTCTTTTCTAAACGTTCGTATCAGTGATACGGATTATCGCCCATGAGATTTAACATAAATTGGTAAGTCCGTATGGAATAGCATTGACTATATGAGGGTAGATGATTCAACGTTAGTCCATATCTTGTGACGAGAACAGGTGAAGATGATGAAGTTAACCGTGGTTATTTAAAGTCGAAACGGATTGAGTTTTTGGACCAGTCATCATACGCGCTACAAAATTCAATCACGTTGTGGATTCTGTCTTCTAATCTGAAGAGAGTTGACTGCGACGTCACATTTCCTAAATAGTTGCGCTAGCGTCTGTGCACTGTTAATGAATGCGACAATAATGAATATCAGTGTGGAAGGAAAATAAGTTTCACAATTTTTGTGGTTTTGGTTATTATTTCCATTATTGATAAATATCATGCTATACTTGTCACTTGACCATATTAAGATGAGAGATTTATTACGTTGCATAATTACAGTTCATGGACATTAAAGTTTTATTACATAAAATGCTTACTAGTGAAATCGCTTTCTGTATTGCTATGTTACATTAATATTGGGCACCACGCTCACCAACGTAATGTCACAAGGATCTATCAAGGTTTATTTTAACGTTGCTTTTTCGAGAAAACAAAATAATTGAAATAAAATTCTCCCACTTATGGCCACCAAAGGATTATAGTCTGTTTTCAGAGTTATATTTGGCATTACTTTGCAATATGTATTCCAGTCAAATTCAATATCTTAGATAATTAAAATAGAATATATCCTCTTACAATAAGTAACATAATAGAGTAGAGACAACGAGCTTTGTCAAATTTATCAAATAATTTCACCAGAATACAAAGTACAAAAGGAGAATAAAGAACTGAAATAAACAGAAACAAAATAATCCACGAATTAAGACACAAGTCCTAGTAATATAAAGTGATAAATGAAACTTAGTTCTAGTCCTGAAATGATCCAAAACGGAAGATGATGACGTATCTGTTATAGCCTACGAAGTACTGATGTGTCAACAATTTCTTGTTGAATTAAAGAAATAATAATCCGGGTTTGAAGTTAGTATAAATTCCAAGGAATGTCTTTATCCAATAATTTTTGCAGAAAACCTTTGCGTTTCCAAGGAATATAATTACTCCAAGTAATAAATTGAAGAGAAAAACATTAACATTTTCAGTAACAAGATAATATAGTTCATTGCGTGACTTTAACATTTTCTACAAACAATTAGCATTTTCTACAAACAACCATTACCTAAAGGAAAATAACGTTTTAGAACTATTTTATTTACTTACAACAAAATAACCTCTACAATTCAATCAGAATCAGCACAAAATCTGACTCATAAACTTGTATAGCACTTCTTGTTTACCTTAATAACACTTTAGTTAATGAGCTCATACAAATAGAGTATAATGAGGCTATGCTCAGTTATTTATATAAATGAAATAGAAAAAATACAATGCAAACGTCAATCAGGTCAAGCGCAAATGAACTTAACTTTGGACAAGGTCAAATTTGGCAAAAAATTTTACATTACAATATCATGTAAAGAAATATAAAAATGAAACTAACAAACAAAGAATGAAACTAACTATAAATACCAGTATGCAATACATACCTATGATCTGTACCAACTGTGCTAAGAGTCATATTTACCACTATCTTGCACGTTATCTTCGAGTGAATACGTCGTATTATTTACTCTGTATGGTATAATACACTCACACATTTGCCCACGTGTGCTGTATATTGGACATATCACTTAATCTACTCGTCTCTGGCATTTTATTTACGTTAATTGCATATTTACGCTAAGTGCGCGAACTCAGATTATTAAAGTATCAATATAAATTATAAATTATGTTCATACCTTGACATAATGAAGGTGTATCTGGTATAAACAGACAAATTAGTGCGATATATGACACTAAATATTTTAAATTGGATACGGGATTTTAGTGTAAACGAGATACCATCCTAGCATTTTTGCCTTAATATTCTCCTTGAATAACTTGGATCTTTTGTATATGTTACAGTTTGGACGGTCTAGACAACATCTTCCTTCTCACAGTTGAGAATTTTTTTGACTGGATGTCCTTCTCTGTTTCTTTCCTCAGTGAATTCCTACTCGTCTCATTTTGTTTACAATGTTATATTTGCCACTGTACTTCAGCAAGTTGCCATTACAGTACTGTAATTATTCTACAAAACGATGAAACAATTCAGTGAGTGTTTGAAACCTTTCTTTTGATCAGAACTTTGTTTAATTTAATTTTGTTCATGCTATAATTGCAATAACGTCTAACACCTGTGCATTTTGGAGAGTTTTAATGGATATTGATCACAACATTGCCAACAACAGTTTCTGATCTTCCTGATGAAGTTGTCAGAAGTAATATTGTTACTAGGCGTAGTGGTGGTTGTATTAATAGTAGTAGTAGTTGTTATTGTTATTGTTGAAGCAATATTGGTTTTCTTGTTTTGGTGATAGTAATTTTAATGGTGTCGTTTGCAGTAGCTGTAGATAGTTACTATTATCACATAGTAGGTACAGTTTTCCAATAGTATCTGCAGTTTCATATTTTTGTATTACAACATGTTACAATATCACTTTATGCAGTTCTGATTGGTCCAAATAATCTCATGAAATTATTGTGCAGTATTGGCTGGTATCGTCAGAAAACTTGTTTAATCCCGCCTTCTGAAATGTTTGGTTTTGAATGAATATTTTGGCGGCCGTTTTCGAACTCGACTCACGAAAGGAAATTAAGCAAAAGTTATCTCGACTGCCTGAATCTGGATATGTTTCCCCCACAAGGATTTCAGTATGTCATTTATAACAATATAATAATGAGAAATATGACGTACAACTACTAGACAAGAACAGCAATAAGAAGTAAAACTAAGGCGTATTACTTATATGATGGCGGGGTCGGGTGAGGGAGCGGAACGGCATATCTTTATCATTGATATATAATCCACTGTATATACAATCAATGATAACTTACAGAAGTTAATAAACTCATCTCTGTTCACAGAAGATTTTGGACATAAATGGGTCTCCTAACTGACAGAGCAATATCCAACCACGTCATCTTAACGCAGTATATATAGGATACAACTCCGACCCAAAAATAATTATTAGTTACGTCTTCTGTACAGTCTATTGTTTCAGTTAAATACTGTAAATATCAGGTCATAAATGCATTGCAATAAATATGGGAAGATTTGCATCCAGCAATCGCATTTCACATGACAATTTTCACAATGTAATGTTTAGTTCTGAAATTGATATTTTAAACACGTACTCTTGTAGTACTGTTTACATTATCAAACAATATGGCATCACAGCTCATTTGTCAGTCTGTTTTGAAAACTGATTTTGTCGTTATAAAATGTTCTTTATTTTCCGATGAAAGTTTTTATCTCTGATTTAAAGTTTGTAAATAAATACAATCTACTTTTAATAGTTCATTTTTGTTTGGGACTATATGTACACAAAATGAAAGGTGCACTGGTCTGTCAGAATAAGCAAAATTATTCGTTCTTCTTTATATCTAAATTATTTCCATTGAAATAGAACTGTGATATCAAGAATCTCAAATGGGAAATGAGTAATATTGAATTTATGAAGCGAGTTGAATAATAGACATTATTCAAAGAGTGCAGCAAATTCAATATTAAATCATTACCGATCTGAGATCGTCCATGTATGATTCATCGTTCATCTAGATCGGAACTGGGATGTTATAATTTAAAGAGTAGTACATGCGGGTTAATTGGACTTAGTGTAGTAAATAGGTGAAAAAGAATATACGGTTATGCGGAATGTAACATGGGAATTACACGTAGGGGTCAATATAAATTTAACATGAGAATGGGACTTGGGGGTCAATAGAAATTTAACATGGGTGAAGTCATGATACTGGACACTAGGAGAAAAATATGAAAAGTGTTACAAATAGCTGACCTCAATCGGGCTGACAGTTTGACTTGAACTCAATACGCGCTACTGTATGTAGGTTGGAAAGTGAAATAGATTAATAAGGACAAAGGGTTTGATAAGTACAACTAAATCATAGACATACACAAGCACAGAAATAAATAAATATCTATACACGTAAAGAGATAACAGTTTTCGCAAGGTGAATTCGTATGTTGTAGGCAATGGATCCTTAAAAGGACCGTTGGGGTTTTGTTAACATTACTGAGGTAACATATGCGGAATCGCATCTGTTTACGTCTCTTCCTCAAAATGACGGTATATTAGGACTCTTCAGACAGTCGTACCTCTCCACCTAAAGCTTTATTTACCAGATAGCCGTATCTGTGTTATACATGATGGCCCATTATAATTTCACATACATGGGATAGTCCAGGCTGAAAAGCATCCCAGATATAATGGAAGACTACTACACTTAGTCTACCTCTTGTCATGGTAAACGGTGACTTGAATGAGACAATATATGGGTATTTAGAGTCTAAGGGCGGTTCAAAACGGATTTACATCTTGCACCAAAACAAACGCGCATTACGAAATTCATTCACAGTTCAGAGACTCTTTTACAATCAGAGACTCTCTTTAAAAAAAGTATAATTTTATTTTTAATAAACTAGACATTTTGTGGGCGCACACTATATGATCAGCAAGCAATGTTGCGTAAAACTGGCCTTAGGTAATAGACCAACACATTTTATCATTATTCATCTACATTCGTCGTCCAATTCAGGAATAGAATGCAGATGTGTTATTGGTGTGTTCTAATTGGGAGTTTGGACAATTTTAAAAATCTGACAAGATGTACAGTAGATAGAAAATCACTTTTAATTTTTCAGACATTAAGATGATTCAAACGTTTGTGATACATATTTGGGTTTCTTAAATGATCAGCAAAAGGGTTGTTATGAATTAAACTAGGACGTTCTTAATGATATGACTTTGGAACAACAATTGGAGAACTCACTTCTTAGTCTAACGAATAGTCTATGTGTTCTCAGATGGACCCGATTAAGCACTTAATTAACAAACTGATATTTGCCTTGCTTCAGCTTCTCTAAGAGACTTTTGTAACAATGACTAGATCTCAACATTAAATGAATATTCTCAATGGGCAACGCATACACATCTACTGTAGTCATGGGTCCTGAGACTAGAGACTATGTCTGATAACAATTTGAGACAATGCAGAGGAACGTTCGAAACGCTTCACTCTGCTCCTTTGAATAAGAACACTAAATTAAAAGACGTCTTAGGCAAAGGCAGCGTACCTGATTATAAGAGACTCAGAGTTGTTCCTCCTATGTCCCTTGATATTTTAATAGGAATAGGTTTGACAAAAATGCTAAAAAAATGATTGAGATCGTCTCAAAATTAATGGTTACTAATTATATTAAACAAAACCAGATTCGGTCTTCTTTTACCCCCCAAATGTAATTTATTTCAATATATGACCGTGACTTCGATCTCTTAGAAATAAGAGTATATGTATACGGTATGTCTCTACACTGTTGCTTATTTTTCAACTTGTAGAAATACGACATACCATGCCATCTTCTTCTGATAATACGCGTACGTAAGATGGAATAATAAATTTTGTTCAATCTAATCAGACTTTTCACTCTTAAAAGTCCTCCATATTGAGATGTATGCGTAGTCGTATGAGATCGACGTGTATTTTCTAAAACAAAACCTGCTTTGAGGAAGATTTGTTCACAAAAGAAACTTT
Source organism: Unio delphinus (assembly GCA_029339505.1). Classification (NCBI taxonomy): domain Eukaryota; kingdom Metazoa; phylum Mollusca; class Bivalvia; order Unionida; family Unionidae; genus Unio; species Unio delphinus. Next base: position 2,556,187 of record JAQISU010000111.1, on the reverse strand, counting down.
TTAAGCATGGAATTATCATCAGCTGTTTCGAACGTTTTCTCATCAAGGAAGGCTTTGACGCCACTATGGACTGAATTCGTAAACTTATCAACAAACCTGGGTTGTTTGAGGCCATCATAATCGTTCTTGCTCAGGACCAGCTATCACTATCTTTCCTTCACCCTAACAAGTTGGACATGGGTTTGACCAGGTATCTTTATACATTTCGTTTTGCTATCTCAATATACATCAAGTACCAGATCATAATCCTTGATCATATCATAATTAGCATTCTTTGTACCAAGAGTGAACCTTATGCTTTACAAACTTAGCCGATAATTACAACTTGTAATAACAAGGCCCAATACTATTTTCCATTTAAAACTTCAGCAATGTTTTCACAATGATGCAAATATCCATCTGGTATATCATTGTATCTATTTTTTGTAATTTGCATTCGTGGATTTAAATTTAACGGTTATCCAAAGTTGAAATTTCTTCAGTCCATAGTTCATATTTTAAGATTTCGGAAATGTCAAATTAATCTGTAAATTGATGCTAACTTATGCATACTTTAACTGATATGATATCCTTGTTTCCAAGAACTGAAGAACGATACAGTCAAAATATTGTGGTTTATTATGAATAATAAATGGATGTAAATGTCTCAGTAAAAATATCTATTATGTCTGGTGCCTAATGAAACTAAACAGTATGGAATTTCAGTAGAAAATAATAATATTCTAATAACTCAGTTGTGCCTCTACATTATTCACGCAAATAATCAAATTTGTGTTTATTTTGTTTTCGATCTGGAATAAATATTTCTAAAGATGCAATGTCCTTATATTTGGTTTATTGATTTCTTTGTTTCCAGGGCTCCACAAGGGAATTGACTCTTGGCAATCCTTCATCAGCGTACGTTTTTACGAATACAGCAACCCTAAAAAAGATTATTTAAAGCTGAACAAAATAAAGTTTGTGTAATGGCCAAAAAAGATGGTATGCATAACAAATAGAAAATGCAGTGGACGCATTTAACATTTTTCCAATCCTTTCTACTATGGAATTTAATAGTTATAGTCACAACACATTTAACAATATGCACTTTCTCTTAAATGACAGATAATGTAAACTAATTGAACAATATTTATCTATTTTTAAATTTTTCTTCCTTATTTGCAATTTGAATGTATCCTTTTGATATTTCTCTTTTCACACTGATATTAAATTTGTAACGTGGAAATATCCTTTTTTAAATGACCCATTTGTCTATATGTTAAATCAGAGCACTGATGGAAATCCGTAAACAAAAACCATTAATACGTACACCTTTCTTTTCTTGAGGCATGTTCTTCTTATAACAGTTACTAGTATGGCAATTATGATCACTGCGACAACAGCAGACACGGAAACTGCCACTACTAGCAGATTCACTTCACTCTGTATATGACTGACTTCCGCACAATCTATAAGGTTAGAATAAACCGTTTAATATTTATCAATGCATCACAATGTCTAATAATTTGAAACATTATCGATTACTTGTTATTTTTCTATATGTAATTCACAGTATGGGTTTGAAAACGACACCTGTGGTAATGAATCAAAATGAAATTAGTTATCAAATGATTTATACATTTTTGTCTGATTGTGATATGATCGTTTGAATTTCCTTTAAAATATGTGTTTATCATTAGCAGACAAAAGGTAAATCTACATCTTGCATAGGCAGAGACGATAACATTCATCTGCCGCTCGCCAAAACAAACCCGTAAAATTAAGTTCCCATAATCCTATGCTTCTAATAGAATTAAAGACAATGGGAAAGTATTTGTACTTATCGATAGTTGAACATTTGTCGAGTATAAGTGTAGAATTTCTATATTTCCATAAGCAGAGCTTTAGCCACAAATAAATACCAACCGTTTGTCCAAGCAAAGCCATTTACTTCCGATTTACAAATGTTGCATACATTGGCAGGGTCTTTATTTCCATTTGAATAGCAGGTTCCATCAATGAAGCACTTGTATGCCTATAATGTAAATACAATGTATTGTGATTCACTTAGGTATAAATCCTTGATTATTACAGGATTAAATCACATATGAAAAAGTAGGTATAACCTTTAAAAAGTAAATAATACATTCTGTGAAAATTGAAACGTTTATGTAGTTAACATTCAGAACCGTTTGTAACAGCAAGAAGTAATATCTTGTAAAAGAAAATTGCTCACTGTCGGTCAAATATACTCTCATTGTTATAGTTTCTTGACCACTCATAATGGTCACTTTGTTTAAAAGTGTGTAGGTCAAGCGTATGTGAACATTTAGGTTTTGAACATTTTAAAATATATGCCTTCGAATTTGTGTCTAAACACTATCTCAAGAAATCTGTAAGCTTTCAGCTTAATTTTGTATTCTTCACACTTTTAAACGCTATCAGCATTAGGTATACAGCAAACTTAAATATCAGAATTAAAAGGTTGTCAATATATTAATATCAGTAGGTGATACGCGTGTGATTTTATATGATGAGTTTTTATATTGACATGATCTGATACCACTTGTCTTAAATCGTCTCTGTCTGATGTACCATCTACATCCACTCTCCGAAAAGAAAAATCTCCAAGTCAGAAATCGCCAATAGTATAATTAACATGGCGTAATTCGCAGTAGGTAAAAATTCAATGGTTTTATAATGAAAATATGTAGAGTAAATAACATACAATGCAGACACCTTAAACACGTGTTCTTTTAAGTTGGTGCCCTAGCATTTTTAATTACGCTTGCAAAATACAAGTATTCAAACAGTCTACGAACTCTAACGACTATTAATCTACTTTCAAGGTAGGAAATCGATAAACGTGAATAGCACTTAATTTCAAGACCTGATCAATGCACGACATAATGTTTGTACCTGAGCATCATATTTACAAGGACAGAGACACGAATTTAATCCTCACATGATTCAAACATCAATATTAGTATGAAAAGAAAGAAAGAAGACAAAAATACATAATGGTATGTTTATGTTTGGAAATTCAATACTAGTAGAAATACTCCTCTTTACAATTATCATATTAATCGTATACCAAATGACAGCTGTCCACAAAAGATTAAGAAAACGTCTAACTTTAAAATATACAAATACGTCTTAGTATAATTTTTAATAAGTAGGATATACCATAAGTAGAATGGTAGTGCCGCCGGACGTTGTTGATACTTCTTGGCAGTTGGAATCGTACTCAAAAAAGAATTTTGGTTTACCGTAGTTTATGTTATCATTTGACATGGAAACAGTAAAGCCTCTAGCAAAAGCTTCGGAAGTGGAGTTATCTTGAAGTGCTCTTTTGCGTCTTGAGCAGAGAATCGATTGAATTTCAGCTACGAAAACACTTTCAACCGCAACATCAGTATCTGTCAATTCACCGACAGAATTCTGAGAGCCGTTTATTAATACCTATGTTGAAGAAGAAGACATTATTTAATGATTAGTACAAACGTTCTGCATGAACACGAGCCTAAAGTAATTTTACTTGCAAAAGTATATTTATGTTATGTATATTTAATTTACGTAGTGTGTTAGAAATTTTTCGTGAAGTAGGGTAGAGTTTTGGCCTCCATGACTATTACTATGTTTCGCTTTCCTGAATTTTATCATGATTACAAATAGTAAATAACATATTTAGTAAAATTTATGTTGAAAGCCTAAACTTCTTTACACGTCGATGCATTTTTCCGGCAGATGTCATTAGTTGTTTCGAGCATGCAATTGCATCAGTTGAGTTGTGACATCTTAAATATAATGGCGACTAGGTTAATAATTATTCATTCCCTTTAAATATCAATCTTTGTGAATCTGCGAATAGAGATTTCAGTTCAGATGTATTGTGAGATCAATTATTTGTTAAAATTACTGATTGAAGTTACAAAGTTTTTATCCACGTTTTCTTTTTTACATTATTGAATTCGTTCAAAAGATTTTTTTATGATATGATTGAGACACGTCAATGTTATTAATAATAATAATAATAATAATGAGGACTGTGTACTGCGCCTAATCTTAAGAAGCTCTAAGTGCTTTACAACATTAATAATTTTAAAATGATATGAATACAACAACAACCAAAAAAACACAACAAAGACCATTAAAATGGAAAACAAAACATGCTTGTCTTATTTAAGATAGGAAACATTTTTAGGTCTTTAAGTTTGATCTTGCAGTCAAAACAAGCGAGTTTTAAGGACACTCTTAAAAGGGATCACTGTGTCTTTGTGTCTTTTCTCAAGAGGTAATTCATTCCACGTTACTGGGCCATGGAATTCAAAAGAACGTTGTCCATATGACTTCGTTTTCATAGTGGGAATAATTAGTAAACGATTGTCATAAGAGGATCTTAAGTATGTTGCTGGTGTGTACTCATAGGTGAGGAAGGATAGGTATGTTGGAATGGAGTCCGTCAGTGACATGTAGCACAGAGAAGAAATTTTGTGTTTGCTTCTGGATAGAATAGATAGCCATTGTAGTGTACGGAGCAGTGGGGAGGTGTGCTCTGATATGTGGTAGTTTAAAGATGATCTGAGCAGCTGTAAAATCATGTACACAAAGAAAAATTCAATTATGTCGGTCATTCAAACATATTGAAGTTAATTTGGAACATTCTATGTTTTTCGACCTGTGATCGAACAATTCGTATTATTTGAAAATTAATTTACAATTACACATTGTCGTTTAAGTCCCTTTATAACAAGCTGAATAATGACATATTTGTTAACCTTTTTCAAAAGCAAAGTCACAACCCACCAGAATTTTATTTTAACGGATATTCATAATTTCATCAGATCCAATATGTTCAACGTCATTTTAAATAACACAAAATTATTACCCGCATAAAGCTTGTTAAAGTAATTTTACTTGAAAGAAAGTTTTAACAATTTATTTTTGGAGTAGAAAATTCTGTTTCCTTTCTAGTAGAAGAGCATTTACATCTGCGTACAACGTCTTGTATTTCCAGATATGTGGTGGTGGGTGGCTTTTTAAAAAAATAACTACAGTTGTAATAAGTTATCTTCAAGTATTTTCATTAAATCGAGATGTTGCAAGAATGTAAATAAGGAATCAGAACCAAGCTCGCGTATTTTCCAACAGCTATCCACACGAATCATTAAAGAAAATATACATTTATCTACTAGTCGCCTGACTCACGACTTACCTCAATGATCTGTATGCGTCCTTTTGTATGTTCGCGTGCAAAGCCATCACCATAGACTTTTATCCTACAACAATCGTCAACTAATGGAGAACACGCTCCACCTCCAAAAATATCCGTGAGTTCTGGCGCATCCCCTGCGGGCTGTGAACAGTCTTGAAGAAGATACCCATCAAAGCATACACAGCTTCCTGAAAAAAGAAACACATAATTAAATTTTCGCAGGTGTACGTTGGATTTAGATGATGAAATAATGTTATACATTTTTTTAAAATAATGTAACACCTGGAAACAATTTTCAGCAAGACTATTTGCGTGTTTTCAGTCTTAAATGATAGTATTTTAATGATAAACGTACTACTTTACCATAAGAAAGGTAACAGCTAAACATATATTTCCCAAATGAGCCGCATTAATTTCATTGATGTCTATTACATTGATGTCTATTACATACATTGAGGATTATTAAAATCAAAAGTGTTTGAACACACTCGTTTGCCCCATATCTTTCAGTCTAATGCGATTGCAAGATAAACAATAGAAGAACAGTGTAATTTACAAATACTGCATATTTGTGCTCTCTTGATGGCAAGTAATATATAATTGAGGAATGGCATCTCGAAGTGCAGGCAACGTTCTTGTTTACCGTAAATTCAATGGTAACTAGGACCATAATAAGGGAAGTAATCACCAATTACAGCATTAGGTTGTATAAGACAAAAGGCAACACAATAAAATACAATAAACGGGCATTTCAAAATGAGCAGTATATGTGCATACAAGTCCTTGATAAGAATTGATAAACTCGAATACCATTTTTGCACTCTCCTCGGCCACTGCAATTCTTGACACAAGATATCTCATTAAACTGTAGAACAGCTGTTGCATTTTCCTGTCTAAAGAGTACATCTCTTTCCATGATGTTATCAACTTGTCTTGTTACGGATTCGATGTGTGCACTAGTATATGATGTATCGCCAGCCAACTGTAAGAAACACACGACAAAAGAATGAGAATTATTTGTATCCCTCCTTAAAAGCTTCATATATGGATCTATGATTCAGCGAATGAGAAATATTATCGATGTTTCCCATCTTAGTTTGCACTTCACGATGCATGTACTAAAATGCTAAGGATGATTGCTAGGAAATTTCACAAATCAGTGGTTTCGAGTTTCAAAAAACGTCTGTCTGAATGTTATCTCTCTGTTGACAAAACAATACAATGAGAACTTTCTTGACCGTTAACTACAAAATATACAATAGTTTTAATTAACAAAGCTCATAAACTCCTTTCATTAAGCGCATATCGGTAGTTAACCTTAAAGTCAACAATGACAAATATTGCCAAATCTTTTCTTAACCAATGATCACGTTATTTATTTCTAGGACATGTGTTTGTTATATGCTTATTTATCACTTGATTTGTGTCATGCATGTTAATGCACCCATTACATAATAAATGAACTGCTTTCGTAGAATCTATATCATTAAATAAATTTGTTTCGTTTTTCATATTACTGACTTGCTGTGCTTGAGACTTTATGCACATTGAATGACATATGCAAGTATTAACATCTGGAATATATGACCATTGGGGCCGTGCATACGGGCCTTTGTGAAATGTGTTTGTACCTACCATTATATCGGCAATACACAGTAATATGGCATTCTCTATAATTTGGTCAGTTGATTCCGGTAATAAGTCCTTCATTTGTACAACATTTGACTTTCGAAACTCGTTCTCACAAAAGGTTTTGGCTTCGGCCTCTGTAAATGCCGAGGAAGAACGCTGAAGAACAAATGAATATTACATTTGAAACACCCGAGTACAATAACTTAATATAATTGAAATTAACCAAGAAATAATATATACATGGGTATATCACGCAAACATTTTCAAACGCTGAAATATTGTCAAGATGAAGATGCCAAGTAAAGAAAAATAGCCCCTTGATATTCAAAATATAATACTAAGACTGATTTATAATAATAATAATAATAATAATAATAATAATAATAATAATAATGATAATAATAATGAGGACTTTGTATAGCGTCTAATCTTAAGTAACTGTAAGAGCTTTACAACAAATATAATGATATGACTACACTAGAGAAAAACAAAAATCAAAAAACATGAAATTGGAAAACATACAAACATGCTGAAAACATATAAGATACAAAACATGATTTGGTCTCTGAGTTTGTTCCTGCAGTCGAAGAAGGTGCGTTTTAAGAGCACTCTTAAAAGGGAACACTGTCTTTGTGTCTAATTACAATGGGCAATTCATTCCACATCACCGAGCCCTGGTATGAACGTTGTCCATATGACATCGTTTTCATAGTGAGAACAATGAGTATACGACTGGATTATGTACGTGAAACGTAGCACAGAGGACAAATTATGTGTTTGATTCTGTATCGAAAGCAGTCTTGCATATGTTCATGACATGCTGGTGCAATGTGAGAGTACTGTTCAGAGTAACACCTTGGCTTCGTACTGACTAGGAATGTAATGTTAATATTGCTATTTATTGTTTGAGATCAAGGATGTGAATGAGAAAGTCTTGTGCTGTGATCAGAATGGCCTCAGTTTTATCATCATTCATTTATTGCTCACAAATATTTAAATATATTATTTAGACAAATGTACTTAATTTCAAAACTCTAAAAACTTTTTACACGTATATAGACATAATCATTTTTGGTACAGGAATATGGGCATATGCGGCCTTCGCATTTGAGTGTACACCATATGCATCATACAAATGAATATTTGTGTTACCAAAGGAGCACATTTGCTGCTGAGGTTAGTTTGCCTCTGTTATTGTGAATTCCATGATACGTTTTAACAATAATTATAATATTATTAGACACATCCACAAAATGAGACAATTATTCGATGAAAAGTTAAAAAAACATATGTAATATCTGAGCAATTATCGGTGATGGAATGTAAAGGCTTTTTATATTCGCATACAAGGTGTGACCATGTAGACCGCAGCCAACTATGCGCAACATTTGCTGAGATCAGAGTTTGTTACATTTGTAACCTCAGTAATAAAAGGTCATTTATCGCCGCTGATATTATATTTATGATAAATTTACGATCTTATATAATATGTCTATATTGAAAAAAATAAAAGGAAACGAAATTGTAATACATCAAGAACTGATGTCATTTTGCATGCTGGACAGATTATATAGTATAAGAGAAAAGCTAAAAGCATGAACGGCCTTCGATCGTATCACATTGCTTCGAACATTCCTTGATAAATAATACAGTAGTCGGTGGAGTGTGCTCTACAGTCTCCTTTCGTAACAAAATTAGGATCTTATTCAAGACAAATATATACTTTGATGTTATTGTTAAGAAAGTGAATATGTATGAAAGAGAAAAGCGGTAAAATGGCAATGATGTTAAAATTAGGATATTTCCAATAACTAGGGCTGTTTTAAAGATTCCAGTCCGCACCACAAAAAACATTAATTGAAACCATTATATCATGCAGGACAAATACAAATGGCTTCAACTATTATTTATGTTTTCCAAGAGATAGTTGTCTACGAGCTATCAAAGAACCTGGTAAGCCAAAAGAGGGATTACTATTAAAATGACTTGTAATATCGATTGCGTGTACAATCCCGTTTAAATGCTATTAGTCGTACTTATTAGGTATGAAAATGTTTTCATTTTATACGAACGTTTTATGACTATACACTTTGGCATTTGAAGCAAAAACTGGACGTGTTTGTCTTTGTCTTCCTCATTTTGATCATTAATGATATATTATATTGTTAATTCATGCGACGTCAGGACAACATGGCATGCAATAATAGGACAGATATAGAAGAATGGGACCATCCTTTCATCTTGCGGATGAAATTACAGTTTTTCTGTCATAAAGCTATAAACATAATACAATCCATTTCGTCGAATTAAAAAAAAAACACATTCTTCACTACTTTTGATGTATAAAAGGATATACGTAAGGTTATTGGATATTCACAAGGGAGCAAACTTTTGTGTATAATTGCATTGCGTTTGAATGACGCTTGATTTGGTATATATATATATATATATATATATATATATATATATATATATATATGTATATATATATATATATCATGGGCTACGCTGAGGTGTAGCTAAACGAATTTAAAAGGGTAATTTATGATTTATAAAATTTACTATTCTGAGGCCTGGTATAACGGATTTAAAACGCTAATGTATCATTTCTATAATGCGCTACACTGAGACCTTATATAACGTTATATAACGGATTTAAAAGGATAATGTGTCATTTATGTAATGCGCTACGCTGAGTCTTGGTAGAACGGATTGAAAAGGATAATTTTATAATTCATAAAATGCGCTACGCAGAGGCCTGGTAAAACGAATTAAAAATATAATTTATCATTTATAAAATCAGCTAAGATGAGGCCTGATAGAACGGATTTAAAAGGATAATCCATCATTAATATAATGCGCTAAGCTGAGGCCTGGTAGAACTGATTTAAAAAGATGATTTAGCATTAAACAATGCCCTACGCTGAGGCCTGGTAGATCGTATTTAAAAGGATAATTTATCAATTATTAAACGCGCTTTTCTGACGCCTGGTACAACAGGTACACAAAGATTATGCATCATGTATAAAATGCACTATTCTGAGGTCTGATAGAAAGGATTTATAAGGATAATTTATAATTGATTAAATGCGCTACGCCGAGGCTTGATATAACGGATTTAGAATGATACTGTATAATTTATATTATGCGCTACGCAGAGGCCTGGTAGAACAAATTTAAAATGATAATTTATCATTTATAAAATGCGCTATTCTGAGGCCTGATAGATCGGATTTATAAAGATAACGTATCATTTATATGATGCGCTACGTTGAGGCCTGGTACAACGGATTTAAAATGACATTGTTTCGTTTATATAATGCGCTACACTGAGGCCATGTAGAACGGATTTAAAAGGATAATTTATCATTGAAAAAATGTACTATTCTGAGACCTGGTAGAAGAGATGTTAAAGGATAATTTATTTTTTACATAGTGCGCTACGTTGAGGTAGAACGGATCAAAAGATGGTAACTTTTGAGACTTTTCAGCACTTCATTTTCCTTTTCTCGTCTTTCCATAATATTGTATTTTTTTTAGTTATAATAAGTTTTCATAGCCGAGATGAGGAGTGAGGGAGTCAACCATGGATATATCACTGGGACCCGGCCCTAACAACATTTTATTATTTTATCAAAACAAGAAACGTTTGTTTCCACAAGAACTATGAGAGGCATGTTGTTGTTTCACCCATGTCACTTGATCGCTCCTTAAACCTTGTACGTTTTGATATATGTGTGAAAATTAATCTGACAGCTGTGACTCTAAGAAGAAAGGCGACCCTGTTTTGCATTCAAAGCTATAAATTATCTGGCAAATGCTTTCCGTTAAATGGGAACTTTTAAATTATCCACAAACTATATCTGAATTATAATGAAATATAAACCTTTGAAATTATTCTTTCAGACGAATATATTTCATCCATTGCCTTGCTGAACACACGACGTATCTCTTTTGCCAGAGAATTTGTGGACGACCGTTTGTTCCTTTTTGGGCATGAATTGGTAACTCTACTTCCTTTGCGCCTAGCTTGGATTGAACATAGCAGAAACTGACTGGCGGAGCACGTGGCCACATTCTCATTTGCTGCATTGTCATCCTTCTTTGTGACATTACTACCAGATGGGCAAAAGCACAAATAATCAGATGCTGTCCATTGGGAGGGATTGTGTTGGCTTGGGCTGAGAAATGAACTATTTGAATTTTTTATCCTGAAAGTAAAAGACAGTTTTAAACAACTTTGTCATTATTATCATTACTAGAATCATCAGTAGCTCCGATAACAGCGGAATCGTTTTACTCATTATAATCATTAGCGACATCATAATCAATATCAACATCAACATATTTATCAGCAGTAGCAGCCATACTCTTCAAATTATTTTACTCTGTTCAGAAATACGACACGACAATTACCGTTAATGCTGATGTTTTGATGATATTTTTTCCCCTTCATGCTACAACAACTACCACATCGCATTTACCATAGCGAGCAAAATCCTCCTAATTACTTCAAGTGCATTCTGCAGGTACAAAGTAAAGGGAAAATACAAAATAAATAGCACCATTCCATGATGTAGGTATATAACCGATACAATCAAGACGTCTAACACTCAATATTTATTTCAATTGATAAAATTTAGGCACGGTACTCATCGCTTTATTCTACTCACCTCCAGTTTTCAGTAAAAGCACTTAGCGATAAGCCACTGAAGTCATCATTTGTATTTCCGTTGAACGTTCCACACATGCCCTCTATTGAATTCCAATCTTTTACGCTCGGGTATATGTCCACATTCATCGTATTGCGATATGTTCCTCCCGTGTGAATTGTTATGGCGATTTTGGTTCCCAACGGCATATACACCTACAAAACAAAAGTCCTCAGGCTGGTAATTACTGTAAAGGTAAATTAAAATACTTACTTATAAGGAAATTTGATTGGTATACTTTCGAACATATACTAATAAAAAATTAGACTTTCAGGAATACTCAAGTTTAAGTCTTTAACATACCAAACATTTTTTGCACAAATATTCTACACTGCCACGTAAAGCACAATCAAGACCTATATATATATATATATATATATATATATATATATATATATATATATATATATATATATATATATATATATATATATATATATATATATATATATATTAAAATTATTTTTAAATATATATTTATAATTATTCATAATACTGACTTGCTGTGCTTGAGACTTTATGCACATCGCTTGACATATGCACGTATTAATATCTGGAATATATGACTATTGATGCCGTGCGTATTTATCTTACCTCGAAATAATACTCCGTAATTTCTCTTACTTCCAGTACGTCAAAGCTATCGCAGGACACAAAAGCCGCAAACCGTGTACCACCGCATAGATTGATTATATACATGTCAGCGCCAGCTCTTATTGAAGTGGCACATACACAAGCTGCACCACCATTGCATTGTGTCGTTTTGATCTGTACCTAAATATCATAAACACGTGTTTATTGCGGTAAACAATATCGAAGTGTGCTTAAATTGTCATATCCTGTAAATATTTGAGATAGGATTCTGATGTTTCTCCTAGCTTTTATTATTTTATATCATTATACCCAAATAATCGCATATTGTACACGGACAATTTCAAATAAACGAGAATAGCAAAACACTTTGACGCATAAAATGAAACAAATTCACTTCAAATATACCGGGACAAAGTGGAAAACTTTCAAAACGTTCTGGTCTCCACGATTTAAATATAACCGTAGTCTATATCATGAACAGTCGATTATTGTTCGTTGAATCATTCTTTTATTACAATGCAGAATATGATAAAAACATTTCACTCGTGCCATATGAATTTTTTATATACATTGGTGGCATCTTATATTTCACAATGATGGCTATGCACGATCAAGCTAATCTCTTCCGCAGAATAATTGCGAAAAATCTATAATTAATCACCTCCTAACGAATATATATGCATATTCAATAAAAACACAGTTTCTTTCGTAATTTCATTTGTTATTATTAATCATCCTTATGTAACTGAATAGTGACGATTTTTGAAAAAAATAATACATTATAGTGAAATACTGATGGGTTGATTCATTAGGAAAATCCATATAACTCAAAAAGAAGATGTTACAAACCTCTTGTTTCTCCAACCTATGTTTATACAACACATATTCTCCAATAGCGTGACTGTCGTAGTCCCTGTTCAAAAGTCATGAATCTAATTAATAAATATTATTATTTCTGCAATCTTGTGTAAGATTATTGTATCATACTTTAAATATTTATTGATAACTTCCGATTCAAATATTATGTATGAAATATTTATCTATGTAGTCCTTGACGATTTGCCATTTTTATTGTGTCATACTTTTGTGATAATTTAGTAATTTCTTCAAACATTGATTATATTATGCCAGTCTGACACAAATAGCTAAAAGCTCAACAGTAAAAGATAATACAACAGGGTGACATAATCTTCATTATCAATCTTAGGTATGAACATCAAAAGCTAATGACTTTGTGACACCAAAGAATGATTTCAGGTTTCAATTAACGTGTTTGCGGTGCTAAGTAATTTACTGAAATGGTCAACGGTAGGACATGCGCTTTTCTTTTTACCGATTTAGTCACAATGCTTCTCTGAATACCCATACAATACGGACCAGCCAGATTAACAATAAAAATATTGCATGCGCAGGTATGACATGACATACCAAAAAATATTATTAAATTTAGACTCGTTGCGTATTCGGTTACTGATAAGGGGAACATATTAAAAGACAGTTGATATTATTACTGTATAATGAAGGTCAATACAAAATATCGATAATAAATCAATTATATATTGGTAGATATATTAGTGTTATCTTGTTGTAAACTAATAGTCCAATGTAGGTGATTCACAATTCTACTTACGATCCGTCTGCAGTTCGAAAATGAGGATCAACGTATGAATAACAATTTTTTCTTTCCCATTGTTTGTCATCCGGTACAGTTACCTGTTGTGAAAAGGTATTAAAACCAAATATGTAACTGACATATTTAAGGAAAGTTAAGTATTATACATACACATTTGCTACATCGGATATAGAGACAAATACAATTTGTTAAAACGACAGAAATAAATAAAAGATAACATGTTTTGTCTGTTCATTCGCAGTTTGCTTTCGTATGTTGCATAACTGTCTTAAGGTATTTGATTTATACAAAAATAGGTCACAGTGACTTTCTTTTTTTTAGAGACATAATAAACATTTACCCAATACACTGCTCCTAATTTCGGGAAAAACTAAAAAGAACCATGTCATTTTTTATTTATACATTGAATATAAACCTATGTGGTAGATAGGATCATACTGAACGTTGCCAGTTGACCTTAGAAGTAAGCTAAATGCGTGCAAGAAAGCATATATTACATGATATGCTGCTTATGTTGATAATTTTTGTGCAAGTGTTGTTAGACAACTGTACATCGATGAATTATTGCAAATGGAAAACATTAGATGCTACGTGCAGGTTTACATTGATGTTTTTCCCATATAACCGCAGATTCTAAGAAATAAATGCTCGATTTTACTTGCAACTATTTCTTCTGAACCATGGTCTCGAATAATTAATTACGTTAAAAGTCATAGTTAAATCAGATTTCAACAATTTACAGGATTCATAATATATATATATATATATATATATATATATATATATATATATATATATATATATATATATATATATATATATATATATATATATATATATATAGTGTGTGTGTGTGTGTGTGTGTGTGTGAGTGTGTGTGTGTGTGTGTGTGTGTGTGTGTGTGTGTTTACTGCACCACAAATTAAACGTTAGTCGTACTTTGAGGATTTCGATAGATGAATTGTTTTAAAGTGCGTACCGTGATATCCCCAAGATAGTTGTTTGCCACGATTCGGTGTCCTTGTGCTAACGGATCTGTTACCAAAGACATTTTGAACGTATCTCTTCCTGAAGTAGAGTACTTGTCGTTATTTTTTGTGGTAATTTTGATGCTGGTATTTCCAGTATAACTTATCCAATTTGATCCCAAGCTTTTAAATTCATTTTTTGTAAATGCTTTCATTGTGGTACCGCATTTATTGCTATTTTTATTAACTGTTATAGTTGAAATATCTGGATCGCAAGCTGCTCTTATCGGATCGAACATGTATACACTAATTAGGCAAGGCGCTGGTTTTCCAGTTGAGTTTGTTTCTATTGTTGTGCAGCCAATTGGAAACGTAGCATTAAGGTACACATTGACGGTATCACCCTTTTTCATGTCTACATTAGGATTGATGACCTGAAATATAGAAATATTCTGCATTGGCCTAACAGAGAGGTATAACCTGAAATAGCTATTACTCTGAAAACGTTATCGCTGATCCCTTTCAAGAGAGCTCTTAAAACTACAGTACGTGCTAATTGCACGAAATCCCCCCACCCCTGCCCTCCCCAAATAACCTCCCCGGATATCTGATGTGAATTAGTAAAATTAAATAATTGTTTAACTACCAATAGATAAGGAGAATACCGTGACGTCCCGAAATTGTATGTGGTTTTGTATTATCATCCTATATTATAAGACAGAATGTAATTTACATCATAATTAGCTAGAACAAACGATTTTGATAAGAAGGTAAACTTTTCCTTTGCGTAATGTACCATTTTAACCTGAATACCTTTGCAGGTAAGATAGATAGTTATTAGCGGAAAGCTACATATTTCAAGCAAGATAATATTTTGATTGCACGAAGTATATAAGTATGCGGTTTTAAACATAGTCGGTAAATTATTAATTAGCTGGAGTTTACATAAAGTTATTGCGAAAATAGAGATGGTAAATTTAAATTCAATTTGGCTTGTACTTGCAATAAGACATACTAGGACATAACATAGAGATTCTTAAAAAAAAACGGACAAAAAAACAATGCAATATGAACCTGGATTCCAATCCAATAGCCAGGGCTTGCTGTAATATCCCCCAATAGACCACCGTTCTTGTAACTGGCTCTGACGGTACACTTCAGCTGCAAATACAAAATGTGTTTACTCACCCATGCGTGTCTCGTTATATTTTACTAAAATAATCTAGTGGATTCAGTTTAAAATATAATACGATTTTTTTGTATTTATTGTATTAAGATAAAGATCATTACATAGTATTGCAAAATGAATCTGTAGTTTTAGAATTGTATTAATCTAATGTGTTATCACTACTACTAATCTTTGTTATTCGATTGTAACACCTGGTGTCAGTGACAATGTTTATAGCTAATTTTTATCTGTGCTTCATTTATATTTCATCGTTGCCACAAAAGCTTAGATTCATTTCATTTCAACTAATCATATACCCAATGCACCAGAGATAAAAGTTTGTACCTTTGTAGTGTTTTGAACACTGACTCTAGCTTGTTCCATTGAAAAAGTGGTATATTATATTATATTATATTATATTATATTATATTATATTATATTATATTATATTATATTATATTATATTATATTATATTACATTATATTATATAAATTAGACCTAATTTTCTGTCATCAAAAACGTTTCTCAAAATCATTATCGTAACTCTCAATCTTCTGTCAAAGATATTACATGTTGATAAACGTAAATACATTTATTATGTTTTGAATGTGTAGGGGGTTAATTAGGACCAAAATCAATTATATAATGCTACTTCAAAACACAACTTAAACACGTTTTACAAAACCGTCGGAACATCAAATTGCTAATCCCAGATATTAAATGTGACTGGACAATTATAGATGGCGTGAGGATTTAATGACCTAATTGCTTTCGTCACATATTTGAAGCATTTTTCCAAGCCATTTCTGACTTGTGAGCATTTTATCATAATGCATCCTAACATGTAGAAACATTTGACACCATTTGTTCTCTTTTTTATCTTTTATTTCTAGTTTACATACTTATCTACCTGAAATTTCATTTTGATCACGAATAGTAATTACGCTTGAGTGTTTTTGGTAGTGTTTCTTTAGTGAAATGGTTTCCCTGCCTTTATACTCTTGAAAATAATCCTTAGTTTCCAACAACAACAACAGGAAATTTGTTAAAGATACGTTTGAAATCCCAAAACACACACACACATTGTTTATCACATATATTTTCTTACATTCTTGCCTTGTCAAGCTCTACTGTTCTTCAATAATTTTGTATTTGAAATCTTACCAGGGTGTTCAGCATACAAATCGTAATATAACTTGTAACATAAGAAAGTAACAAGAAGTATATGTATATTAAATACTATCAAGTTTACTAATAAATCTTTGCAGATTTGTTTTCCAATTTGTTTAGTAATGTGAATATTGAAGGGTACCGTTATATCCATTTTAAACCCTGCAAGTTCTTCTTCCAGCAAGTAGGTTTCCTGAATAGTTGAAATGTTCTGAGGACTTTTTGTCGTGATGAAAATATCATTCACATACCTGAAAGGAAATTATTTGTTGATAATATTCAGCTATGGCCAGAATAAAACGTGTACAATTTTGATGAATCAAAGACGAAGTGATTAATTAAATGAAATTATTATCCACGCACACCATTCCTAACATTTAACCAAAAGATCTATTCGCAACGCTTGCAAAATAAATAACGCAAATACAATAAATAAGTAAATTAATTCATAAAATGCGGCTCAAACATGTTCTTCAAATAAACAAGATGTATGAGATGATGTTAGTTGTAAAATTCATCTCTATTTTAATTAGTTATGTCTGAAAGAGCTACATGAGAATCTTCTCTACAGTTGCAATTGTTTTAACAAAAATGTCATCTTGATTTAGAAAAATTACGTTTGAAAATAAATTCTTAAAAATTATGGTGCTGTCAGAAACCCAATTAACGCGCATTACTTGTACTGCATTTAACTGGTTTCCACTGACAGCTAAATAATTGGTTAAATATTGACCTACATTTACCTATTTATCAATTAGGGAAATTCATAAATTAATACACAGGTTCAAAGACACGAAGCTATTTAGGTACAAATTTGATAGATAAATAGCTGTTGGAATATATATATAACTACTTAAGGTTATCAAGATTGGCATTTTCATATGGACGATTGTATTATGTACTACTAGCTAACATCATACCACGACACTGTGTAGAGTAATTCATCCTCTGAGCACTTTATAAATACACACTTGAATACCGAGTACGGACTGTTTTGGAAGACACCTGGACTAATGGATGGTAGTAGTTTAAATTGTAAATCGGGAACAACATGAACGTCTTTGGGCTTGCATGATGTTTTGTTTGTCGATACTGCAAACAGAAATTATTATCTAACATATACATTTTTGAAAACGTATATCTTTATGTCTTGGGTTTGCAAAAAAATTATCAATTGGTTTAAAAAAAATATACTAATCTACTAATAATCATGGTATCAAGGCATATTTTTGTTTAAAGATTCTTTTAAATATAAGAAAACAGAGTAACAGATTTTGATTAACCAGAATATAATTAATTTCTTGATAAAAAAAGACTTTAATTTTCTTAAATGAGCACTGTCGAATTGATATAAGTATCATTGATTTTGGCGTCAAGAAGGCTTTGCTGGTTTGAGTTATTGGACTACTTACCAGTATTTCCAAATGAATCTATAAAAAAGAATAAGGAATACATTATAAAAAAAAATTATATATATATATATATATATATATATATATATATATATATATATATATATATATATATATATATATATATATATATATACATAGTACTTTAACATATCATTTTGTAACGGAAACATCGTTGTATTGTAAATGCGTACAATTCATTAATTAATTACTGTTCCTTATGTATGTTCCATGTGTTATTTTGGACGGAATGTTTAAACGCATGAAAAATGCTAGAATTAAAAGATATCAAAAGCATGTTTTGGTTTGTCTTTTTGCATTGAAACGATATATGTCCAATCATATGACCTTTCGATTAGGCAATGTAGCATAATGGTTCACACGCGTGTTTGGCGGAGAGGAATTATGTATATATGTAATACGTATGCCTTCTAAAGGTGTCATATACTATAATTAACTATTATGACCATTAAAAGAAATAAAAGAAAGTGACTACATAAGTGGGATATGTATGCACGAAGAGATGTATGTATGTATGTATGTATGTATGTATGTATGTATGTATGTATGTATGTATGTATGTATGGATGGATGGATGGATGGATGGATGGATGGATGGATGGATGGATTGGATGGATGGATGGATGGATGGATGGATGGATGGATGTATGTATGTATGTATGTATGTATGTATGTATGTATGTATGTATGTATGTATAATTTGGTGTAAGGGACAAAGATGACGTGCACGCAATTATAATAATATATAATTCACAATTTTTGAGGCCCTGCTGCGAAACATATTTTGCCCATCCTACTCAAAGGAATAAACTTAGCTTAGTTCATACTTATTATTACATTGTTGTGGACAGTAAACATTAGTCTGAATTGTAATTAAATTGATAATTTAAAACATCATTCGTTTCCTTTCGTTTTGTATCTTGTTTTAGTCTGCTGTGTCGTTGTGGCTGAGTAAAATGCACACTCGGCATCCCTTTCCATTCCATCCTCTTTTCATACGGGCGTCTTGCAATGAAAATCTCTTTCCATTCTAATAAGGAGTGCGAGAATGATCGTGATACAAAATAGCTGAGTGATCTTAATGTGGGTTCGAATATCACAAGAATAAAGACAACACATTGGTTATCTAGACTTTCGATAGGGTGATTTTAATAGCAGCGGCGTCACTTGAAAGGATTTTACCGTCCATAGATTTAGTATCGATGGATTTTAAATGTTTTTAAATCAAGTACAATTAAGTTGTATACCTTTTATTATTTTAGATGGCATGGAAACGACTCACGGAATTTATAAACCATTTAGTGATCAATAATGTTTTAACAGTTTGATGAAACTTTAGATTTGACTGGATTTCAGAAGTTTCATATGTAAAAGCCACGCAACAGAGACTATGTGGCTATTATAATTTTTTTGGGAGGGTGATCTCTACATTGATCTTCGCAGAACATTTTGGAGAAGCCCTCCTGCCCTACTATTTGTTTTTATTTGTGTATGCTTTAGATTGTGCAACTTGATTTATTTTGTTATTTTTTAGTTCATATTATTGTTATCTTTCTTGTTGCTATATATATATATATATATGTATTCATTATTATTATAAATTATAAGTATATATTTCGAATCATTCTTCTAAACATTCATCCTGGTATAAGCATTCTTCAATCATTTTTGGTCTTCTTCCCTTCTTTTCTTCCCCCTTCTTTATTCTCTTTCATGAATGAATATTTGCTCTTATGTCATATATTCTGTTGTTTAAGTTTCCTCTGATTCTAGTTTCTCATTTTCCCTAGATTTCTTGTCCATTTCCTTTATATTTGTTTGTAGTCTCTATGGGATTTTGCTATTATCCTTCAAAATATGTTGTCTTCTCTTGGTTGTTGTTGTAGTGGTGCTGATTTCTGTATCTCCTTGACATTCCCGTTGTTTTTTTCTCCAAGTTGTATTAATGATACTTTTCTCTGTATCCTCATATCCTGTTCTTTTAGACTTTTGGTTTCCATCAAGGTATTCGCATTTGGATGTGTATTATTCCCTATTTTAGTCTTTTGCTGCTCAGCTTCTCTTCTATTTTCTTTATGATAATCCTTTTGTTTTTGAAGCTGATTCTGTATCTGCATGGGTCTTTGCTTTCCCGTTGCTGTTTGCTGTTTTTGGAGTTGTGTATCTGAATTTTCTATGTTTGTGGGATCTGCCGTTTCCTCTGCGTTTTGGGGGCATTTGTGTGGTTTCGCCCCATATCTCCGCACCTATTTCATGTCCTATGGTAAATACATCCTTTGTACCATGCCTTTGTTACAACAAACATGTAAGTAAACTTCTCCTTTTATTTTCTGAACCTAGTTGTTTCAATTTCTAGTATTCGAGTTCCGTCAGAAATTGAGAAACCTGAAACTGTTCCGAGTCTTGATTAACCCATTCAATCTCAAATTTTTCTTCAAACCATTTTACTGTGTCCTCTTTAGGTATCTCTATTGGTGTGTCCGACAAGTGTAGTTCTAATGTCTGTAGTTTTATCTTTTTTAGCATTGGTTCTGCCTTCTTTACTATCACTTTCTCTCCGCTTATAATTATTTCTCCGTATGGTAATGCTGGTATGTTGCCTCGTGGTTTTATGACATAACCTTTAAACCCATGTGTGTTGATTGAATATATTTTTTCCTGTATGTCTGGGTCTGTGATTTTTAGTGCTATCACTACTGTTGACACTACGGGTATATTTCCTCTTTGTATCCCCTGAATATCCACAAATTGTCTTCCTTCTTGAAATTGCATTCAATATAGGATCTTTCGTCTGTCTTTATTGTGCGTATTTTGTAATATTTATGTAGGTCCTTCGTAACTTTACGTGCCTTGGCCATTTTTTGTCGCTTTTTCCCTTGTTTTTTCTTAGTAATTCTCGCTTATGAAGTTCAAGATATCTTTTCAGCCTTTACTGCATTGTATATATTCTTTTGTATCCTTTTGTATCTCAGCGATTCATATTACATTGTTGAATCTAGACTGGTTGGTAATAGCTTTTTTGGCACATTTACTCCCACTTGCTTGTTTACGTGGCATTATACTATTATAAGACTTGACTGGTTTCAGAAGTTTCATATGTGACTGTCGCGCAAAAGAATTTGGTTGACTATTGTAAAACCACATAATGATCAGACGACTGGCACACAAACCACACAACACACTTTCGTTCATGATAGAGACATTTCTTCATCATATAGCAGAATGCTGAGTTACGGAGCGGCTAGCGTACTGGACTGGCGAATTGAAGGGCACGGGTCCGAATAGAATTGCTCTTTTTTTTAAATTTTAAATAACCTAAAGTTTGGTTTCAAACTGTTTTGTGTTTCTTTTTCACTCAATCGTTCGAAGTTCCAAACCAATATTAAGACTAACTGGTTAGCAAATAAATAATTCAATAACCAAAATATTGTTTCCACAATTTTAAGTTTGATAAGGTTAGCAGATATTTGGTGGAACAATCTGATTATAGCCCATACGATTTATAATGTAGCCACAAGCATATATAATATAACACGCCAAAGGGGTTTCTTTAAGAAGCAATGTCGACTCTAGCGTGAATAAAACTAGAAGTCATGTTTCACCTGATTTCAAAGGCTTCCATACAAATACTGTTGTAAACACGAAAGTTTAACGCGTCGGAACAAACAATAATTTTAGTCAATTAATACACGACAACACGTCTCACAACTTACCAAGTGCCTGTCAACAACATAACTTCATGGTTTCTCATCATTAAATTTCAGTAACTTACCACCAGTATGTCACGCCATGTAACTATATAACTCAAGCACCTAATAGAGCGAAATAATTTTACTATGCCACCTTAGTCCAATCAAATCATGATTCTAAGCAAATTTCACCTGTAACTCTTTACCACATTTGCGAGCAACAGTAAACGGCGCCACCAGAAAACGGACCAGACCGTTCTCAATTGTGTAATTTACCAGTCTCCAATCATAACTACTGCATAAAGAGGCAATCAATCGATTCAGACCATTAATTGGAAATATTGAGCACCAGGGACACTTATTGAATTCACTTAAAGCAAACCATATTATCATTAAATATCAGAAACAATTCACTCCTTCACATTTGCTCCTGATAATTGTCTAATTATTCAGTTTGAGGACTAGATCACCAGCTCCGTCTTCCGGCAATCACATATTTAATCACAAAAATCTAAGAAATCCTTAAACTGAAAAGTTATAAACAAATTGCGCATACACCAAGTTTAGTAAAATACATTTACTCTTTATGCATATTAAAGCTACGTTAAACAAGCAAAAATCCCGGAAGCAATCGGACATTGCAAGTAAATACGAACAATTTTATTTCTTAAACTCTGGAACTTCTTTTCAATACTTATAACCTGCAAGTAAAGAATAATTACTGGTTCTTTATGACGAGTGTTGGTTATATCCTCAAAAGCCTGCATTAGCATATTAAAAATCGTCATTTCTTCAACCATCTTCCTTCTGCTTTCATCATGTGCCATCATCCATCACGCCTTTTTATCTTTTGGTATAATCCACTGTGTAATTAACGAGTCACCAATCACAACTACTGCACACGGACGCACACAATCAATTCATACAATTATATTTAATTGGGAGAACTGAGTGACAGGGACATTCATGGTGTTCTGACTTGAATCATGTTTACGTCAAAGAGTTTTTCAACCCATAACCATCTTGCCTTTTTTGCAGCCCCGTTTGTATCCCCTTCATTGCACAGCTTGTTTGCAAGTTAAACTAGAAACTTTAATTCTAAATCATGATTCCTTTTGACAAATAATTATTTACAGATACATTATTGATGTATGTTACAAATTTACTATCACACAAAAGTATGTAACCAGAGATCGATAAGGAGGAAACGTGTTAATAAGACACGAAGCTGTCTCGAAAATCTTTGATATCAAGTTAGAGGGAATTCACTAACCATCAACCGGAAATATAACTAAGATCTCTCTCTCTCTCTCTCTCTCTCTCTCTCTCTCTCTCTCTCTCTCTCTCTCTCTCTCTCTCTCTCTCTCACACACACACACACACACACACACACACACACACACGCACGCACGCATACACACACACATATTTCATTTACATTAGTATGATTAATTTCGGCCTTGTGCAGTAGTATCTTATTACTGTCGTCTCAAACAATCAAGCGTCTCAATATGCCGTCATTTGTTACTCATAAGACTTTTATCTTTTGGACGTATATGGATTTTAAACTGTTTGTAAAACTAAACAAATAATTGTTGAAAAAAAACATGTCTTACAGTGGAAATACACCCAATAAACGTTCTTACGTTATGTTTTAACTGGAATGGAATCAAATGAAAAACTTTACTAATGAAAACTTATCGCTGAAATCGAGTGCGTAAATATAATCAGAAGGAAATACTGTTAATACCTCTTTAAGCATAATCAATGCAAATGAAAACGTTTTCTTTGTTTGAACAAATATTAAAGTGTTTCGTTATCGATTCAGGTTTGGCATTTTACGTACCGAAACAGTAAGCACTAAAACTCTCCGTTGAACCCAATTTGTAAAGGATATGGCTGCTGCAGTTCTTCACCCGTATTGTACTTTCTATATCACAATCAGAGAAGTACCCAATGGTGCACACGGTTCGTTCGACATCTCCTTCATTTTCGGTAGGGATATCACCTATAATATAGATTGTAAATCACGTCCACTAAAAACCTACAACATACTGACTGATTAATTAGTTTTGGATAAATTCAGGAAGACAAGCGGGTATCAGTGATATCGATCATATTTGATAGCATATTGATATATATATATATATATATATATATATATATATATATATATATATATATATATATATATATATATAATTGTGCGAACACGTACTGTACATTTCTTTGTGTAGGTATACACATGACACCTAGAACAGGTTTTGTACTTTTTCAAAAAATAACTTATTTATAGTTCTTTTCCATTATTTGCTCTCTAATAGGCATGCACATGTTGTCACTGCTATTCTGGATTTGATGGTCAAATTTAACAATAAAAAATATTTGAATGAACAACGAAATTTAAATCTGATAGCGTATTGAAAAAACGGAAATACCTTTCATCCAAATCGGGTAAAAGGTTCCACATTGGTATAGAAAAACTCCGCTGCTGTTAGTTGGCATCCTTCTGTCTCCTACATTATACCAATCTTCCACCAGGTTTGCATCGCTAAGATACGGTTCATTTACGCTATTTATATAGTTCCTCCCCCGTCGTTCCAGATCTGGTAGTGTTTTGTAATATCCACTGCAGTTTTGCCCTGTAAGTTGAAAGAGATTTCATTTAACATTTTAAATTGACGAATCTTATTAAAACTGAATGACTGTCCACATCAAAGATTATTCAACATTACACCTGCACCAGCGGCTTGTGTTATTTAATCTAATAAGGGTTAATCTTCTGTGATGATCTTTTTCATATATGTTTAACGTTGTTTAAAGATTCATAGCAAACGTGACATTTTGGACATCTTCGAAATGGCAAAACCTGAAATCACTTTTGGTATCATTGGTACTATAATATACTACATTTTGAAAGGACACATTTTATGGACAATTTAGTTCTTAAGCGCATTGAAAATAAAATATTGCATGGAGATCGCTATCACATATTCTTAAAAGCATTAAAAATAAAATATTGTATGGAGATCGATATCAAATATTCTTAAAAGCATTAACAATAAAATATTGTATGGAGATCGATATCACATTTTATCTAGAATCACATTAAGCTGGAAAGAAAATAATCTCAATAAGTACATAAAGCCCATTTTACAAAATAACAGTTTCGATAGATTTTACGAACTTTCAATAATTAATTTAGTAGCTTTATATTAGCAATAATATTAAAGGTTTGACATTACCGTTAAAATGAATGGTATAATTAGATCAACAGCTATATACTAATACCTATTAGATCTTCCTGATAATTCTGGCAATAAGGTATACTTACTAGCCAACGATTCTGGTCCATTTGAATGAAACTTGAAATCGAATTTTCATAATGCAATTTTATATTAGTGATAGCATTGGAGATGCAATTGACGCTTACTACTTTAAATTATTACCGTTTCCGAAGTGTAAAATAATAGCGAATACAGCAAGCACCTTTTCCATCGTTACTGAATAACTTCAAAGTGATGAATCTGTAAGAAACAAAAACATGTATTGAGGGCAACATAAGTATTCAAATTATGCAACAGGTTTTTTAGCCTTTTCTAAATTTGGTTACAAAATCAGGAATTTGAAGCAAAGTCAACAAAAACCATATCTTTTCGGGAATATTAGAATTATTAGTAACTTCATTTTAAAACGTAAAATGTGAAAGCAAATTGTCACGTAATTTTTTGTAATCTAAATATGTCATTACCAACACATATTTAATGAAGAAAATACACGTATACTACTTTCATTGATTCATGCAAGCCAAGTGAAAATGTTATAATGTATGCTTACCATACGCTCATTTGCTAAAAACGTCTGGGTTTGACTTATTCCAAACACATATCTATCGCTGGTTGTTTGGAGAAGAACCAAATATAGTCTGTTATCGTATGGTATATATTATAACCAAATGCGTAACTACTCGATAATGATTTGCTAAAAAAAAATGACCAATTGCCTTCTCGTGTTGACTGAAAGACTTTGAAATTCTACTTCCTTGCTAAATATAAATTATTTTAAGCGCGTTATGTTAAGAAGATAGGTGTGTTTATAATTAGCTGTACCTAGAAAAGCTTATGCCAAGAACTATATTTCCAAGAACGAAAATCCTTTAATATTCTAGAATTTAAGAGTTATTTATAGATAATAGAATAATAAAAGTGCATGTAGTAGTTGTTGTAGTAGTTGTAGTTGTTGTTTGTAGTTGTTGTAGTAGTGGCAGTAATATTAGTAGTAGAGGTAGTGGAGGCAGTAATATCAGTAGTAGAGGTAGTAATGGCAGTAATATCAGTAGTAGAGGTATTATTGGCATTAATATCAGTAGTACAGGTAGTAATGGCAGTAATATCAGTAGTAGAGGTAGTAGTGGCAGTAATATCAGTAGTAGTGGTAGTAGTGACAGTAATATTAGTAGTAGAGGTAGTGGAGGCAGTAATATTAGTAGTAGAGGTAGTGGAGGCAGTAATATCAGTAGCAGAGGTAGTAGTGCCATTAATATCAGTAGTAGAGGTAGTAATGGCAGTAATATCAGTAGTAGAGGTAGTAGTGGCAGAAATATCAGTAGTAGAGGTAGTAGTGACAGTAATATTAGTAGTAGAGGTAGTGGAGGCAGTAATATTAGTAGTAGAGGTAGTAGTGGCAGTAATATTAGTAGTAGAGGTAGTAGTGGCAGTAATATTAGTAGTAGAGGTAGAGGATGCAATAATATCAGTAGTAGAGGTAGTAGTGGCAGTAATATCAGTAGTAGAGGTAGTAGTGGCAGTAATATTAGTAGTAGAGGTAGTGGAGGCAGTAATATTAGTAGTAGAGGTAGAGGAGGCAATAATATCAGTAGTAGAGGTAGTAGTGGTAGTAATATCAGTAGTAGAGGTAGTAGTGGCAGTAATATCAGTAGTAGAGGTAGTGGAGGCAGTAATATCAGTAGTAGAGGTAGTGGAGGCAGTAATATTAGTGGTAGAGGTAGTGGAGGCTGTAACATCAATAGTAATAAGAGCCGTAGTAGTGGAAGTATTAGTGATATTAATAGTTGGCGGTTTGTAAAAATTCATTTTAGTAGGAGATGTTGAAGTAGTAGTAGTAGTTGTTGTTGTTGTTGTTGTTGTTGTTGTTGTTGTTGTTGTTGTTGTAATGGTATTATTATTATTATTATTATTATTATTATTATTATTATTATTATTATTTGTATTATTACTAGTAGTAGTTTTTGCAGAAGTAGTTGCGGTAGTGGAACTAGTAGTAGTAATGATAGTGGTTGTGGAAGTAGTGGTCGTAGTATTAGTAGTAGTAGCGGCAGTATTAGTAGTAATAGTAGTAGTAGTAATAGTAGCAATATTATTAGAGGCAGTAATAGTAGTAGTTGTAATAGTGGTTGTGATAGTAGTGGTCGTAGTATTACTAGTAGTAGCGGCAGTAGTAGTAGTAGTAGTAGTAGTAGTAGTAGTAGTAGTAGTAGTAATAATAATAGTAGTAATATTATTAGAGGCAGTAATAGTAGTAGTAGCGGCAGTAGTAGTAGTAATAGTCGTAGTAGTAGTAGCAATAGTCATAGCAGTAATGGTAGTGGTTGTGGCAGTAGTGGTGGTATTAGTGGTAGTACTAGTGGTGGTGGTAGTAGTAATATTATTAGAGGCAGTAATAGTAGTAGTAGCGGTAGTGGAGGCAGAAATAGTAGTAATACTAGCAGTACTAGTAGTAGTCGTAGTAGTGGGGGGTAGTAGTGATAGTAATCGTTTTGATATAATTATTTACAGTCGTAGTGGAAGTAGGAGTAGCAGGAACACATACATAGTTGTACAGTTGGAAGTATTAGTATTAGCAGTACATACTAGTAGCGGCAGGTCAAGTGGTAGCATTAGCAATTGTATTAGTAGCAGTAATACATATAATGAAATTTAAATGTTATAGCAATAAAATCAAAATGAGGGTAAATGGAATTGGTGCTGTCACTAACTCGAATACTTAAGTTTTAATTGGACCTAAGGAAATCCAAACAATGTATCCTACGGATTTACCGTTCCTTTCTTGTTTTGTTATTTTCGTTGTTGTTTTTTATCTTCATGTTGTCAGAATGTGTGCATTAAGCAATTCGCAAAGCCCAATAACAGTGCATGGTATACAATAATAGCAATAATTTGGTAAGACAGTCTTTCACTTGCCATGCTGTCAAATATATGCTTTCAGTTATTCAAACAGATTTTGTTTTCTTCATAAATCTTTATTTATCGGCTTAGATCGACATCTTATGCTCTTAAATGTAGCAGACAGTTTACATTACGGTTCAAAATTAAAAATGTGTCATACTTTTGTTTGCACAAGACTATGGCGGCAACAAGTCGTACTGGCGTTCATTGTTAATGTGTGATCGTGGATATTAGTTACCGAATAACACACAACTTAACGAAACCTTTAATAGCAAAACCAACTGTACCGCATCATCGCTCAAAGTCAAATCCAAAATTTCAGGACCATGAGCGATGTTTTTTCTTATAGACAAATAAATATAACTGCCTTCTGCGAAATATTTACATGGTGAAATGATGACGTGTATAGGTTATAAATCTACCTTTCATCAAATACTTCCTTGTCAAATGTAATGATATCAGGAGTGAAATCGTTAATAATTGTAGACCTTTCGAAAATAATATAGTTCTAACACCAGTCTCAGTACTTACTGTCCGTCCATTGGTTTGTCTATCTTCATAAATCGAAAATTTGACCTTTCTCTCATAAATTTGAATTTTACTTTACGGACATGCTGGATTATAGATACATACATACATACATACATACACACACACATTCATACATACATACATACATACATACATACATACATACATACATACATACATACATACATACATACATACATACATACATACATACATACATACACATTCATGTATACATACATAATACATACATACACACTACATACATACATACATACATACATACATACATACATACATACATACATACATACATACATACATACATACATACATACATAAATACATACATACATACATACATACATACATACATACATACATACATACATACATACATACATACATACATACGTACATACATAATACATACATAGACACTACATACATACATACATACATACATACATACATACATACATACATACATACATACATACATACATACATACATACTTGCATGGTTGCATACATACATACATACATACATACATACATACATACATACATACATACATACATACATACATACATACATACATACATACATACATTCATACATACATACATACATCATACATACATACTTGCATGGTTGCATATATGCATACATGCATGCATACATACATACATACATACATACATACATACATACATACATACATACACATTCATGGATACATACATAATACATACATACATACATACATACATACATACATACATACATACATACATACATACATACATACATACATACACACACACACACACACACACACACACATACATACATACATACATACATACATACATACATACATACATACATACATACATACATACATACATACATACATACATACATACATACATGCATGCATGCATACATACATACATACATACATACACATTCATGGATACATACATAATACATACATACATACATACATACATACATACATACATACATACATACATACATACATACATACATACATACATACATACATACACATTCATGGATACATACATAATACATACATACCTACATACATACCTACATACATACATACATACATACATACATACATACATACATACATACATACATACATACATACATACATACATACTTACATACTTACATACATACATACATACATACATACATACATACATACATACATACATACATACATACATCTATGTTATGGCCTCTCTCTGAAATAGTGAAACTATATATCATGCCTGTTGGAAAAGTTATGATATGTAAACTCTGTGGAAAAGAGACTGACGACAGAGCGAAACATCTTATCTTAGGTTGTGAAAAGCTCCTTGAAGAACGAAACGTCTTCTTTGAGAGGGTGATTGACACTTTAGAGGTGAGAGACGGGGTTAATTTATTTAATCAAGAAGACGATATACTATTGGAGACACTGGTAACGGCAAAAAGCATAACCTCATTTTACAATAAAATGCATGCCCTACTCTCAACCAACATGTCATAACATAACAGCAATAATAAGTAGTTAATCTAGATAATTAAATAAATTAATTTAAAAAAAACAAACCAAAACAAATATTCTGCTGTTGTCAAATTCCGCAATTTTGATGTATTACAGATCACGGAGATATAATGCTCTCTGGCTCATATAATATACGAGTGTCACCTTTTGCTATCTTTATTCCTTTAAGAAGGATTTCATGCTGTTCCTCATATATATGTATAAATGTGTGTATATGTGTGTATATATGTATGTGTAAATATGTGTTTGGGTGTGTAAATATATATGTATGTATATGTGTGCACATTTACATGTATGTGTGTGTGTGTGTGTGTGTGTGTGTGTATGTATGTATGCATAAACATATATGTCATGTAGAAAGAACTACATTGATAATTATACTGGTATACGTTTCCAATTTGTTTCATTTATATTCTTTTGTGTTTTATTTCATGATTTTGTATTATCCTGAATTTGATTAATCTGATGCAATCTCTATTGAAGAGAAAATAAAGTCAGTCAGTCAGTCAGTCAGTCAGTCAGTCACATTCATGGATACATACATAATACATACATACATACATACATACATACACACACACACACACACACACACACGCACGCACGCACGCACGCACGCACGCACGCACGCACGCACGCACGCACACACACACACACACACACACACACACACACATACATACATACATACATACATACATACATACATACATACATACATACATACATACATACATACATGCATGCATGTACGTACATACATACATACAGACAGAGATACAAACATACGTACACACAATACATACATAAATATTTGCATGGATAGCATACATCATACATACATATTTGCATGGTTGCATACATACATACATACATACATACATACATACATACATACATACATACATACATACATACATACATACATACATACATTCATACATACATACATCATACATACATACTTGCATGGTTGCATATATGCATACATGCATACATACATACATACATACATACATACATACATACATACACCATCCTTTGAACATTTCAGATCATCATCCTGTAAAAATAGAGTTGGTCATTCCTCTTGCATATAATATAATCATGGCTGACAAGCATATAATTCCCTCCATAAATTGGAAGAAAGCATCGGCAGAACAAATAAATAGGTATAAGGAAGCAACACTCAATGAATTTTTAGCGCAACTGCATAAGGCAGAACTAGTGACAAATGTCGATATTGATGGTATTATTCAAGACACGGTAAAGATTTTACATGACGCAGCTTCTAGGTTTCTGCCCATAAAAAGGTTTTGCCCATACGCTAACCCTTATTGGAAATTACTAAACGTAAAAAAGTTTCATACAGAAATGAGGCTGAAACGTAAGGGTATGGATCTCTGATGGTAGGCCAAGAGGATGGGAATTTCAGTCGTACGCGAACTATAAGAAAGCGAAGAAATGTTTTGGAAAAGAGTTACTGAGAGCAAAAGAAATGTATGACAGAGAACAGTTCAGTGAGCTTGAAAAGGTTGCAGAGCTTGATATTTCTACTTTCTATAAGTTTATACGGAATAAAAGACATAAACGTGGTTACATATACGAAATTGAATCTAACGGAAAAATTGTACGTGACCACGACTCTATAAGAGACTTATGGGCAAATCATTTTTCCATTTTATCACTACCTGACAATTCCTATTTGTACGATAAGAATCATTACCAGATGGTCTTAGCAGAGGTTAAAAAACAGAGTATAGAAACCCATTCCCACTTTGATGAAGTTCTTGACAAAATTCCCACTAGAGAAGAAATCAGTAGTGCAATTAGTTCTCTCAGTAAAAATAAGGCATGTGGTCACGACGGTATTGTTGCCGAGCATTTACTGTTTGCGGACACTCAAAGCAGTGTACAGTTACTTGAAACTGTCTTCAAAAAAGTGTACGAGGCCGAGGAGTACCCATGCCATTTTAAACAAAGTTTAGTAATACCAATATTTAAAGGAGGGGGAAAAAGCAAATTAGATATGAATAACTACCGTGATATAACTATAGTTCCAGTGCTTCAGAAAATCCTAGAGCAAATTATATATAATAGACTACTTATATTTTCTAAGCACATTAATTTTCCAAATCCAATGCAACAAGGTTTTAGGAATAATTGTGGCAGTATCACTGCAGCGTTTTGTATCAAAGAATCTATATGCTACTATATGGATAAAGATACTCCTGTCTATGCAACATTTCTTGATAATGCTAAGGCATTCAATACAGTCTGGCACAATGGTTTTTTTTTACAAGCTGTACAAACTTGGCATTAAAGGGAAGACGTGGCGCATCATGAAAGACTCGTTTAAGGGAGTAACTAGTTCTGTTTTATTTGCAGGCAAATTGTCTAAATATTTCAATATTAAGCAGGGTGTAGGGCAGGGTCGTATCTTGTCCGCTTGGTTCTTTCTCGTTATGATAGACGATTTAATCACTGATTTAGATCACACTTTGCGAGGCCTAAATCTTGTCGATCTCCACATGCCGTGTGTCTTATTAGCGGATGACACAACTGTAATGGCTAATTCGCATCATTCGATGCAGCATCTGCTCGATACAATCTCTAATTATGCGAAAAGGTGGAGATTGAAATATAATGCAGATAAAAGTTGTAGCATCCTCTTTACAAACAAAAGAAGAAATGATGTCCCTTCTTTTCTATTCGACAAATCGCCAATTCCAGTAGTCAAAAGTAAGAAATATGCCGGCATACCTCTAACGTACAACTTTAAACCTAACGATGCGATAAAAGAAGCATGCGATAAAGGTAAAAACTTATTAAACTCTTTTTATTTTATTGGTATCAGAGACGGAGGAATGAACCCTTTAACAAGTATGAAAATCTGGAAAAGAATCATTCTACCTTCAGTCCTATATGGATGTGAATTATGGTCGAATATGACAAACACCAATATAGAAGAACTTGAGCTATGTCAGAGATATGCAGCGAGACGTATGCAAGCTTTCGATAAATATTCGCCCATAGAGGCAACGCGTAGTACCTTAGGACTCTGGTCAATGGGAGCATACATTGATAAGATGAAATTGTACTTTTTCAACCGGCTGTGTAGGGGCGATTGGACTCTTATCTGGAAAAAGATTTTCATTTTGCGTTTATGTCAGTACTTGACCAACCCAATTAGACAGACGGGGTTTATAGCAGATATTGACAAAATATTCAAGAAATATGGTATGGGAAGTGTTCTCTTAGACTATGCAGTAAGAGTACAAACCGAAGGTAAACTTGTTTGGAATCGGAATATTATTGATAATATTCAAAACATCGAAAAATCTACCTGGAATACAGATATTGAACTAAGGAGCGATTTAATTCACTTCAGAAACATTCATTTGGACTTAAAACCAAGCAGTATATGGTTTCTTGGACGTAAATTTCCATCTATGTTATGGCCTCTCTCTGAAATAGTGAAATTATATATCATGCCTGTTGGAAAAGTTATGATATGTAAACTCTGTGGAAAAGAGACTGACGACAGAGCGAAACATCTTATCTTAGGTTGTGAAAAGCTCCTTGAAGAACGAAACGTCTTCTTTGAGAAGGTGATTGACACTTTAGAGGTGAGAGACGGGGTTAATTTATTTAATCAAGAAGACGATATACTATTGGAGACACTTCTTGGAAGCAGAGTAGATTGCTTGTTGTCTATCGACGATGATGTGTGGGATAAACTCATGTTGGTAACGGCAAAAGCATAACCTCATTTTACTATAAAATGCATGCCCTACTCTCAACCAACATGTCATAATATAACAGCAATAATAAGTAGTTAATCTAGATAAATAAATTAATTAATTTAAAACAAAACAAACATAAACAAATATTCTGCTGTTGTCAAATTCCTCAATTTTGATGTATTACAGATCACGGAGATATAATGCTCTCTGGCTCATATAATATACGAGTGTCACCTTTTGCTATCTTTATTCCTTTGAGAAGGATTTCATGCTGTTCATCATATATATGTATAAATGTGTGTATATGTGTGTATATATGTATGTGTAAATATGTGTTTGGGTGTGTAAATATATATGTATGTATATGTGTGTACATTTATATGTTTGTGTGTGTATGTGTATGTATGTATGCATAAACATATATGTCATGTAGAAAGAACTACATTGATAATTACACTGGTATACGTTTCCAGTTTGTTTCATTTATATTCTTTTGTGTTGTATTTCATGATTTTGTATTATCCTGAATTTGATTAATCTGATGTAATCTCTATTGAAGAGGAAATAAAGTCAGTCAGTCAGTCAGTCAGTCAGTCATACATACATACATACATACATACATACATACATACATACATACATACATACATACATTCATACATACATACATACAAACATACATACATACATACATACATACATACATACATACATACATACATACATACATACATACATACATACATACATACATACATACATACATACATACCTATACGCACACACGCATGTATGCATGCATGCATTCATTCGTTCGTTGTGTGTGTGTGTGTGTGTGTGTGTGTGTGTGTGTAAACATATATGTCATGTAGAAAGAACTACATTGATAATTACACTGGTATACGTTTCCAATTTGTTTCATTTATATTCTTTTGTGTTGTATTTCATGATTTTGTATTATCCTGAATTTGATTAATCTGATGTAATCTCTATTGAACAGGAAATAAAGTCAGTCAGTCAGTCACCCATACATACATACATACGTACGTACGTACGTACGTACTTACATACATACATACATACATACATACATACATACATACATACATACATACATACATACATACATACGTACGTACGTACGTACGTACGTACGTACGTACGTACGTACGTACGTACATACATACATACATACAGACAGACAGACAGACAGACAGACAGACAGACAGACAGACAGACAGACAGACAGAGATACAAACATACGTACATACAATACATACATAAATATTTGCATGGATAGCATACATCATACATACATATTGGCATGGTTGCATACATACATACATACATACATACATACATACATACATACATACATACATACATACATACATACATACATACATACATACATACATTCATACATACATACATACATCATACATACATACTTGCATGGTTGCATATATGCATACATGCATACATACATACATACATACATGCATACATACATACATACATACATACATACATACATACATACATACATACATACATACATACATACATACATACATACATACATACATACAGACAAAGATACAAACATACGTACATACAATACATACATAAATATTTGCATGGATAGCATACATCATGCATACATATTTGCATGGTTGCATACATACATACATACATACATACATACATACATACATACATACATACATTCATACATTCATACATACATACATACATCATACATACATGCTTGCATGGTTACATACATACATACATACATACATACATACATACATACATACATACATACATACATACATACATACATACATACATACATACATACATACCTACATACATACATACAGACAGAGATACAAACATACGTACATACAATACATACATAAATATTTGCATGGATAGCATACATCATACATACATATTTGCATGGTTGCATACATACATACATACATACATACATACATACATACATACATACATACATACATACATACATACATACATACATACATACATACATACTTACATACATACATACATACATACATACATACATACATACATACATACATACATACATACATACATACATACATACATACATACATACATACATACATACATACATACATACATACATACATATGTATGTATTTTGTAAACTGCAGATATCTGCAGTATGTAATTTTTGTAATTTAAGTTTGAGTAATCAGAATGTTCATTATTGAATATATAGTTCTGACTAATTTCCTAACAATTAGAGGCGATTGAGTGATATA
The DNA here is from genome assembly GCA_029339505.1 of Unio delphinus. Taxonomy (NCBI): domain Eukaryota; kingdom Metazoa; phylum Mollusca; class Bivalvia; order Unionida; family Unionidae; genus Unio; species Unio delphinus. Next base: position 2,519,621 of record JAQISU010000111.1, on the reverse strand, counting down.
TGAAACTAGGAGGATTTGTTATAATTTTGTGTTTTGGTTATAATTTGGGAGATTTTCATTAGAAAAGTACCAAAATGCTTTATCAGTAGGATATTATAGATGATGTGAACTATGAACATGGATGACGATCTAGAAATAGATGAGCGGTACAGTGGTGATGAAAAGTCAGATTTAGAAGAAGACTTGATAGCAACTCAGACTGAGAAAAATATATACCTTCAAATAGATTCTAAATTTGGAACTTTGGACAGAGATGATTTCAAAAAGAAGATGTGTTTGGAATTGGATGAGCAGAATTTAAAAGATATCAGACTATCACTACATGACCTGGCTAAATTGGAAAACAGTAATTATCCTGTGACTTGTATAGTTGAGAGGACAGTAAGATGTGATAGTGCGCCTCTAGAGGAGAGATTAGCTGAGGATATATTTATTCTATACCATTTGTTAGCAGGAGATAACAATTTATCTGAAGTGAAAAGCCTCGCGTCGAGAAAGAAACCACGCACGGGTATACATGATAGTAGTACATATGGGAGCCAAGTATCTAAAAGAAAAGGATCTAACAAACAGTCACAGCGATCAGAATCAGAACCAGAACAGGTGATGCAGAACTCCGAACGCAATTCAGTATCATCTCTTTTAAATGATAAAATTGACAGTTCCGTAACAATAGAGAATTTATACAAGATAATAGATCTAAAACATTTTATACAAAGCAGTATTCAACAAATGAAAGATGACATCAGAAATGAATTGAAAACTGAGCTTGACAAGATACGTAAAGAACTGCACAATAGAGATGTTGACGTTACTAGACTACAATCGGAATTAAAAAGATGCAAAGAGGAAGAAAATAAGTTATCTAAAGACAATCTGGCCTTGAGAATATCACTCAGGGAGAAGAATAACCAGTTTGAAAGTATTAAAGGTCACCAACTGTTTTTACATCAACTGCTCGAAGATAGAGTATGTGATAAGGATAAAGAAAATGTAAGCACGAAATGCGATGCACAGACTCAAATAACACTAGCTGATATAGTGCGTATGGTCAAACCTTCAAGTGAAACACAAACAGCAAATATGGTGAATGTGAGAACTGCTCTAAATCTTGATCGTACAAAACGACGGAAGTATTTATCGGACCAAACGGAATATACGGCGAAGAACAAAGGCGGTCTCTTGAAATCCACTGATTCAAGGGAAGGAGTGGTTCTGACTCCGTCCACAATACCCAGTACCCCAACTGAAGAATTGACGGTAATTGAAGATAATGGAGAACGTGGTTATCATCATGATCAGAAATACTCAGTACGGGAAAATGCAAGATACATCAACAGGGAAAGAAGATCACTTTCAAAAAAAATTCAGCCACCTCATCAAAAGACTTGGATAAAGGAAGCAAAACAATCGATGTCATCACAACTAACAGAAACTGCAGACCTCAAAAAAGAGTGAGGAACTCTTATGAACGTCGAGTTCTAATGTCCAGGATACCGGTTGACAGAACGAGAGAGGAGATGAGAACTTGTATAAAAAAGCACGCCAGAAACAAAGGAATAGAAATAATTGACTCTCAGATCTTAAAGCACTGGCGTGTAAGAGGAGGAAAGGACACTTTTACTGCTTTAGTCACGGTAGATGACTTAGACTTTGAGAAGGTTTTAGAGAAAGGTTTTTGGCCAGATTTTGTATGGGCAAGAGAATGGTATGAGAATTACGGTGATAAGGACGCCAAGAGGTTCAGGTGGAACTATATAAAGGGGTAGTAAGTCGCATATATATGCATAAATTATGGTCAACTACTTTATAGTCATTGTACTACTTGTGTTGAAAATCTATTTTTTAAGTCAACAAATGTCTAGTCATATATTTCGTCTGATGACATGGAACGTAAAAGGAGCCATGTATGGTGCACCATATTTGTACTCTTTGCTAAATGAGGTAGATATTGCAGTGCTTACTGAGCACTGGCTTCTTCCGGAGCAACTCAACTTTCTAGACAATTTAATCCACAGTTTAAATCTTTCTCACGCTCTGACAATAGGTTAAAAGTGAATTTTGAAGAAAGGATAAGACATACAGGGTTTGGGGGAATAGCAATCCTATATAGGAAGTCACTCTGCGTTAATCCTTTGTTGAGCGTCGGCAGTGATAGAGTCTTAGGGATAGAAGTGATATGTAATGATAAATTGAAATATTTTGTATTCGGAGCACTTTTGCCATCAACTAATTTTCCTATTGCAAGTTACTATGAAACAATGGAAGAATTAAAGGACCAGTTTGATATGTTCTGTAAAGAAGGCATTCCCATACTCGCGGGTGATTTCAATGGCCAGTTAAGTTCACTGCTTAGCTTCAAAACGAACTGTCTAAGAACAAACGCTAGAGGTGCTATTCTAGAAAAGTTTCTGACCGATAGGCACTTAATATCCGTTAATAGTCAATCTATTTGTGAAGGACCTGACTTTACATTTTTCTCAATCGATGGTAAATCCAAATCGTTGATAGACCATATACTATTGCAAAAAGACAAATTCGATTTAGTGGTTAAGGCCGAAATAATTGATGACCATCCTTTGAACATTTCAGATCATCATCCTGTAAAAATAGAGTTGGTCATTCCTCTTGCATATAATATAATCGTGGCTGACAAGCATATAATTCCCTCCATAAATTGGAAGAAAGCATCGGCAGAACAAATAAATAGGTATAAGGAAGCAACACGCAATGAATTTTTAGCGCAACTGCATAAGGCAGAACTAGTGACAAATGTCGATATTGATAGTATTATTCAAGACACGGTAAAGATTTTACATGACGCAGCTTCTAGGTTTCTGCCCATAAAAAGTTTTTGCCCATACGCTAACCCTTATTGGAAATTACTAAACGTAAAAAAAGTTTCATACAGAAATGAGGCTGAAACGTAGGGTATGGATCTCTGATGGTAGGCCAAGAGGATGGGAATTTCAGTCATACGCTAACTATAAGAAAGCGAAGAAATGTTTTGGAAAAGAGTTACTGAGAGCAAAAGAATTGTATGACAGAGAACAGTTCAGTGAGCTTGAAAAGGCTGCAGAGCTCGATATTTCTACTTTCTATAAGTTTATACGGAATAAAAGACATAAACTTGATTACATATACGAAATTGAATCTAACGGAAAAATTGTACGTGACCACGACTCTATAAGAGACTTATGGGCAAATCATTTTTCCAATTTGTCACTACCTGACTATACCTATTTGTACGATAAGAATCATTACCAGATGGTCTTAGCAGAGGTTAAAAAACAGAGTATAGAAACCCATTCCCACTTTGATGAAGTTCTTGACAAAATTCCCACTAGAGAAGAAATCTGTAGTACAATTAGTTCTCTCAGTAAAAATAAGGCATGTGGTCACGACGGTATTGTTGCCGAGCATTTACTGTTTGCGGACACTCAAAGGAGTGTACAGTTACTTGAAACTGTCTTCAAAAAAGTGTACGAGGCCGAGGAGTACCCATGCCATTTTAAACAAGGTTTAGTAATACCAATATTTAAAGGAGGGGGAAAAAGCAAATTAGATATGAATAACTACCGTGGTATAACTATAGTTCCAGTGCTTCAGAAAATCCTAGAGCAAATTATATATAATAGACTACTTATATTTTCTAAGCACATTAATTTTCCAAATCCAATGCAACAAGGTTTTAGGAATAATTGTGGCAGTATCACTGCAGCGTTTTGTATCAAAGAACCTATATGCTACTATATGGATAAAGATACTCCTGTCTATGCAACATTTCTTGATAATGCTAAGGCATTCAATACAGTCTGGCACAATGGTTTTTTTTACAAGCTGTACAAACTTGGCATTAAAGGGAAGACGTGGCGCATCATGAAAGACTCGTTTAAGGGAGTAACTAGTTCTGTTTTATTTGCTGGCAAATTGTCCAAATATTTCAATATTAAGCAGGGTGTAGGGCAGGGTCGTATCTTGTCCGCTTGGTTCTTTCTCGTTATGATAGACGATTTGATCACTGATTTAGATCACACTTTGCGAGGCCTAAATCTTGTCGATCTCCACCTGCCGTGTGTCTTATTAGCGGATGACACAACTGTAATGGCTAATTCGCATCATTCGATGCAGTATCTGCTCGATACAATCTCTAATTATGCGAAAAGGTGGAGATTGAAATATAACGCAGATAAAAGTTGCAGCATCTTCTTTACAAACAAAAGAAGAAATGATATCCCTTCTTTTCTATTCGACAAATCGCCAATTCCAGTAGTCAAAAGTAAGAAATATGCCGGCATACCTCTAACGTACAACTTTAAACCTAACGATGCGATAAAAGAAGCATGCGATAAAGGTAAACACTTATTAAACTCTTTTTATTTTATTGGTATCAGAGACGGAGGAATGAACCCTCTAACAAGTATGAAAATCTGGAAACGAATCATTCTACCTTCAGTCCTATATGGATGTGAATTATGGTCGAATATGACAAACACCAATATAGAAGAACTTGAGCTATGTTAGAGATATGCAGCGCGACGTATGCAAGCTTTCGATAAATTTTCGCCCATAGAGGCAACGCGTAGTACCTTAGGACTCTGGTCAATGGAAGCATACATTGATAAGATGAAATTGTGCTTTTTCAACCGGCTGTGTATTGGCGATTGGACTCTTATCTGGAAAAAGATTTTCATTTTGCGTTTATGTCAGTACTTGACCAACCCAATTAGACAGACGGGGTTTATAGCAGATATTGACAAAATATTCAAGAAATATGGTATGGGAAGTGTTCTCTTAGACTATGCAGTAAGAGTACAAACCGAAGGTAAACTTGTTTGGAATCGGAATATTATTGATAATATTCAAAACATCGAAGAATCTACCTGGAATACAGATATTGAGCAAAGGAGCGATTTAATTCACTTCAGAAACATTCATTTGGACTTAAAACCAAGCAGTATATGGTTTCTTGGACGTAAATTTCCATCTATGTTATGGCCTCTCTCTGAAATAGTGAAATTATATATCATGCCTGTTGGAAAAGTTATGATATGTAAACTCTGTGGAAAAGAGACTGACGACAGAGCGAAACATCTTATCTTAGGTTGTGAAAAGCTCCTTGAAGAACGAAACGTCTTCTTTGAGTGAGTGATTGACACTTTAGAGGTGAGAGACGGGGTTAATTTATTTAATCAAGAAGACGATATACTATTGGAGACACTTCTTGGAAGCAGAGTAGATTGCTTGTTGTCTATCGACGATGATGTGTGGGATAAACTCATGTTGGTAACGGCAAAAAGCATAACCTCATTTTACAATAAATTGCATGCCCTACTCTCAACCAACATGTCATAACATAACAGCAATAATAAGTAGTTAATCTAGATAAATAAATTAATTAATTTAAAAAAAACAAAAACAAAAACAAATATTCTGCTGTTGTCAAATTCCGCAATTTTGATGTATTACAGATCACGGAGATATAATGCTCTCTGGCTCATATAATATACGAGTATCACCTTTTGCTATCTTTATTCCTTTGAGAAGGATTTCATGCTGTTCCTCATATATATGTATAAATGTGTGTATATGTGTGTATATATGTATGTGTAAATATGTGTTTGGGTGTGAAAATATATATGTATGTATATGTGTGCACATTTACATGTATGTGTGTGTGTGTGTGTGTGTGTGTGTGTGTGTGTGTGTGTGTGTATGCATAAACATATATGTCATGTAGAAAGAACTAAATTGATAATTATACTGGTATACGTTTCCAATTTGTTTCATTTATATTCTTTTGTGTTGTATTTCATGATTTTGTATTATCCTGAATTTGATTAATCTGATGTAATCTCTATTGAAGAGAAAATAAAGTCAGTCAGTCAGTCAGTCAGTGAGTCAGTCACATTCATGGATACATACATAATACATACATACATACATACATACATACATACATACATACATACATACATACATACATACATACATACATACATACATACATACATGCATACATACATACATACACACACACATACACACACACATACATACATACATGCATGCATGCATGCATACATACATACATACATACATACATACATACATACATACATACATACATACATACATACATACATACATACATATATACACCCATACATACATACATACGTACGTACGTACGTACATACATAATACATACATACATAATACATACATACATACATACATACATACATACATACATACATACATACATACATACATGCATGCATGCATGCATGCATACATACATACATACAGACAGAGATACAAACATACGTACATACAATACATACATAAATATTTGCATGGATAGCATACATCATACATACATATTTGCATGGTTGCATACATACATACATACATACATACATACATACATACATACATACACACACACGCGCACGCATGCATTCATTCATTCATTGTAACTCCTAATCTGCATTATATTTGCAACATCGTTTATTATTGTTGCAAATTTTAATTTGCCTGTCGTACTGGCTTTCATTGTTAATGTGTAATCGTGGATATTAGTTACCGGATAACACACAACTGTATGTTTGTTGTATGACAGATCACGGAGATATAATCATCTCTGGCTCATATAATATAAGTGGGTCACCTTTCGCTTTTTCCATTTAAGAATGGTTTCATGTTGTTCCATATATATATATGTATACATGTGTGTATGTGTGTATATGTGTGTGTATGTGTTTATATATGTATATGTGTATGTATGCTTAAGCACATACTTATCCGTTTTCACGAATTTTGTTTTTGTTCTTTGCTTTTTTTTTTTAAAAAAAAAACTTTTTCTGTAGTATTACATGATTTTGTGTTATCCTGAATTTGATTAATTTGATGTAATCTCTGTTGAAGAGGAAATAAAGTCGGTAAGTCAGTCATACATACATACATACATACATACATACATACATACATACATACATACATACATACATACATACATACATACATGTACGCACGCACGCACGCATGCATGCATGCATGCATGCATTGATTCATTCATTCGTTGTTTTTCCTAATTTGCATATTTGCAACATCGCTTATTATTGTTGCAACTTTTAATTTGCCTGTCGTAGTGGCTTTCATTGTTAATGTGTGATCGTGGATATTAGTTACCGGATAACACACAACTGAACGAACCCTTTTATTGCAAAACCAACTGTAACGCATCATCGCTCACAGTCAAATACAAAATTTCAGGCCCATGAGCGATTTCTTTTTTTAGACAAAATAAACACAACTGCCTTCTGCGAAAAATTTACATGGTGTAATGATGACGTGTATTGATTATAATTCTACGTTTTTCAAATAGTCTTTGTGAAATGTAATGATAAGGCGTGAAATCGATAAATAATTGTAGACCTTTCGAAAATAATACAGCTCTGATCCCTGTTTCAGTGCATACTGTCATTCCATTGGTTTGTCTGTCTTTAGAAATGGATAATTTGACGCTTATCTCATATTTTTGAATTTTCCTTTACGGACACGTTGGATTCTAGATACATACATATATACATTCATTCATACATACATACATACATACATACATACATACATACATACATACATACATACATACATACATACATACATACATACTTACATGCATGCATGCATGCATGCATCCATCCATCCATCCATCCATCCATCCATCCATCCATCCATCCATCCATACATACATACATACATACATACATACATACATACATACATACATACATACATAAATTTATACATACGTACGTACGTACTTACGTACGTGCATGCATGCATGCATGCATACATACATACATGCATGCATGGATGCATGCATGCATGCATGCATGCATGCATACATACATACATACATACATACATACATACATACATACATACATACATACATACATACATACATACATACATACATACATACATACATACATACATACATACATACATACATATTGCTCATCTGATGGCAAACGCTTGTCTTTGATTGACTACATTTTGATACCCTCCTCCAAAATAAATTTAGTTCATAGTGCTAATATTGAAGATGATCATCATCTCAATTTATCTGATCATTTACCTGCACGAGTAGAGTTGTTAGTTCCTGAGGAACTCCTGGTATTAACATTTTCCAGATATCCAGTTACAATTAACTGGCAAATGGTTTCTTCAGAACAACAGGAGAGGTACAGAAATGAAATAAATGAGCACCTAAACTCAATGGAGTTATTTGTAAATAGTATTTCGGATGTACAAAACACCCTTGTTACTGTCGCGACTGTTTTACGCAACACAGCTGATAAAATGCTTCCCAAAAATACATTCCTCCCACAATTAAAACCTTACTGGAAATTTTTTAATGTGGCTTAACTGCATAAAGAGATGAGAAGAAAACGATTGTTATGGATAAAAGATGAACGGCCACGTGGGACACAATTTATAACGTATGCAGAATACAAAAATGCCAAAAGAAATTTCAGAAACCAATTAAACAAGGCAAAATACCATTACGAACAAGAACAATTAAATGAGCTGGAAAAAGCTGCAGAACTGGATGTAGGGAAATTCTACAGAATAGTAAGGCTGCATAAGAAGGGGCAGAGACAAAATATTTCTGAACTAAAATTGGAAGGAGAAATAATACGGGACCTTGATTTAATTCGTGACGCGTGGTGCCAACATTTTAAAATGTTAAGTACTGAAATACCAGATATTAATTTCAACGAATCGTTTGCAGCTGAAATTAGAAACAAAATGAAACATATTGTGGATTCAAATATTGATGACGGAGCTGATAAGGATATGTGTGAAACCATACTACCGAAAGACATTGAAGATACTGTAAGAGACCTGAAGAAACATAAATCATGTGGACATGACAACATATGTGCAGAGCATTTAATGTTTGCCTGTCAGTCCATTAGTTATATTTTGTGCAAAATATACAATAGCATAATTTCCTTGGAAACGTACCCTGATTGCTTCAAACTTGTACATGTTATACCTATCTTTAAAGGCGGGAAAAAAGATAGGCTAGATATGAACAACTATAGAGATTTCTCAATCGTTCCAGTATTTCAAAAAGTTTTTGAAAAAATATTGCTGAAAAGGCTAATTCTTTACAGCGATAAAATTGGTTTCCCTCACCCATTACAACAAGTATTTCGAAGCGAATGCAGTGGCATTACTGCAGCCTTCATTATAAAAGAAGGAATAGCCCATCATTTGGAAGGCCAATCAAAAGTGTATGCTGCATTCCTGGACAATGTGAAGGCCTTTAATACGGCGTGGCATGATGGCCTCTTTTATATGCTATTCCATCTCGGAATCAACGGAAAACTATGAAGATTAATTAGAAATTCATTTCAAGAAGTTAGGGCTCATGTTCTGCTCAACGGACATCATTCGAAACCATACGCTGTCAATCAAGGAGTAGGTCAAGGAAGAACGCTATCGGCATGGCTATTCTTAGTCATGATAAATGACCTAATATCCTTGCTGGATTCTACAAAATATGGAATACAAGTTGGCACTCTGAGTATCCCCTGTGTTTTACTTGCAGATGACACGTCCTTGCTATCTTCGTCATTTAATGGTATGTGTGTTTTACTTCGTAACCTCAATGACTATGCATCGAAGTGGAGACTGCGGAACAATGCTGATAAAAGCAATATTGTCATATTTTCGAAGAAGAAAATCACACAGAAATATATGTTCATGCTTGGAGACAAATTGATCCCTATAGTTTCTTCTAGAACCTACGCTGGGGTTACTCTCTCCGCAGATCTTTCCAACACTGCTGCAGTAAAAAATGCTTGTGATAAAGGAAGGTCAGTATTCTATTCCATTGTTGGGACTGACGTTGGAAAGGGTGGAATGAATCCAATTAATAGTGCTACAATATGGTCAAAAATACTACTACCTGCAATGACATATGGATGTGAATTGTGGTCCAGCTTGAGCCAGTCACAGGTATACGATCTTGAAGTATGTCAAAGAAAAGAGGCAAGAAGAATTATAGGTCTCGATCAGCGCTCTCGTACAGAATCAACAATTAACAGTCTTGGACTGTGGACCATTGAGGGTTATGTGGATAAAATCAAACTTGGCTTCTTCAATAAAATCTGCAGAGCTAAAGGTTCATTTGTATGGAAAATTATATTCTACTGAAGAATCCTTGATTTCTTGATACATGAGAGCGAGAGCGTTGGTTTTGTTAAAGATATATATCGTGTTCTTTTGAAATACCAGTTTGGTGGGTTTTTCCACCTATACGTGAACACTCTATATTTTACCCCGAAATCGGCATGGAGGAGGAATATTGAAATGGCAGTTCACTACTGCGAAGAATCATTGTGGAGATCTAAGCTTGAAATGAGACCTGAACTTTTACATTATGCAAGTGTCCATACTAATCTTCAACCACTTGCAGTTTGGAAACTTGGTAAATGTGTTCCAAAGAAAACTTAGAAGTTCGCTAACATTGCTTATTTAACTATGTGTCCCATTACAATAGAGAAGGAAAATAATTGTAAACTCTGCAAGAGATTGATTGTAGACAGAGCCAAGCATATGTATTATTCTGCAACGCCCTAAATGACGAGCGTAACACTATGTTTCAAAAAATAATAGATGCCATCGACATCCTAGACTCCCACTGGCTTTTATGTCAGGACAATGACACCCTACTTCATATCCTTTTGGGCAAGAGAGTGGACATCTTTGATTCTATGGATGATCAATCATGGCAGACATTCATGTGTGTGGTGGCTGATGGAATAGACACAATTTACCGAAGAGCAAATGAACTAGAAAATTATATCCCATAATATGCTTATTCAGTAAATTAAGGAAATGGACCCAATTCATATATATCTAATAAATAACTCACATGTGTTCTAAGTGAATGAGAACATGATAATCAATTTAAATCGTTTTAGTTGAATGTAAATAATTCCAATTCCATTATTTCACCTCTCTTAATCGATGTTGCTTATATAACTCGTTTGCAATGAGTTCTCTCACGCATATGTTTTGATATTACGTTCTCTTTGCTTTTGTTGCAATATAATGTACTGTAAGTAATTTAATCACAAACTATGTTCATAACATTTTTTGGTATTTCGAAATATTAACTGAATGAAATCTCTTCTGAAGAGGAAATAAAGAAAGTCAGTCAGTCAGTCAGTCATACATACATACATACATACATACATACATACATACATACATACATACATACATACATACATACATACATACACAAACACACGCACGCATGCATTCATTCATTCATTGTAACTCCTAATCTGCATTATATTTGCAACATCGTTTATTATTGTTGAAAATTTTAATTTGCCTGTCGTACTGGATTTCATTGTTAATGTGTAATCGTGGATATTAGTTACCGGAAAACACACAATTGATCGAACCCTTTTATTGCAAAACCAACTGTAACGCATCATCGCTCACAGTCAAATCCAAAATTTCAGGACCATGAGCGATGTTTTTTTAGACAAAATAAACATAACTGCCTTCTGCGAAAAATTTACATGGTGTAATGATGACGTGTATTGATTATAATTCTACGTTTTTCAAATAGTCCTTTTCAAATGTAATGATAAGGCGTGAAATCGATAAATAATTGTAGACCTTTCGAAAATAATATAGCTCTAAACCCTGTCTCAGTGCATACTGTCCGTCCATTGGTTTGTCTGTCTTTATAAATTGATAATTTGACGCTTATCTCATATAATTGAATTTCCCTTTACGGACACGTTGGATTATAGATACACACACACACACACACACATACACACATACACACATACATACATACATACATATACGCATTCATTCGTTGTCCTAATCTGCATAATATCTGCAACATCGTTTATTATTGTTGAAACTTTTAATTGGCCTGATATATGTAATATCGTTTAGTATCTTTTAATTGGCCTGATATATGTAATACCGTTTAGTATCTTTGTATCCTCTAACTGTAATAATATCTATATCATCATTTTCATTGTTGTATCTCCTCATTGGCATACTATATGTATCGTCGTTAGTATCTTTGGACTCTTTCTTAGCATGATATCTGTATCTGCGTTTAGTATTGTTGTAAGTACTAACTGGCACAATAGCTATAATCGTTTAGTGTTAGTTGTAACTCCTGTCGTCTAAAAACATTATTGTATATGCACTGTCATACAAATGGTTGTTGTACAGATCTACACTCTTTTGCTTTCAACGAAATGAGTGTAAAAAGCAACTCACGGAAATTATTTTTTTTCCTTTTCATTTCCATTTGCATTGCTTGCTTGTTTGTATGTTATATTCCATTGTATATTTCATGTTCTCCTTTCTAGAGCTATGTCGTCTTTCATTATATGTAACGTTAACTTTAGCAGAGTATATTTACAAAAGTTGGGGGTGGGTCAAATGACTTTATAAATGTATTATCTTTGATACGAACACCAACAGATCAATGTTATGGTCATTTTCCAGCGAAATTATGGTCATCACTAATGTATAACATATATAGAGATACTTTAAGAAAACAGTTTAGATGGGGAGGGTCTGCGTACATACACCACAATGTAACAAGATCTATAAACTATCATTCTCTGAAACTGCAGTAAGTTAATTTTTTTTACGAAATAATTACTTCGAAAGAGGCTTCTATACATTTTTAATGTGGCAAATCCCAATCAAAACGAGAACGTTATATTTTGAAAAAGGCATGTCCTTCCAATACATTAATTTAATTTTGTTGTTGTTGTTTGATTAGGATTGCTAACTTAACTTTAAAAATATTTCGTCATATCGATTTCTGCAGTGTTGCAGTTTATAGTGATGTCTAGCACTGTGACATCATGCCACAGACATGTAGCATCATGTTCCACCCAGTCACCTTATCCTGACACCAGGCCGACCAGTCCTAATACTAACCTCTTAATGCTGAACGCCAAACAAGGCAGCTGTTAGTACCATTTTGTAAGTCTTTGGTATGACTAAGCCGGGGATCGAACCCACGACCTCCCGCCTCCGCGGCGGACTCTCTAACCACTAGGCTACCGGAGCGGTTAGTTTATTTCTAACGTGAAACGTGAAAGATGATCAAAGTGTTGTCTGTTCACACAGACTGCACTCTTTTGATGTAAAGATACGGTGGGGAAGCGTCTCGCTCAACCATTTCTTCCATATTTATTTGATGACTTCACACTGTTGAGCCATACTGAATTTTATCGTTGCTATCCAATCATGAAATTCGCCACTGAACAAGTAAAAAGCATACAAGAATATTTTTATGTTGCGCATCAGTACAAATCACATACTGAGACAAAGCCAACTGTATCGTATTAAGAAAAGTGGAGTGAATTTTTTTTGTGCTATAGTAATGATCTTACTGTTTCTACCATTCCATCCCTCAAAGACAGAAAAAGCTGTAGCAATTGATATTGTGTAGAGCTATGGGTTGTACGATAGCCAGTAAAAGAGAGTTAATGGTTTTAGGATAGCCAATCAAAGACAGCTATGGGTGGTAGGATAACCAATCAAAGAGAGATAATGGTTTCTATGATAGCCAATCAAAGACAGCTATGGGTGGTAGGTTAGCCAATCAAAGACAGCTATGTGTTTAGGATGACCAATATAAGGCTATTTAAATATTTAGCCAAAATAGACATACTTTGACTGATTCAGCAATACCTTTTGTACTTAGTATATAGTAGTATATGAACACTGGACCAAATGTAGCCAAAACATTTCAAAAAGATGTCGAATGCGCATATAATAATAGTGTGTTTAATGAACCTGGCGCTTGCATTACTTGTGATAGGTAAACACCTTATATTCTTGTCAGCATTACTAATTATGAGGTAAATACCCTGTTTGACTGAAGATAATAATTCAGTTCCCTTAGTAAACTTATACAAACATCATGGTTTTAAATATTCAATAAATTTACAGTTAGGGAGGTTTCATTGTCAAACCTGTATTTGTCAGGGACTTCTTTTCAATTTTACAGGAGGAGGAGGACATGACAGATATGATATTTTGAGTATATATAGGCTACTCAAATTTTACATCACGTGTAAATTCAGGAAGGGGTTGCAATTGATACCCCCTCTCGTTTTCCCCAAATGACATCCCTGATATTTGTCAGTATAGATGCATCCTAGATGAGAAAATGATATGAACCGGGGCGTTGTATGGACCTTCATTTGTTTGACACAAGTGCTCTCAATTCCGCACCAAAGAGTCAGGTGCTAATTTTAGTAACGAGTGTTCCAAACTCACGACTGTTAATTACAACTAGAACAAGTTGTCGAAATGTTCTTTACTAACATATATCTTCCATTATCAACCAATCCTTGCCAGACAAACCCATATATGCTCTATTTTATCTTTACTCATTTACAACCTGTTTCTCATTGCTCCATACATATAGTACCATGGCTTACTTTCCTAAATTGGTTTACGTGTTTAGTAGCTCGAGATGGGGATAAGAGGATAAAATGTTTCCGATTGACATGAAGCCAAGCAGTTCCCACCTTAATTTCGAGGTGTTGTTTACTGTGTCTTTTAGTGCGAAATACTCATGGCAGGGACCTATATTAATTTATTTTGAGATACCGTGTATTGTTGTTGTGAAAGCAATTTGATGGAGGGGAACATGTACGATTATTATGAAATGCGGTTAACAGCTGCCCTTTGACTGACTCGGTGGGAGGGAATCGCAAGTACTAACGTTCGGCTACAATGGGCTTAGTTGTAAATTATGCAAATGTAAAAAAAGGCGAAGCCATACTGAAGTGAAATTATAACTGCATTATTTGTTGTCATTGTCTTTTTCGACGAAACTTGTTGTCTTGAGGTCCATGGAAATGGGGAAATGAAGGGACTTCCAGCCAAATTCACGCAGATGTTTGATTCGCTCGATAGAGAGACCCAAATATGTAGAAATATTAACTTAATTTCAGCGTCACTGTGACTCTAGCATAGTTCATCTTCAACACCGAGGAACGTATTTTACTTCTGTAACAAATCTAGCTTTCAGGGTACACGAGGTCTTTGATAACTTTTAAATTGGAGAAATGCATCAATGTTACTAAAGGGATGGTATGGTTTTCTCCATTCATCCACGTTCTAAACAAAAATGTACTCAAGTTGTGTCTCCATTTCAAACATCTAACAAGTCGAACATATTAACACTGTTCTTTAGTGTATACACATAGGAAACATAAACTTAACCTACATAATTGCAAAGAACAATTATGTCTTTCATCAAATATGGCCCAATGAAACTTTTATGATTAACTTTGTGGGATGATTGTTCTCATAAACTCTTGTTCATACTAGTTTTCGAATCCCGGAATAAGAGAGAGAGAGAGAGAGAGAGAGAGAGAGAGAGAGAGAGAGAGAGAGAGAGAGAGAGAGAGAGAGAAGAATATGCTCATTAAAAGAGGTGTCGCTACGATGATGAGACACAGTTACGCCTGGTAAATGAAGTACATGTAATAAGAAAGAAAAGTCTTTCTAGCTTCAAAAGGAAGAGACTTTATTTAAATAATCATCACACAGATATTACTACATTCTAGAAATTTATCTATAAACTTTATATTCAAAATACATAAACATACATATAACAGTACATTTTCCTTTCAAGTGGGCCAACTTCATTCATTTGTATAATTTCCGCATCTTAGAATATAATACAAATAGTTAAATCTCTATCAATTACATAATAGTCAAAGAGTATAAAATGTAATAGCTGCAATTAATGCAACAATCATTTTGAAGAAATGTATTATACTCATATTAAAATAAAATATTGATTTGGAATATATTACTATATATTATTCTTTATTACCTAAATAATATGTAATTTCCGCATTGAATCTAAACATGAAGTTGGTAGCGAATTCGTCTTTCACAATAAAAATTACCATAAATATAAATAAATATGAATTCTTTAAAACAATTAAACTTCCATTATATTATGAAATCAAATAGAAGAATTCAGTAAACAATGTTGCAAACATATGAGCATTACCGTTAAAATCTCAAACAATATAAAGTGATTATTCCTTAAAGGAGTTTACGAACATAGACAGTTCTTACCTGTAATGTGAGAGGCGAGTCTTTCTAGCTTCAGAATGAAGGAACTGACTTGTGCGATCTGCACCTCTTTTTATATGTAATCTGGGCGCAACCACATGAACAAATATGACCATCCCTCGGTATACCGGTGTAGACTTCATCCTAGCTAGAAGGATGCTCTCATTTCTACTACACAAGAACGTCCATGTTGTTTTTTTTACGGCATTCAACAGAACATTTGCTTTGTTTATAATGTAGTTACTAGATTGGAATTCCACGAATGTAAATCTGTAACCTGCGGCTTGCGGAGAGTATATTTCTTGCTGAGTTAGCAAAGGTGCATATAACGTAGACTTAGACTGCCCAAAAAACGATGGATGGGCATGTGCTATTATAACATCAACTTAGACTGCCCCCCCCAAAAAAAAAAAAATCCACTGCATGGCCATGTGATCATATAACGTAGACTTAGACTGCCTACAGAACAATGAAAAGATATGTGCTCATATAGCATCGACTTAGAATGCCTAAAGAACACAGGATGGTCATGTGCTCATATAGCATCGACTTAAACTGTTTTTAAGTACATTGGATACACACGTTATCACACTAAGTAGAGTTGTATGCGGTTATTGGCTATTTACATTATACACTTAGATCCGAATTTTTGTATCGGTCGTCAGACCGGATGACATCAGTTATACTGAAATTAAAGTAGGAAATAATTAGGGCCCAAAACTGAATCAGTTTCACGTGATATAGATTTACTAACGTTTCAGTGCCAAGGGAATCAGTTTAACGTTATATAGATTTACTAACGTTTCAGTGCCAAGGGATTTTGACGATCCCTTAATTTCATTTTCTTGGGCTTGCTGAAAAGCTTAGATTGAAATATCGTAAACTCATTAGATTTATTGAAACTTTGACAACTGTTTGAGACAAAAATCCTATGAGAGATTTCTCATTTGCATTGATAATTCATTGAACAAGCATTATCTACATTTTATAACGAATAATTATGTGAAATGATGAAAATTAACACAAAACACACTCGTTTGAAATAACCATGACACAAAACACACTCGTATGAAATAATCATGACACAAAGCACACTCGTATAAAATAACCATGACACAAAACACACTCGTATGAAATAACCATGACACAAAACACACTCGTATGAAATAACCATGACACAAAACACACTCGTATGAAATAACCATGACACAAAACACACTCATATGAAATAACCATGACACAAAACACACTCGTATGAAATAACCATGACACAAAACACACTCGTATGAAATAACCATGACACAAAACAAACTCGTATGAAATAACCATGACACAAAACGCACTCGTATGAAATAACCATGACACAAAACACATTCGTATGAAATAACCATGACACAAAACGCACTCGTATGAAATAACCATGACACAAAACGCATACACATACTGGACATTGTTTATAATAGAAAGAAAGTACATACAATATGAAACATTTAATCGCCATTAATTATAATCATAACTCCATGGCAACATCACTTAATTGCCAACATAACTGCTACTGCAAGTAACATACACAAAAACTTAAATTAAAAGAAGTAAGATACACCAGTCCTCTTGTGTTAAATTAAAATCTTGCTTGTGATCCATTAAATGATATATTCAAAAATGTACGGTTCATTTTCGTTTAGGTTTTATACTAAATATTTTGGAGTAGTGTGTTGTATAAGATCAAAGGTTCATACAGTCCACAACTGTCTTAAATACAGGGTTATGATATAAATGTAGTCGAGCCGTGCTACTCTCTATTGACCGTCGCGCCAAGGAGATGTATGTATGTATGTATGTATGTATGTATGTATGTATGTATGTATGTATGTATGTATGTATGTATGTATGTGTGTGTGTGTGTGTGTGTGTGTGTGTGTGTGTGTGTGTGTGTGTGTGTGTGTAAGTATGTATGTATGTATGTATGTATGTATGTATGTATGTATGTATGTACTTACTTGTGTAGCACACTGGACTTCTCTAATAATTGATAAATACTGCTATTATACAATACGAACGTCAAACAATGGAAACATCAACCTTGAAATTAATATTATTATATAATACAAATGTTAACAAAAAAAAACATTATTATTATTATTATTATTATTATTATTATTATTATTATTATTATTATTATATAGTACGAACGTCAAAGAATGGAAACATCAACCTTGACAAAAATCTTTCATTTACAAATCGTAGCTTTATCTAAAAGCTTGAAAAATAACATAGGTCGGGTAGGAATTGAAAGCTAATGGCATTTATTATTTACCGATCATCTTTATAATCATAAATCGATTCTAGTTAATTTAAATTTGATCACTTTAAATCCATTTAATACGAATGCATTGTTGATAATAGGAAAATATACTTGAGAAGACTCGTTCAAACATAGCAGAGTGCCGCTCCCTTTATTGTTTCTTGAGATTATTTTAAAAAGTATATGAATTTGACATAAACGAAAGTCTATAGCAAAGAATAGCTAGGGTCCCCTATTGTATTCACGTTAGAAAAACACGAGGAAGAGAACAAGCTCGTTTTGAAAGACCAAATTGATCAATACATAACATTAGCGTTAATGAGAAACCTCGTTTTACAACTTATCTCGAAGCTCGTGGATATTTTTTTAATTTTTTATTATTTTATATATAGAATTTGTTTTGAATTAATATAAATAATTATGTTTACTCTATAAATAATAATGTTTACTCTATAGATAATAATTTTACTCCATAAATAATAATAATGTTTACTCTATAAATAAAAATTGTACTCTAGTACGTGTGATGTGTGACATTCGATGCATAGCAAAGATCACAAGGAGCTACTCTGCTGTAACAAACTTGAATGAAGTATATATGTTTGTTCT
The DNA here is from genome assembly GCA_029339505.1 of Unio delphinus. Lineage (NCBI taxonomy): Eukaryota > Metazoa > Mollusca > Bivalvia > Unionida > Unionidae > Unio > Unio delphinus. The sequence goes on along the minus strand of JAQISU010000111.1, from coordinate 2,500,513 downwards.
CATCTCTGTATTCTAGATTAAGTTAAATTGTCCAGTGCAAGGTTAGGATTATACCCGTTATGCAAAAGAAAGAAAACATTTATTTTTGATATTTAATCATAAAGAAATCTTATTTAGCCAACAAACAATCTACATAAATCAAAGCTATAATGTCTAGCTTCAAACGTTCATGTTTCTTTACCTAATGTTTCACCAGTTTACTCTTCGCTAATATCGTGTCTTCACATTCACAATTGTTGTCAGCTCTTTTTCGTCGACAGGGACAAAGCCAATTACTTGGTTGTAGGGTGACGGCATGTCGTTGTATGGAAACGTTCTGTATCTTTTGTGGTTCTTTCGAAACTGCCTAAAAACAAAAGGAAACTTCATAAATTTAATTTCACATTACATTGTTTGAAGATGCGTTTCCGATAAGTCACTCTGTGATACCAAAAATGAGCCAAATTGTGTCAATACGAAAAAAATTCGTTTTAAACATCAGTAAGCAATGTTCTGCCTAAAAAAAAGAAAATGTCTGGAAAAATTGTAGATGTTCGTTTAAAATATCCATATCTGTAGTGAGTATTGGACTGCGTCATATTCATTTTTGCATCAAAAAACAAAAACAAGAAAAGGGAAAGGAAACCGGACCTGCAGATGCTTCAAATGAAGAAACGTGTTAACTTCATAGAGATGTTTCCATTAAATGAACGCAACATATAAAAACTAAATGAATAAAAATGTTGCAATCATCAAAATGCTTCTCAAAGTAAATGTATCATATAAATATTGAGTTCATTCAACCAACCTGGTAAGATTTTGGCGAACGAATATCTGGTAAAATTACGAAAAAAAAATAGATTTGGAAACAATTGGAAAGTGCTCTGCCTTTTCCACAGAGCCACGAAATAAAAACATCAACTGTACTTTCTGTTCTTTCGCAACATACGTGGTGCACTTTGCCGTAGGAGAATCACCCAAATCCTTCTGCTTATTTCTACAGCTACACCGGTAGCTAATTCTCGACGGAAATGGCAGAGTGGTGTTTCAAGTGGTTTTCAACTTAAATTCAACGTCGGGGAATTACTTTCAATTTTGTTTCATGTCAAGCTATTCCTGAACTATTTTTAGTTTTTAAAAAAAAAGAAATCATTTAATCTTTAATAACGTCTCAAACTATTGTTTCGCAGCTCGTAATGTCTGCTATTCTCTCTCTCTCTCTCTCTCTCTCTCTCTCTCTCTCTCTCTCTCTCTCTCTCAAACGTTCGTCAACGCGGTCATGTTAGGGCCATCATTGATGTTAAATAGAATATAAATCTCTGTGGAAACGTCAATATTAATTTGATTTAATCAAAAATATTCATTCCTGATAGTCCAGTGATTACGGTATACACCTTTTTTTGTTAACATAAATTTTTCTGACCAAAATTATCGATTGTAATGGTCTGTTACAAGGCCGTCATGAAAATAATCTGGGTAAAAGAAATGGTGTCCAAATACCAGTAAATTTATTCCAATAGGCGGCGCTTTCATTGTGACATCTAAGCACGCATCATTCAGTCTGGTTTACAATGGTTTACGTTTCGACTGCTCTATCTGAAAAGGTGTTCGCGTACTTTAACACTGATTTTTTTCGGAGTTGCGACATAAGGGATTTTGCAATCAATGCACTTTATCCGTCTTGTCTAGATACTAATTAATTTGTTTTGTGTTCCACTACGCTATACATGCATTAATTATCATACCCTGGTTTACAGTTTAAGACATGTTGAAGTTTAACTAGAGTGTTGTTGTGAGTCTAAAAGTACCTTTAAATATGTGTATGTCTTCTCTGTCTATTTTGGGTGGTTCAATAGTTGGAAGTTTTGCTGAAGTTGTTGTTGAAGTCGTTGTAGTGAATACACTTGGATCAAAATCTGAAAGAAATTAGATAATTTAATAAAGTGCAATGCACCTATACAGTCAATATTTTTATGTAGCAACTCATAAGATAGGTGAAAGGTATCATTCCGTAAGTGACCAACAAGCGCACAAAGGTAGAATACAGTGACCCACATTTAGATTTCGACATACCTCTTGTCTAAAATACATTCTTGATTTTAATTCTCCGTTAAGAAATTAAATAAAATATCGAAAATGTAAAGGTTGGTTACAAAACAAAGGTCTTTACTGTGTGTCTTTTGTATGAAAGAGAAAAGTTTTAAAGCGTAAAGGACAAGGACCAAAATATCAGTAACCCTTCTTACCTCAATTCGAACGTATCGTACCAGCTCCTCATTAGTTTTTACGTAATAAGAATTGATTTTAATGATACAATTATAGATATAAACTTGACCTGTGTCAGACATATTTGATAGTCTGATAAGGATAAACTCAAGCGTGTTTTTTTAATCGTGATTACACTGTTGCAGTATATGTAGCTTCTTTTTCTACCTGAAACATTTTTCAGTGAATTTTATACTTATACTTGGACACATATGTGGAATTGATATCGGTTGGACCAGATTGAATAAGTTATTGAGGAATGATTGAATAGTTTAGTTCGATCTGAAATATACATTTAATATCTTTACCTCATATTTCTTTTTTCAAGCGTATGAGTAAGCGGAATACTCACCGAAGCACAATATCGCTGCTGGACGCTACTGGGAAGGTTGTCCAAGCAGTATACTGTGTATGACGAGTCACAGCGCTTTACCTTGATGCTATAGGATAATGCACACAAGCTTTCGAATGTTGCCAAGTAGGCTGTCCTGCTAACTACACCTTCTCCAATCATCGGGATCGTACCTGTGGAGAAATCAAAATGTTCGATTCGACACACACACACACACACACACACACACACACACACACACACACACACATATATATATATATATAATTTGCTACAGGTACCAATTTTATACCTACTATGACTTCCCAGAGTAGTAGGTTACAAAGTATTGAACATATTCCTTGCCCAAAATTAATAGATACATTTAACGAAGGTTTCAAAATGGAACCAAAGCATGATAATCCTTCAGTGACGACTATCATCACTGACTGCATTTAGACGTCATTGAAATACAAATATACACAAAAGGTATTCGTCAATATAATCGGAATACATATAATAATAAGAAAATTATAATAAGTTTGCATAGAAATATACATAAAGAAAATATATTGATGCTTTAACATATGGCACAAAAGTTAAAATTTGCAATGAAACGTAAAAGTCACTAAACTGCATTTGATGTCTGATTTCATTTTAAGGACCTTTCTGTATCAATAATAATTCAAAGATGTATCAAATTTCAAGGAAAAATCCTCTGTGTATGAATGGCATTTCACAATGTTTTTACATATCACTTTGTCAAAGTGACAGTGTTCTAAAACATGTCTACTACGACGGCTCTGCACAGAATGCGCGAAAATTATTCTATAAAGTCGCATCAACAGCTATATTCAGGTTCATTCGACTGTAATAATTGAAATAGGTTGCTGTAAATGCATATGCTTTATGGTTTTTTTTTGTTAAAATGAACCTTTCTTACTTGAGAAATCGGCAGATAATGGAGGGTAATCGTGGCTTTAAACAGAAAGGGAAATATAACTCAAAAGCGGGACTAGAAGCAAATTTCAGTTAGTATTTTCGTTCCAAGAAGGGAGTTAAATCGAAGTAATAGCCTTCACAAATGACGATGATATGGACACGGTGATAAGTTTAACTAAGGGATAAGTAAAGCAAATTAAAACCATTCATCCAGATTGGAATTCGCGTGCCACATCCAGAAGGCGACACATATCTTGTGGTCATGTTGAATGCGGTGATGTACCAAGTATCATGGTCCAGATCATAGAGGTCACTCCTGTCGTTAGACAGGTAATCGCAATCGGGGCATCGGTCCGACATGTACGGAAATGGTTTATTGTTTCCACCATAGCATGGGTCAAAAGTACCTGAAGCGAATACAACCAAAAATAAAGATTTCAGATGTTTCCGTAGAATCTGATATACTTATTGTTGTGTTCGTCAAAATATTGCAATGGACGACATTTCGTTGTCCGTGATGAATTCGTTTTTGGCATTATATCTGATGTAAACCATTCTAATACTAAATCATTCAACTTTGCAAATAAATTTCGATCACCATAGAAACAAGATCGAATAATATTAAAAAGATCAAAGGTAACATGATGGCTGTCAAAATAATAAACACAGGCAAGTCAATGAATGTCCACGTTCTATTCCCTTGTTATACTGTTGCATTTTGTTATATTACCTACTCTCTCTCTCTCTCTCTCTCTCTCTCTCTCTCTCTCTCTCTCTCTCTCTCTCTCTCTCTCTCTCTCTCTCTCTCTTATTCCGGGATTCGAAAACTAGTACGACCAAGACTTTATGAGAACAATCATCCCACAAAGTTTATCGTAAAAGCTTAATCGGGCCATATTTGATGAAAGACATAATTGTTCTTTGCACATATGTAGGTTAAGTTTATGTTTCCTATGTGTATACACTAAAGAACAGTGTTAATATTTTCCTTGTTAGATGTTTGAAATGGAGACACAACTTGAGTACATTTTTTTAGAACATGGATGAATGCAGAAAACCATTCTACCCCTTTAGTAACAATGATGCATTTCTCCAATTTTAAAGTTATCAAAGACCTCGTGTACCCTGAAGGCTAAATTTGTCATAGAAGTAAAATACGCTCCTCGGTGTTGAAGATAAACTTTTCTAGAGTCACAGTGACGCTGAAATTAATGATATTTCTACATATTTGGGTCTCTCTATCGAGCGAATCAAACAGCTGCGTGAATTTGGCTGGAAGTCCCTTTTTTACCCCATTTCCATAGACCTCAAGACAACAAATTTCGTCTAACAAAACACCAATGACAGCAAATAACGCAATTATAACTTCACATCAGTATGGCTTCGTCTTCATTTACATTTGCATAATTTATAACTAAGCCCATTGCAGCCGAACGTTAGTACTTGCGATTCCCTCCCACGAGTCAGTCACAGGGCGGCTGTTAACCGCAATTCATACTAATTGTACATGTTCACCTCCACCAAATTGCTTTCACAACAACAATACACGGTATCTCAAAATAAATTAATATAGGTCCCTGCCATGAGTATTTCGCACTAAAAGGCACAGTAAAGAATACCTCTAAATTAAGATGGGAACTGCTTGCATGGCTTCATGTCAATCGGAAACATTTTATCCTCTTATGAGCATCTCGAGCTACTAAACACGTAAACCAATTTAGGAATGGAAGCCATGATACTATCGGTATGGAGCAATGAGAAACAGGCTGTAAATGAGTCAAGATCAAATAGAGCATATATGGGTTTGTCTGGCAAGGATTGGTTGATAATGGAAGATATATGTTAGTAAAAGAACCTTTCGACAACTTGTTCTAGTTGTAATTAACAGTCTTGAGTTTGGAACACTCGTTACTAAAATTAGCACCTGACTCTTTGGTGCGGAATTGAGAGCACTTGTGTCAAACAAATGTAGATCCATAAAACGCCTCGGTTCATATCATTTTCTCATCTAGGATGCATCTATACTGACAAATATCAGGGATGTCATTTGGGGAAAACGGGAGGGGGTATCAATTGAACTATGTCTGACATGGAAGGATACAAATTTGCAACTGGTCTGTCACGACAGACTACTTGGTGTTTTGGTAGATAATAATCTATCATGGACTGATTATATCAAACATAGCAGTAAAAAGGTCAATTCAAGTTTATGGCTTCTCAGTAGGATAAGACATTTTCTCCCTGAAAGGCAAAAAAATTATTTTATAACAGTTACATACAACCGTATTTAGACTACTGTAATACAGTATGGGGTAATTCGAATGATAAAAACATATCAAAGTTGGAAAATCTTCAGAAAAGAGCATTTAGGCTAATATAAAACCAGAAAGAAAGCAAGGGAAATTTAGCTGGTAAGTTAAAAATATTACCTATTAAAGACCGAATATGTTTAAGAAAAGCCAAATTAATGTACAGGATATCCAATAATAGTGCTCCTGAATATTTACAATCCCTATTCCAGTATAGGCTACCTGGTAATACACCTCACCTGCGATCAATATCTACAAAACAGTATAAAATTCCCAAACCAAATAAGGAAGTATTCAAGAAAAGTTTTCAATACTCTGGAACTTTGCTCTGGAATAGTATTTCAGTTGAGATTAGAAATGCCCACTCTATTTCCATCTTCGAAACCTAATATATCCAGTGGCTTCTGAGATGCTGCTGAATTAAATAAATTCCTTGTATGAGGGTCTCAAGGTAGATTAGTTCTTAGCTAATTGTGTTACCCTCTTTAAACAAAGTCATTATTATTATTATTACCCCCTCCTGAATTTACATGTGATGTAACATTTGAGATGCCTATATATACTAAAAATAACATGTCTGTCATGTCCTCCTCCTCCTGTAAAATTGAAAAGAAGTCCCTGACAAATACAGGTTTGACAGTGAAAACCTCCCTAACTGTAAATTTATTGAATATTTAAAACCATGGTTTTTGTATACGTTTACTAAGGGAACTGAATTATTATCATCAGTCAAACAGGGTATTTACCTCATAATTAGTAATACTGACAAGAATATAAAGTGTTTACCTATCACAAGTAATTTAAGCGCCAGGTTCATTAAACACACTATTATTATATGCTCATTCGACATCTTTTTGAAATGTTTTGGATACATTTGGTCAAGTGTTCATATACTACCGAATTTCTTTTCTCTACTATAAACATCATTTTTTATGTTTTACATATTGTATTTTTCTAATTAATAAACACTTGTTTCTTAATTGAAAGCTTTAGTTTATAATCACCTGTATCACAATTAAAGACAACAAAAGTTTCGTTTTTCTTTTCCGTAGAATTGTTATCAAAACAATACAAACTGTTATTATACAAGAATACTAAATCCATCTAAGCCAATTTATATTTTATTTTACCGTCAATAAAGGTTCCTGTAACCGATAAAATAACGTCATTAAAGCTAACTAAAACATTATTGCTGCCATAAGACTCATCGGAAGCAGTATTTAGTGTTAAACATGTCATTAGAATTTTCCAATAAGCTAATTTTAAACTTATTTTGCTGTTCTTTATTCTGTTTGCATCATAGTGGATATTGCGAGTAGGTTGCGTTTTATACTATAGTTGATCCTACGACAAAGTTAAATGATACACTAAAGTTTATAGTACCAATAGGTTGAATGCTTTACTAGAATTGATAGTACGAAAACGTGAAATGCTACACTAGAGTTGATAATACGAAAAAATTGAATGCTACACTAGAGTTGATAGTACGAGTAAGTTGAACGCTACACTATAGTTGACAATATCCAAATGTTGAACATTACACTAGAGTTGATAATACGAAAACGTTGAATGCTACACTAAAGTCAATAATACGAGTAAGTTGAATGCTACATTAGAATTGATAGTACGAGTAAGTTGAATGCTACACTATAGTTGACAGTACCCAAACGTTGAATGCTACACTAGAGTCAATAGTACGAGTAAGTTGAATGCTACATTAGAGTTGATAGTACGAGTAAGTTGAATGCTACACTATAGTTGACAGTACTCAAATGTTGAATGCCACACGAGTTGATAATACAAAAAGTTGAATGCTACACTAGAATTGATAGTACGAATAAGTTGAATGCTACACTATGGTTGACAGTACCCAAACGTTGAATGCTACACTAGAGTCAATAGTACGAGGAAGTTGAATGCTACACTAGAGTCGATAGTACGAGTAAGTTGAAAGCTACACTAGAGTTGATAGTACGAGTAAGTTGAATGCTACACTATAGTTGACAGTACCCAAACGTTTAATGCTACACTAGAGTCGATAGTACGAAGAAGTTGAATGCTACACTAGGTTTGATTGTATGAAGAAGTTGAATGCTACACTAGAGTTAATAGTATGAAAAAGTTGAATGCTACACTACAATTGATAGCACAAGTATTCTTGGTTCTTAGACAGTGTAAGACAAAATCTAATTGGCACATGTCCGAAAATGTTTCCTCAGCAATACTCAAGAACGGAACACCCTTTTCAGATTAAAGTACAAAAGGAATCAGTCAAAGTATGTCTATTTTGGCTAAATCTTTAAATAGTCTTATATTGGCTATCCTACCACCCATAGCTGTCTTTGATTGGCTATCCTAAAAACAATTAGCTCTCTTTTATTGGGTAACCTACAACCCATAGATCTACACAATATCAATTGCTACAGTTTTTTCTGTCTTTAAGGGATGGAATGGTAGAAACAGTAAGATAATTACTATAGCACAATACAAAAAATTCACTCCGCTTTTCTTAATACGATACAGTTGGCTTTGTCTCAATATGTGATTTGTACTGATGCGCAACATAAAAATAGTGTTGTCTGCTTTTTACTTGTTCAGTGGCGAATTTCATGATTGGATACCAACGGTAACATTCAGTATGGCTCAACAGTGTAAAGTCATCAAATAAATATGGAAGAAATGGTTGAGCGAGACGCTTGCCAACCGTATCATTAGATCAAAAGAGTGCAGTCTGTGTGAACAGACAACACAGATCTTTCACGTTTCAAGTTAGAAATAAACTAACCGCTCCGATAGCCTAGTGGTTAGAGCGTCCGCCGCGGAGGCGGGAGGTCGTGGGTTCGATCCCCGGCCTAGTCATACCAAAGACTAACAAAAACGGTACTAACAGCTGCCTTGTTTGGCGTTCAGCATTAAGAGGTTAGTATTAAGACTGGTCCGCCTGGTGTCAGGATAAGGTGACTAGGTGGAACATCATGCTACATGTCTGCGGCATGTCACAGTGCTAGACATCACTATAAACTTCCTCACTGCAGAAATCGTAACGATATGACGAAATATTTTTAAAGTTAAGTTAAAAATCCTAATCAAACAACAACAAAATTAAATTAATGTATTGCAAGGACATGCCTATTTCAAAATATAACGTTCTCGTTTTGATCGGGATTAATGAACTTTGCCACATTGAAAACGTATAGAAGCATCTTTCGAAGTAATTATTTCGTTAACAAAATAACCTACTGCAGTTGCAGAGAATGATCGTTTATAGATCTTGTTACATATTGGTGTTCTTAAGCATACCCTCCCATCTAAAGTGTTTTTTTTTTAAAGTATCTCTATATATGTTATACATTAGTGATGACCATAACTTCGCTGGAAAATGACCATAACATTGATCTGTTGGTATTCGTATCATCATATTTATACAGTCATTTTACCCCCCCCCCCCCGTTTGTAAATATACTCCGCTAAAGTTAACGTAACATATAATGAAAGACGACATAGCCCTAGAAAGGAGAACAGGAAATACACAATGTAATATAACATACACACAAGCAAGCATTGCAAATGGAAATAAAAGGGGAAAAAAATAATTCCGAGAGTTGCTTTTTACACACATTTCGTTAAAAGTAAAGAGTGTAGATCTGTACAACAACCATTTGCATGACAGTGCATATACAATAACGTTTTAAGACGACAGGAGTTACAACAATATTAAACGATTATAGCTATTATGCCAGTTAAGAGTTGCAAAAATACTAAACGATTATAGCTATTATGCCAGTTAGGAGTTACAAAAATACCAAACGATTAAAGCTATTATGCCAGTTAGGAGTTACAACAAAACTAAACGATTATAGCTATTATGCCAGTTAGGAATCACAACAATACTAAACGATAATAGCTATTATGCCAGTTAGGAGTTACAACAATACTAAACGATTATAGCTATTATGCCAGTTAGGAGCTACAACAATACTAAACGATAGTAGCTATTATGCCAGTTAGGAGTTACAACAATACCAAACGATTATAGCTATTATGCCAGTTAGGAGTTACAACAATACTAAACGATTATAGCTATTATGCCAGTTAGGAGTTACAACAATACAAAACGATTATAGCTATTATGCCAGTTAGGAGTTACAACAATACTAAACGATTATAGCTATTATGCCAGTTAGGAGTTACAACAATACTAAACGATTATAGCTATTATGCCAGTCAGGAGTTACAACAATACTAAACGATAATAGCTATTATGCCAGTTAGGAGTTACAACAATACTAAACGATTATAGCTATTATGCCAGTTAGGAGTTACAACAATACTAAACGATTATAGCTATTATGCCAGTTAGGAGTTACAACAATACTAAACGATTATAGCTATTATGCCAGTTAGGAGTTACAACAATACTAAACGATAATAGCTATTATGCCAGATAGGAGTTACAACAATACTAAACGATTATAGCTATTATGCCAGTTAGGAGTTACAACAATACTAAACGAAAATAGCTATTATGCCAGTTAGGAGTTACAACAATACTAAACGATTATAGCTGTTATGCCAGTTAAGAGTTACAACAATACTAAACGATTATAGCTGTTATGCCAGTTAAGAGTTACAACAATACTAAACGATAATAGCTATTATGCCAGTTAGGAGTTACAACAATACTAAACGATTACAGCTATTATGCCAGTTAGGGATTACAACAATACTAGAAGATTATAGCTATTATGCCAGTTAGGAGTTACAACAAAACTAAACGATTATAGATATTATGCCAGTTAAGAGTTACAACAATACTAAACGATAATAGCTATTATGCCAGTTAGGAGTTACAACAATACTAAACGATTACAGCTATTATGCCAGTTAGGGATTACAACAATACTAGAAGATTATAGCTTTTATGCCAGTTAGGAGTTACAACAAAACTAAATGATTATAGCTATTATGCCAGTTAGGAGTTACAACAATACTAAACGATTATAGCTATTATGCCAGTTAAGAGTTACAACAAAACTAAACGATTATAGCTAGTATGCTAGTTAGTACTTACAACAATACTAAACGATTATAGCTATTATGCCAGTTAAGAGTTACAACAAAACTAAACGATTATAGCTAGTATGCTAGTTAGTACTTACAACAATACTAAACGATTATAGCTATTATGCCAGTTAGGAGTTACAACAATACTAAACGATTATAGCTAGTATGCCAGTTAAGAGTTACAACAATACTAAACGATTATAGCTATTATGCCAGTTAGGAGTTACAACAATACTAAACGATTATAGCTATTATGCCAGTTAGTACTTACAACAATACTAAACGATTACAGCTATTATGCCAGTTATTAATTATAATTAATGAGAAGTTTCTTGCATTTAATCAATGCAACACATTTCACTTTACATTTAATCGTTTGGATATACGATTAGTTTCGTGTCTTGATATTATTATAATGTCGATTGTCCAACTAGCTCAAACTTTCTTATACAATATTAGCTAGGGAAATCACACATCTGTATGAGATTCCCCCTGATTTGAAGGGAATAAGAAACCCCAGAGGCAATTGTTTAGCAGTTTTGAATACGCAAACGTTTAACGTTTTGAACGTATCTGAGCCAGCTATCTAGTGAACAAGTTACGTTTAGAAATATCTGAACCAGCTATCTAGCGAACAAGTTACGTTTAGGAGTATCTGAACCGGCTCTCGTGCAAACAAGTTATATTTTGGCGTATTTGAAGCAGCTATCGAAAGACAAGTTGTATAATAGCAAATATATATCCATCAAACTGAAAACAGCAACAAGTAAACAGAAGAAATCAAACGTGAGCTTGTTGTATAAACTCTTCAAATGTGCTACAGCTCATTACTGATTGTACGAAATTGTACCTCCTTACGAGACCTTTTTTTTGCCCCAAGTCGAGCGGTACATTACGAACTCATAGATGGAGATGGCGATGGCGATGAAGACAATATACGTGCCAGCAATGTTATTTTTTTAATTTAAACGTTTTCTCATTAAACTTACTTTGTGTACTGTTCTTGGTTGTTGATGGCAATGGTGTTGTAGATGCAGCACTTTTCGTTGTTGAAGTGTTATTGGTAGTGCCGTTACATTGCCCACAACTCTTCTTGCAGTTCACCAGCATCCAACCGGGGTTTGTATCACATTCCCGACTTGCAGCCCAGATATCGCAGTCAAAGTCATCGTATGTGTTGAAGCAACCTATTTAAGATATGTAATATTTTCATATGAAATTCGAGATGATAGATAAAACTGTGTGCATTTTGGTGAAATGTCAATAAAGGTTTAGTATGCATGAGGATTCGAAGACCTCTCAATTAACGGGATCAACGCCACGAAGTAGATTTAAAAAGGATACTAGCGTGATCATAAAGAATATTCTGTATAACCACGATCGCATGTTAATATTTTAAAACAAGTTACGGATAGGCATTGACAATGGAAACCGAATAATCCATTTATAATAATAATAATAATAATAATAATAATAATAATAATAATAATAATGATAATAATAATAATAATAATAATAACAATAATAAATTTAAATAATTAAATTTTTTTAAAACTATAATACTATTGATCAATAAAATTAAAATATTAGTTCAATATAATTACTAGAAAATAATTTAAGATTGCGTTTTATATATGAATATTTATAATTTTAATAATTTAAGTAACAATAAATTAAATTAAAATAAATATTCAATAATTATGAAATAGTTGAAAATATTTTAATAATACTAATAGTTATAGTATAAATAATAATAATAATAATAATAATAATAATAATAATAATAACCATAATAATAATAATAATGTCGAAGATGTCAATCTATTTTAAGTTAAAAAAGTTAAAAACAACGATGACTTGTTAAAGACTGATTTCCAAAACCGAGCGTTGACGCTAGTAACGTTTAGTATCGTATGTTACACAGAAGATGCTTGTTTCAAATTAATGGCGATTTCTTAGTTAAAGTCAAACAATAAACGTAATGTTGTTGGATTTTTTTGTACTACTACTAATGATAATGAGGACTTTGTTTAGCGCCTAATCTTATCAACTCTAAGCGCTTTACATCTATAATGATATGATCACAAAAAAGAACACACAAATAAAACCCACCATGAAAATAGAAAACATAAAAAATATGCTGAAAATATTTAAGGTAAGAAATATTATTATGTCTTTAAGTTTGTTCTTGCAGTCCAAAAAGGTGAGTTTTAAAAGCACTTTTGAAAGGGATCACTGTTTTTGTGTCTAATGTTAAGGGGCAATTCATTCTACATTGCTGGGCCCTGGTATGCAAAAGAATGTTGTCCATATTACATATTTTTCTTAGTGGGATTACTGAGTATACGATTGTCAAAAGAAAAGCGTAAGTATCTATAAAGGTATCCAAGTGGAAGAAGTCTCTTAGACTAAAACATTTAATGCTCGCGTAATATCCAAATACTTTTCAGCATCAGAAGAAGTGTATTCGTATTCACAAGGACTGTTTGAACCAGTTAAAATGTAAAATTATAATACCAGCTGAATGGAATCAAGATTGGTTATGTCTTCTAGTATATTCCTACCGGATAAAGAACATTTTCCACAAGATTTTTGGCAATTTGGTATCATCCATGTTGGATTCTTGCTACATTCTCCAGCACGAGCCCAGCTCTGGCATTGAAATGCGTCGTGCTTGTCTGTACAGTTTGCTGAAAAGTGGAAAATTTCATTAAAACCCGGAGTAATATGTAGTGCGATACTCAGAAAATTGGCAACGTCTTGTATCTATGACATTAAAAAAAATTAAGCAGTAGAAGAATAATTCTATATATGCCTAATTCTTTATTAAGCTTGTTTTTGGTTTATTCTTTTTCTTTTGTTTTGTTTTCCATTGTTATTTTGACACTAACTCTGGTTGAAAAGAAATCAAGAGTAGGAATATTTTCTGACAAAAATGGAGGCATTTTTTAAAATTTCCATATAATAATGTATTTCGACCTATTCTTCGAAACATTATCTTTGTAACTTCTCTCGTCATTGCATTCGTGATGACATCATTCTTTTACAATCCTATTGTAAAGATAACTGATGGAAGCTGTATCTGTCTGTCTGTCTGTCTGTATGTACGTACGTACGTACGTACGTACGTACGTACGTATGTATGTAGGTAGGTAGGTAGGTAGGTAGGTAGGTAGGTAGGTAGGTATGTATGTATGTATGTAGGTATGCATGCATGTACAACGGCACCTCAGCACGATAATGGCTCTAGAGTGACAATTAAGAAAAACCGTTCTAAATATACAGCCAGAAAATTGGTAATGTAGTGTTAATATTTAGCCTTTGTAAAAATTAATCTTCGTATGTTTGTCAGTTGTTTCTTGATATAGTTATTTTGTTCAAACTTAAAAATTATATTCTGATACTTATAAATAATACTATGTTCCATTTAAAATGATACACTACTGGTTTGATACACGTCTAATACAGCATATGCAATGTTCACTATAAAGAGGATACAAGTTGAGGTTTATGTCTAAATCATTCACATAGGAGATTACTTCCTGAAAATAGTATCATATCAGATTATCTATCGTGACGAAGTAAGTAGGCTTGAGAAAATGAATTCAAAACAGAATGGTAATATTGTTTTGTAATCAACAGACCACTGTCCGGAGCGGGGGTTGTCGTTGGTGCTTGTGTGGGTATTGGTTTGTCACATGCACGGCACGACTTCTGACAATTTGGAATCATCCACAGAGGGTTAGCCTCACATTCGCCTTGGCTCGCCCAAAGGTCACACTCGATGGGATTGTTGTGTTTGTTTTGGCAACCAGCTGTAAAAAGTCATTTAAAAATAGATATTTAATAAACGGTTTGTCACAAAGGTCAAGTGACACAGACTACAACCAATATACAGAATGACCAACTAATCAACAACGTAAAACATGTTCATTATCGAAAAAGTAGCAAAGTTCAACCTTGTTCCTGGGAGTAGAATCATTTGGTTTGTTCAGACCTTATCCTCACTCGTGTATTAAAATCGAAAAGTCATTAATTTCCTCAAGATTTGAAATATGGTTTTGTTAAAATATAAAATAAAAATACTTAATGCTATTCATTACTCGAATTTATTTAAAGGAAAAGAACAACTTTCTCACAATGGTAAACGTTTTTATATGTTAATATTATGCTCACTATGTGTGTAGCATAACCAATTAGAGACCATGTCATTATGCATGTAGTACAATGAAAATCAAAGTTATTTCTGAGATTTAAAGCAATGTTTTAAATTACAAAGGTTAAGAATAAGTTCCCTCGTAATCAATTGATCATTATTGTCCTCCGTTTAGGTGTAATGCCGATCATTGCCCTCAGCAAGGCGTTGTAAATAAAAGAACCAAAACGGAATTATGTTGCTTCAAATTATGATTTCGTCTATTGTCTACAATATTAAGCTGATTTTGTCTTTGAAATAAAAACAAAAACGCTAATTGCGAGAATGTTAACGTTGATTGCGAGGAAATTGTATATAATTACTACTAACACATGCTCGGTATAAGCATTTATAAATTACATCAATTAAGGAAATGTTCTCACGTCCTTTAGATGCCGTCATATAGATACTTCATAGAGTAACAAGTGTGAAAAACTACTGTGTTTATGATCAAAGTGAGTAAGAACAAATACAACACACTATGATGTAAAACACAACATATATAATGTAATGTCTAAATGGCTTAATGTATAAAATTACTCCGGCTCTTATGTTCCTGTTCATTGTGTGAGTATTATTGGGATAGATACCGGTAATTCTTGCAAATTGTGAGGGCATTATTTGGAACACTTACTTCCTGCTCATAGTGAGAATATTTTCTGAGACACTTCCTTCCTGCTCATTGTGAGGGTATTATTTGGGACACTTACTTCCTGCTCATTATGATATAATTAATGGGACTTACTTCCATTGTTACTGTTTACACACGTCCCACAGCAGTAGTTATTCATCCATTCTGTATTGGTCAGGCAATCACCATTTCTTGACCACTTCAGACATTTGTCACTGGGATACATTTTAGCACATGTTCCTATAAAAGTATTTAAATTTGTCCTCGTAACATTTAATAAATTTTACCTAAAATGGTTAAAATTACCATAGATAAAAAACAATTGTAAACATTATGATTTAAAAGTTTATTTGCAAAACAAATGAATGACCTGTCGTACAGACTACCTACTAAAGGTGTTATTAAAGAATGAATAACAATAAAAGAAACGCAGCAAATATTAAAGCAAACTTTATCTTGACAAATTACAAATTGGTCTTTCATGCTAAAGAATCATGAAATCGAATACATCACGGAACACGATTTGTGATGTCAACATGAAGGTGTGTAATGATTTAGATACTATGAGGTGCATTCAATATTGTCCAACAACAGGTTGAGCGTATGTATGATTAGGATTTTGTAACGTAACTTTAGCCATGTCGCTAGGATGTGTGCAGCGAGGAAGTTTATAGTGATGTCTAGCACTGGGGCATCATACCACAGACATGTATCATGATGTCCCACCCAGTCACATTATCATGACGTCATGCCGATCAGTCCTAACACTAACCTCTTAATGCTGAGCGCCAAGCGAGGCAGCTGTTAGTACCATTTTTGTAAGTCTTTGGTATGTCTTGACCGGGGATCAAACCCACAACATCCCGCTTCCGCGGCGGATGCACTAACCACTAGGACACCGGAGCGGTTACACAACAACATGTTGATGAATGTTTATAAAGATGCATTCCTTCATAACGTCTTTACCTGGCTTTCTCTTGAGACCACAAGGACCACAGGCCCTGGCACATTCTTTATTCATGAAGGCGGGATTAGCCTCACATTGGCCGTGTTGCGCCCACACAAAACATTTCCAGCTATCGCCATACGTGTTTACACCACATGTACCTATAATACAGGTAAACATGCATTGAATTGAAATACAGTATGATACAGATGTTAATATGACAATAAGGGGTATATTTTTTCATGTTTGTGTTTCGTAATCATGAACTTTGTTGCGTAATTGATTGTGAATTAGTTGACAAGGATACCAACATTCCCATCTTGGATCATTCTAAGGTGTAAAATAGTACCTGTCACTGCAAAGTACAAAGTAGCATATTCCAGTTTAAAAACATTCCTCAGTGCAAAGATGTACCTATTCATCTTACAGTAATCCACTGAGCAAAGTAGTACCTACCATTACTACAACATTTCACATTGTAAAGTAGTACCAGATCTATTGCTTATGTTTTCATCGAGGAAAGGTAAGCTTCTATTACATCGTTTCATAGTATCGTATCAATATTACAAACAATCTTCAGTGGAAACGGCTAATAGAGGAGTCTGCCAGGTGACTATATTATTCTACAGGTGTATTATGGACTGTTTTAATCAATAAAAAAAACAACCTGGACAGCCTGACACCTCTGACGTCAATTTCCTCACTTCTCTTGCATTTTGTCACTAACACAATACTTCCCAAGCAATTTGCTCTTACGATGTCAGTTTACTCTTTTTTTCCCGTTATTTTCTTAGTGTCCGTCATTTATCATCGCATAGTACTCCCCTAGAACTTGACACATTTAATGTTGGATTTCTGTTTCCTTCATTTTCTAAATAAATTTAAACTCATGTGCTTTTCTAATCAAGGTATACAGTTCTATATTGCAACGTCATTACTACTAACGGATTATAAAATCTTGAAGGCACTGAGCTTCATATTAAAATGGATATTTGTACAAAATATATGGGTCGGAGCAATTATGTCATATCCATCTGCTAATAAGAATAATTACATATTAAAATAATGCAGTGACTAACTCCTAGTAATAGTAATTACATATTAGACTAATAGAATTGCTAACTCCTAGTAAGAGAAGCAATACTTTCTGACAAAAATGGAGGCATTTTTTTTAATTTCAATATAATAATGTATTTCTACCTATTCTTAGAAACATTATCTTTGTAACTTCTCTCGTCATTGCATTCGTGATGACATCATTCTTTTACACTCCTATTTTAAAAATAACTGATGGAAGCTGTATCTGTCTGTCTGTCTGTGTGTATGTTTGTTTGTCTGTATGTATGTATGTATTTTTTATGTATGTACAACGGCACCTCAGCACGATAATGGCTCTAGAGTGACAATTAAGAAAAACCGTTCTAAATATACAGCCAGAAAATTCGTAATGTAGTGTTAATATTTAGCCTTTGTAAAAATTAATCTTCGTACGTTTGTCTGTTGTTTCATGATATAGTTATTTCATTCCAACTTTTAAAATATATTCTGATACTTATTACTATTACTCTGTTCGGTTTAAAATGATACACCATTATGTCATATCCATCTCCCAGTAAGAATAATTACATATTAGACGAATGGAATTATTAACTCCTAGTAACATTAATTACATATTAAATGAATGGAATAACTATCTCCTAGTAATAATAATTACATACTAAAATAATTCAATGACTATCTCCTAGTAGGAATAATTACATACTAAAGTAATTGATTGACTATCTCTGTTGGATTGACTATCTCCTAGTAAGGTCAATTAGGTACTAAAGTCTTGGAATGACTATCTCCTAGTAAGAGTAATTCCATACTACAGTAATGGAATGATCATCCATCTCCTAGTAGGGCTACTAATATACTAAAGTAATATAACGACTATCTCCTAGTTGTGGTCATTATATAATACAGTATTGGAATAAGTACAATGTCTCTCAAAACGATAACATAAAAGCTTAATGACTATTTCGACATTAATCTTGCTAGTACAAGTTGAAGATTATCAACATATGGTATCCGATTGTTCCGTATGATAAATACTTAAATAAGGTCTCGTTTGTTTTCATCAATATGTACCCTGTCCGGCCGATGTACGGCGAATTGTAAATCAGTAACGAGTTCCATTAGTATAATCACATTCCGAAACTTCAGTCGCTTATTAATTCAAAAGGAATAATAGTTATTTTTTAAATTCAAAAGGAATGTTAATTTTATTAATTCAAAAGGAATGTTAATTTTATTAATTCAAAAGTTTAATAGTTTTTTTTATATATTGTCAAGTGGGGGGAGGGGGTACAATTATGCTAGTTTATTTTGACTACTTCAAAACCTTTGTTCATATTCCTGTATCGTGGAACTCATCTCTCTCTCTCTCTCTCTCTCTCTCTCTCTCTCTCTCTCTCTATATATATATATATATATATATATATATATATATATATATATATATATATTTATATTTATCCATCTATTGACCAAGAAAATATAGTACATGGACAGAGAGAAATACACAAAAAGACTCATGCGACATGGAACACGCGTGCGACCGGTATATTTCACATCCTCTAGTATGGACGCTGATACATCATACAATATGAAAGACGAATCCAATTAGCAAAATCTACTTTTCTAGTATACAAGTATACATTCTTAACACATAGTTGAAGGATGCAAATTACATAATCTGCTTCACTCTCTAAAATTCATGGAGATACATTCTTACGACATAAGCTACTTCACCCCTTAATACTCAGGGGCATAAGCTCTATAAAGTATATCAAACATAAGAATAAGAACGCAGCATGCTGCTACTGTGACTTGTGTATTTTCTTCTTGTAAGCAAACCCCATTATATTTAGTAATTCCCCTAAAACAGTAAAATTCACATCTTTGTATTGAAAGTTACGCCGCCTCATATATATATATATATATATATATATATATATATATATATATATATATATATATATATATATATATATATATATATATATATATATATATATTACGTGCTACTTACTACCTAAAGGTTGTATTCCTCCGCCAATCTGACAGTCTTGAGAGCCGTTTTTGCAAACACATCGGCAGTTTTCATCAACGTAGCCACCAGAACATTGAATGCTTGGATTACACTTTGCTGTAAGAAAAAGAGTTCCAAAGATTAATTTGAACTTCTTGCACTTACATTTGCGTACTTTGCACTTTGAGGAATAGCACCACATTACAAAACTATAAGGACAAATTTATAGATAAAAGAGATATCATTTTTAAATATAAGTTGCTTTCCGGTTACAACCCTTTTTTGTCTTCAATATGTTTGACTTACAGTAAAACGTATGCTAATGTTTAGTGCGAACATTATATTTAAAGACGTCAACAAAACGTCATCAGTTGAGAAAGGCTGACGACAGTCAATAGCAATATATTCCAAATTCTAGAATCAGAAAATTCAGTAATTACCTGGGCATCTGTACATTTTGTTTACGATTTCTACATCTGTGAATGACAGGTCTTTCATGTACACTTCTCCTATGCTAGCCTCTTTCTCTGGGAACTTGACACGTATTGTTTTCAACACACCATTCTTGGAGAACGCCTGAAAGGATAACACAATGCACATACATTTTACTGGAATGTGTTCTGACACAGATAAAACGTGTATGTCCCACCTTAGAATCAGACTCACATTGATAAAGTGAGAAAGAAAATAGAAGAAAAAAATAAAGATGGCGAGCATATGTTATCTATTTTCCTTTCATTCTTAATACATCGATATAACATGTTGGCCCCATATGGCTTCTGTCACATTTATGACGAGCTGACAGTCCTCCGTGGTGTAATCTTAGTCTAAAGAACCATGGATGACAAATGATTGGCAAATATGTTCCTAGCTAGATCATCGACAAAAGACAGACCCGGAAAACAGGCAGATGGTTTTATTATTAAGAACTCGAAATGCATGCATTCCGTTTACACGCTAAATGGGTTAATCATACATCTCAGAGACACAAATGGAACGTGTATGGAACGTTGATGTATGCATGGCCATTGTAAGATGTTGAGTAAGGGTAAATATATCAGTCCTAGATGCACTAGACCAGGCCAAACGAGATCTTGTACAAATGTGGTTACCTTTCTTTAAATATTCTAATGTATTTGCCAAGCAACTCGATATGCTACCAAATATTTTTTTTAAATCTGCAGTTTGTGTGTGTGTGTCTCTGTGTGTTTATGCGTGTGTTTTTGTATGCATGTTTGTGACCTATTTCCACAGATAGATACATTATTTAAACTATGCAACCACTCAGGTGACCTAGTTATTAGAACGTCCGCCTCGGATGCGACGTGGTGGGTTCAATCTCCAGCAGAATCATAAAAAGACTTATAAAAATGGTACTAACAGCTTCTTCGTTTGGCACTCTCAACATTAAAAGGTTAGTGCTAGGACTGTTTGCCTTGGTGTCAGGATTATTCTACTAGATGGAATATGATGCAACATGTCTGCGGCATGATGCCACAGTGCTAGACATCACTATAAACTGCCAAAATGCAGACATCGTAGCGATATTACTTAAAAATTGTTTAAAGCTATGTTACAAATCCAAATCACACACACACACACACACACACACACAATATAAGATGAAGAAAAGTTTATTGATTATATTATTAAAATAACAACTTACTGTGACACCGTAATGCATTACAGAAGAGTATTCGTAGGAAACATTCATCTGGTCAACGGCCTGTGATGTGTACTTGGTGAACTGGTCCAACAGTTCAGGCTGCACGTTCTCCGTAAGGATTTCAACATAATCGTCCCTGTTCGGCAGCTGGTGTTCGTGCACAAGACCAATAGCATGCCCAATCTCGTGTAAGTACAATCCTGTCTGTATATTAAAGATACATACTAAAAATTATCATGAGGCTCTCTTTCATTAAGCTAATAAATATTCTCCAATCTGCATAGACGTACAAATCCTTTTATGACGGGTTTTAGACGTTAGATCTTCAGGTTTGATATAACGAACGACTATTGCATTCCTTCAGGTTTGATATAACGAACGACTATTGCATTCCTTCAGGTTTGATATAACGAACGACTATTGCATTCCTTCAGGTTTGATATAACGAACGACTATTGCATTCCTCACCTATCACGCACCCTATATAGAGAAATCTACACAGTAAAATATTTGGACATCCGACTTGTTAGATCTGGACCATCCTGCAGGATCAAAAAAATTAACATGAACAATGTATTGATTTCCGGTGTATGTAAATGTATATGTGTTAAAAAGCTAATAACGTTTACTTACATATCTACATCATGCCGAGGATAAGGAAACCACCTGCTGTCCTCCCACCATTCCCAACTGTGAGTAGCAGCTGGAAAGAATAGGAAAAGAGTATTGTTGGATAGCTGTACTTTCCTGGAAGGCAGAAATATGCTGGGTATTACAAACATTAAAAATATATTGTACATTGCAACACCCACAAATGTACTGTACATTGCAACACCATCAAAACTGTACTGAACATTGCAAACTTTTGTTTTGTATCATCAATTTAAAGTCTTTAGGTTTTGTACTTGCCATGAATTACTACTACACCCAGTATTTACCAATTCTCGTTGTTTCAAAACCTGTTAACAAACGTAGTGCTTATACTAAAACAATGCTTAGAATCAAATTTTAAATATTTGATCTGAGCGAGAGAGAGAGAGAGAGAGAGAGAGAGAGAGAGAGAGAGAGAGAGAGAGAGAGTACAATATACAATCGAGTGAATAACTAGAACTTCTAAACTATCAAGGACCGTTCTAGATCATACGTTTTCAAAAGAGAAATTTAGAGTAAGAAATATATGAATTCTCAAAAATCTATGAATACATATATATGCTTGTGATCCCCATCTAATCGAATGAGTTTACTAGAACATGTTCTAATATTCGTTCTGATTAGACAGAAAAATTCCCAGTTGCGACGTTTAAACTGGAGAGATTTCATTGTATTTTCATCGCCATATTCTTACCCTTGCGCGTCACGGAAAACGATAACATTGTAGTCCGAAGACGTGGCCTCTTTAAATCGTAGACGGGTGTAACGCTCCCATTCCGTCATGGCTTGCCGTACCATGTACTGATCTCTCTGATCTATACAACATAAAATGTGTACAGTGAACAAATGTGTAAATGTCCCTTTGCTACCGATATTTCATGCAGAGTATCTTGTAAAGATGCTGTATAAATATAAAATTTAATGATAGAAGTATGTTCACTATGTGTTAGTGGCAAAATTTGTTGCAGAACAACAATGAACTTTTTTATATATAAATGAGCATAGATGTGAAATTCCATTCTTTTTATAGCAGGGAAGATATTTTAATTTCTATCGGATATTGTTATGTAATGTTTGCATGTGTTATTTCTAAACATTATCGGAATCTATGCGATTTCATCTTATATCCGCTACAACGTGGACTTGAGTTGTCTTTTATCAACTGTCTGGGTTTGAGATGTCTTATACCCGTAAATATCTCTTCCTAAGATTGTCTGATTTCCGTTACTTTATGTGCATACTCTTATTTCCTTTACTATCTGCCCCTGTAATGTTTGTGTACGTTAATATGTAGTCCTCTTTGTCTTCCATCCGTTATTCGGTTTGTCTGAATTGTATTATTTCCGATACTCTCTTGTCCTAATTTGCCTTCTTTCCATTATTATGTGCATCTACGTAGTTCATCCTTTAATTTCCATTCAGTGTTTTGATTTGATGTCCTCTATTGATTGTGTAGGAGCCGGTAAAGAGTGGCACAAACATTACCAGAAATGAGAAAACTTCCGAACACGCTTCAACAGTGTTATTGCGTCATAAAGCACCCGTCTATATTATAAAGAACATATACATTGATATATGTAAGAATCAATCCGTACGACTTTATTTGACATTTTTATGTCTAACAATATTCTATTGAATAGAATAGATTAAAAATAGTATAGTTAATGATGAAACTTTTCGAGGTATATATAAGTTTCTTGAATAGATCTATAAAGCATGGGCTTTCATTACATCAACGTTAACTTACTGAAATGTCCCGGGTAGAAACGATATGGAATTTCTCCGTTTGTCCAACGTAAAGATGGAGTACGAATCGCCTTGCGCTTACTTCGAATCAGTGTACTGTTGGAAGAAATCATATATATATATATATATATATATATATATATATATATATATATATATATATATATATATATATATATATATATATATATATATATACGAGAGAGAGAGAGAGAGAGAGAGAGAGAGAGAGAGAGAGAGAGAGAGAGATTTTCTGGCTTAAACATATTCTATTTTTTAGATCACTATTGTTTATAGGTTTTAATAAAATATTACAGTCTTTTGTTTTCAAGTGGAAAGTTCATACAAATAATATGGTAGAGCAGATATTTATTTCCGTTGAATTCATTGATACAACTTTAATATTGATCTTCATGCTAGATACATCTACTTCAACTTAATTCATCATACTTTAAAGAAAATGTATTCAATACACATCTGGTTTTGTTTTGTTCAATACACATCTGGCTTGACGTCCTTTGATTATGCTCTGTTTAAAGTTATGTTTGAGAAAAAAGTCAACACAAAGAAGATGTAACAGATACAAATGATAAAAAAGAAAGATGGGGCCGAGGATATGGAGTCAAAAATTGTTACTTCCGTTTCTTGTAATAGAAATGCTTTTATCAACACAAAATTGGAAACTTTGTACTTTCCCGACATCTAACATACCTGTTTGGTTGCTCATAAAGACTGTAGTATTGTTGTTTAGACAATAACATGTCTAACTCCATAAGGATGCCACCATTTATAGTTTTTAAATTGAGGGCACCTTTCAAAAAAACAACAACATTAAACCATTAAAATTAAACTATCAAAATCAATACCGTCGTTTTGTTCTCGTTGCTCTCTCTCTCTCTCTCTCTCTCTCTCTCTCTCTCTCTCTCTCTCTGTACATCGATCGATCGATCGATGATCCAATATAAATCTTTTAAATAAAATGCTGTAGCATTTTCTCACTAAAGACCTTGAATTCCCGTTATAGGATGAATACTAATATATGCACCACACAAACTTTGGATATACTATAAATGATAAAGGAGGCATTTATTCATATACTATAAAGTAAACCCGAGCTACTAACACCACTCATAATTCTTGAAACATCTGACCTTATTACAAGATGGTCATTATAAACAGGAAGCACTTGATAACGAATCATGCTCCATTTCATAAAGAGAGAAACATTCGGTTCGTTTAATGTATCACTGCTTTAAAAAAAATAAAGGGGGAGGGGGGCTAAAACGTAAATGGTTTTATTTTGCCTATAAATAAAATTTTAACTTCAAATCTCTTAACAAATGACCTTCAAAATTGTGACGCCCTGATTAAAAATGGAGTACCCGATTTTACAGCTGTTTTGTAGTTATTATACAAATTATACCCTGAAGCATACTGACCCTGCCGACCAATATCATTGCTGTCAAAGGTGCGAAGCATCACTCCGTTGATCAGAATAATGGATGATTGATATTAGTTTGCACGAAACGTTCAGCAAATAATAATACATTCACACCAATTTTCATGAGCTAAGTTGTATGTTTAATTGATTATATGCTTGTTAGTTAGGCGAATTATTTCTGTCTGGGCGATAGATTAGTTAAGTTAATTGCAAATCAGAAACCATTGTAACTAATTCGCATAAGATTTACCACCACAAATTCATGGAAATAAAACAAGAACCTATTAACATGCAAGCAAAGGGTAAATTCTCAAAATAATCTGGAAACTTAACTATACTTAGGTGACTGCTAACACGCTTGGTGGTCAGATGATATTACTTAATTTATCGGAGTCTGGTTTGGGTGTGGGCAGCGGTCAAACAAAATGCTGAAAACCAAGCAACTGATAGACAGCTGCAGGTAGATAGATGGAGCCTCGAGATTCGTCACGTGACTAATACAATATACAACTTGCTATTGCCTTCAAAGGAGTCGCATGTCTTGATGGAACTGACTTTGCGTTTACGAAGACATTTTTTCATATTTCACCGTTTTTGGTTCATAATATTCCTTCTCCGTTTTTATCAGGGAGATTGGAGATGACATACTTTAATGTATTGAAAACTGACATTAAGCGATACACGGAACGAAATAACTCTTGAAAAACTTAGATTATTTAATTTTGAATCAATGCCTATTCTCCAAATGAATAACATTATTCTGTTTGTGAGATTCTTAACAAGGCATTTATACAGTCTATGTGATTTTCAGTAATTAAGTTTGTTTATTTGTGAGGAGCTGAATATGTCTTCAGGTTGTTAAGTTCTCAATACGGAATTATTACAGCTTATGAGTTCTTGATTCGCCATTTCGACAGTTAATGAATTTCTTAATACGGCATTTATACATGCTGTTATGTTTTAATACGCGATTATGCCAGTTTGTTTTGTTCTTAATACGCCATGTCTTCAGTTTGTGAAGTTCTTAAACGGCAATTCCGTATTATGATGGGTCCCTACAAAATTTGTCTATAATTTGTAAAGTTCGTAATGCACCATTTCTGTGAGTATCTTAATACGGCATTTGTGCAGATTGCGAGTATCTGAATACGGCATATGTGCAGATTGCGAGTATCTTAATACGGCATTTGTGCAGATTGCGAGTATCTTAATACGGCATTTGTGCAGATTGCGAGTATCTTAATACGGCATTTGTGCAGATTGCGAGTATCTTAATACGGCATTTGTGCAGATTGCGAGTATCTTAATACGGCATTTGTGCAGATTGCGAGTATCTTAATACGGCATTTGTGCAGATTGCGAAGTTACTGACAGAGCATATCTACACGTTTTCTACGACATGTGTACGACTTGAGAGGTTCCTAATAGGCGATATCTTAAATGTAAACTTTGTATCATAAGATCTTGAATTCAGCCAATCATGTAGCTTTATACAAAACGTCTATTAAATATATTATCTGCATAACATTGCCTTTTGTATATTTTATGTTCGATGTTTATAATACTTTTTAAATGCATTTTCTTGAAGTGAAAAGTTTCTTGGAAATTATTGCATGTAAACTTGCTTAATATAGGATATGTTTCTATTATTGTGTTGGTGTTGCTGGTGCTGTTGTGCCTGCTGGCTGCATGAAAGTTATCGGGTTTTGATATTTTGGATGTACCTAATGTTACCTAGATTTGAAGTAAAACTATATCATTTGACCGGATTGACATGACATCTTCATCAAAGTTCTACAGCATTTAATCTTTTGAACGATTTTTTTAAATATACAGTTAATTTAGTAAATATAAAATTAAAATTTATATATTTTATTACCCACCTTTGAGGCCTCCCATAGCTTCCATAATGAGCTGATCCATCGTTTTGTTTGTCGGAGATTCACGTCCAAACATGTTTGGAGGGGTAATGTTATACCTCTGTAAATCCTCGGTTATTCTCTGTCCATTGCACCGACGCCATTGAACAACCTAAAAATAAATCAATAAACAATACCAATGCCACAAGACAAGCTAATAAGATATCAACAATCAATATCAATGCCACAAAACAACCTAATAAGATATCAGCAATTAATACCAATGCCACAAAACAACCTAATAAGATATCAACGATCAACACCAATGCCATGCAACGACCTAATAAGATATCAACCATCATACCAATGCCATGCAACGACCTAATAAGATATCAACGATCAACACAAATGTCATACAACACCCTAATAAGATACCAACAATCAACACCAATGCCATGCAACGACCTAACGAGATATCAACAATCAACACCAATGCCATATACAAACCTAATAAGATAACAACAATTGACACCAATGCCATCACAAAACTAAAAAAGATATCAACATTCAACACCAATGCAATAGACAAGCCTAATAAGATACCAACAATTGACACCAAACCATAGAGAAACTAAAAGCGATATCAACAATCAAGACCAATTTTATTGGATAACTTCTTAAGAAACGAACACAACTCTACATAAAGACAAAACAATCATCAAAGAGGATAATGTTGAATATATATGATAATGACAAATTTCCAATCTTTACATCTTCCTTGCATTCGCAGTACAATAATGAATAATTAAAGTTTATTTTTATTTTCATGTATCCGTAACTAATGATGAGTTGACTGGAATTACAAGTTATTTTTAATTTAAAAGCGAATATCATACAACATTTGTGCGTTTGCAGATCAACCTGTTTTGACTTGTTTTGTCATGATGCAATTGATGGTGAACACCTTCCATGCAATGGATTGGCAACAACCTTCACGTATACCGTATTGACTAAATACTAGTTAAATACTCTGAAAATGATCTTCGACGATTTCTTTTATTAGAATGTCTAAACATAGACTAATTACTATAAAATTTATGTAATTAATTATGATTGTTTTCAATTAGATTGTTAAAATTCCATTTGCGTAATATGACAAATTCAAGCATGACATAATACTTACACAGAAAAACAAAACTCCAGCAACTAGTATGTGCATGGCTGTTCGATCTTTTCCAAAATATATATTGGTTCTCTTCTTCTCTTTTGTAATGTAATTCGTATGTTATTCTGTTTCTCTTTGTTTATGCACCAGTCCTCATGTAACACTTTTTGACAATTATTTCGTTTCGGCAGTTATCTCTTTTACTTCTCTATTTAGAGTTCTGTTGATATTTTGATACTTGGTTCATTATTCCGTCTGCGCTTTTTCTCTGGCTTTATATACACAGTGACACGGGATAGTTAACAACAGAAGCAATCCCATAACGTCATTGAATGCTATTTTTCTTACTGATTCATTTGCATAGCTTTGATGAACACTTGCTGAAATCCGGATGGTAATCATGACTGCAATCATGCAGAATATAATTAAACTTTTTTGAACGATACGCCACCTAATATCCTGTCATAGATTTATAGAAACGACGGATTGTATTACAGATAGGAAACTATTTCCTTTTTGCCCAGTTAGTCACTTTTTGGGGGCCGTCATACAAGGGTGTATAACGAACGAAATACTCCAGTCAATATGTATGTATGTATGTATGTATGTATGTATGTATGTATGTATGTATGTATGCATGCATGCATGCATGCATGCATGCATGCATGTATGTATGTATGTATGTATGTATGTATGTATGTATGTATGTATGTATGTATGTATGTGTTTGTGTGTGTGCGTGCGTACGTACGTGATCTTAGTACTATAATAGGATAATTTTCCTAAATGCTTGAGACGTTCTTCTTAGCGGCTTCATATATTTGTTTATGAATAGTGAGTCTGGTGGAAAGCCAAATCATTTCGGCTTTATGGCTGTGTCTTTTATCAGTGCGAATCTGGTCCCTAACACTGCTATACGACGGAGAACACTTTTGAATTGATACTCTGCACTTGGTGACTGGGGCATGCTTTTCATGCAATGAACACAATTATCGAGTTGTTCTGTTGTAGGAGGTAAGGTTTTTGGTTTACTTGGATGTCATGCATTAGTTTGGTTCAATGTATCATACGGACGTTTCTCTTAGCAGCAAATAAAGGTGGAGGGTTAGGTACTTATACGTCCAGATAGCATATAATGCAAATCTGATCTGATGCACGTTCGTGGGATAGGAGGGTGGACCATAGAATATTAACGTCAGGTCTATGAAGAATCCAGTCTAAAATCTTAGCATGTTTATGGGTGGGTTGATTAACTGACTGTTTAAGGTCCAAAACAGTAATAGCATCTAGGAAGTTTGATGTGTATTGGTTTCCAAGACAGTCAAAATGAAAGCTGAAATCTCCAAGAATAATCAGGATGCCACTTATCGAATTCCCATTCTCCAGGAATTTTTATATATCAGTCTATTAGAGCTACATCGCAAGTTTACTGTGTTTAAATTATAGACTGAAAGTTCAATATTTATTTTCAACACGTGAAAAGCTCAGCAAATTCAAGTAATTTTTGTTCTCGCTTTTAGAAATAGTTTGCAAGCAATACTGACTCGTTGCACGAGCAGATACCAAGCATACTATGCAGTAGCAAACGACACAGCCTGTCCGATCTAGGTCTGGGACAAAATCAGCATTTCCGGTAGGAAACGGAAATACTTAAACCCGATTAAATATCTATTTACTTATATTTTTATCTTAAAGAATCGATTTTTTTTTACAGAAAGTAATTAAATCAATTCTTGACCGTTTTGATTAAGTTTTACCAGCTTCGGTTGAAATAATGATTGAATGAAAGAACATACATATGTAGTCTTAATTAATATTTCTTAAATCCATTTGATTAAATATCAACCATCGCTATATGAATTTTAAAAGTAATGTCGATTTTGTTATTCTTTAATCATCTTTTGAAAACCAATGAGGAACAAATATCTTTATTTTTAATTTAGAGAGCATATACAGGCCAATTTAGTTCTTTCAACTGAAGTCAATAGTAACCTATCCTACCGCGTGACAAAATCTCTCTATATTAAATATTGTTCAAATTTGGCATATTTCTTTCTAAAATGTATGTCCTCTGTTCCAACACAAATTCGTAACGTAATATGACGGTCGTTGTCACGACGTAAGAAATGTGCCAGTTTGAGATCTTGTTGATAGTGTTGAAAACAATTACATTTTTAAAAATGAATGAATAAATAAATGAATAAAAATACTACCTTTGTAAAAAAAAAATCCAGAAGAGAAAAAATTTGCATGTCTTTTATAATTCAAACATTCTAAATTGTTGTGACATATCTCTCTCTCTCTCTCTCTCTCTCTCTCTGTGACTTTACTAGCAAGTACAATAACGATGTTTTAATTTTGTAGATTTGTGATCAAACGCATTCTTTTTCGTAAATCAGATAGAGCAAATACGACAACAGTTAGATCCGACTCAATGACTTTAATTGCTTCTGTGATGTTGTTCCGGAAAGGAGCAGGATCTGTTTCCTGAAGCCGGTCTTTGTTATGTATCTACCACCGTACCATACTCAAGCATTTTTTCAAGTCCCCTCTCAAATCGGGGCATCGAGTGGTCAAAAGCACTCACAGTTAAGGATCGTTGCCATCTCACCTCTCTTTGCGTGGCTTCGAGTCTCAGATTCGGCCTGTGTGGGCATGTAAGAAAGCTTTCCAGTTTCATCTCGTGGGTCGGTGATTCTTTCCAGGGTTTTCCTGGGTTCTTCCTCCGCCATTATAACTGGCTACCATGTATAGCATATCTTGTCCTTTAAAAAAGTGACGTTAAACCCTACAACTTCAAAACTTCTTTTCTCAAATCATAAATGAAGTAAGAACAATACCGTTTTATTTAAATCACTACACACGAATATATTGTCCATGTCTCTGTCTATTCGTATCTCAACTTATATTACCGTACATAAGGTAGTATTTAGCGCTTGAAAGAATTGCATGGCCATTCGTGTAATCAGGCTTTCGAGTGATTTGGATTTAAGTGTATTTATTGAATGAATATATTTTTTTTAATTAAACAAGTACACTTAAGACCAATAACATTACAAATCAGTTCATCCTCTTTCCTCCTGATACATCTTACTGGCTAAATGTTATTAAACAATTCTCTGGTCAATACAATCCCTGTCTGAGATATTGTAATTTCAATTCTTTGCAATTGTTTCAAATAATATATATATATATATATATATATATATATATATATATATATATATATATATATATATATATATATATATAAACTGCATATATCTTTTCTGTATATGTTTTCACACACACACACACACACACACACACACACACACACACATATATATATAACATAAGGTTCAAAGTTTTAAAGTTGAAAGTTGTTTTGTTAAAACTTGTAAGTTGATACACAAATAAGTTGAAAACATTTTTAAACTTGTGAGAAATAACTACTTTTGTTTAGTTTTGGATTAACACCTTTTCTTAGTGCCAGAAAGGCAATACGTAGCGGCCAGCATAACTGTTGGACATAACCCACAATTAAACTCACAACCATTCACAATACATGAACAAATTAAATAACAATACAAAAGGAATCACAAATGTAAAGGGATCTCTTGGATTATACACAGATCCAAGAATCCTTTACGAAAGTTAAATAAATGCAAGTATGATTTACGAAAAAAATAAACACAAACGACAAACTATCTATCGCACGATGGATTGCGATAACTAGCACGATCATATACTTGTATTCAATCAAGTTGCTAGCTTTTATTGATATCTATGTGATCACTTGAAATATTATTGCGATCTGACATAAGCATGCAAATACAACAATGTATTAAATTATATTACAATTTAAATACACCTATGTGTCTCCCCTGTATAACCGCACGATTCAGCAACAGTTGAATCGTCTCCCAGTTTCCCCGAGAACCGAGGGTTGACCAATACTATTATCGGACGTTTCCCTACACGGATCCACCACAGTTATACGTTCAGACAGCATACAACATCTACCAGAACCAACGGTTCCTCACTACCCTAGATGTCGACCCGGACGTTTTACAACTCTAAGACAGCTCCGACACTCGGACTTCTAGCTTTCCGGATATTTACATGTTACACAGATGTTGACGAACAGACAGTTCGACACACAGACAGATACTTCAATTCCGTTTGCACAAATTAACGGCACAAGCACATTCAGATATTTATACAGAGATGTTCCAGAACAAACAATAGATGTCCCACAACAAATCAGACGATATCAAAGACTTTTATCAAAAGATGGTATCAGATGTGTTAACAGCTACGGTATCAACGATGTTATTAGCAGCTACGGTATCAGATACATTGTAACAACTACGTTAGCAGCTACGGTATCAGAGACGGTATCAACGATGTTATTAGATGCGCTATCAGTGATGTACTTCTACGGTATCAACGACGGAATCAACGACGGAATTAACGACGGAATCAACGACGGAATCAACGACGGAATCAACTATAATAAACAAAACCAGACTAATAATAGTTGTCTCAAAAATAATCTAAGCCGTAGATTACGATATTGTATTTAAAGTCTAAAAGTGACTAGTAATTCCAAATATTCCACGTTTAATTGCAATAAAAGCATCATTATACGAAATGATAATCTGAATAAAATTCACAATACAACGAAATGTAAATTTAACACTCACCCCTTTGGCTGGAGATTTGCAAGACGAGGTTATCTATCCTTCGATTAGATATTTTAGTTCCCGTAAATAATAATGAGAAATCCTTCGCCTTATATACTCTCAATAGGTGAACATAAATCACATCGAGCTTGCCATGCACCACGTAAAACGAGTATTTCGGATTTCATGTAAATTACAAATTGGCACATGCAAATCGTTACACGCCACTTAATCACCCCAGGTAATGCGTGTACGACGTAATCAAGAAAATGGTGAGTTTCGTTTGCAATTCAAGTACAACAAAAATCAGTTCAAATTTTCGCCTAATTCTGTGACAATACCTCCCCCCTAAGAATAAAAATGTACACATTTTTAAAACTAACACAGAATAGAAGAAAAATAACTACTGATGATATCTTACAATATTTACACTGGTTATACTACAAACTGGATTTTATTACTGGGCAAATTCATACAAATTTCCCATCATGCCCTACTCAAGTAGTCTGCGCCTATATTTTCAACTCCCCTTATTGACATTGTCGCTCTGTCTCTTGATGTATAACTTGAGCATGTTTGCATGGAATGTCTTTACACTACCGTCCATGTCAATTTTATAGTCCATGTCACCTTTTACTTCTTTAACTTCATATGGACCTTTCCACTGGACCAATAACTTATTCGAACTCGTTGGAAGAAGCAATAGCACCTGATCTCCCACAAGAAATTTCCTATTACGCGCTCTGCGGTTGTAATACTTGGCATATCTGCGCCCCGATTTAATCAATTCGTCACGTGCCATCTGGCATGTACTCTCAAGTTTGTTTCTTAGATCTAACACGTACTGGTAAGTCGTTTTTATTTCCTCGTTCGCGACATCACCAGTCCATAGTTCGCGTAGTATCCGCATCGGGTCTCGAACTGTTCTACCATACAACAGTTCAAAGGGCGAGAACCCTAAACTTTCCTGCGGTACTTCACGGTACGCGAACAGAACAGCGTTTAAATAACGGTCCCAGTCTTGCGGACGTTCCGCGCACATCTTCCTCAGCATGCTTTTCAGGGTACCATTAAACTTCTCTACCAGTCCATTGCACATCGGATGGTATGGGGTAGTGTTTAGCTGTTTGATGGATAACAGCCTACTTATTTCACCCATGAGGTCAGAGGTGAATTGGGCACCACAATCAGTGAGGATTTCCTCTGGCACCCCTACCCTACTGAAGATATCAACTAATGCTTCAGCTACCCTTTCCGTTTCAATAGTTGGTAACGCTACGGCTTCGGGGTATCTGGTTGCGTAATCAACCAGAGTAAGTATGTACCGATTCTTTCTTTCGGTTACCGGGTGTATTGGTCCTACAATATCTACTGCCACTCTTTTAAACGGCGTATCTATTAATGGCATTTGTCCTAAGGGCACCCTTGTGACCCTTCCCTTACAAACGGTTTTCTGACATACGTCGCACGACCTACAGAACCGTGTGACATCGCCATTAACACCGGGCCAGTAGAATTCAGCGACTACCCTGCTAGTGGTCTTAGCCTTACCTAGGTGTCCTGCCATGCTTGACTCATGCGCCACCCTAAGTACTTGAGATCTATATCTCTGGGGTACGACCACTTGCCAATACTTCTTACCCTCCCGAGCGCTAAACTCCCTATGAATTAATCCGTTCTTGCGTACGAATCTAGAGCTACCCCCACGCTTGCAATGTTTAATCGCGCCGGACGTGATTTTCTCAACAATTGTTCTGATGGATTCATCACGTTCTTGCTCTTGTTTTGAAATCATCACGGGAAATTCCTGAGATCGATTCAGGGACTATTAATTTATGAAACGCGGATTTCTCTCGCCGTGTTTGCGCTCGCGTTTCGACTGCCTGGGCCAAAGGTATTTTAAAATCGGCCATGGTTGGAAGACGGGAACCTTCAACATTACCGATCGTCAGATCGTAAATAGGATTGTCCATACAAAGGGCATCAACAGTTCCCGTTAAGAAAGGTGTTTTTACTGTGATCCTTGCTACGGGAATGCGACCCATCGTCTGATCAAGTAACATACATGGGGATTCCCACCCGAGCATTTGGTTATCCTGCACGAGACTACGTTTGATCACTACGCCCGTACAACCAGTATCACGCAATACCACGACTTCTCGACCGTTGACAAACCCTCTCGCGGTTGGTACATGCGCTTCAGGAAATAAACACGTGCCAAGCGAATGAATACAAGGTTCTACCTGTACGATGTTATCAGTTATACCTTTACTTTGTATAGCCACTGCTACCTTATGTATAAGTGCCTTTCTTTTAGGACAGTCTTTTTGAACATGACCCAATGCATTACACAAGAAACACCGCACACGCTGAAAAACTGGATTCCCAACCGACCTTTTTACCTCAGCTGATTTTACAGGCTCCCTAGGCATAGGTCTTACAGACTGGTTTCCAGACTTAAAATCTTTTAAAACCACGTTCTGGGTTCCCCCATGAGCTTCGGCAAATAAATCGGCTTGCTTAGCCATATCTTTTACGTTTGTGAAGACTTTCTCCTTCAGAAATTGATCTAATTCTCGCCCAACTGTATTAAATAATTGATCTCTGAGCAAGAAATCAGTCAACCCTTCAAACGTTTTCACCGCTTTGCCGCATTCAATCCACCGCTCAAAATAGTTCGCAATTCTGACGGTGAACTGACCAAAGGTTTCTCCCTTATCGGGCTTGCTATACCTGAACTTTTTTCGAAAACCTTGTTCAGTGAGCTCGTACCTTTTGAGAAGTGCTTCCTTTAGGACGTCGTACTTAAACACATCGTCCCTAGGAAGTCGCGAGTATACATCCAGTGCTTTACCTTTTAATAAAGCACTCAGATGCAGCGCCCAGTCATTTTGACTCCACTTCTGGTTTTCGGCATACCGCTCAAACCGATGAAGATAACTATCTATGTTATCTTTTTCATCGTCAAAGGGAGGTAATTTGGGGCCCCTTAATTTGTTAGTGGCAGAATCGTGTTCTCTTCCAGATGTCGCTAATTCTACCTTACGCTCATGATCCCGTTGTTTTGCTCTTTCTTCTAACTCTAACATTTCTACTCTAGCTAGTTTATCTAACTCTATTCGCTTTTGCTCCGCTTCCATTTCCCATTCTATCCTGTCTTTTTCGGCCTGCTTCTCTAATTCTATCTTTTCCTTCTCGGCCTGCTGCTCTAATTCTATCTTTTCCCTCTCGGCCTGCTTCTCTAATTCTATCTTTTCCCTCTCGAATTCTATCTTTTCCCTCTCAAAGGCCCATTTCCTATCTTCGGATTCCCTTTCTAATTCCCGTTTCCTTTCATCAGATTCCCTTTCTAATTCCCTTGACCTTGCCCTTTCTTCCCTTTCCCGGGCTTGTTCTTCTTGAATAAATTTCCTTAGACTTTCACCTTCATACCCAAATTCTTTGCCTAAGGCAACCAAGTCCTTAAGGGATGACATGACAATGACAATTGTAATATGAATATAGATATATAACCAAACCAATACTTTGAACACGTTTATACTGGACTCACGGACCTAGGTAAACTAAACAAAAATAAACTCCAACTAGAGTATTATCTTAACAGAAGGTCACGCTCAAATATAAACATTAAATGTATACCTTCACAAAAATGATTGACAGTTCACTTAATCCAACTATCCCACTTCTGACACCATTGTAACAGAATTGTTACCGAGAGGAGGGTGGATTAAATGAACAATACAAACACAATTTGTGAAAGAAAATATAAATTTATGTAATAAATTATAAATGAAAAAATACAGATGTAACAACACAATAATTCATGCACTCAACCCACAGTTAAACTCACAACCATTCACAATACATGAACAAATTAAATAACAATACAAAAGGAATCACAAATGTAAAGGGATCTCTTGGATTATACACAGATCCAAGAATCCTTTACGAAAGTTAAATAAATGCAAGTATGATTCACGAGAAAAATAAACACAAACGACAAACTATCTATCGCACGATGGATTGCGATAACTAGCACGATCATATACTTGTATTCAATCAAGTTGCTAGCTTTTATTGATATCTATGTGATCACTTGAAATATTATTGCGATCTGACATAAACATGCAAATACAACAATGTATTAAATTATATCACAATTTCAATACACCTATGTGTCTCCCCTGTATAACCGCACGATTCAGCAACAGTTGAATCGTCTCCCAGTTTCCCCGAGAACCGAGGGTTGACCAATACTATTATCGGACGTTTCCCTACACGGATCCACCACAGTTATACGTTCAGACAGCATACAACATCTACCCGAACCAACGGTTCCTCACTCCCCTAGATGTCGACCCGGACGTTTTACAACTCTAAGACAGCTCCGACACTCGGACTTCTAGCTTTCCGGATATTTACATGTTACACAGATGTTGACGAACAGACAGTTCGACACACAGACAGATACTTCAATTCCGTTTGCACAAATTAACGGCACAAGCACATTCAGATATTTATACAGAGATGTTCCAGAACAAACAATAGATGTCCCACAACAAATCAGACGATATCAAAGACGTTTATCAAAAGATGGTATCAGATGTGTTAACAGCTACGGTATCAACGATGTTATTAGCAGCTACGGTATCAACGATGTTATTAGATGCGCTATCAGTGATGTACTTCTACGGTATCAACGACGGAATCAACGACGGAATCAACGACGGAATCAGCTATAATAAACAAAACCAGACTAATAATACTTGTCTCAAAAATAATCTAAGCCGTAGATTACGATATTGTATTTAAAGTCTAAAAGTGACTAGTAATTCCAAATATTCCACGTTTAATTGCAATAAAAGCATCATTATACGAAATGATAATCTGAATAAAATTCACAATAAAACGAAATGTAAATTTAACACTCACCCCTTTGGCTGGAGATTTGCAAGACGAGGTTATCTATCCTTTGATTAGATATTTTGGTTCCCGTAAATAATAATGAGAAATCCTTAGCCTTATATACTCTCAATAGGTGAACATAAATCACATCGAGCTTGCTGTGCACCACGTAAAAACGAGTATTTCGGATTTCATGTAAATTACAAATTGGCACATGCAAATCGTTACACGCCACTTAATCACCCCAGGTAATGCGTGTACGACGAAATCAAGAAAATGGTGAGTTTCGTTTGCAATTCAAGTACAACAAAAATCAGTTCAAATTTTCGCCTAATTCTGTGACAGTTACATTAGTAATATTTGAAGAAATGGTAACAAAAATTATGGTTATTGGCATTGGTGATTGTTTGGTTTTGGATACAGTAATATTGACATTAGCAGCATTGGTAGTTTATATAGTTGTGGCTGCAGCTTTCGTCGTAGCCGTTGATTGGATGAAGGTGATGGTGATTATGGTAATATTTGTGAAAACAGAAGCATTATCGGAATTAGAGGTAGCACATAAATGAACTTAGAAGTTTAATGCTGCTAAACAGTGAGACTGCGTTATCTTTAACACTTGTACAATAGCGGAAGTGTGTGTGTGTGTGCGTGCGTGTGTTTAGATGTTTAACGTAGCTTTAACAATTGTTCAGACATATCACTACGATGTCTGCAGTGTAGAAATTTATATTGATGTATTCCACCCAGTCAAATTATCCTGACACCAGGCCGACTAGTCCTTTCACAAACCTCTTAATGTTGAACGTCTAGCGAGGCAGTTGTAAGTATCCTTTTTATAAGTCTTAATAGCGGAAATTTAATACGAGATTGGGCGGTAAATAACGCAAGTATTGCATAAGAAAAATATAATGCCGCTAAAAAGTAAGATTGGACGGTCACTAACTCTAATAATACAACCGTACATACATGCAGTAGCGATCTATTGCTACTAAATGGGGTGGGGGTTGGGGTCTATAGCTATAATACTACAACTGAGAAGTCAGATTATGTGGTCTATCACGCTAATTGTACAGTAGGAGCTACAGTAGTATATTACCGCAAAAAGGTGAGATTTTGTGGTCTATAACGCTAATTGTACAATGGCAACTGCAGTAGTCGAATGTCACTAAGCAGTGAGATTATGTGGTCTACAGCGCGAATAGTACACCAGTTGTTACAATAGTCTAATACCGTAAATAAGTGAGATTATGTGGTCTATAACTCTAATAATACAACAGTAAATGTTGTAGTCTAATACCGCTGTGTAGTGAGATTATGTGGTCTATCACGCTAATTGTACAGTAGCAGCTGCAGTAGTATATTACCGCAAAAAAGTGAGATTTTGTGGTCTATAACGCTAATTGTACAATGGCAACTGCAGTAGTCGAATGCCACTAAGTAGTGAGATTATGTGGTCTATAGCGTGAATAGTATTGCAGTAGTTACAGTAGTCTAATACCGCTAAGTAGTGAGATTATGTGGTTTATAACTCTAATAATACAACAGTAAATGGTGTAGTCTAATACCGCTATGTAGTGAGATTATGTGGTTTATAACTCTAATAATACAACAGTAAATGGTGTAGTCTAATACCGCTAAGTAGTGAGATTATGTGGTCTATAACGCTTATATCACAAGATTAGTTTGTAGTAGTCTAACTCGAATTCTTTAATGAAAACTGTAGACACATATTTTCTTTACATAACGCCCAAGCTGCTGGTGAAGAATGGTTACTATTCTCCATGTTAGTATCAAATGAACCTTCATGACTCTAAGGTCTCACTGGATAGTTTCGCATATTGACACCTGACAGTGTTGATTCAGTAAGTAAGCCACTAACTGCATAAGGAATTAACTTTAATTCCTCAGTCAGAATCTTATAAGCATCATTTCAACAAAAATCAATAGTTAATTTTTATTTGTGTCTTTAATGTAATATTATTATCATTTTTCTGCTATAGGTCATTGTCGGACAAAAAATTGCCAAAACAACTGTCCAGTGAGACCTAACATTAAGGTACACTATTCGTTGGTTTATCTGGGTCTACAAAGGTTGAGTTTGTTTCGTGCTGTTCAGGGTTACCATGTCATGGACAGGAGACGGGAGTTAAGAAATGCCTTTAGCAAGTAGATACCGAAGTAGACGATCCAGGCTGGCCTGGTCAGATATCGAATCGGTATTGTTTAAAGGACCGACACTCTTCAAATTGAACTAGTATGAACCCTTCTTATATGTTTGAACGGGAGACCTTTCGAAGAAGAATTTTTTAGTTATAATATAATGGTCATGTGTGTATCAATAAATTCCATAACGACATATTTCCAAGTAATACCCAACAATCGAATACATAGAACTGCTGCATGAATTGGGTTTCAAGTAATTGTGTACTGTATACCTGTATACCGTAGTCCCTAGTATATCCGCCTTTCTTCACAACTAAGTATAGGGCTCTTTATTACAACTGCTTTGTTTCCACATTATGTGAAGCAAAAATTATTCCAAGAATTCTTAACACGAGATACTTTATAAAGGTATATTTATATTCGAAGTATTATCTTAATATCAAACCAATCCGCACCGCTTAATCCATAAAAAGATAGACAATGTTTGTTCAGTGGCGTATTCCAAATTGGAAGCGTGACACAGTTTATAACGTCCAAATTTTATATATAGCATCTAAGCTGAGTGGTTATTCATTATTTATTTTCCTCATAAGTTATAATAAAAAGTTTACTTGTGTCCGCCGCTTCTTATTTTGTTGTTGTTAATATTTTCTGATAGAACAACACGTTTTGATACAGATGCACTAGTATATACAATCAAATAAATTGCAGGCAATCATTAAAAAATATAAAAGGCAAGGGCATGGGCTAAATTTTTAACGCTTGAATATTTGGTACGAGTTTCATGAGAGAGAGAGAGAGAGAGAGAGAGAGAGAGAGAGAGAGAGAGAGAGAGAGAGAGAGAGAGAGAGAGAGAGAGAGAGAGAGAAGAGAGAGAGAGAGAGAGAAGCATTTTGACCTTTAAAACTTCATGTATATCTATCTATCTATCTATCTATCTATCTATCTATCTATCTATCTATCTATCTATCTATCTATCTATCTATCTATCTATCTATATAATCATCAAAGTGTGGTCGTTGAGGCACTGTGCTGCTGAACATCTGACCAGATCCCTCCACCTGTCTCGATCATGTATCTGTAAGTTCGTCTTTTAAAAGTATCATGTGTGATGAATAATATATCCGCCTTATGAAATTCATTTGGAACAATGACATAAAAATGAGAAAAGTGAATTCGTTTAGGCGGTGGTAGATAAATCTGCCATATTGTCTGTCTTGATAACCAATCTGCTGCAGTAACCTTTTTGACCGTTGCTGCTTCAGTGAGTTTATTTATTACTGATTACCGCGCTGATGCGCTCCTTGGTTGCATCTGTGTTCCTATATGCCTGTGAATCATGGACCCTCACAGCGGATCTCGAAAGGAGGATACAAGCTGTTGAAATGAGATGCTTTCAAAGGCTGCTTGGCATTACATATAGAGATCATGTCACGAATGAGGAAGTGGGAAACAGAAGTAAGCAAGCCATTGGGCCCTATGAAGACCTATTGACCATTGTGAAGAAGCGCAAAATGAAATGGCATGGATATGTTACACGATCAACAGGGCTTGCTAAGATAATCGTGCAAGGTACTGTGCAGGGAGGGTGTAGGAGAGGAAGACAGAGGAAAAGATTGGAGGATAATATCTCCGAGTGGACAGGACTGAAGTTGAGTGACACAGTGAGAGTATCAGAGAACAGATTGGAATGGAGGAAGCTGGTTGTCAGGTGATCAGTGATACCCCAACGGTCGGCAAGACTAAGGGATAGATAGATAGATAGATAGATAGATAGATAGATAGATAGATAGATAGATAGATAGATAGATAGATAGATAGATAGATAGATAGATAGATAGATAGATAGATAGATAGATAGATAGATAGATAGATAGATAGATAGATAGATAGATAGATAGATAGTATCGTCTTCGGGAATAATAAAAAGATTCCATAATCAGCTGAATAATTACCGTCACCTAGCAATAGTTCATCGCAGATCATACTAACCAGTTAGCTAATGATTCTTTGAAAGATTTATTCGTAATAGAATTTAACGCGTGGATTAATTTCACATCTGCGATATGTCTGTGCATAAGATCATTACTTTTATATGCAACATCACGAGCATGAAAAGCTCGACCAATAGCGTTTATCGGATATTCACCTGGTTTTGGTTGGTCTGTCAAGTTGGATATCAAGTCTGGTTCCAGGGCCTCAGTAATTATATCCTAAAAGATGTTTTTTTCTCCTTGTGTATGTAGCCCACGGAGTCCCTGGGAGTTTTGTCAATTTTGCTGCAATATCACCTTCTCCGTGTTTGTTTTAAAATCACCTAATTTCATACTAATAAATCTAAATTTCTTTGTACCACATTGTGCACACTTGCCGGTGAGGACTGGTCTGTTATTGCTTGTTGTAAGTGTTGTTAAGACGTTTTTACTAGTACGTATCTTGCATTTCACACAATATAGATCCATAATTTATTTATAATAACATGAATGTAATTTACTTTTCGGCGACAAATACACAAGAACCTGTTAAACATCACGCTGCAATACCACACTCTGTCAGAATGATAATAATTGGACCATCTGGGAGTGGCAAGACGCAGTTGTTATTTAATTTGATAATGAGATGGTTAAAATGGGACAGGTTATATTTCATTGCTCCGTCCGTAGACGAGTAGCGATGTTATAATGTACTTAAGGATTTTAATGAAAATGCTAACTCGTTGGATGAGCGTGGTAATGATATTATCGAGATTATCACTGATATCAATGAAGCACCGAGTACTGATGACCTTAATGGAAGTATTAATAATTTAATTGTGTATGATGATGTGATGCTGAATAAACAATTAACTCCAGCTAGAATATTTTCACGCGGTAGGCATACAAATACAGATGGGATTTATGTTACCCAGCGATATACACAAATACCAAACGTGATCAGAGACAATTGTAGTTGTGTTTAATGGAGTTGATACTCACACACTTAGATATATTCATCAAACCTGGTGAAGCGGTGATATGAATTATAATCTTTTCAGAAATTTCTTTAGTCATGCTAAATCAACCCTACACGGATTTATAAAAATAAAATTACATGATCCTAGATCAAGATATCGAATCGGACTTGATAAAATATTTGGATATAACAGTAGCAGCAGGCAGAGAGGGTGTGACAACGAATATACATCTCGAAAAGTAGAGACCTTAGTTATGTTCGTTGACACAATTTTTATTCAGTTTCGCAGGAGGCCTTTGTTTAACAAATTGACGAGGTGGGTTCACCTTCTCTGCGTAGGAGGCTTAAATTTGTCAAATATCAGAGATAGGTATACTGATTACATTATCGGCACAATACTTATTAAACAGTACACAGGTTCAGAAATGAACTGAACTGTGCCCGATAAGAATCCTACAGCGCTAAACGCCTTTTATAAATTCAGCTTTGTACTGCCAATATAAATCTCTTGCTAAATCACAAACAAGAATATAAAATATTTGCCCACGTAGACTGAATGTGCAAGGAAATATGCAAGACAAATGTGGTAGTTTAAAAGTTATAACTTATATACAAGAAATTTATAACTTACATACCTCGACAGCTGAAGACGTGCAAGTCCTTAAAGTAGACCCGCTCGCTGATAAGGCGTTTCGTAATGTAAAGATCTTTACCAACGGTGAGGTACTTATACACAGATAACGTATGTGCACTTGAAGCATTCGGTTCTTCCCCGCAAAAGCACTTCGCACGTGCTACATAATATGAACCGAAATCACTATTTTGAAATATATATATATATATATATATATATATATATATATATATATATATATATATATATATATATATATATATATATATATATGCGCGCGCGCGTGTGTGTGTGTGTGTGTCTCTCTTTCTCTGTGTGTGTGTTCACAAGTTGTTATACTAGTTGTTGCTCTTGTCAAATTAGTTGTTGTTTATTGTTATTGTTCCAATGGTGGCATGAGTAATGGTAGTAGTAGGTAGTGGTAACACTATTTGTTACTATTGTTGCTGTTTGTGTCGTTGTGGTGGCATTGTTGAAATTCAGTAGTGGCATTATTCAAATACATTTTTAAGTTTTGTAGTTGTTCAAGTTTTGGTTCCAGTTAGAGTTAATTTCGTTGATTTTATGTTTGTGGCGTTGATGAAGTCAGAAGCATTACAAGTAGTACATAAATGCAGTATGCAGTCTAATTATGCTAACTAATGAGACTGGGTGTAGCCTAATAATGCTAAATATTCAGATTGAGTAGTAGTCAAAAGAT
The DNA here is from genome assembly GCA_029339505.1 of Unio delphinus. NCBI lineage: Eukaryota > Metazoa > Mollusca > Bivalvia > Unionida > Unionidae > Unio > Unio delphinus. Next base: position 2,456,226 of record JAQISU010000111.1, on the reverse strand, counting down.
GCTAATAGTGAAATTGGGCATTATGTTAAATAGTGAGATGGGGAAGTAGTCTAATGATGTTAAATAGTGTGCTGGGGCAGTAGTCTAGATATGTTAATTAGTGAGATGGGGCAGTAGTCTAATGATGTTAAATAGTGAGATGGGGAAGTAGTCTAATGATGTTAAACAGTGCGATGGGGCAGTAATCTAGTTATGCTAAATAGTGAGATGGGGAAGTAGTCCAATGATGTTAAATAGTGAGATGGGGCAGTAATCTAGTTATGCTAAATAGTGAGATGGGGCAGTAGTCTAATGATGTTAAATAGTGAGATGGGGCAATAGTCTAATGATGTTAAATAGTGAGATGGGGCAATAGTCTAATGATGTTAAATAGTGTGATGTGGCAGTAGTCTAAATATGTGTATTAGTGAGATGGGTAAGTAGTCTAATGATGTTAAATAGTGAGATGGGAAAGTAGTCCAATGATGTTAAATAGTGAGATGGGGCAGTAATCTAGTTATGCTAAATAGTGAGATGGGAAAGTAGTCCAATGATGTTAAATAGTGTGATGGGGCAGTAGTCTAATTATGTTAAATAGTGAGATGGGGCAATAGTCTAATGATGTTAAATATTGGCAGTAGTCTAAATATGTTAATTAGTGAGATGGGGCAGTAGTCTAATGATGTTAAATAGTGAGATGGGGCAGTAGTCTAATGATGTTAAATAGTGAGATGGGGCAGTAGTCTAATGATGTTAAATAGTGAGATGGGGCAGTAGTCTCATGATGCTAAATAGTGAGATGGGGCAGTAGTCTAATGATGTTAAATACAGAGATGGGGCAGTAATCTAGTTATGCTAAATAGTGAGATGGGAAAGTAGTCCAATGATGTTAAATAGTGTGATGGGGCAGTAGTCTAATTATGTTAAATAGTGGGATGGGGCAGTAGTCTAATGATGTTAAATAGTGTAATGGGGCAGTAGTCTAGATATGTTAATTAGTGAGATGTGGCAGTAGTCTAAATATGTTAATTAGTGAGATGGGGCAGTAGTCTAATGATGTTAAATAGTGTGATGGAGCAGTAGTCTAGTTATGTTAAATAGTGTGATGCGGCAATAGTCTAATGATGTTAAATAGTGTGATGGAGCAATAGTCTAATTATGTTAAATAGTGAGATGGGGCAGTAGTCTAATGATGTTAAATAGTGAGATGGGGCAGTAGTCTAATTAGGTAAAATAGTGAGATGGGGAAGTAGTCTAATGATGTTAAATAGTGAGATGGGGAAGTAGTCTAATGATGTTAAATAGTGTGATGGGGCAGTAGTCTAATTAGGTTAAATAGTGAGATGGGGCAGTAGTCTAATGATGTTAAATAGTGAGATGGGGCAGTAGTCTAATTAGGTTAAATAGTGAGATGGGGAAGTAGTCTAATGATGTTAAATAGTGAGATGGGGAAGTAGTCTAATGATGTTAAATAGTGTGATGGGGCAGTAGGCTAGATATGTTAAATAGTGAGATGGAGCAGTAGTCTAGATATGTTAAATAGTGAGATGGGGCAGTAATCTAGTTATGCTAAATAGTGAGATGGGCAAGTACTCTAATGATGTTAAATAGTGTGATGGGGCAGTAGTCTAGATATGTTAAATAGTGAGATGGGGCAGTAGTCTAATGATGTTAAATAGTGTGTTGTGGCAGTAGTCTAAATATGTTAATTAATGAGATGGGACAGTAGTCTAATGATGTTAAAAAGTGAGATGGGGAAGTAGTCCAATGATGTTAAATAGTGTGATGGGGCAGTAGTCTAATTATGTTAAATAGTGAGATGGGGCAGTAGTCTAATGATGTTAAATAGTGAGATGGGGCAGTAGTCTAAATATGTTAATTAGTGAGATGGGGCAGTAGTCTAATGATGTTAAATAGTGAGATGGGGCAGTAGTCTAATGATGTTAAATAGTGTGATGGGGCAGTAGTCTAATGATGTTAATTAGTGAGATGGGGCAGTAGTCTAATGATGTTAAATAGTGTGATGGGGCAGTATTCTAACGATGCTAAATAGTTAGATCTATAACGCGAATTCATTTAAGAAATATTTAGCCGCAGATTTGGTCTTCCTCTAACGCCCAACCGTTCATGATCAGTCGTGAACATTTTATGAGACTTTTATTAGATGTTTGGCTGGAACGTTCTATAGATCGGTCTCATAAACACAGGCTGGGAACTCAGGAGGATAGTAAGAAGAAAAAGGATGAGTCCCCAGATAAAGAATGTCACCCGATGATGAAATGTCAAGGGAATTGGTCAGGTACGGAATCGAAACTGGAATAAAGAAGCCACAATATTTTTTCTTCTGATACGTAGAACTTTATTTAAATAATCAACACACATATATATTACACATCTAAAAACTTCTTATAAAAATTCATGAAATACATATTACATTTTCATCATTAAGCTTTCCAACTTCATTTTATTCATATAACTTCTGCACCTTAGAATATTATACAATAGTTAATTCTCAATCAATTTCAAGATAGTAAAAGTATTAAATATAATAACAATTAATGCATTTTACTCATTTTAAAATAGAATATTGATTTAGAATATATTGCCAGATATTACTCTTTCTTGCTTAAAGAATACTTTATTTCAATCATTAAATCAAAACATAAAGTTGGTAGCGAATTCAACCTTTATAATAAAAATTACATAAATATAATTAAATAATAATTCTTTAAAACATTTAAACATTCCATTACGATATATTGCAAAAAAAAATTCAATAGCATTGTTGCAAACAAACAATTTTACAATTAAAATCTCAAACATTAAAGGTACTTATTCTTAAAAGAAGTTACGACATATACAGTTGCTTACCAGGAATAAAGAAGCCAGAATATTTTTTCTGCTGATACGTAGAACTGAATCTGACCTGATTAGCGCATCTGTATTTATACACACTCGGCCAGATTCAGGGTTAGACAAGGTCATACCCTCCACGCATCAGTCAGAAAAATACTGACTTTCTCCAACCGGTAAAAACCAGTTTCATCAGGTGAAAACCACCTTATCTTACGTCATAAGACTTAATTTTGTAGTTATTTATATTCGTTTGACGACGTTACACCAAATATGGATATCCGTTAGTTGGAAGCCGTTTTGTTTCTGTGTCGTCTAGAAGTTTCTTACAGAATATTACTCCACTTTTATTAACCGAATTGGACTTACGCCAATAACTAGGTTACGAAACATATTTTTACCGATGGAACCTAGAAACTGTAGCTGAGGTCTGTAAAATGGCATGTATTATGTTTTTCGTTATATGCTTCCACACAATACTGTACATTGGCAAGCTTTTAGTTATTTTTATCAGTCTTATGCAGTGTGTCTATATACATTGCCTTTTTCCATTTGATCAGCAACCCTTTCTATTCTATATAGTTTTGCTTCAAAAACAAGTGGAATTACCTTTAGTATATTTTAGAAACTACTTAAATATAAAACATTACTTTAATACAATTCAAAGAAAATATCAATGTTATCAATTTTACTAAAAATTCAATCCTAACAAACATATTGTGGTCTCAAACGAATATGACGGCACATTATTACTGACTAGGACAACCATGTTTCGAAGTTTTTTTCATACTGTTAACGGTTGACGCGAACTTATTGGACATGAAGAGGTAGGGGGAGTTCAATGCCTTTCACCGAGGCATCCGAATCGGGCTGGCCTTGTCAGGTGTTGAAAAGGCGACACATTGTTTACGAGTGCAATGCTCTACCTACTGGGCTATCACAGCCTGTGATCTTTACGTTATTTAACGTGTATCTGAATTATTATCGTAACGCTAATTAACGTATATTTGAATTATGCTCTTCAAACTAATTAACGTGCACTTCAATTATCTTAACGCTAATTATCGCATATTTGAATTATTATCTTCACGTTAATCAACGTGTATTTGAATAGTTATTTCCATGCCAGTCTACGTGTATTTGAAGCGTTATCTTTATGCTAATATATGTGTATTCGAATTGTAATCTTCATGCCAATCTATGTGTTATAAAGTATTATCTGCATGCCAATTATACATTTTTACGTTAAAAATCCAAATCACACACACACACACACACACACTTCATGCTAATCTATTAGTATTTGATTACTGTGTATTCGAAGTATTTATTCATTTCAATTTATTATTATTATTTTATTTGGGGGTGTATTATTTTCATTCTAATATGTGTACTTTATGTATTTTCTTGATGCAAAATACGTGTATTCGAAGTGTTATTTGCATGGCAATCTTTGTGTATTCGAAGTGTTATTTCCATGCCAATCTTTGTGTATTCGAAGTGTTATTTCCATGCCAATCCAACTGGAATCCATGAGTCAAAGGCGACGAGTGCAGATTGATCACGTCTCATACTTTTGTGTCCAGTAACTCTAAACTATATCTCAGCTAAGGGATTATTTCTTTTTATCTTATTCGTACATTATTATGAGCAGATCGATCGTGTCTGTGCAGGAACACTAGCCTGATTGACGCCATTGGTTACTTGAATTGCTCAGATGTCTTTTTATTGCCCTGCACTCGTGATCTTGTCGTACTTATCATCAAAACCAGTCTTGATGCTTTCTGGTTGAGTGTCTTAGGATTTCCGAAGCTGTGCTATACACCAGCTCTTTGAATGACGCCCAGTCGGTTACCAAATTCTGATTGTCAAGGGATGGATTTCAGACGTTCTTCCAAGGCTTCCACGAGAGACTGTATGGTACTGGCGCATTTCAGCTTTCATGACGATTAATCGTTTAAGAGCCTTCTTTTTCTGCGGGCGTCATATGGGATGAATGTGAATGTTGAGCTTGGTGATAAAGAGGCGGTGGTCTGCCCAACAGTAAGCACCGCTCAAGGACTTGGTTACACGCACGTTCTGCCTGTCCCTCTTTCTGACAATGATGTAGTCGATGAGGTGTAAATGTGCTTAGAGAGAGAGGAAACATCGAAGACGTCCGGTTACGGGTAGGAAGGCGGAAAAAGACCGCATTGGTGATCAGCAGTTAATGCTCGGCCCAAGCCTGGAGACCGTTGCTGTTAGAATAACCCACTCCGTGTTTTCCTAGTACTCCATCACAGACAACGTGATCACAGCCTACTCTTCCACTGAAATTGTCAAGATTGACGAGTTTATCTGCCATTGGAACGTCAGCAATGACGGAGTGAAGACCCTCGTATAACGTGACCTTGACTTCATCTGGATTGGTCATTGTTGAAGCATAGTAACTCATGATAGTAAGGTGTTTTATTCCATACAAGAGGGGGAGGTTCATGGTCATGAGTATGTTGTTTACTTCGTTGAGAGTTCCAGTCAACGGTGCTTTTCAGTTCCTCGGCTGCTCCAAAACAAAGTGTATCCAGAGCCCCTTTCACAGAGATCACATTCTCTTGAATGTCGGTCTCGCTCAAGGCACCAATGTCCACGTTGTATCTGGCAAGTTATTTTCTGGGGTCCTTCTACATCGGCTCTGTCCAATAAGGTGCGCATATTCCATGCGCCAACTGTGAGAGGAACAATCTTTTTTTTTCTTCTTTGTTTTTTGACTGCTGGATTAGGGACACAGCAAGACCGCGGTATGCAGGTTAGGGAAGTTAAGGGCAGGCAACGTTTAGGCCACCATATTCAGACCCTTTCTCATGCCAATTAGTTGAACAGTGAATTCCTGAAGAGGGCTGCTCAATTGCTCATGGGTCTCCGTGTCATTGGTGAACGACATAACGTCATATTCACCACCTCGTGGGATAGGATTGGCATTTCAATCCTAGTATTTGGCTACTCTCAGTTGTCATGTACAAGGAGATATCTATATCGATGTAAATTAATCAAGGACATTATTGCAGCTAGAATATTTTAGATGACATAGTGTCAAATGTGCAATAATTGCAAAACAACCGTTACCCTCTTGAAAAAGAGGGGTGATATTTTTTTTATGGCGTCGGTGTTCGTCTCATTTAGTATAGCGGAGATATAAGGCAGGGAGCATACTAAGCAGGGAACCAGACAATAATTACTTAGTCTATACTGGGAGTGAAAATGGATTATGGAAATTTGGAGAGTACTTGTGTTATCTAGAAGGAACATTTTCACCTGATAAGAGAGAGAAACTGGAAAGGACAACCGAGGATGCAGATGTATAAGGGGATTGGGTAATTACTTGCGGCGGCTCTACGTATATATTCTGGAGATTTCTATTAATAGACGTTTTGTGTGATCTATTGGTAACCGATATTCCAAGGACTGTAGTTTAGGCTATCAAATCTCCGCTTTATAGATACGAAAGTTTTGGACATGGAGATGCAACAGAGCTCTGCTATCGATTTTATATTCAGAGTCACTTTTTGACATTTTTTCTTGCATTAAATATATGTTAGTAACTTTAGCTTACTTTATACTAGTGCAACAATACCGTCATATTTGACTCCACTAGCTGTAGTATGGATCTATCTGTCAATATATGTGTCTCTGACAGATTTTTGAGTCACGTTCTGTAACTCAGATTATCGATGTATCAATATAAGTTTTAAATTATGCTGATACGTTTGATTTAATATCGGCACGTTTGGTTGGTATTATTGATCAGTTCATTACGACGTGCGACACTAATGCGGGTAAGCTGTATAGACGACATTAAAAGAGTAAGGGAGATAACCTAGTCTTGCTAATTTAATATTGGCACGTTTGGTTGGCATTAATGATCGATTCAGTATAATGTGCAACGCTAATGCGGGTAAGTTGTATAGACAACATTGTAGTGTAATGGAGATAACCTAGTCTTGCTAATTTAATATTCTGATTTTGATGTAGGTGTGATTTGGATTTTCAATGTAGCTTTAACAATAATTCAGTCACATCGCTCCGATACCTGCAGTGTGGCAGTTTATAGTGACGTCTAGCATTGAGGCATCATGCTGCAGACACGTAGCGTTATGTCCCAACCCAGTCACATTATCCTGACACGAGGCCGACCAGTTCTAACAATAACCTCTTAATGATGAGCTCCAAGTGGGGCAGCTGTTAGTACATTTTTTTGTAAGTCTTTTGTATGACTCAGCCGGGAATCGAACACACGGCCTCCCACATCCGAGGCAGAAATTCTGGTTTAGGTACTTAAATATTTTGTTAGCATGTCAGTGAAAATGATTCTTTCTGCCAAAACTATTTTCACTAAATGCCGATCTATATTTTGATTCCATTCTGATTTTCTTTCCATTTACTTCTAAATTTTAATATTGTGTTATAAGGTCACCTAACTTGATCAATTGCCATTACAATACGATGATTATTTCGAGTTGCTCATTGCTGTAAAATAGTGAGATCGGGTGGTTTATGTCGTGAATTCCAAAAGGAAAAACATATAACAGATTCTTTGTCACGTCACTTTAACTACTATAGATAATTTTGTAGATTTTAAATGCATATTGATCACCAATTGAGATGTGAGGCAACATGGTATAGACATTTATAAATACGCTATATATATTGATTTTACTATGACTCATTGCCGTTTTTCACATGCAAGAGAGAGAGAGAGAGAGAGAGAGAGAGAGAGAGAGAGAGATCAGTTTAGTGTTGTGCATCATACTGAAATTGTTAATTAATACCAATATATTAAAATAAAATTATTAGTGCAAGTGGTTAGTAGTATTATTATGAGGATTTTGGATTTAGGTTTCTGATATGGTCAATGCGTTGTATACCCTATGACTTACACAACTCTAATTACACTCATGAATACAATATATGCCTATCGTGATTGTAATCATAGGTGAGCATTAAAAGAAGATAGAACTGAAGAGCTGCAGTCAGACCTTAATTATTGAGTATAACTATATAACACTATGAAGCAAACACTCTACTCCATGTATACGATTGTCAATCTCTACAATATTATTTACACAAGATGTTTTGTTGATAATACTGCATCAAGTATAGACACACAGGTGCATGGGTTCTAAAAATGTATGCATGTCAAGATTTGCCAGATATTTGAATACATACTAAATGGAAGGCCCCTATGTATCTGGGTCACATTGATAAAGTAAGTGCAATGACTTTGAAACTCTTATGACAAAAAACTAAGAAACGTCAGTATTGGATATTGTGCAGAAAAAGCTGAAGTGCTGATGTTGACTAGATCATTTAGTGTGGATGAAACCAGCACTGAAATCTTAGCAAAGATAGTAGTAGAAGTGATGATCAATTATAAAATAATAAAAGAAATAGTTTTAGCATTAAAAGATAAAATTGGTACCCACAATCATCAGCCTTTGGACATGTTAAGAAATAATGTATAATGAAACAAAAATGAAGCAGTTTAAAACTGGAAAAAGGTAGCTGAAATGTCAAAGAAAACACAGTGGAAGAAATTTACAAGTATTCCAAAATATTTGGCATTGTTAGATATGAAAGTGCAAAGTCTCTGTGATGAATCATTTAAGTTATTTTGGGTGGCCATAAGATTATATTAAAGTTTGCAAGGCATTATATATATATATATATATATATATATATATATATATATATATATATATATATTGAATTATTGAATTTGCATCGTTTGTTAAATTTGCATTTATCTTTTCTATGATATTGATAATGTGGCATTGTATGTTGGACTTGACCTTGTCCAAAATCAAGTTCATTTTCTACCTGACCTGAATTGTTAATTTTGGTTTTGTAGTAAACATGTTTATCTCAATCTGAGTATTAAACTTTGCAAATTCCCTATAAGTTGCTGGATATAAATGTTGTTTACTGCACATTTTATATTTATAGTATTATACTTCAAATTATAAGATTTTATCTTGTAAAGCTTATGAACCTTATAGGTTATTTTCCGATAATTAATACTTTTAAGAAAATGTTAATTCTGACCTGAGTTCAAGTAGAAGACTATATAATCATGTTATATTGTATTGGACTAGTCACATAGCAGGATCACGTCATATTGGATAACTAGTCAGACAACAATACCATATATTGTATTCGAGTAGCCAACAACAAGACTATATATTGTATTGGATAACTAGTCAGACAACAATACCATATATTGTATTGGACTAGCCAAGAACAAGACTATATATTGTATTGAATAACTAGTCAGACAACAATATCATATATTGTATTGGATAACTAGTCTGACAACAAGACCATATATTGTATTGGATAACTAGTCAGACAACAATACCATATATTGTATTGGATAACTAGTCAAACAACAAGACTATATATTGTATTGGATAACTAGTCAGACAACAAGACCATATATTGTATTGGATAACTAGTCAGACAACAAGACTATATATTGTATTGGATAACAGACAACAATACCATATATTGTACTGGATAACTAGTCAGACAACAAGACTATATATTGTATTTGATAACTAATCAGACAACAAGACTCTATATTGTATTTGATAACTAGTCAGACAAAAAGACTATATATTGTATTGGATAACTAGTCAGACAACAAGACTATATATTGTATTGGATAACAGACAACAATACCATATATTGTACTGGATAACTAGTCAGACAACAAGACCATATATTGTATGGGATAACTAGTCAGACAACAATACCATATATTGTATTGGATAACTAGTCAAACAACAAGACTATATATTGTATTGGATAACTAGTCAGACAACAAGACCATATATTGTATTGGATAACTAGTCAGACAACAAGACTATATATTGTATTGGATAACAGACAACAATACCATATATTGTACTGGATAACTAGTCAGACAACAAGACTATATATTGTATTTGATAACTAATCAGACAACAAGACTCTATATTGTATTTGATAACTAGTCAGACAAAAAGACTATATATTGTATTGGATAACTAGTCAGACAACAAGACTATATATTGTATTGGATAACAGACAACAATACCATATATTGTACTGGATAACTAGTCAGACAACAAGACCATATATTATATTGGATAACTAGTCAGACAACAATACCATATATTGTATTGGATAACTAGTCAGACAACAAGACTATATTGTATTGGATGACTAGTCAGACAACAAGACTATATATTGTATTGGATAATTAGTCAGACAACAATACTATATATCATACTGGACAACTAGTCAGAATGACTATCTAGCATTTTGGACAACTAGTCAGATAGCAAGACTATATGTCAGAAATGACAGCCATTTCAGATAAATGTTGATTTGTACCTAATAATCATAATGGTTCACTGACAGCCATTTCAGATAAATGTTGATTTGTACCTAATAATCATAATGGTTCACTGACAGCCATTTCAGATAAATGTTGATTTGTACCTAATAATCATAATGGTTCACTGACAGCCATTTCAAATAAATATTGATTTGTACCTAATAATCATAAAGGTTCACTGACAGTCATTTCAGAAAAATGTTGATTTGTACCTAATAATCATAATGGTTCACTGACAGTCATTTCAGATAAATGACTTTTGTAGTATGCACATCTCATGGATGTGCTCATAAAATTATCATTGGTAGTACCTGTATACAAGATTATCACTGGTATTACCTGTATACAAGATTATCACTGGTATTACCTGTATACAAGATTATCACTGGTATTACCTGTATACAAGATTATCACTGGTATTACCTGTATACAAGATTATCACTGGTATTACCTGTATACAAGATTATCACTGGTATTACCTGTATACAAGATTATCACTGGTATTAACTGTATACAAGATTATCACTGGTATTACCTGTATACAAGATTATCACTGGTATTATCTGTATACAAGATTATCACTGGTATTATCTGTATACAAGATTATCACTGGTATTACCTGTATACAAGAGTATTACTGATGTTGTTCAAACATGATTAACCCACTAACTAGATCTACATTATAAACACAAACAAGATCTACATTATAAAGATAAACTAGATATACAAAAAAACTAGATTTACATATATAAATCCAAACTAGAAAAATTGATCTAAAGAAATAATACTACTATTCCATATAATCACAAAGATTTCTTCGCTCTTCAACTTCAACTAAAATAATAATTATAAAAATACTGGAAAAATTCAAGGTTTAACAGAATGCATGCCATGTAAGTTGATTAAAATTACTGTAAACTAGACACAAGGCAGTAGAAATACTGCAAATAATATTGTAGCCTTATAAATGTTCAAAACAATAACCAGTTAATTAATAACAGTTATCTAATGTGGGGAAAATACTTCTCAAAATCTTTCCCCATAGATTATTCTGTAGTATGCAAATCTTAAACTCTGATAAATACATGAAAATTTGATCTTTGTGACATTTAGTGATTTACAGTAAATACAATGATAAGGGGCATGAAAAAGGTATTTAATTCCATCTTGTACATGTTTTCAATTTATCTTTAGATGATACATTTACTATTCTGGTTGAGTAAGACTAATACAATTTTCAGAAGGCAAATAATTCATAAATGCTATAGAAAACTTAAAATACATACAAAAGTAATCAATTTTCATCTACAAATGAAATCTGTCACAGTCACTTATGAGCACTCAGTCTGCAAAAACCTCCACCCCTAAACAAATGTGCACAATATCAAGGAGAAAATATTGAATATTATTTGTTACATTATATAAAACATCTTAAGTGTTTAAATCATTGTATTTTATCATAATAAATTGATAAATATTAAATAAAACCATAAATAATTATCTCTCTCTCTTATGGTTAATAATAGTAAAATATTTCACTACTATATATTTCAATTGAAGAAAATAAAAAATATCTTAATACTACACAATAATATCACAGAAATTTGTATGCACTATTATACACAATACATTTTAATATACACAATACAGTGTATAATATACTTGAAAAATAAAGATCAGATACTGTTTTAACAGGGCTAAAATATATGTTAAAATGTCAATATATAAGTTCTGCAAAGTATATTGCTGCAGTTCAATCTAAATAGCCAAGGTTTGATGAATTTACATTTCAGACTAATATCTATATATTTACATTTGTACCCCATAAAAAAACAACAAATATATTGATTAAATCATAAAGCTTCAGTAATTAGTCTGTTTTACATTACAAGTGTACATTAAAATTACCTTAAATAATAGAATGAAAATAACTAACCAGACTAAAACTTCAACAATGACACAAGGATGTTTCCAACCCTAACTAGACCATGTATATTCAGGCTAAACAACAAGTACACAAGGAAACAAACCCTAACTAGACCATGTATATTCAGGCTAAACAAACAATAAGGACATCAGGAAACAAACCCTAACCACACAATGCATATCCATGCTAAATAAACAAGAAAACAAGGAAACAAATCCTAACTGGACCATGCATATCCTGGGAAAACAAACAACATGGACACAAGAAACAAACCTTATCTAGATCATGTATATTCAGGCTAAACCTTCAACAATGACACAAGGAAACAAACCCTAACTAGACCATGTATATTCAGGCTAAACCTTCAACAATGACACAAGGAAACAAAACCTAACTAGACCATGTATATTCAGGCTAAACAAATAGTACACAAGGAAACAAACCCTACCTAGACCAAGAATATCTGGACTAACTATATTGTAACATAACAAAACAATAATAGTCACATAAACAAACAGTATACTCACATAACAAAACATTAATATTGTCATACAATAATATTGCCAGATAACAAAACACTAATATTTGTCATAAAGTTTAATGTTCAGTTAATGGCTAAAAACAATAGCATTACTCCTCTGTAATGTTTGTTTGAAGTAGTCAGATTAGTTCAATGTTTGGCATTGGTAGCATATTTAAAAACTATTAAATGATGAAAAAAAAATTGTAACACACAAATTATATACATTCTTGTATTTGATAATTCTCTTAAAATACCACCATTTATCAACAGACGAATTGGTATAATACAGAAATTGGGCATATATTTGTGTCATTAAGGGTTTATATATATATATATATATATATATATATATATATATATATATATATATATATATATATATATATATATATATATAAAGGAAAACATATATTATTAGGAAAGTTTTAATACCTCACATAATGTAACTTTGTTCACTGATAATCAGAAGAACATACCACCTATATCCTGTGTCATTTTATCAATATAAAAATGTTTAAAAACTTTTTAAGTAAGCTGTTGCAATGGTTCCTGTTTCTAAATGTTTGATGTCCAATTTTTTCTTGCACAATTCCTCACGTAGAATATGTTCATATTTATAACAAAGGATGAAATGCAAAGACCTAAGTAAATTTTTTAAAGCATTTAATATGTGTAAACTTTATATGAGTTTGGACCTCTTACCATATAATCTTAAATTTCAACATCATATTTGAAATGATGTTATATTACCAACACTGCATGTCTTTAATATATAAACCAAAAACATTAGGAATAAATTGTGTCCAATTTCGCTTGAAACTTTTATTAAACATGAGAATATTAATGTCTCAAACAAACAGCATTGTAATGAAGGCATGGTGGTTTGTTGACCTTGATCTAGTTTGCTGATTTGCAGGCCATGATTCAGTATGGTGGCATATTTGCTTTGTGTTCAAGTGTACATACACTAAAAGTACTTAATATTTTTCCATTCAAAATTTCCTATCTTACAATTTTCCACTCAAATTTTCCTATCTAACAATTTTCCATTAAAATTCTTATCTTACATTTTTCAATTAAAATTGTCCTATCTTACACGTTTTCATTCAAATATTTGTATCTTACACTTTCTATTCAAATATTCCAATCTTTTCATGCAAATATTCCAATCTTACACTGTTCCATTCAAATATGTGTATCTTACATTTTTCCATTCAAATAGTCCTTATCTTACCCTGTATATTTTGAAGAGCCTTGAGCAACAAAGTGTCCAGCAATGTTTCTAAACTGCTGTGTCTATCAGAAATGCCAAATGCATCCTTTAGCAAACTAAAATATTTTAAAAGTAAAATAATAAACACTGATATAATTTGACATTTCACAAGTAACTATCCTTCATCTTATACTTCACAGTCTCTCATTTAATTTGATGTTAAACTGAGACAAATTCATACAAATCTAATATAATCTTATAACTCCTACAAAACTAGGATTTTAAAATGCATACATATTTATATATTATCTTAAATTTCACACAATGTACAATCCTAAATTCATACAAATCCTTTTAGTATCTTAAATTTCACACAATGTACAATCCTAAATTCATACAAATTTATATATTATCTTAAATTTCACACAATGTACAATCCTAAATTCATACAAATTTATATATTATCTTAAATTTCACACAATGTACAATCCTAAATTCATACAAATTTATATATTATCTTAAATTTCACACAATGTACAATCCTAAATTCATACAAATTTATATATTATCTTAAATTTCACACAATGTACAATCCTAAATTCATACAAATTTATATATTATCTTAAATTTCACACAATGTATAATCCTAAATTCATACAAATCCTTATAGTATCTTAACAAGATTAAAACTTATGAAAACTTTACATTTTGAAACATTCATGTAAAATTGTCAAAGTATTTCATGTTGTGAATATCAATCCTGGCACATCTGTACAGTTTAATAAGAAAAAATGTCAAAAACTGCATACAATTATAAAATGAACAAGGTCTGTGTGTAAAGTTTCAAATATTTTGTACAATTTTAATAAGAAAGAAAACAATGCAGATAGTACCACAATTGTGTACACTTATAAGAAGAACAATATCACAGTATATGTATATAGTTCCAAACACTTCTACACTTTTAATTAAAAAAAACAAGCTGAATGTAAATAGTTCCAAAAATGTGTACGCTTTTAATAAGAAACAAGTTCATTGCAACAAAAATGTAAGTCAAAACTTTTTATAAGAACAAGCCTATTACTTGTATGACCCAGTATATGGCAGACAATTTGCAAAGTGATACATGCATATTATAAATACATATTATACATACATATTATACATACATATTAATACATATACATACATATTATACATACATATTATAAATACATATTATACATACATATTATAAATACATATTATACATACATATACATACATATTATACATACATATTATAAATACATATTATAAATACATATTATACATACATATTATAAATACATATTATACATACATATTATAAATACATATTATACATACATATTCCACATACATATTATACATACATATTATACATACATATGACACATATATATTATAAAAATTAAACTGTGTTGATCAAATTTCAATTTGATATTAAAAAAATATTATGTCTTCAAAGATGTTGTCTCTACTGTCGGTTATTAAATCTTGTAAGATATTGTAAATACTGTTGTATTTACTGTTGTATATTCTGTCTTGTAAATATTGAATATAATGTATATTCTGTCTTGTAAGACATTATATATGCCATTATATATACTGTTTGATTTTCTGTCTTGTAAGATATTGTATATATTGTTGTATATACTGCTGGATTTTCTGTCTTGTCAGATATTGTATATAGTGTTGTATATACTATTGGATTTTCTGTCTTGTCAGATATTGTATATATTGTTGTATATACTGTTGGATTTTCTGTCTTGTCAGATATTGTATATATTGTTGTATATACTGTTGGATTTTCTGTCTTGTCAGATATTGTATATATTGTTGTACATACTGTTGGATTTTCTGTCTTGTCAGATATTGTATATACTGTTGTATATACTGTCTTCTAAAATATTGCCTATATAGTTTGATATTATCAATACTGTTGGATACTGTCTAATGCAATATTGCTTATACTTTTTTTATTGTGTTTTAAGATGTTGTCAATACTGTTAGATATTGTCTTGTACAATACTGTCAATACTGTTAGATATTATCTTGTACAATATTGTCAATACTGTTAGATATTGTGTCTTGTATGATACTGCCTACACAGTTTCAATACTGGTGGATACTGTCTAATGCAATATTGCTTATATTGTTTTTTTTATTGATTTTTAAGATGTCAGTACTATTTCATATTGTCTTGTACAATATTGTCAATGCTGTTAGATATTGTGTCTTGTATGATATTGTCAATACTGTTGGATATTGTATACAAAACTAAAATATGATGGTATGCTGGGGTAAGCTGCAAGCCCAGCATAAAAGTTGGATATGAGCTCAATATCAAAAAATAAAACTATCTGAACATATTTATCATCTCCAATTGTTTCTAAAAATATATTATTTGGAAACAAATGATTTCACACAATTAAAGTTAATACAAATATGTCTGTAAAGAAATCTTCTTTTAATTAATGTATTATGTAAATGTAAATAAATATACAGTATGATGTAATATGACTGAATGCACCATTGCACCACAACAGTTTTGCTGTCAGATCATGATATTAAGAATAAAACAGACTGGTTCCTACATATGCTTTATGTTGTTGAATAAGTGACTAGACTGACTATAAGGACAGTCTACCAGATGCATCTGCATATGCAGTTAAGAGTAACATATATAATATAAATCATACACAGTCAAGATGGATTGATCCATTGATTGAAGGCTGCTCCATTTTAACTGGAGGGGGGGAGGACAGGGTCTTACTTTACAGTTGTTGTTATTGATTGTATCTCATGTACTAAGTGCATTAGAGACTGCAATATAATTTTTAAGTACTTAGTACACTTAGCCTGCAATGAATATTTTGTCTGTCTGTAGTACATTAGATACTGTGATAAAATAGGTTATGTCTTAGTGGATTAGAAATACAATGAAATTTTTTTAATGTCTAAGTGGAGTAGAACTACACTGAATTTTTTTTAATGTCTTAGTGGATTAGAACTACACTGATTTTTTTAATGTTTTAATGGATTAGAACTACTCTTTGAAATCTGTTATGTCTTAGTGGATTAGAACTACACTGAAATAAATCTATAATGTCTTAGTGAGTTAGAACTACACTGAAATCTGTTATGTTTGAAGTGGACTAGAACTACACTGAAATCTGTTATGTCTATAGTGGATTAGAACTACACTGAAATCTGTTATGTCTTAGTGGATTAGAACTACACTGAAATCTGTTATCTTTGAAGTGGACTAGAACTACACTGAAATCTGTTATGTCTTAGTGGATTAGAACTACACTGAAATCTGTTATGTCTTAGTGGATTAGAACTACACTGAAATCTGTTATGTTTGTAGAGGACTAGAACTACAGTGAAATTTTTTATGTCTTAGCGGATTAGAACTACACTGAAACATGTTACTCTGTTCATATTTTTGAGCTGTACATATACTTCACAGCATAAATTGTAACAGTGCATTGAATTCAATCTTCTCTGACAACGTTGTGTAAATTTTCACTCTGCCTGTGTTGACAGTCTCTGTGTAGTGCTGATCTCTTCCTTCAATTTGGTGATGATGGTGATGAGGCAGTTGGCCTGCTGTTCCATGAGCTTCAACCTTTTTTCTTCCATGATTTGTTCCTTATTGTCCACCTCATTCTCCAAACTAAGTGACCTCTTCAGTGGAAAAAAGTCAAGGCTGTTTTCCAAGACCTAAAAAAACAACAGTAAACATTTTAACTCAGAGATTACATACACTCAAACTCAGCACTGAACTTATGATAGCATACCCCATAAATAACATACACACAAACTCAACAGTGAACTTATTATAGCATACTCCATAAATAACATACACACAAACTAAACAGTGAACTTATGATAGCATACCCCATAAATAACATACACACAAACTCAACAGTGAACTTATTATAGCATACTCCATAAATAACATACACTCAAACTCAACAGTGAACTTATGATAGCATACTCTATAAATAATATACTCAAACTCATCATTGAACATCTGATAGCATACTCCATACATACCATATTCAAACTCAACATTGAACTTACTATAGCATACCCCATAAATAACATACACTCAAACTCAACATTGAACTTATGATAGCATACTCCATAAATAATATAACTCAAACTCAACACTGAACTTATGATAGCATACTCTATAAATAATATACACTCAAACTCAACATTGAACTTATGATAGCATACTCCATTAAAAATATACACTCAAACTCAACAGTGAACGCATGATAGCATACTCTATAAATAACACACTCAAACTCAACATTGAACTTATGATAGCATACTCCATAAATACCATATTCAAACTTAACATTGAATTTATGATAGCATACTCCATAAATACCATACTCAAACTCAACACTCAAACTCAACAGTGAACTTATGAGAGCATACTCTATAAATAACATACTCTCAAACTCAACAGTGAACTGATAGCATACTCCATAAATAACATACACACAAACTCAACAGTGAACTTATGATAGCATACTCCATAAATAACATACACTCAAACTCAACAGTGAACTTATGATAGCATACTCTATAAATAATATACTCAAACTCATCATTGAACATCTGATAGCATACTCCATACATACCATATTCAAACTCAACATTGAACTTACTATAGCATACCCCATAAATAACATACACTTAAACTCAACATTGAACTTATGATAGCATACTCCATAAATAATATAACTCAAACTCAACACTGAACTTATGATAGCATACTCTATAAATAATATACACTCAAACTCAACATTGAACTTATGATAGCATACTCCATTAATAATATACACTCAAACTCAACAGTGAACGCATGATAGCATACTCTATAAATAACATACTCAAACTCAACATTGAACTTATGATAGCATACTCCATAAATACCATATTCAAACTTAACATTGAATTTATGATAGCTTACTCCATAAATACCATACTCAAACTCAACACTCAAACTCAACAGTGAACTTATGAGAGCATACTCTATAAATAACATACTCTCAAACTCAACAGTGAACTTATGATAGCATACTCCATAAATAACATACACACAAACTCAACAGTGAACTTATGATAGCATACTCCATAAATAACATACACTCAAACTCAACAGTGAACTTATGATAACATA
Organism: Unio delphinus; assembly: GCA_029339505.1. Lineage (NCBI taxonomy): Eukaryota > Metazoa > Mollusca > Bivalvia > Unionida > Unionidae > Unio > Unio delphinus. The sequence continues at coordinate 2,437,090 of JAQISU010000111.1, read as the reverse complement.
CTCTATAAATAACAAACACTCAAACTCAACAGTGAAATTATGATAGCATACTCTATAAATAACAAACACTCAAACTCAACAGTGAACTTATGATAGCATACTCCATAAATAACATACACTCAAACTCAACAGTGAACTTATGATAACATGCTCTATAAATAACATGCACTCAAACTCAACAGTGAAATTATGATAGCATACTCTATAAATAACATACACAAACTCAGCAGTGATCTTATGATAGCAGATGCCATATATAACATACACTCAAACCCAACTGCAAACTGAATCATGACAAAACTAATAAATAAAAATAGCCTCAAACCCAACTGCAAACTGTATGATGGCATATCATAGTCTATGCACAGTAAAGAATAATAAAAACATCATTTGCTTTGATTAAGTTTTATATTGGTAGCTTTTGAAATATGTTTTAACAATTTACTGAAAATTCAAGTCACTTAAAAAGTATCTAACATTGCCAAAGGTGAACTGATCTGTCCCCTGTGAAAATTTCATGAACAATTCTTGAATTATCCATGAATTGTTCTAGAACACTTTTTATGAACCGTTCATAAAATGCACATGAACAGTTCATGAGCAGTTCATGAACATTATATGGCCGAATTTTCAAGAACTAAATTTCATGAATTGTTCTAGAATCTTAGTTCTTGAACAGTTCATGAACAATCCTTGTTAAAATGTTCTTGAACAGTTCATGAACAAAGATTCTAGAACAATTCATGAAATGTTCAGGTACATTTTATTTGGATTTCATGTGTTCTAAAAGAGTTCATGAATAATTCAAGAATTGTTCCTGCTGTTACTGTGAATGACACAATCCAGATATCAGATTACATGAACACCTCACTTATTATCAGAATCAACAGTTCTGATGAAATCTTTAAAACCTTTCATAAATACACCTAAATTAGATACTTAAACACAGTTATGCAGTTAATGATTTAATCAGCATAAAACACACAAACATTACTAAGAAAGAAACAAATGTTGCTGTTCAGACAACTTTACTGTCTTGTTGCATTTTCTGATGGTGCACTGACTGCAGCTTTACGTCTTACAACCTTTTGGATATTTTCAATTTTTTTTATAAAAACATTCTGTGTGATTTATAGGACATTTTGTTATCACGACTTGCTCAAGGATTTTAAATTTTCCATGATCCAGGCATTCCCGCACCGTGTCTCGACTTTTCACTGTTTTTTTTCCCTGTACGAGATCAGTTGATTAGCTCGACATACGTAAATATGGTAAAGGTTGCTCTCTTGATAATATCGTTTATTATCTCTTTCTCAGTATTGGCTGACAAATGATGTAATTTCTTCAAACAATTATCCAGCTGAATGTCGTCTTCTTGGGGCCTTTTTGCATTCGAATCTTGCATGCTTGATTCCTCAGAGGTTTCAGCATTTTTTTTTTAAAGTTTCTTTTGCACACTCCTAAGCTCAGCTTTGAGGGCCTTCACCTCATTTTCCAATTATTTTCTTATGCGCTTCAGTGTACTAAAAAAGAGAAGATAAAATTACATCTTTACTCTCTGCCATTATAAACTGGTAGATAATGGAATGTCCAAGATAGGAGTGAAACATTACACTTGTGCTGTATTCTGATACGATTCACTGCCTACGATACAATCGATTATTAATTCTCAGTTTAAAGAATAAAAAGGCAAATGACTAATAATTATACATGAATGCTGAAGATTAAAGTAACTTAATTAAATTTTATTCTTTTTATTTTTAAAGATACTTTCTGAGGGAGGGGGATTGATGTAAGAATTCCAGTCTCTTTGGTTCAACTAAGTGCTCAAGAGATCATTTCAGGACTATTGCGGTCGTATGACTGAATTATACCATTTCACGCGAAAAACTTTTTAAAAAATCAACTATTACTTACTTAGAATTATGATGTTTTCATTTTGACAGTAAATCTTGTTATGTTACTGTCCAAAAACCACAGACTCGTGAAAGATCATGCCTATTGTATAAGAAATGGTTTTAAATTACTTACCTTCAATTCCAATGACGGCCGCATGGTAAGGTTTCCTTTGAAATTTGGCCAGAACCAAATCTCCTCTTCTATACTCATCATGGCGTGGCTTCAGTATTGTAGTGACGCTTTGTATTGTCCAATTCCTTTCATTGTAATACCAAAACAACAAACAGTATTTTCGACCTTCTATCAATGAATCCATTTCGTTTAATATTCAGCAAATGCGCACGGTGTTCTTTGGCGGAATATTTCGATTTCGAATCGACCAACCGCATCATCAACCGTTATTCAGATCGACCTCGGCTATTTCTGTGATGCAACATATGACTTGTTCGAATGACGTCGGTGTTGCGGATGCTGCAACACTAAGATAGCCAATTTTATACCATTACCGTACCGTCATTAAAAGACTCAAAATCGATTTTATTTATTAAAAATATTTTAAGAATAAAATTCTTCCATAAAAACAACAGCAAACAAACTTGTTTCAATATCGGTAGCAAAACTGTATAAAAAAAATCACCTAGACGTTTGCTGATAACCAATATAACTCGTATTAACCGTGCAATTAAAGCGTCATTTTGATCAAGATCGCAAACAATCGCATGGCAGACGAAGTTGTACAAAGCTGCTCCAGCAGCAAAACAAATAAATTTCAAAGAACAGCAGAAGGAAAATACAAATGTTTGATTTGCACAAGGAATTTGGCATCAAAACAAAATATTCTGCTGCATTTGCATGAAGTACATAACATCAGTAAGTGTTGGTTTAACAATAGGAAGCGTGCCGTAATTTTTAAAATTTTAATCAATAAAATGAGATCAGTTCGGGCATTGTCCTGTACTTGGGTGTAAAAAACTAAAACTAATAATATAACTCAGTGGTTGAAATACGAATACAATTAATGTTGGATGCCATAATTATATTGTCGAATTTATTTCTAAAACATCAATACGTTTGCTTTTTTTGAAATCTAAAATGGTTCAAAACAATTTCTGAGGGCATCCGTTTAAATTGTCACAGTTTGTACAATTTTTTTCAATCTATCACATTATAATTATGTAATTCCCCAATTGATGTTTAATGAAAAGCAGTGTTACAAATCAGAAGTTGAGGTAATACTGAGGACACTTCATTTCAAGCAAATTCAAATGTTCAGTCTTGTGATTTTTACTTTAAAGATATTTTTCAGCTATTATTGCATGATTTTTAATTGCCATTCTTTTTGTTTGTTATTTAACTTCTTGACATGATCCAGAATTCTGTCAAGAACTATTCATGAGCTTTTTATGAATTATTTAAAGTAATTTTAGTTCATTAACCATTCTTGACATGTTCCAAAATTCTGTCAAGAACTATTCATGAGCTTTTTATGAACTATTTAAAATCATATTAGTTCATTAACTGTTCTTGACCTGTTCAAGAACTCATTCAAGAACAGTTCTTAAACTCTTGTAAATTATTATTGTTCTTGAATTGTACTTAATTTGTTCTTAAAAGTTGTTCATGAACTGTTCAAGAACTGTTGTTCATGAACAGCCCAAAAACTATTTCAAGAACATTTCATGTTCAGTTCAAGAATAGTTCATAAAGTTCATGAACAGTTCATGAACTGTTCTTTATTTCAAGAACTCCATTTCGCAGGGGCATATTAAAATAGATATTTAAGGTGAAAGCAGTGATAAACTTAAGAAGTTAACTGCTGATCATAATTTACAAATTAGAACATTCTGTAATAATCAATGTTACACTTAAAACTGTTACCTATTTCAAGCTGGATTAAAATTGCTACCCACCTGTTTGTAGATTCTGAATTCTAATGCCGAGTAATCATCTGTTTGGGTCTCATCCAGGTGGATGAAGAAAAAAAGGTATGCCCACAGGTTGTGTTCCATCTTCACATGCTTCTCAAAACCCTGAAATATAAAATACTATGTAGCTTGTCAAGATTAAGATAAAAGATTATTTTTATGACAGGTTCTTACATGTATAAATGTTTCATGCACTGAGACAAGATTAAGATAAAAGATTATTTTTATGACAGATTCTTACATGTATAAATTTTTCATGCACTGAGACAAGATGCTTTATACTACCATATCAAAACATAGCAGTTTTTTTATAGTCAATACACTAAATGATAAGTCTTAAATCAGTCTTGAGCCAATACTACACAATGAGCTTCAAATCAGTGTTGAGCCAATACACTACACAATGAGCTTCAAATCAGTGTTGAACCAATATACTAAACAATGCATGTTAAATCAGTGTTGAGCCAATACACTACACAATGAGCCATAAATCAGTGCTGAACCAATATACTAAACAATGCATGTTAAAATGGTGTAGAGTCAATACATTACACAATGAGCCTTAAATCAGTGTTGAGCCAATACACTACACAATGAGCCTTAAATCAGTGTTGAGCCAATACACTACACAATGAGCCTTAAGTCAGTGTTGAGCCAATACACTACACAATGAGCTTCAAATCAGTGTTGAGTCAATACATTACACAATGAGCCTTAAATCAGTGTTGAGCCAATACACTACACAATGAGCCTTAAATCAGTGTTGAGCCAATACACTACACAATGAGCCTTAAATCAGTGTTGAGCCAATACACTACACAATGAGCTTCAAATCAGTGCTGAGTCAATACATTAAACAATGAGCCTAAAATCAGTGTTGAGCCAATACAATACACAATGAGCTTCAAATCAGTGTTGAGCCAATACACTACACAATGAGCCATAAATCAGTGCTGAACCAATATACTAAACAATGCATGTTAAAATGGTGTAGAGTCAATACATTACACAATGAGCCTTAAATCAGTGTTGAGCCAATACACTACACAATGAGCCTAAAATCAGTGTTGAGCCAATACACTACACAATGAGCTTCAAATCAGTGTTGAGTCAATACACTACACAATGAGCCTTAAATCAGTGTTGAGCCAATACACTACACAATGAGCCTTAAATCAGTGTTGAGTCAATACACTACACAATGAGCCTTAAATCAATGTTGAGTCAATACACTACACAATGAGCTTCAAATCAGTGTTGAGTCAATACACTACACAATGAGCCTTAAATCAGTGTTGAGCCAATACACTACACTATGAGCTTCAAATCAGTGCTGAGTCAATACATTACACAATGAGCCTAAAATCAGTGTTGAGCCAATACACTACACAAGGAGCCTTAAATCAGTGTTGAACCAATACACTACACAATGAGTCTTAAATCAGTGTTGAGCCAATACATTACACAATGAGCTTCAAATCAGTATTGAGCCAATACACTACACAATGAACCTTAACTAGTTATATCAGGGTAATAAAAACTGCAGCTTAAGTAATTAAACCTAATGATATGTTAAATTTAATATTGTTCGAGATATTGCATGCTTCTCTTTAAAGTGACAGTTTACTGTGCTCTTGTATTACCTAAATCAGTGTTTTTCAACCCGGGTTCCATGAGTGCCAGGCAGGGGTTCTGCCGGTGGCCAGTAAAAATATAAAAATAACGGCCGAAATTGCCATGGACCAAGTCTGGCAGTACCGATCTGTGCGGTAATTAGTCATTGTTTATCCACTTAATTACTATTTCTATTGTTGTTCTCATATAGCGTTTCAATTAATTTTCTTAACACTGTTGTTTTTGCACGACCATGGACTGATTAAGAAGAGCAAATTAGATGATGAAACAGCTGACGACCAAACTAAAACTCAGGAGCAGTCAATTGAAGCTAAATTTAGTACCACGTCATGTGAGCCAAATGTACCAAAAGTTGAATTTGCCGATCGGAATCTTAAAGTTCGTCAGTACAGTGACAATTACTTAGCTATGGGATTCACATGGGCAGGAGACCCATCGCACCAGCTAAATTGAAGCAACACTTAACAACTAAATATCCAGATGTAGCGCACAAGAATGTGGCATACTTCAAGAAGGCACTAAGCTTGAATAAAAAAACAAACCACTACATTCAAGAAAAAGTTTAAGTGACAAAGCTCAAGAAGCAAGTTATGCTGTTGCGGAGATGGTTGCAAAGAAAATGAAATTGCATACCCTCGCCGAAACCGTAATTGTACCTGCATGCCGAGAAATTGTGAGAATTATGTTTGGCGAAAGTGCAGTATCTGACATCAGTAAGATTTCACTGTCAGACAATACGATTAGCAGATGTATTTCAGACATGTCCAGCGACACTGAAAGTCATGTTTTAGCAAAGATAAAGACACGCAGATTCTTTGCACTGCAGGTGGATGAAAGCACCGATGTCAGCGGTAAATCACAGCTTATGGGGTTTGTACATTTTATTGACAATGGAGATATTGTTGAAGATTGTTTTCTGCTGTAAGGAGTTACCAGAAACAACAAAAGGACAAGGCATATTTGACGTCAATTCATATTTGCAGTGACATGTGACTTGAACAGGAAAAACTGCAATGGCATTTGTAAAGATGGCACCCCTGCCATGACGGGAAATGTCAATTGTTTGGTCTCGCTGGTGCAACAGATGAATAGAGATATCATGGTCATGCAATGTTTCATTCACAGAGAATCACTAGTTGCTAAAACAGTTGGAGCTGAGTTAAAGTCTGTGCTGGACATGGTGGTGAAAATCGTTATTTACATAAAGATGAGACCTCTGAAATGTCACCAGTTTGCCAAACTTTGTGAAAGCATGGAAGTGGACCATGTCACACTCAACCAACACACAGATGTATGATGGCTGTCTCGTGGAAAGTTTTATCTCATTTCTACGAGCTGAAAGAAGTGATGCTTATGTTCAGTTCTCGTGAAAACTTCAAGAATTTTGAAGAAGTACTGAGCAGTGAGTGTTGGTGTTCCAAACTAGCTTATCTGGCCGATATATATCATGAATTGAACATTTTGAACAATGGAATGCAAGGCAGACATGAAAACATCTTGGCTTCAACTGAGAGAATAAACACATTTCTGAAGAAATTGGTAATTTGGAAGAAGAAATTCTTTCATTGATTGTGACCTATTTGGATGCTCTGTTAAATAGTCTCAGCAAATATTTTCCGTCGATGTATGTTGACCAGTACGACTGGGTTAGAAACCCGTTTGTGGAATTTGAACCGTGCCAAGGACAGTTTACTTTGAAGGAAGAGGAGGAGCTTGCTAGTGTTGTGAGTGACAGAACGTTGAAGCTAAAACACGCAGAGTTGAACTTGGATGTGTTTTGGTTACTAGTTGAAAACAAGTACCGGGTATCTGGCTATCCCTGAGAAAGCTTTGCGACTTCTGTTGCAGTTTTTAACTTACATGTGCGAGTTTGGATTTTCTGCTATGAACACCATCAAATACAAGAAATGAGAATGACTTTTGTCTGTCGAAGATGAACTTTGGGTGTCTCTCTCGAACATTCGGCCATGAATTCAACTGCTTTGTATAAATCACCAAGCACAAGTTTTGCACTGAAATGTTCGCTACTGCAAACTGATGCTAATGGGTAATTGGGCTAAAATTACAGTGTTACACCCATACACCTGTATCAATCGGTGTTTTCTTGTGTCACTGCATGTGGTTCCGCGAACAATCTAAATGCTCCGAAGGGTTCTGTTCCAATAAAATGGTTGAAAAAGACTGACCTAAATAATGATGGGTTTAATGTGCTCTCACATGAGCTACCTAAATAATGAAGAGTTTAATGTGATCTCACATTAACTACCTAAATAATGATGAGTTTAATGTGCTCTCATACTAGCTGCCTAAATAATGAAGAGTTTAGTGTGATCTCATATTAACTACCTAAATAATGATGGGTTTAATGTGATCTCATATTAACTACCTAAATAATGAAGAGTTTAATGTGATCTAATATTAACTACCTAAATAATTATGGGTTTAATGTGATCTCATATTAGCTACCTAAATAATAAAGAGTTTAGTGTGATCTCATATTAACTATCTAAATAATGATGGGTTTAATGTGATCTCATATTAAGTACCTAATTAATGAAGAGTTTAGTGTGATCTCATATTAACTACCTAAATAATGATGGGTTTAATGTGATCTCATATTAACTACCTAAATAATGAAGACTTTAATTTGATCTAATATTAACTACCTAAATAATCATGGGTTTAATGTGATCTCATATTAACTACCTAAATAATTATGGGTTTAATGTGATCTCATATTAGCTACCTAAATAATGAAGAGTTTAGTGTGATCTCATATTAACTACCTAAATAATGATGGGATTACTGTGATCTCATATTAACTATCTAAATAATGAAGAGTTTAATGTGATCTCATATTAACTACCTAAATAATGAAGAGTTTAATGTGCTCTCATATTAACTACCTAAATAATGATGGGATTAATGTGATCTCATATTAACTACCTAAATAATGAAGATTTTAGTGTGATCTCATATTAACTACCTAAATAAAGATGGGATTAATGTGATCTCATATTAACTACCTAAATAATGAAGAGTTTAATGTGATCTCATATTAACTACCTAAATAATGAAGAGTTTAATGTGATCTCATATTAACTACCTAAATAATGAAGGGTTTAATGTGCTCTCATATTAACATCCACCAGTTACTACTGTTATGTGCTTAGGCTCGAATAAGCAGCAACACAGAAAGAGTGAAAACTAACAAGCTTGTATAACTTGAACAATTAATTTATTAAGTACAAGTATTTTCATAAAGTAAATAAACTTACAGTTTTAGAGAATCAAATCCAACATTAATCCAATATAGAATTCACAAAAAATAATCCACTAATGGAATTGCGAGAGTCCTGATAAATAAATGTTCTAATAGTTCCAGGTTCGAATCTTGACGATGTAATCCAAAATGGCTGACAATGTCACGTGATGCAGTTCTTGTTTAATTATCATCCAAATGAATCATGAGCACATGTTTACTCCTCCAAATAGATAATAAATCCTCTTTCTTCAATGAATTGACACAAAGTCCAGAACAAGATAATTAAAATTAAACTCAAACAGAAAATACACAACTAATATCTTAAAGCCCAGAGATTATACTGATTTGTTCTATCCCAAACAACAGTTCTTATACTTGTTTTTCTTAAGTAAACAATTGATCACGTGATTTTCTAGAAATTGATAGAGGTTCATGGAAGGTCACAGAAAGAGACTGCCTTCAAAAAGTCACGTATTAAAAGAATGATCCAGAAGAAAAACCATCCCCAAACTCTAAAAATATAAAGATGCCCTTGAAATTAACCAATAGTTTTAAACGGCCTGTTTATCAATCTGAAGCAACGTCAGACAATGAGGTAAACAAGGCAAGGTCAGCCTATTTACAACTGAGTCTAGGTCAGCCTGAATTTTCTAGAAAAAATCTCCCAATTAATGAATATTAAACCCTAAATGACAAATTTGGATTTAACAATTAAAAAAATAAATAATTTAAATCCCATAGCCGTAACACTACATCATGTCGTTCCCTGCCACTCTCAAGGAGGTGGAATTGCTGTCATCACAAAGAATTCCATTATAAAATGTCTTAAATACAACACAACCTTCAAATTCTGCCACACATCATTTGAACTTGTCCAAACAACACTCACACTAGAACAATGGTCAGTCCATTTTTACTGCCTCTACCACCCTCCTCCTAGTAGAAAAAACAAACTGACCGAATCTCTCTTTTTGGAGCAGTTTCCAAATCTCCTGGAGTATGGAAAGTCGATAGTAACATGATTATTATTGGAGATTTAAAGTTTGACTTTGACTGTCCTGGAAACATATAGTCATCAAAACTCACATTACATTCATGTTTTCAACCTTAAACAGTCAGCTAACAAATAAACATGGTCACATTTTAGACAGCATTCTTCATAGACCTGATGATAATATTCTACGGTTGAACTTGAATCAGGTCACCTCTACAGTACATGCCATCTGAACACATCAGTCACTAACCCTGCACAATTATTTGCTACAAAGAGAAACCTCCGTATGATAAATAGAACCAAACTAATGCATGACATCCAAGCAAATCTAACAACTTGCTTACCTCCTACAGCAGAACAACTCAATAACTGATAAAAAAATCTTGCTTGATAAGCATGCCCCAGCCACCAAATGCAGAGTATCACTTCAAAAATGTTCTCTGTGGTATAGCAGTGTTAGGGACCAGCTTCGCACTGCCAAAAGACATTGCCAAAAAGCAGAGAGGCTTTGGCTTTCTACCAAACTTACTATCATTAAACAAATCTATGAAAGTAGAACATCACAAACATAGTCCATTTAGCCAAATTATCCCACTACAGTACTAAGGTTATGGTGAGTCCCAACTGCAAAGAGCTCTTCGAGATAACTAACAACCTAATGTCAAGGATGTACACCACTTCCAACTACCTTCTCTCCAGTAGACCTTCTGGACCTATTTGCCAATTTCTTCCGTGTCAAGGTATAAACCATTAGAGATAAGCTTGACAACACACTTTTAACTGACTCATCATCACCATATAGTTACGATACAGAATTTCAACGACAATCGTTAGCAGCATTTCAACCTGCCTCTAAAGATTAAGTACAGACAATCATGATGAAGAGTGCACCAAAGCCTTGCAAACTTGATCCAATTGCAATATCATTGCTGCTTGAGTGCTTAGATCCAATATTGCCTTCTGAACTGATTATTATTAATACCTCTCTCTCATCCAGGTAATTCCATCATTTTTCAAAACCGCCATTGTAAAGCCTCTGCTGCAGAAATCAATACTTGACCATAACGATTTAAAGAACAACTGTTCATTTTCTGATCTCCCGTTTATATAAAAAATCTTAGGAAAAGTTGTTCTAACCCAACTTGTATCTCATCTGAATTCAAACATTTTTTTAGCAATGTACAGTCTGCATATCGCCCTGGCCACAGTACTGAAACTACTCTTTAAAAAGTAGTTAATGACAGTTTCTCTGATTCGATAGGGTTAAGATTACAGTCCTCTCCTTCCTTGTTTTGTCTGCAGCATTGGACACAATAAACTATGATATATTACTTCACCTTCTCCAGAATGTATTTGGCATTCACTATACAGCTTACTGCAGTCTGTTTTTTAACCTGTTTTCTTCATTCTATATAAAAAGCCACTCTCAAGTGTCATAGATCATCACACCCAGTGTCTCACCAATTGTATGCCAATAACTCCCAAATATACAAGTCTAGCCATCCAACTGAAGTTGATTCTACCATCCAAGGAGTAGAGAGGTACATTTCTGATGTGAAATCATGGATGGACCTGTAACATACTGCAGATGAATTATGATAAAACTGAGGTCATTCTGATCTCAAAACAAAGACTTTCTCATTCACATCCTTTACCTCAAACATTAAATATCAGCAACATCAACCATAAATTCACACAGTCAGTATGAAACCTAGCTATTACTCTGGACAGTACTCTCTTGTTGCACCAACATGTCATGAACATATGCAAGGCTGAATATCTTGAGCTGATATGCATTATCTTTCAGTTGATGCCACTAAAACAATTGTGCATTTATTAGTACTTTCAAGACTGGACTATTGTAACTCAATTCAGTCTAGTTCATCTCAATAGCTACTTGAGAAACTTAAAAAAGTTCAAAACACAGCTGCTCAGGTCATACTTTGAGTACCAACATCTGAGCATGCCTCCCCACTGCTCAGTACCCTACACTGGTTATCTATTCAATCCAGAATCAAATACAAAATTTATTCTCTATGCTACGGTTCACTGATGGAATCCAGTTCAACATACCTATCTGGCCTCACCCATGTGTATACACCAGCAAGATACTTATACATTCCTCTTCTGACAATCATATACTCATTATTCCCACTATGAAAATGAAGTCATATGGACAATGTTATTTTGCATACCAGCACTCAGGAACATGGAACGAATTGCCCACTGAAACTAGACACAAAGACACAGTGATCTCTTTCAATACCTTAAATATTTTCAGGCTTTTGTATGCTTTCTAATTTCATCGTGTTTGCTTGGTTTTTTTCTTGTTTTTTTTTTTTTTTGGGGGGGGGGGGGTCATTGTAGTCATTGTAAATTATTTTATTGTATGATTGATAGGTGTAATTTGGGTTACAGAGTATACAGCTTGGCCCTACTTCAGATGCACCTTTAAAAAACGTGCTAGCTCCACTTGATAATTTTCACTTCCTGAATTTCAGAGGTAAATTTTATAAAAAGGAGGTATATTTGGTAATTGATTCAATGTCACTTTCAGAAGCTGGTATTGTCTAGTCTGGCAAAATTTAAACTGACAGGTTTAATTTCAGTATTTGGCATGAAAACCCATTATATTTTCTCACCACATCTTCAAAAATGACATGAAAACTTGACATTACCATTATTGTTTTGTAATATAATTGTCTTTTCAACTAGCATGCTGTTATTATATGAGCATTCTCTAATGATATATTAGACTAAATTTAATTACTTCTCAGACTAAAAGATTTACAGATCAAAGTATATTAAACAGTTACTGAATGAGTATTGGATAATTTTTCAAAGTGAATAAGTGATCTCAGGTAGAGATAACTTTTGAAGCACACAGCCTCAGCCTAAACTTCATCTGTGATAAAAGAAAATGAAACACAATGAAACAATAGCAACTAGGATTATTTTTTGCCATAGAATGGACACTGTGAAGAAAGAATATCTTTCAAGATTCAGTCTTGATTGATTTCAAGCCATGTAAGATAATTTGGAATATCCTGCTACTTACCCCTCTGTGTCTCTGAAAGTCTTGATTCTTTCGACTGCAGATAAAACAGGTATTCTGCATATCCTTGTCAAGCTCCCACTGAATAAAAAATGGGTGTTTATATAAGAAGTGCAAGAAAGGGTTTTCAAAAAAAAATCACAAGAAAGAGTTTTTATATAAGTAGTACAAGAAAGGGTTTTCATGTAAGAAGTAGAAGGAAAGATGTTCATATAAGAAGCACAAGAAAATGTCTACATATATTATAATATATTACAGGTTCAAAAACTAAAATTAAGCATCATATAGATAAGAATGTGTGTTACCTTGTGAAGGAAATTACACCATGACCTTTCTGTTGTGACAATATATAGAAATTCAGTAATTTTAGTATCATTGTAACGCTAGAAAAGTTTCATGGAAAATGGAGACGATTCATAGACATGTGTTCATCTAGGTTTTATTTTTTCTCTCTCCTTCCACAGAGTTTCATGAATTATTTTCCTTTTGCATATGACAGAAAAAAAGTTATATGGAAAACAAATGGAATTTATATGAAATTGTGTACGATGTAATAAGCTGAAATGATAAATGTATGTATGAATATGCAAATGAAGTGTATTAAAATGCCATGGCTTTGTGTATTCATTAGTCATGGATGTGTATTCATATGCCATGAATATGTATTCATATGCCATGGAGTTGTATCCATATGCAATGGATGTGTATCAATTTTGCATGGTTGTGTATTCATATGCCATGGATGTGTATATTCTTATGCCATGGATGTCTATTTATATTCCAAAAATATGTATTCATATGCCAAGGATGTGTATCCATATGCCATAAATGTGTAGTCATATATCATGGATGTGTATTCATATGCACAGATTTATATGTGTTTTTATGCCATGAATGTGTAAAAGGTTTGTAATACACTTACCTTGGCATTTCTGAGCTGGGAGAAGGTATCAATGATGATGCCCAAGATAAGGTAAAGACCAATGATCGTGATGATAGTGAAGAAGGACACATCGAAAACAGCGATACCGACAGCTATATCAAAGTTGCTGGTCATATTGGTCATATACTGCTCAAATGTCTGTCAGATGGGAAAAGGTTTAGAAATAAAATAAATCTCATCAAAATTCGGCTGATGGTATTTTTACAGAAGCTAATGGGCAGTGTTCCTAAAAATGGTCATTTCAACTAAAAACCTATTCAAAAGATTATGTGTCAACTAGAGTTGATCAGTAATCTTAGCTTTGAATACTGGATCCCTGTTATGGTACAACACATATCTTCTAGTGTTATTGAACTTGTATAGTGTGTTTGCTTTTGTCCTTGATTATATGTACTGCATTGCAATTTGCTTTTCTCCATAACTGAGGGTAGGAGTTGAGCCTACCTGACTAATGTTTTAGTTTTGATAGACAACATTTTTTATAAACAACATATTACTTAGCTAGTATTAGTCTGTTATTGTAGATGATGAATATAGATTAGTATTACTTGGATGTAACCGCTCCAGTGGATTAGTGGTTGCTTTGTCCATGATGGAAGTGGCAAGTCATGGGTTTGATCTCCAGCTGAGTAATACTAAAGACTTATAAAAATTGTACTAACAGCTGCCTAGTTTAGCATTCAGCATTAAGAGGTTAGTATTCGGACTGTTTGGCCTGGTGTCAGGATAATGTGACTGGGTGGGACATCATACTACATGTCTGTGGCATGATGCCCCAGTGCTAGACATCACTATAAACTGCCACACTGCAGACATCATAGTGACATGACTGAAAAAATGTTAAAGCTACATAAAAAAATCCTAATTAAAAAAAACTTGAATGTAAACACATTCATTCAAGGTCATATTGGATTATAGCATTATAATACATCACTATTGCTAGCACTTTTGCACATTTGAGGCTACTGGTACATCAGCACTGTCTGGATTGGAATGTATTTGGAACACCACTGGTATTCACCGGGAATACTCTATACACTTTGGATTTGTGATAGAACGTTTGGGACTATTTGGGATTTAATTCACAATACTGCAAATTCTTTCTAAATGTTCACTTTGTATTCTAGGCAAAAAAATTTACAAACCTTGTTGAATTGTTTCTTTTTTGTCACTTAGTTTTTAATAATCATAGAGTATGCACATTAGTGACAATGTGTAAGCGGATGTTATAAAGCCTGAAATTTATTGAATTGAAACAAACATGTGAAAAACAAGATAAAATAATGGATGGAATATGATCCTGTAAAATGGTAGATACAAGTATGAGAAGACTATAAGGTGTGTTGATCAATATCAGAGTCACTGAAAATTTGTTTAGTAATATTTTATTCTCCATCTACAGGCTTTGTATATGTAATCCAATAATCCAAAACAGATGATAGGACCCTGTATTTCCAGTACATTATGCAAACCACATACAGGATTACCAACAGTACTGATGGAAAAGGCAAGGTATAAATACACATTTCAACTGATAGGCACATTTGGCTTGAAACCAACCGCAGTTCTACTTCTTAATAAACAAAAACAGCCTACAAATTGGGAATATAGCAATGGCTAATTAGATAATTAGGCTAATTAGAAGAAAATTGGGTTGTAATAGTATGTTCGTAAGTATAAACATTCATCATGATGACCATAAAAAATTATATATAATACCAATAATTTATATATTTGTGAAGGTGGTTCATTGACATGATGATTCTATTTTCTAAAATGCACACATCCATGATGGTTAATATGACAAAGAAGAACTGTATTTCAATGGGACCAGTGTATTTCAACTGATTCCTATATAACCTATGAATAAAACTATAAACCAAAATGCATTAACAAAATCTATTTATATTCAGGATAGTTTGGAACTAACCGTGTATGGTCCTCCTACAAAGCCATGATGTATAATGGACACAAAACACTGGTAAATTGTAGTGCAGTGTCGACCATCAAACTCTTTCCAAATCCAGTCACGATAGGATACAAACAAGATCAGGGCATAGATGTAGAAGATGACAAGACCTAGGATGACAACCATCAGCAAAGAGCAACCTGAATTGGTGAAAAATAACTAATACAGTATATGTCTTAATAAATATGCCTTATCTAAAATGTGTACTTCCAAATCAAATAGAAAATTAATTAAAAAATCACTAAATAACTTCACTCATACAATTTTCATGTAAAACAATTTCACAAAAAACACTTTCAGGATGTCAAAGTTAAAATTCACTGTTCATTGATTCTGAAAATCAGATTCAGCAAATTTCATCATCGACGTCACAAAAACAAATCAGCATCATGACTTTGATGTTGATAATCTTTTCTACAAAATCTTAAGAATTAGTTTATTAATAGTTAATGTCATTTTTTTATTTTCTTTCAAGATTGGGTCTTGTATAGATACCACTGGTTGTTAACGTTACATTTTCTTTTATGATTGAGTCTTGTATAGATACCATTGGTTGTGATGGCCTTGAGGACTCGCTTCAGCCGCTGATTCAGTTCACACAAATGCAAGAGATGGAAGGCAAAAAAGTATCCATAACCTGCCGTCCCTGCTACAGAGCATGCCAGGAAAATCTGGATATACATAAAATAGATACATGGTTACACAGAACATGCCAGGAATATCTGGATATGCAAAAAATACATACATGGTTATACAGAACATGCCATGAATATCTGGATATACAAACAATACATACGTGAATAATACAAAGTGCCCATTTTATAAAATACATACATGGATTATACAAATGTGTCCATTTTATACCATACATACATGGTTGTACAAAAGTGTTCATGTCTACAAGCATTATATTACAAACAATAAAATCATTTTATGTGTTCATTCACGTCAGACACAGTGCAGACTCTTGTCTGCCATTCCATAAAGTGTCTAAGTTATTCACATAAAAATTCATGTGTAGAATCAACTAGCTTAAATATAAGCATATCACCTTTAGACAGCCTTATGCGTATCACGATCTAGCTTTCTATTCATGCTGGCAAGAATGGAACATCTGCCATATCAAGATACAAATGCTAAATGCATTTTAGAAGACGAGTTGTTTTTTAATAACTCTAATACATGATCTTAATACATAAGCAGACAAGTAAGCAATACACTGACATGTCCTGTAATTTGAATCTAAGAAATGGATTTATGCAAATGGTAACACTTCATGTGATAGAAGAAATATTAGTAGGTAATTACATGTATAGGTAATATATTTATGCGAGTCTAGTAGGTACTTACTTGTACAGGTAATATTTTAATGACTGTCTTGTAGGTAAAAATGAACAGGTATTATATTTATGACTGTTTGCCATATAAGACACCCACATCAAAACACAGTTGTTATTTTGCTTGGCACAAAATAAAGAATAATAGAATAAAATATAGGTAATTATTTAATGTGTCAAGTTGGTAAATATGTACAAATAATGAATTAATGAGACCCTAGTTGGGAGAAAAAACAGGTAATGAATTAATGACTGTTCAGTAGGTAAACATGTATAGATGGTAATGAATTAATGACTGTCACATAGGTAAATATGTTCAGGTAGTGAATTAATGACTGTCACATAGGTAAATATGTTCAGGTAGTGAATTAATGAGTGCCACATGGGTAACTATGTTCAGGTAGTGAATTAATGAGTGCCAAGTATGTAAACATGGATTAATGACTGTCCCAGAGGTAAACATGTGTAGGTAATGCATTAATGACTGTCCCATATGTAAACATGTATAAGCAATGAATTAATGATTATACCATAGGTAAACATGTTAGGTAATGAATTAATGACTGTTAACAAGGTAAGTATCATCAAAGAACATACTGAATAACATCAATAAAAAATGCCAATGTTGTTCACTCAAACAATAGATTTCTTGCAATGATTTCCTGGTTATTGCAATTTCATCATATCTTCATCAAATTTTCAAATTCAGTCCATCACTATATATACACCAATTGTTACACCTAATTTATAGTGATGTTATCCATTATACGTAATTATAGTGATGTTATCCCATGACATTTATGATACCTATTTATAGTCATGTTATCCCATGACGATTATCATACCTAATTTATAGTGATGTTGTCTGGTACTACTTATTATACCAAATTTATAGTGATGTTATCTGGTACTATTTATTATACCTAATTTATAGTGATGTTGTCCAGTAACACTTATTATACCTAATTTATAGTGATGTTATCCCATGACAATTATCATACCTAATTTATAGTGATGTTGTCTGGTACTATTTATTATATCTAAGTTATAGTGATGTTATCCAGTACCATTTATTATACTTAATGTATAGTATGTGATGCAGTCCCACATAATATACCTAATTTATAGTGATATTATCCAGCACCATTTATTATACCTAATTTATATGATGTTATCCTTGCCATTCATTATACATAATTTAGAATGATGTTATCCCATACCATTTTATGTACCTTATTTATAGTGATGTCATCCCGTGACATTTATCATACCTAATTTTCAATGATGCTATCCAGATCCATTTAATATATTTAATTTAAAGTATGTCATACAATACCATTTATTATACTTAATTTATAATATGTAATGCAGTCCCATATAATATACCTAATTTATAGTGATATTATTCAGCACCATTTATTATACCTAATTTATAGTATGGTATACAGTCCCATTTATAATACCTAATTTATAATATGTTACAGTTTCATTTATTATACTTAATTTATAGTCGGTTATACAGTGCCATTTAGTATACCTAATTTATAGTATGTTATACAGTTCCATTTATTATATCTAATTCATAATATGTTATCCAGTACTATTTATTATACCTAATTCATAGTGATGTTATCCAGTACTCACCACATAGTATATAGTTTTGAATCCATATGCCTTTACTTCCAGATGTGATTTTGGTTTCTTCTTATACCATGGTGATCTGAAAAGCAAGCAACACATGTACATGTTTCCCTACATTAATGTAGTCAATTAGCAGTCATTTCATCATATTGAACAGGTTGTCTCTAAGAAAACTGAACATTTTTCCTTGACTTTAACCTGTTTCCTGTTAACCTGTGAACAATATTTGCAAGTATTCCATATCAAGCAGCATTTTCATCAGATAACAAACACTGCTACTGGATGCACTGTCTTTTGGGTTCCAATTATATGATAAAACATAATGGTAATCTTCCCTGTTCTGAAAAGCTTATAGTCACTCATAACTCCTCCCACATTATACAAATAAAAACAATTCCAGAAAATGCCACAAAATTATTAAGCTATAAAAAATTTAATACATTGTGTGATTGGATTAAACTAACTTTGTAACTCATTAAGTGAACCTTTTTAAAACTGACAAAATTGAAGCTAATATATAATTAAGATAATTAATTAGCATAGTAATATAGGTTGTCAATAGCAGCAAACATTAAAACTCAAACAAATTACATGTTATTCTAAGTAATATCAGGCCAGATTGGTTAACTTGATAACAGCTATATCTTTTGATCATTAGTAATTTTTCCTACCAATAGCATACATATCTGAAAAATTGACACTATCAGCAATATCACACTGCCTTCATCAGTTTCTAATGTTGATCATGTGACTTCTAATGGTCATGTGACAGAAGGATGCTGGTGTTGATGGGTTGTAATTCAAGCCCCTCATCCCTGTTTATTGTTGGTCTCCACAGTCATATTTTGATTGCCTCCCTTGCTTTCCTTTTCCATATATTGTCCTTCGAAGGTTTAATGATGGTCTGATAGGTGATAATGGAACATCTCATATCACTGCAGTGTTCATATATGATCAATGACTATCAACTGATGTGTTCCTTAATTCTTTTTTAATACTCTACCTGTATATACCGTATTTTAGCGCATATATCCCGCACACACAGATAATCCGCACCCTCATATAGCCCGCGGGTTTTGGGGTTTTGTGTAAAAAATCGTTGGCATAACCCGCACCTTTGTATAACCCGCAACCATAGATATATTTATACAGCTACAATTGGAAATGAAATCAATTACAGGATCACGGGGCTTCGCTGATGTAGCAAACTGCGATTCTGTTTTCCGTTTTGGTGACAAAATATACCATCTGGTGATATTTGTGGTGACACCAATATTGGCTGATGAAAACCGTATATACAGTCTTGCGTTTGGAGTAGAGAAAATCAAAGGCACCATGACAGGAAACAATGTACTGGAATATATTGTTAAAATAACAAGTCCTTGTCTCATACTGATAAACCACGCTAACAGTGCACTGTTATATCATAATCCGCTAATGATGATATCTGGCCTTATTACTTTATGCAACTTACTAGTTAAAATCTGAATCCGCAGAAGGCCGAAACGTAAAATGAGTACAGTCAAGCAGATGACACTAATTTAAAAACAAATACCAGATTGAAGAAGAAAAAATACGTTTACTGACACTTCAAAGAGAACTGATTACCTTTGAAGCACTGATATATACTAAACAAATAAAACAAATCTGTTTCAATGTTCTACAATTATCTGAAGTTGCCGCAGCAATAACAAACAGGTATTTGTTTGACCTTTCAACTGGAGCCTTTAGCGGCGCCATCATCAAAGTAAGCCGACGACCTTTGCTCAAAAAAAGTCAGCAAAAAACATGGTACACAGTGCTTGTGTGCGTAGGCTGTCTATAGGAGCTGTGCCTCAACTACAGGCTACATAAACATGGACATTTCTAAATAATCTTGTATTCTTGTGAAGTGTATTCTTGTGAAGTGTAGATTCGAGTTTAAATAATTTCTTTCTGTTTAATTTAAAAAATGCCGAAACGAAAGTCTTTCACAGCCGACTTCAAGCTAACTGCCATTGCGTATGCTGAAGTGCATGGCAATAGAGCCACAGGCAGAAAATTTGATATTGATGAGAGTAGCAAAACAAAACTAGAACAATGTATTTAGTTACGTTTTTCAAACAATATATTGAAATATTATTATGTGTAAAAAAAATTGTGATATAGCCTGCACCCTTATATAACCCGCACCCCCCCTGCAGGGTTTGTAAAATCTGGTATAACACGCGGGATATATGCGCGAAAATACGGTATGCCTAAAAGTAATATCACATAATAAGCCAGGTAATAGCTAAATATCCTTTTACATGACTAAAAGTAATATCCTATAATAAGCCAGGTAATAGCGAAATATCTGTATACATGCCGAAAAGTAATATCATATAATAAGGCAGGTGATAGCGAAATATCTGTATACATGCCAAAAAGTAATATCACATATTAGTGTAGATCAGACTTACAGTGGTGTCCTTTCAGAACCAGTCAGCCTTGAGCGAATGTTCCACACGATTATGAAAATGTTGACTATAAAATTAATTGGTACCCTGAAAAATATTTCAATCTCAAGCACTTATTTTAAGATAATGTCTGGAAAGAATAATATTTGAGTTACATAGATAGTTATATACTGGTGATACATATATAGGTATATATTGATGGTACATATATAGGTATATATTGGTAGTAGTGCATGTATAGGTATATGCTAGAAGTAGTATATGTATGTTTATTTGTTAGTAGTAGTACATGTATGGGTATATATTAGTATATGTATATGTATATATTAGTAGTAATATATGTATATGTATATATTAGTAGTAGCATATGCATAGGTATATATTAGTAGTAGTACATGTATATGTATAAGTATTCAGTAGAAGCAACACATATCTAGGTATATATTAGGAATTGTAATAACTGTATAGGTATCTATTAGTAGTAGTATTTATGTAGATATATATTGGTAATTGTAATAAATGTATATGCATCAATTAGTAGTAGTACTTATGTAGATATATATTAGTAATTGTAATAACTGTATAGGTATCTATTAGTAGTAGTACTTATGTAGATATATATTAGTAACTGTAATAAATGTATATGTATCAATTAGTAGTAGTACTTATGTAGATATATATTAGTAATTGTAATAACTGTATAGGTATCTATTAGCAGTTGGAGTACATGTATATGTACCTATCAGTAGTAGTACATGCATAGGTATCTGTCAGTAATAGTAAATGTATAGGTATCCATTAGAAGTAGTACATGTATAGGTATTTGTTAGTAGTTGTAAATCTATAAGTATATATCAGAAGTAGTACATGTATAGGTATTTGTTAGTAGTTGTAAATCTATAAGTATATATTATAAGTAGTACATGTATAGGTATTTGTTAGTAGTTGTAAATCTATAAGTATCTATTAGAAGTAGTACATGTATAGGTATTTGTTAGTAGTTGTAAATCTATAAGTATCTATTAGAAGTAGTACATGTATAGGTATTTGTTAGTAGTTGTAAATCTATAAGTATATATCAGAAGTAGTACATGTATAGGTATTTGTTAGTAGTTGTAAATGTATAGGTAATCCCTGATGATATTCATTTATATTTTCCGCATTTAGTTTAGTCTAATTAATTTAGCATTAATCATGCATCTAATATTTGGGTTAACACTATTTTGTTAGTGTGGAATACACTAATCCATTAATAATTTAATACACTATTTTGTTAGTGTGGAATACACTAATCCATTAATAATTTAATACACTATTTTGTTAGTGTGGAATACACTAATCCATTAATAATTTAATACACTATTTTGTTAGTGTGGAATACACTAATCCATTAATAATTTAATACACTATTTTGTTAGTGTGGAATACACTAATCCATTAATAATTTAATACACTATTTTGTTAGTGTGGAATACACTAATCCATTAATAATTTAATACACTATTTTGTTAGTGTGGAATACACTAATCCATTAATAATTTAACACACTATTTTGTTAGTGTGGAATACACTAATCCATTAATAATTTAATACACTATTGCATGCATCTTTATAACAACTTTGAAATTAAAGTTTATTTTACATATTTTATTGTTTTAACTAAACCAGTCCAAACAAAAGATGGGATAAATGTGTATTCAAAATTATGAGAATTCAGGATGCGACTGAAAAATTACAAATTAGAATAAGAAAGTATCCTTATGTTTATTATTTGAAAACTTACAGAAAGAGTTGTGGAAGTTCTCCATTTGAGGTAAAGGTGGGACGGTTGGATATGATGAAGGTCAGGAACATGCACAGAGATAAGAAGTTGTGAAGTCCTCCTAAACCAAATATCACAGAGTCAATATTTGAATATCTGTAGGATGGTATATACCTGGAATAAAATCAGTGTAATTATGTAACCATATAATAATTGAAGTCATGTACTCTTTTTCTTGTAACTACCGGGTACTTCTCATTTCTCCTAACAAAATAAAAATATGCTGATCATCTGTTATTTATTCTAGGTGAAATAAAAAAAGTATGCCTTTTCCTCACTCGAATTAAGCCTACATATGAACAGATTAGAACAAAATTACACAAAACAAATATCTGTACATTTGAGAAATTCAACTTAAGGTGTGTTTTCAATTTATGGCTGTTATTTATTTTTGGCAAGCTACTATTTGTGGTGTTCTTGAAAAAAAACCTGTGCAATGAGTAAAATATTTGTGGATTTTGTGTGTGAGAGACAATTAACGGTTGAAGTTTACAAGCTTAAATTTCATTATTTTCCTATCTTTATAACATGCAGGTGAGATCATTTGATTACATCATACAACAAATCAATGCACCGAT
This sequence comes from Unio delphinus, assembly GCA_029339505.1. NCBI lineage: Eukaryota > Metazoa > Mollusca > Bivalvia > Unionida > Unionidae > Unio > Unio delphinus. Next base: position 2,413,589 of record JAQISU010000111.1, on the reverse strand, counting down.
TTTCTTCTACAATTTACTGGACTGGTATCATTATTTCATTTCTGAATACAAATAGACTCCTACAAATTATATCCCAACAGCATGTGAAATGAAGCTGTAGTACATCACAATAGTGTGTGAAATAACTACCTACATCACAGTAGTAACTGAAATGAGTACCTACATCACAGTAGTGTGTGAAATGAGTACCTACATCACAGTAGTGTGTGAAATGAGTACCTACATCACAGTAGTGTGTACAATGAGTACCAACATCACAGTAGTATTTGAAATGAGTAGAAATGAATATATACATCACAGTAGTGTGTAAAATGAGTACATACATCACAGTAGTATTTGAAATGAGTAGAAATGAATATATACATCACAGTAGTGTGTGAAATGAGTACCTACATCACAGTAGTGTGTAAAATGAGTACCTACATCACAGTAGTGTGTAAAATGAGTACCTACATCACAGTAGTGTGTGAAATGAGTACCTACATCACAGTAGTGTGTGAAATGAGTACCTACATCACAGTAGTATCTGAAATGAGTACCTACATCACAGTAGTGTGTGAAATGAATACCTACATCACAGTAGTGTGTGAAATGAGTACCTACATCACAGTAGTGTGTGAAATGAGTACCTACATCACAGTAGTGTGTAAAATGAGTACATACATCACAATAGTGTGTGAAATGAGTACCTACATCACAGTAGTGTGTGAAATGAGTACCTACATCACAGTAGTGTGTAAAATGAGTACATACATCACAGTAGTGTGTAAAATGAGTACCTACATCACAGTAGTATCTGAAATGAGTACCTACATCACAGTAATTGTGTGAAATGAGTACCTACATCACAGTAGTGTGTACAATTAGTACCTACATCACAGTAGTATTTGAAATGAGTACCTACATTACAGTAGTATTTGAAATGAGTAGAAATGAATATATACAGCACAGCAGTGTGTAAAATGAGTACATACATCACAGTAGTATGTAAAATGAGTACCTACATCACAGTAGTATCTGAAATGAGTACCTACATCACAGTAGTGTGTGAAATGAGTACCTACATCACAGTAGTGTGTGAAATGAGTACCTACATCACAGTAGTGTGTACAATTAGTACCTACATCACAGTAGTATTTGAAATGAGTACCTACATTACAGTAGTATTTGAAATGAGTAGAAATGTATATATACAGCACAGTAGTGTGTAAAATGAGTACATACATCAAAGTAGTATGTAAAATGAGTACCTACATCACAGTAGTATCTGAAATGAGTACCTACATCACAGTAGTGTGTGAAATGAGTACATACATCACAGTAGTGTGTACAATGAGTACCTATATCACAGTAGTATTTGAAATGAGTAGAAATGAATATATACATCACAGTAGTGTGTGAAATAAGTACCTACATCACAGTAGCATCTGAAATGAGTACCAACATCACAGTAGTATTTGAAATGAGTAGAAATGAATATATACAGCACAGTAGTGTGTGAAACGAGTAAATACATCACAGTAGTATTGGAAATGAGTACCTACATCACAGTAGTGTGTGAAATGAATACTTAGATCACAGTAGTGTGTGAAATGAGAACCTACATCACAGCAGTGTATGAAATGAGTACCTACATCACAGGAGTGTGAAATAAGTACCTACATCACAGTAGTGTGTGAAATGAGTACCTACAAGAAAGTAGTGTGTAAAATGAGTACCTACATCACAGTAGCGTGTGAAATAAGTACCTACATCAAAGCAGTGTGTAAAATGAATACCTACATCACAGTAGTTTGTGAAATAATAACCTACATCACAGTAGTGTGTGAAATGAGTATCTAAATCACAGTAGTTTGTGAAATGAGGACCTACATCACAGTAGTGTGTGAAATGAGGGGCCACCTCACAATAGTGTGTGAAAGGAGGACCCACATCACAGTATTGTGAAATGAGTACCTACAGCAGAGTAGTGTGTGAAATGAGTACCTACATCACAGTAGTGTGTAACCTGAGGACCTACATCACAGTAGTGCCTGAGATGAGGAATACCTACATCACGGCAAGTGTATGAAATGTGGAGCAACAGTACAGCAATGTGTGAAATGAGGACCTGCATCACAGCAGTGTATGAGTACCTACATCACAGTAGTTTTTTAAATGAGTAGAAATGAGTATCTACATCACAGTAGTGCATAAAAAGAGTACCTACATCACAGTAGTGTGTGAAATAAGCACCTACATCACAGTAGTGTGTGAAATATTAACTGCATCACAGCAGTGTGTAAAATGAGTACATACATCAAAGTAGTGTGTGCAATAATGACCTACATCACAGTAGTGTGTGAAATGAGTATCTAAATCACAGTAGTGTGTAAAAAAGGATCTACATCAAAGTAGTGTGTAAAATGAGGACCTACAACATAGTAGTTTTTGAGATGAGGAGTACCTACATCACAATGGGTGTGTGAAAGTAGGACCCACAGCACAGTAATGTGTGAAATAAGGACCTACATTACAACAATGTGTGAAATGAGGACATGCATTCTACAATGTGTGAAATTAGGACCTGCAGCACAGGAATGTGTGAAATGAGTACCTACATCATAGTAGTGTTTGAAATGAGTACCTACATCACAGTAGTGTGTGAAATAAGTACCTACATTACAGTAGTGTGTGAAATAATTACCTACATCAGAGTAGTGATTGAAATGAGTTCCTACATCACAGTAGTATTCGAAATGAGTAGAAATGAATATATACATCACAGTAATGTGTAAAATGAGTACATGCATCACAGTAGTGTGTGAAATAAGTACCTACATTACAATAGTGTGTGAAATAATTACCTACATCACAGTAGTGTGTAAAATGAGTACCTACATCACAGTAGTGTGTAAAATAATTACCTACATCACAGCAGTGTGTTAAATGAGTACCTACATCACATCAGTGTGTGAAATAATTATCTACATCACAGTAATGTGTGAAATGAGTACCTACATCACAGTAGTATTTGAAATGAGTAGAAATGAATATATACATCACAGTAATGTGTATAATGAGTACATGCATCACAGTAGTGTGTGAAATAAGTACCTGCATTACAATAGTGTGTGAAATAATTACCTACATCACAGCAGTGTGTAAAATGAGTACCTACATCATAGTAGTGTGTGAAATAATTATCAACGTCACAGTAGTGTGTGAAATGACTATCTAAATCACAGTAGTGTGTGAAATGAGGACCTACATCACAATAGTGTGTGAAATGAGGACCCTCATCACAGCTGTGTATGAAATGAGTACCTACATCACATAGTGTGAAATAAGTACCTACATCACAGTAGTGTGTGAAATGAGTACCTACAATAAAATAGTGTTTGAAATGAGTACCTACATCACAGTAGTGAGAGAAATAAGTACGTACATCACATTAGTGAGTGAAATGAGTACCTATATCACAGTAGTATTTGAAATGAGTAGAAATGAATATATACATCACAGTAGTGTGTAAAATGAGTACATACATCACAGTAGTATGTGAAATAAGTAACTACATCATAGTAGTGTGTGAAATGAGTACCTACATCACAGTAGTGTGTTAAATGAGGACATACATCACAATAGTGTGTTAAATGAGGACCTACATCACAATAGTGTGTGAAATTAGGACATACATCACAATAGGGTGTGCAACGAGGACCCACATCACAGTAGTGTGTAAAATGAGTACCCACATTACAGTAGTGTCTGAAATGAGTACCTACATCACAGCAGTGTGTGACATGAGTACCCATATCACAGTAGTGTGTAAACTGAGGACCTACATGATAGTAGTCTCTAGGATGAGAAGTACCCACATCACAGTGTGTGAAATGCAGACCAAAAGCACAGCATTGTGTGAAATGGGGACCCGCATCAGGGTCGTGTGAAATGAGGACCTGCATCACAGCAATGTATGAAATGAGGACATGCAGCACAGCAATGTGTGAAATGAGGACCTACATCACAGCAGTGTATGAGTACCTACATCACAGTAGCATTTGAAATGAGTAGAAATGATTATCTACATCACAGTAGTGCTTAAAAAGAGTACCTACATCACAGTAGTAAGTGAAATGAGTACCTACATCACATTATTGTGTGAGAAAATTACCTATGTCACAGCAGTGTGTAAAATGAGTACATACATCACAGTAGTGTGTGAAATGAGTATCTAAATCACAGTAGTGTGTGAAATGAGGACCTACATCACAGAAGTGTGTGAAGTGAGGATCTACATCACAAATGTGTGTGAAATGAGTACGTACACCAGAGTAGTGTTTGAAATGAGTACCTACATCACATTAGTGTTTACAATGAATACCCACATTACAGTAGTGTGTGAAATGAGTACCTACATCATGGTAGTGTGTGAAATGAGTACGCACATCACAGTAGTGTGTAAATGAGGACCCAAAACATAGTAGTGTCTGAGATGAGGAGTATCTACATCACAATGGGTGTGTGAAATGAGGATCCACAGCACAGTAATGTGTGAAATGAGGACCTACATCACAACAGTGTGTGAAATGAAGACCTGCATTATATCAATGTTTGAAATTAGGACCTGCAGCACAGCAATGTGTGGAATGAGGACCTACATCACAGCAGCGTATGAAATGAGTACCTACATCACAGGAGTGTGAAATAAATACCTACATCACAGTAGTGTGTGAAATGAGTACCTACAACACAATAGTGTGTGAAATGAGTACCTACATCACAGTAGTGTGTGAAATGAGGACCTACAGAACAATAGTGTGTGAAATGATGACCTGCATGATGGCAGTGTTGAAGTGAATACCTACATCACACTAGTGTGTAAAATGAGTACCTAATTCAAAGTAGTGTGTAAAATGAGTACCTACATCACAGTAGCGTGTGAAATGAGTACCTTCTTCATAGTAGTGTGTAAAATGAGTACCTACATCTCAGTAGTGTGTGAAATGAGGACCTTCTTCATAGTAGTGTGTAAATGAGTACCTACATCACAGTAATGTGTGAAATGAGTACATACATCACAGTAGTGTGTTAAATGAGTACCTACAACACACTAGTGTGTGAAATGAGTACCTAATTCAAAGTAGTGTGTAAAATGAGTACCTACATCACAGTAGTGTGTGAAATGAGTACCTATATCACAGTTGTGTGTGAAATGAGTACCTTCTTCATAGTAGTGTGTAAAATGAGTACCTACATCACAAGAGTGTGTGAAATGAGTACCTTCATCACAGTAGTGTATGGAATGAGTACCTGCATCAATGTAGTGTGTGAAATGAGTACCTACATCACACTAGTGTGTAAAATGAGTACCTACATCACAGTACTGTGTAAAATGTGAATCCACATCACAGTAGTGTGTGAAATGAGTACCTACATCAAAGTAGTGTGTGAAATGGGTACATACATCACAGTAGTGTGTAAAATGAGTACCTACATCACAGTAGTGTGTGAAATGAGTACCTACATCACAGCAGTGTGTGAAATGAGTAAATACATCACAGTAGTATTGGAAATGAGTACCTACATCACAGTAGTGTGTGAAATGAATACTTAGATCACAGTAGTGTGTGAAATGAGAACCTACATCACAGCAGTGTGTGAAATGAGTACATACATCACAGCAGTATTTGAAATGAGTACCTACATCACAGTAGTGTGTGAAATGAGTACTGCATCACAGTAGTGTGTGAAATGAGTGCCTACATCATAGTAGTGTGTGAAATGAGTACCTACATCACAGTAGTGAGTGAAATGAGTATCTACATCACAGTAGTGTGTGAAATGAAGTAATATATACATTCCAGTAATGTGTGAAAAGAATAAATACATTTAAGAAGTGTGTGAAATTAATATATCACTAGCAGAATAGGAACCAGAGATCACTGAATGAAAACTATATACTAATTAACATGTTGTATACATCCATATCATAAACTGTTGATAGTACATTCATCTGCCTTTGTACAATGTGCTGGTAATTTGAAGTCTAAACAGTATTATTACAGTCCTACCCGTTTATCTCGACATCCTCGGAACCGAGGAAATATTGTCGAGATAAGCGGATGTCGAGATAAGTGTTGGGGGGGGGGGGTCTGCAAAAAAAAAAATGCAAGTTAAATTCTTCAGTAAGGGGTAACCGGTCATCAGTGAGTAGTATTTACACTTTGAAAAAAAACAATGTAAATTTTTCGTATGTGGGGACAAAACTAGAGTGAAATACACTTGTATATTGACAAATAACATTTTGGTTACCTTTGTGTAATAAAGTCCACAATAAAATATTGCATCGGTCAAATCCTGATATGACAAACATGAGAGATTCAATGTAAGCATTAGCACGTGTTTGTCTAGTTGTTAGTTGCATACTTTAAGTACATGTACTTAAATCAGCCTAGATATCGGTCAGTCTGTTCCCACGTTATTGAGGGTCCCAAAGGGATATCACAGCGAAATGAAAACTGTCAACAGTACATGTATTCTCCACAAATACTTTTGTATCCGATGTTATGACAAACATTAAAGCGACTGCACCAACCACTTGTTGCAGCAAAGTTCTTCACACTAAGCTTTTTCGATAATGCTTAATTGAACCGTGAACCGTTTAGATGCTTCCTCCACATCTTCAAATGTACCAGTCTTGCTTCTTCCTTAGGGGAGCGCAGTTACCTTCAACTTAGTCTTTCTTTATAGACTCTGCAGCTTTCATCCTTCCTGGACGTGTTAATTTTAAATGAAAAAATTTCACAGACCTCTTTGTGAGATGTTCATCCCTTAACTTCATTAACAGCCAGATGTTTAGTTTCCAAAGACTGTAAATTTAATTTGCGTTTTACCCTTCTGTCGGTAGCCATCGTAAATGTAAATAAAATTAAAAACTAAACTTTCACAGCGAAAATCACCGATCACTTTCAAAGGTCTCAGAAACGTGTAATCCGTATTTTCACGCAATTTTTATATATGGGATTCAGAAAATCACGTATACAGGAGTCCTCTGTATGCATCAGTTCCTGGACGGCAAATTTAAGGGCTTGCTAGTCCTGCTTCGACCACCTGTTGATTGGGAAATTGTGTTCATCAATTGATCCTTTTCGCTGTTCTGATATATTTACAATCAGAAAATTCAGTGGTTGAAAGACCCACAGATGTACATGCTGTCATTGTAAGAGTACATTTGAATAACATGATTCACAAGCTAGGCGGCAAGATCAAAGACTTAACTAGCTGCAACAAAGTATTGGTCTTAATTGGCAGCTTGTCGACATAAACGTTTTGAAAACAAAGGATTTGTTCAAGCTGGGACCAAGGGCTTCTGTCGACATATACGTTTTTCTTTTATCTCGATGTCGATATAAGCATGACAATTTGATAGTAATAGTAGACCATGGGACCGGGACTTTGCTTTTTTGTCGACACAGGCGGCTTGTCGAGATAAGCGATATAAACGGGTAGGACTGTATTACTTTTTGGGAGGTGGCAACTGATGCCAAAGTACAAGCTGAGATCAGATATGGCACTCTGCAATTAAGATCTATCTGCAACTGCGCAAACCTCAGACACAGCTAAAATATATGTATGTACAACTGAATGTGTTATCATTACATTGGTCCAACTTACCGTGATGTCCCTAAAGAACCACCAGCTTGATATGTGATAAAGATAAACAAGACTATGGCCAAGGTCACTATCATTACCATGAAGTTCATCGGCATCCTGCAAAATACAGGTTTCAGTTTCAACCAATGACTTTATTATAATGCATGAAGAGTAAATTGGCATAAGCACCCAAATGAAAAAGACCTAAAACTAGAATAACATGAACAGTGAGAGAAAAAAATAACACTAAAATGAATAGTATGATTAGTGAAAAAGACCCAGCACTAAAATATATAATGTGGTTAGTAGACCCAAAACTAAAATATAAAATGTAGTTAGTAGACCCAACACTAAAATATATATTGTGGTTAGTGAAAAAGACCTAACACTAGATGAATAACAGTACTAGTAAAGAAGACCTAGCACAAATATGAATAGCATGGGTAGTGAAAAAGACCTAACACTAAAATGAATATCATGACTAGTGAAAAAGACATAGCACTAAAATGAATAACAGTACTAGTAAAAAAGACCTAACACAAATATGAATAGCATGGGTAGTGAAAAGGACCTAACACTAAAATGAATATTATGACTAGTGAAAAAGACATAGTACTAAAACGAATAACTACTAGTGAAAAAGATCTAACACTAAGCTTAAAAGCATGATTAGTGATAAAGACATAACACTAAAATATATAACATGGCTTGTGAAAAAGACCTAATACTAAAATGAATAACAGTACTATTGAAAAAGATATCATTAAAATGAATATCATGACTAGTGAAAAAGAATAACACTAAAATGAATAAAGGTACTAGTGAAAGAGACCTAACACTAAAATTAATAGCATGACTAAATAGTAAATAACATGGCTTATAAAAAGGGCCTAACACTAAAATAAATAACATGGCTTGTAAAAAGGACCTAACACTAAAACAATCAGCATGGCTAGTGAAAAAGACCCAACAGTTAAAAAAAAGCATGACTAATGAAAAAGACCTAACACTAAAATGAATAATGGTACTAGTAAACAAAATTACACTAAAATGAATAGCATAGCTAGTGAAAAAGGCCTAACACTACAATGAATATCATGGCTATTGAAAAAGACCCAACACTAAATGAATAACATGACTAGTGAAAAAGACCTAACACTGAAATAAATAATGTGGCTAGTGAAATAGACCTAACACTAAAATGAAAAGCATGGTTAGTGAAAATAACCTAACACTAAAATATATAACATGGCTAGTGAAAAAGACTGACCATTATGAGAAATTCATTTGGAGTTGATGATAATTTACTGATTGTTATGACAAATTCATTTGGAGTTGATAATAATTTACTGATCGTTATGAGGAATTAATTTGGAGTTGATGATAATTTACTGACTGTTATGAGGTATTCATTTGGAGTTGATGATAATTTACTGACTGTTATGAGGTATTCATTTGGAATTAATGATAATTCACTAATTGTTATGAGGTAGTCATTTGGAGTTAATGATAATTTACTGACCGTTATGAGGTATTCATTCAGAGTTAATGATAATTTACTGACCATTATGAGGTATTCATTTGAAGTTAATGATAATTCACTAATTGTTATGAGATATTCATTTGGAGTTAATGATAATTTACTGATCATTATGAGGTATTCATTTGGAGTTAATGATAATTTACTGATCGCTATGAGGTATTCATTTGGAGTTGAGGTATTCATTTGATGTTAATGATAATTTACTGATCGTTATGAGGTATTCATTTGGAGTTGAGGTATTCATTTGAAGTTAATGATAATTTACTGATTGTTATGAGGTATTCATTTGGAGTTAATGATAATTTACTGATCGTTATGAGATATTCATTTGGAGTTAATGATAATTTACTGACCGTTATGAGGTATTCATTTGGAGTTAATGATAATTTACTGATCGTTATGAGGTATTCATTTGGAGTTAATGATAATTTACTGATCATTATGAGACATTCATTTGGAGTTGATGATAATTTACTGACTGTTATGAGGTACTGATTTGGAGTTGATGATAATTTACTGACCGTTATGAGGTATTCATTTGGAGGTAATGATAATTTACTGATCGTTATGAGGAATTGATTTATATATATATGTATATTGTACGTATAAATTGAATTGTAATCCTAGGAGAGCATAAAATGTATTGATATATACTTAAATCATATGTATGATTTGAATTGTAATCCTAAGAAAGAATGAAATATATTTATATATATGTATACAGTATGATTTGATTTGTAATGCTAAAAAAGCATGAAATATATTTATATATATGTATACAGTATGATTTGATTTGAAATGCTAAAAAAGCATGAAATGTATTTATATATGAATACAGTATGATTTGATTTGAAATGCTAAAAAAGCATGAAATGTATTGATATATATATGTTTAATGGCATGATTTGATTTGTAATGCTAAGAAAGCTTGAAATGTTTTTATATATATGTATGTATACCAGTATGATATGATTTGAAATCCTATGTTAAGTTTTTGCTTTGCTAAAGCTTATGTTACATGCACTCCAAAAAGATGAATCTATAAATGCAGTACAGGCTGAGTATTCACATGCATGCCACTCCAAAAAGATGAGTCTATAAATACAGTACAGGCTGAGTATTCACATGCATGCCACTCCAAAAAGATGAGTCTATAAATACAGTACAGGCTGAGTATTCACATGCATGCCACTCCAAGAAGATGAGTCTATAAATACAGTACAGGCTGAGTATTCACATGCATGCCACTCCAAAAAGTCAAGTCTATAAATACAGTACAGGCTGAGTATTCACATGCATGCCACTCCAAAAAGATGAGTCTATAAATACAGTACAGGCTGAGTATTCACATGCATGCCACTCCAAAAATATGAGTCTATAAATACAGTACAGGTTGAGTATTCACATGCATGCCACTCCAAAAAGATGAGTCTATAAATACAGTACAGGCTGAGTATTCACATGCATGCCACTCCAAAAAGATGAGTCTATAAATACAGTACAGGCTGAGTATTCACATGCATGCCACTCCAAGAAGATGAGTCTATAAATACAGTACAGGCTGAGTATTCACATGCATGCCACTCCAAAAAGACAAGTGTATAAATACAGTACAGGCTGAGTATTCACATGCATGCCACTCCAAAAAGATGAGTCTATAATGTGCTGAGTTATTCATATACCATTACCCACCAACAAATTAGTCTAGAATTAAGATAATATTTACTTCCATATTGGCCGAGTATTTACTTCCAATAAAATGAGTCAAGATTTGCAAATAGTAATGGCAGGAAGAAGTCATTAATTCAACCCACCACATCTTGACCAGTAACCGCTTCATTAGATTAGCATGGATTCTCTTCCGGTACTTCATGTCCATTATGATATCGTTTGACCAATCCATAAAGTCTTTCAACTTGTTTCTTGGCGATGATCGGTCTACCTCATACTTAAACTTCTCCTTGATCTCTTTACGCAGCATGTTCTAAAAACAATTTACAGGTAAGATGAACCATATATTAATATCAAACATGTTCTATAAACAATTTACAGGTAAGATGAACCATATATTCATATCAAACATGTGCTATAAACAATTTACAGGTAAGATGAACCATATATTAATATCAAACATGTTCTAAAAACAATTGACAGGTAAGATGAACCATATATTAATATCAAGCATGTTCTAAAAACAATTTACAGGTAAGATGAACCATATATTAATATCAAACATGTTGTAAAAACAATTTACAGGTAAGATGAACCATATATTAATATCAAGCATGTTCTATAAACAATTTACAGGTAAGATGAACCATATATTCATATCAAACATGTGCTATAAACAATTTACAGGTAAGATGAACCATATATTAATATCAAACATGTTCTAAAAACAATTGACAGGTAAGATGAACCATATATTAATATCAAGCATGTTTTATAAACAATTTACAGGTAAGATGAACCATATATTAATATCAAGCATGTTCTTAAAACAATTTACAGGTAAGATGAACCATATATTAATATCAAACATGTTCTAAAGACAATTTACAGGTAACATGAACCATATATTAATATCAAGCATGTTCTAAAGACAATTTACAGGTAAGATGAACCATACATTAATATCAAACATGTTCTAAAAACAATTTACAGGTAAGATATCTACCATACACTTATATCAAGTATGTTTCTATATAAAGACAATTTACAAGTAAGATGTCTGCCACAAACTAATATCAAGCAATTTTCTAATAAAATGTATTATAGGTAAGATGTCTGCCATAACTTAATATCAAGCATTTTCTAAAGATAATTTACATGTAAGATGTCTGCCACAAACTAATATCAAACATCTTCTAAAGACAATTTACAGCTAAGATGTGTGCCAAAAATTAATATCAAGCATGTTTCGGTACAGACAATTTGCAGGTAAGATGTCACCATAAATTAATATCAAACATCTTCAAAAGATAATTTACAGGTAATATGTTTGCTATATATTAATATCAACCATGTTTCTATAGATATAATTTACAGGTGAGATGTCTGCCATATATTAATATTGAGCATGTTTCTATAAAGACAATGTACAGGTAAGATAAATTCCTATCAAGAATGTCCTCCCCATATAAGAATCTATTGGTGTTTGAAAACTCGTGTAAACAAAATTACAAGAAATTGTCATGCTAGCAATGACTAAAAACCAATCAAATGGATGATTTCATGTGACGCATAACATGGAAAAATTATTCTTTTAAGGGTGTAGGAAATTCGCTAGAATTGTATGCATAAGATATGTTACAAAAAAAACACTTTGTAAATACTCAAAATCTCACTAAATCTTGACAACAGAGAAATCAATAAATTAGTGGCAAAAAGATATGTTAGCCATGTGTTTGGTCAAAGGTTAAACTTTAACAAATGACAGCAATCTCATTCATCAGACAGACTCATTAATATGCACAGGTCTTGCTCATATTTAGCATTAAAGTGATATAAATTGATCTTCCAAATAAGATCAAAAGCCGACAACAATCAAAGCCCCTAGTGTAACATTCCAACATTGATGGATGGATGATGTCCACATAGTCATACTACAGGTAACTGACCTTAATGCCTGGTCAGCTTGTGACCCCTATTGCCTATCCTTGTCAAGGTTGTTAGAAATCTGTTTTAAATTCACTTTTAAATATTCATTTTTGTCCAACCCCAAGTACATTTGCTACTGCATTTATCTTCTAAAAAGAAACAAGATTACCACAAGAAAATGTATTTTAAAAAGAGGTAATAAAACCAAAATATTTCTAATACTTGAAACAGTGGGTGGACATCAATAATGGCATTAAGTGTCATCTAGTAGCAAAGCTGAAGTAGTGATATGAACACTATACAGAACTAAATGGAAAATAATGATGCTATCCGCTTATTTGCTGAATAGGCAGAGCTTGTATGGTTGTTTATTTATAAAGCAGACTTAAATATACATAGTGGATGTCATATTGCCGTGGGACATTTCTTTCATATTCCCCTTACATTTCATATTTGCACAATATTCAACTAATCAGATAATGAAGTACATTTGCAGACATGTATGAATAATTATTTATATTGGCAGGTGTGTTGGAATTATTATTTATAATGGCAGATGAGTTTGCATTAATTATTTATATTGGCAGGTGTGTGGAATTATTATTTATAATGGCAGATGTGTTTGCATTAATTATTTATATTGGCAGGTGTGTGGAATTATTATTTATAATGGCAGATGTGTTTGAATTATTATTTATATTGGCAGGTGTGTTGGACTTATTGACACTGGCAATATATGTTAGAATTTATATAGACATTGTGATGAGAAATCGCATATTATTAAGTCCATGTCATGAAAATGATCTGTCTTGTAATGTATGAAGAGTTCAATGATGATGACTATTGCCATCAAAATGACTTTTATAGGATGCCAACAAACCAGGTAGAGGATGTTCCCATCGTGTTCATCCTCACCTTATTCTTGACTCTGAAGTAGAGCTTCTGTAGGACATCTTCTTGCAGGACCTCAATGGACATTGTGTTCTCCTCAAAATAATCCCAGACCACCTTGTCTTCATCCTTCTTTATCAGTACTGAATAACAAGAAATCAAATTATCAAATAATGTTTGCAATTTGTAATTTACAGTTTATACCCATTGTAAGAAGACACATTACCATGACATCCTCAGAAAACAAAATTACTTGGAACAGACTTCTTGACTCGATAATTTTCACAGCACACTTCTAAATGCTTTAACTGCCATATGTTATCCATTACTTTGAACACAATGCCATAATACTAACTTCCTTTGTTATAATGTCTGTCAACTAAGAACACAATGTCATTTCTACACTATTTCCTTTGTTATAATATCTGTCAACAAAGAACACAATGTCATTTCTACACTAATTTCCTTTGTTATAATGTCTGTCAACTATGAACACAATGTCATTTCTACACTAATTTCCTTTGTTATAATGTCTGTCAACTAAGAACACAATGTCATTTCTACACTAATTTCCTTTGCTATAATGTCTGTCAACTAAGAACAAAATGTCATTTCTACACTAATTTCCTTTGTTATAATGTCTGTCAACTAAGAACACAATGTCATTTCTGGACCAATTTCCTTTGTTATAATGTCTGTCAACTAAGAACACAATGTCATTTCTGGACCAATTTCCTTTGTTATAATGTCTATCAACTTTGAACACAATGTCATTTTTACACTAATTTCCTTTGTTATAATGTCGGTCAACTAAGAACACAATGTCATTTCTACACTAATTTCCTTTGTTATAATGTCTGTCAACTAAGAACACAATGATCTGTCAACTAAGAACACAATGTCATTTCTACACTAATTTCCTTTGTTATAATGTCTGTCAACTAAGAACACAATAATCTGTCAACTAAGAACACAATGCCATTTCTACACTAACTTCCTTTGTTATAATGTCTGTCAACTAAGAACACAATGTCATTTCTAGACCAATTTCCTTTGTTATAATGTCTGTCAACTAAGAACACAATGTCATTTCTGGACCAATTTCCTTTGTTATAATGTCTATCAACTTTGAACACAATGTCATTTTTACACTAATTTCCTTTGTTATAATGTTGGTCAACTAAGAACACAATGTCATTTCTACACTAATTTCCTTTGTTATAATGTCTGTCAACTAAGAACACAATGATCTGTCAAGTAAGAACACAATGTCATTTCTACACTAACTTCTTTTATTATAATGTCTGTCAACTAAGAACACAATGCCATTTCTACACTAACTTCCTTTGTTATAATGTCTGTCAACTAAGAACACAATATCATTTCTACACTAATTTTGTTTGGTATAATGTCTGTCAATTAAGAACACAATGATCTGTCAACTAAGAACACAATGCCATTTCTACACTAATTTCCTTTGTTATAATGTCTGTCAACTAAGAACACAATGCCATTTCTACACTAACTTCCTTTGTTATAATGTCTGTCAACTATGAACACAATGTCATTTCTACACTAATTTCCTTTGCTATAATGTCTGTCAATTAAAAACACAATGTCATTTCTACACTAACTTCCTTTGTTATAATGTCTGTCAACTAAGAACACAATGCCATTTCTACACTAACTTCCTTTGTTATAATGTCTGTCAACTATGAACACAATGTCATTTCTACACTAATTTCCTTTGCTATAATGTCTGTCAATTAAAAACACAATATCATTTCTAGACTAACTTCCTTTGTTATAATGTCTGTCAACTATGAACACAATGTCATTTCTACACTAATTTCCTTTGTTATAATGTCTGTCAACTAAGAACACAATGTCATTTCTACACTAATTTCCTTTGTTATAATGTCTGTCAACTATGAACACAATGTTATTTCTACACTAACTTCCTTTGTTATAATGTCGGTCAACTAAGAACACAATGTCATTTCTACACTAATTTCCTTTGTTACAATGTCTGTCAACTAAGAACACAATGATCTGTCAACTAAGAACACAATGTCATTTCTACACTAACTTCCTTTGTTATAATGTCGGTCAACTAAGAACACAATGTCATTTCTACACTAATTTCCTTTGTTATAATGTCTGTCAACTATGAACACAATGTCATTTCTACACTAACTTCCTTTGTTATAATGTCGGTCAACTAAGAACACAATGTCATTTCTACACTAATTTCCTTTGTTATAATATCTGTCAACTATGAACACAGCTATGTATGTACAGCTGGAGTCTGAATTATTCTGTGTAAAATGAAATCATGACACTTGTTATTAAAGTAAATCTGTAAACAAGCATAGCAATTACAAATCTCAAAACAATGACTTGTTTCTCAGCAGTGGTCCAATAAATCTCATAGTAAGAGACAAGAATAAAGGTCAAGGGCATGTTTAAAATCACATTACCAGTTTTTATGAACCCTAATATCTTTGAGCTTTTTTATGTCAACAATATTTTTACACCCTCAACATAACTGATGAGATAACTGGTTTTGACTGTATGTACCAACTGGGTGTTTTATGTCTGACTTTCGAAATGGTATAATCAATTAAAAGTTGATCTGCGTTGTATTATAATGTTAAATAGTTAATGAATTATCAAGTTAATTAGTCATTTGTATCCTATCATGTAAAGAAGAAAGAATAAAAATGTTAAAATTCTTGTAAAACCTGCATGAATAAGAGCTGTTTGTGTGTTAAGCCATCTCAGATTAGTTGACTAATTGAACACTGACAACACTAAGAATATGTAATACAGAAATTAAATTATCCAACACAATGGCTTGTCATAATATTTTATAAATGTAATCAGTGGTAGCATGGAAGCAAGTGAAAGGAGTATAAGGTGCATAAAACACTTAGTTTCATAGATAGGATTTATTACGGAAAAGTAAGCTAGAAACATTTAAAATTCCCAAAGTGGCACTCAGTGTTGATCTCAGATGAGCATAACTTTTGTAATAATTTGCAATGAAACCATGGCAGAAATATTTTACTAATGTTACATAAATTTTGTAATAGTTTGCAATGAAACCACAGATTAAATGTTTTACTAATGTTACATACTTTTGAAATAATTTGCAATGAAACTACATAATACATGTTGTACTTTTTGTTACATAACTTTATAATAATTTGCAATGAAACCATGACATAAATATCTTACTAATGTTACAAAACATTTGTAATAATCTGCAATGGAACCATGGCATAAATATCTTACTAATGTTACAAAACATTTGTAATAATTTGCAATGGAACCATGGCATAAATATCTTACTAATGTTACATAACTTTTGTAATAATCTGCAATGGAACCATGGCATAAATATCTTACTAATGTTACATAAGTTTTGTTATAGTTTGCAAAGAAACCATGTCATAAATATTTTACTAATGTTACATAACTTTTGTAATAATTTGCAACGAAACCACAGAATAAATGTTTTACTAATGTTACATAACTTTTGTAATAATTTGCAATGAAACCATGACATAAATATTTTATTAATGTTCTATAACTTTTGTAATAACTTGAAATGAATCCACACCATTAAAAGTTTACTAATATGACATAATTTTTTTAATAAATTGAAATGAAACCAAAGCAATAATATTTTACTAATATGACTCTTAAGATATATCAAGTTTTTATGTTTTTCATTAAAAAACTTTCCCTCTTTTCTAAAAAATATAATCTTGTTTTATTCTGAATCCATGGTAACACTCTAAAGAATTCACATTTAAAGGATCCACATTCAAAGAATCCACATTCAAAGAATCCATATTCAATGAATCCACATTCATGTGTGTCAAAAATGCTTGGAGTAATGTTTCACCAAGTCCTCAATAAAACCCAGTCTGTGCTGAGCAGAAACAGCCTAGTCCAAGCTTTGATCAGTTTGAGCTAAGTGGACACCAATTACAGTCCTACCCATTTATATCGACATCTCTTATCTCGACAAGCCGCCTATGTCGACAAAAAAGCAAAGTCCCAGTCCCATGGTCTACTATTATTATCAAATTGTCATGCCTATGTCGACGTCGAGATAAAAGAAAAACGTATATGTCGACAGAAGCCCTTGGTCCCAGCTTGAACAAATCCTTTGTTTTCAAAACGTTTATGTCGACAAGCTGCCAATTAAGACCAATACTTTGTTCAACAATTAGTTGATCTTGCCGCCAGGCTTTAATGTCGCGGTCGGATGAAAAAAACAAACAAACCCATAGCAGCACGTTTTCTCACCACTCTGCAGCTAGTTAAGTCTTTGATCTTGCCGCCTAGCTTGTGAATCATGTTATTCAAATGTACTCTTACAATGACAGCATGTACATCTGTGGGTCTTTCAGCCACTGAATTTTCTGATTGTAAATATATCAGCACAGCGAAAAGGATCAATTGATGAACACAATTTCCCAATCAACAGGTGGTCGAAGCAGGACTAGCAAGTCCTTAAATTTGCCGTCCAGGAAATTGATGCGTACAGAGGACTCCTGTATACGTGATTTTCTGAATCCCATATATAAAAATTGCGTGAAAATACGGATTACACGTTTCCGAGACCTTTGAAAGTGATCGGTGATTTTCACTGTGAAAGTTTCGTTTTTAATTTTATTTACATTTACGATGGCTACTGACAGAAGGGTAAAACGCAAATTAAATTTACAGTCTTTGGAAACTAAATATCTGGCTGTTAATGAAGTTAAGGGATGAACATCTCGCAAAGAGGTCTGTGAAATTTTTTCATTTAAAATTAACACGTCCAGGAAGGATGAAAGGTCCCAAGGATGTCGAGATAAATGGGTAGGACTGTACAGCCAAGTCCAAGCTGATCAGTTTGAGCTAAGCGGAAACCAAATACAGCCTATTCCAAGCTTTGATCATCTCAATAATATTTGGAACTTCGGTGGTTACCAAACTCATCTGAGCTCTTTGAAGTAAAGCTGCATACAAGTTTCATATAATAGCATTTGTATTTTGCATATGTTACACATAATCCAATGAATACATTCATGTTAAGTCAGAATTCTTTTATTAAGCATCTTATCACAACTTCATAGTCAAATATAAAAAGATCCTGACCTTGACCAATACTTTATATTTATTATTACATTTACACAAGTTTTTCCATACCCCCCTCCAATTTGTTTCAATATAATTTCATATATGCAGATATTGCTAGTTATTAAAAATCATCTGAGATTGAACAGATTTAGGGCTACTTTGTTCAGATTCTTATATGGCTTTTTTGCTGATTGCATAACTTATATGAGGTCTTGTCATGTTAAGAATACTGTATTGATTAACTTGTTTAAGATGTTGATTTCAGGTTATGCTGGTCATTGAACTCATCTGAGACCTTGCCAATTTACACTTCCGATCTCGCATATTTAATGCTACTTTCTTGATTGAACTCATCTGAGACCTTGCCAATTTATGCTTCCGATCTTGCTGATTTAATGCTACTTTCTTGATTGAACTCATCTGGGAATTTGTTGATTTAGATTATTGTATTTTGGCCCTTTTAAGTAGGTTTAATGTGTGTGTGGTTTGTCATGTCAGCCATTCATACCATGTTTTGGCCCTTTTATGTAGGTTTAATGTGTGTGTGGTTCATATGATGTCTTGGCACTTTCAGATAGCCATTTATAAATATCAGAATTGCTCCTACTGTTTAAATAAATGCTTCTAACTTTAAAAATCACTATGGATATAGGTATATGGTACACAATTTACATACCAAATACATTAGAATTTGGTTGAATTGAAAAATGTATGCTTGAACAAGCAGGACTTCTCAAGATGCTTTCAGGTCACAACAGAACACTTTTATTAAAGATTCCTTGACATTTTGAATTGATTTTTCTAGGTTCCTATGGTGTTATAGCAATAAAGTAATGAAATGCCTTATGTCTATACACATCTTTTATAGCAATAAAGTAATGAAATGCCTTATGTCTATACACATCTTGTATAGCAATAAAGTAATGAAATGACTTATGTCAATACACATCTTTTATAGCAATAAAGTAATGAAATGCCTTATGTCTATACACATCTTTTATAGCAATAAAGTAATGGAATGCCTTATGTCTATACACATCTTTTATAGCAATAAAGTAATGAAATGCCTTATGTCTATACACATCTTTTATAGCAATAAAGTAATGAAATGCCTTATGTCTATACACATCTTTTATAGCAATAAAGTAATGGAATGCCTTATGTCAATACACATCTTTTATAGCAATAAAGCAATGAAATGCCTTATGTCTATACACACACATCTTTTATAGCAATAAAGTAATGGAATGCCTTATGTCAATACACATCTTTTATAGCAATAAAGTAATGAAATGCCTTATGTCTATACACACACATCTTTTATAGCAATAAAGTAATGGAATGCCTTATGTCAATACACATCTTTTATAGCAATAAAGTAATGAAATGCCTTATGTCAATACACATCTTTTATAGCAATAAAGTAATGAAATGCCTTATGTCTATACACATCTTTTATAGCAATAAAGTAATGGAATGCCTTATGTCTATACACACACATCTTTTATAGCAATAAAGTAATGGAATGCCTTATGTCAATACACATCTTTTATAGCAATAAAGTAATGAAATGGCTTATGTCAATACACATCTTTTATAGCAATAAAGTAATGAAATGCCTCATGTCTATACACACACATCTTTTAAGGCAATAAAGTAATGGAATGCCTTATGTCAATACACATCTTTTATAGCAATAAAGTAATGGAATGCCTTATGTCAATACACATCTTTTATAGCAATAAAGTAATGAAATGCCTAATGTCTATACACATCTTTTATAGCAATAAAGTAATGGAATGCCTTATGTCAATACACATCTTTTATAGCAATAAAGTAATGAAATGCCTTATGTCCATACACATCTTTTATAGCAATAAAGTAATGAAATGCCTCATGTCTATACACACACATCTTTTATAGCAATAAAGTAATGGAATGCCTTATGTCAATACACATCTTTTATAGCAATAAAGTAATGAAATGCCTTATGTCAATACACATCTTTTATAGCAATAAAGCAATGAAATGCCTTATGTCTATACACATCTTTTATAGCAATAAAGCAATGAAATGCCTTATGTCAATACACATCTTTTATAGCAATAAAGTAATGAAATGCCTTATGTCTATACACATCTTTTATCACTCTTGGTAACTTGACAGCAAAATAATCACCAACATCTAAATGCCAGTAATCTTCACCATTTCAGAATTGTGGAAAAATATAATGCATAATCTTTTCATGCTGAAATATTTTACCTTCAAGTGTGAGGTCTTTTTTAAGGTCCGTCTTTCTCTTGATAATGTGGAAATACAGGAAGCCAACTTCTGTCACCAAATTCTCATTCTCCTTAAAGTCCTTCTCCTTACGCTGCAAAAATGTTCGGGACTTATCACAATGTTGTTAGGACTTATCGAACTATTCAGGACTTATCAGACAGTTCATGATTTATCAAATTGTTCATGATTTATCAAATTGTTCAGGATTATCAAACTGTTCAGGAATTATCACAACAATGTCAGGACTTATCAAATTGTTCAGGACATATCAAACGGTTCATGACTTATCAGACTATTTATGATTTATCAAAGTGTTCAGCACTTATTAAAAATGTTCAGGATTTATCAAAAATGTTCAGAACTTATCAAAAATGTTCAGGACTTATCAAACTATTCATGATTTATCAAGCTGTTCAGAACTTATCAAAAATGTTCAGGACTTATCAAATTATTATCAAGACTTATCATTTTGTTTAGGACATATACAAATGTTCAGGATAAACATTAAATGTTCATGACATCCAATTGTTTAAAACTTATACAAAACGTCCAGGACTTATGAAAGTGTTCAGGACTTATCAAAAATGTTTATGAATATTGGTATTACTTTTAAGTCACTGTATGCCTCCACCATCACTGTGACCAATATGTCTGTATCAAGGCAGTCCATCAGTTCCTGAAAGGGAAATGACTCATAATGAACACACGGTAATGGTTTAAAAAAAACCATAGCAATAAACATAAGATATTCCTGCTTAAGACCTAGTAAATTTATTCCATTGATATTTTGTTTATGATATGTTTTCAGCCGATGACCACATACATTTTGTATCCTTATAATGTTTCTTGTTTTAAAATACAATTAAGCCTGGATACTGATAATGTTTTATGAAACAAAGATGAAGTTACAGGAAGTGACTGTTTATGATCTCCTAATTGCTGATGACTGTTCCCTGAATGCCAATTCTGAGACTGGCATGCAACAGGGTATTAGGCATCTTGCTTCGTCTTGTGACAATTTTTTGTCTCACAGTCAGTATCAACAAGACTGAGGTAATACATCAGGAAAGCCCTACATAGAGCCATCAATTTAATCTTCCTGGCTGTGGACTAGTTCAACTATCTCAGCAGTGCAGAGTTATATGCACTTGACAATGATGATGAAACTGATGCCAGATTTGCTTAAGGATGTGCAGCCTTTGGCAGATTATGCATAATTGTGTTGGGGACAAAGAGACACCCGTCTACCAACAAAATAAAGTCACTGTGTTGCTGACCATGCTTTAGATATGCAATTCTTGGATGGCATAAAGATACCATGTGAGGAAGCTGAAACATTTTGATGGGACTACCGGAAGAAATTGAGAAGAATCAGATGGAAGGATGGTGTCTTAGAAACTAAAGATCTCACAAAGGCAAGCAGTTCAAGTTTGTATACTCTGCTGATGAAATCACAGATGAGATGGGCAGGCCATGAAACTAGGATGTCAGATGGGCAGGCCATGTAACCAGGATGTCAGATGGGCAGGCCATGTAACCAGGATGTCCCATAGGCAGGCAATGTAACCAGGATCTCAGATGGGCAGGCAATGTAACTAGGATCTCAGATGGGCAGGCCATACGACCAGGATGTCCCATGGGCAGGCAATGTAACCAGGATCTCAGATGGGCAGGCAATGTAACTAGGATCTCAGATGGGCAGGCCATTCAACCAGGATGTCCCATTGGAAGGCCATGTGAACAGGATGTCAGATGTGTAGGCCGTGTAACCAGGATGTAAGTTGGGCAGACCATGTAACCAGGATATCAGAAATCTGTGATAATTATGTGTGGTGTGCCAATGTGTGATCACATAATATAATACCTGGTCACAGACTATACTCTGAATTTAGTCATCATTGACTACAATTTGACCATCATCATAGACTATACTATGATAGTCATCATAGACTACACTATGACAGTCATCATAAATGATAAAATAACAGTCATCATTGACTATACTATGACACTCATCATAAATTATACAGTGATAGTCATTAAAGACTATACAATGACAGTCATCATAGACTATAATATGACAATCGTCATAGACCATATAATGACAGTCATCATAGACTATACTATGACAGTCATTGCAGACTACACCATGACAGTCATCAAAGTGCATGAGCAGTGTAAATCTACTAACTGCAGCAGTCTGCTATTGATCAAGCTGCCCCAATTATCACAGATTTCTGACGTGCAGAATCCAATGGTTGAGCATTTCCAGAAATTGCTAATCAACCTAAGACATCATTGCCTCCCAAAGAGATGATTACAGATGAAATATTCTTCAAGTTAAAGAGCTTGACGTGTGATAGTCTCAAAGTATATTCCAGATATAGTATGAAATAAAATAAATTGATAAAATAATGAATTCACGTTATAACCGCAGATTTTGTCTCTTGGTTGAATGCTAGAATTATGCTGAATAATTACTTTTCCAGACAAATACATGTACTTATTAATGTATAAAATTTACATTCAATAAAAGCTGTGTTCCTATCAGTTCCTGATTTAATAGTCTGCGATTTCTCAGATTTAACAATTCAATTTTCAACTTTTGTAATTCAACATAAGAACTGATTATGCAGTAACTATTTTTTTTTAAAATCAGCTTTCTTATGCAGCACTGCTTAGTCACATTACCATGAAACCTCATGGGTTACATGAGCAACAAAAAGTCAAATTACTGTATGCCACTTTGTAACCAAGGTTGTTCATATCACGTCATTGCTAAAGTTTTAATTTTAATTTCAAGAAAAACATTAGTTTGAGATTATGGATCACGAGACCAATCAATGTAATACATGGCTTAATAATAGCATGATATTATGGATCATGAGACCAATCAATGTAATACATGGCTTAATAATAGCATGAGATTATGGATCATGAGACCAATCAATGTAATACATGGCTTAATAATAGCATGAGATTATGGATCATGAGACCAATCAATGTAATACATGGCTTAATAATAGCATGATATTATGGATCATGAGACCAATCAATGTAATATATGGCTTAATAATAGCATGAGATTATGGATCATGAGACCAATCAATGTAATACATGGCTTAATCTTAGGTCCAGATTATCTCATACTTCACTTTATTAAACAACCCAAATATTTTTAACTTTTATAAATGAGCCGCTATTTGTTATCTGCTTAACTTCTTCAGACAGATACATGCCAAAATAATGATGTTATCTATCACTGTCAGATATATTTTTATACATGAATGAATAATTGTTTAGCCCTCTGATAATCCTTGCACATGGTACAGGCACATTTCCTGTTTCTGATTGGAATAAATATGCAGTCTTTTTTTCTGTCTCAACAAAACTGTCTAAATATCTAACATAGTGCAAGAAATCCAACTGACCTATGTTTATATAAAAATGTACACAACCAACACATATTTCAATATCAGCTTGTTTAAAATTTATCACAAGCAAAATTTTTAAAGTGATTATATATTTAGAGTGATTACATATTTAGCGAGTGATTACATATTTAGAGTGATTACATGTTTAGCGAGTGATTACATATTTAGAGTGATTACATGTTTACAGTGATAACATGCTTAGAGCATTACATATTGAAAGTGATTACAAATATAGAGTGATTACATATTAAAAGTGATCACAGATTGATCACAGATTTAAAGTGATCACAGATTTAAAGTGATAACATATTTAGAGTGATTACATATATAAAGTGATTACATATTAGAGTGATTACATATTTAAAGTGATTACATATTAGAGTGATTACATATTTAAAGTGATTACATATTAGAGTGATTACATATTAGAGTGAAATACATATTTAAAGTGATTATATATTTAAAGTGATTACATATTAGAGTGATTACATATTTAAACTGATTATATATTTAAAGTTGTACCTTAGGTAATTCTACATTGACATCACCATCCTTTACTTTTGGATTCTCCTCTGTTAAGATCTTAACTAGGGTCCCAATTGACCATTTTAGTCTGTAGATCTGGTAAAACAAAGACATGGTATTATTTGTATTAACTGTGAAACAGCTTAACATAGCAATATAATGTTATATATATATATATATATATATATATATATATATATATATATATATATATATATATATATATATATATATATATATATACATATACATATGAGCCTATGGGTGAGGTCATCCTCATTTACTTCAATTTCTGCTGTCTGAATTTCATTTGATTACCAAAAGTGGTTATTGCTAGGTGTTTGCTAAGGCTTTTGTTAATTAAATGGTATCTATAAACATTAAAAGAATGTGTAAAGCAAATAAAAATGTCCACTGGCTAGAAATCTTGTCATTTTATATACACAAAAACACAATTAAAATTATAAATGTAACATTTTGTATTTTTGACACAACTGCTTGTTGCTGAATTGTGTCAACATGGTCAATGTAAAAATATACATGTTCAAAAAGTTTTAAAATTGTGTTTAAAAAATATGAAAATTTGCTGTAGTGGCTTAAAAATGAAAGCAGCATATCTTGTGAAATGTCATGGTTCTAATAGGTTATATTATATGGCTTATATGCTATAATTTTGGGACAGAAACACAAATGTATGGACAGAACAAAACATCTCAAATTACCCATAATGTTATCATAATGTAGGATATAATGAACTACATAAAGTGGAAATTATTTATATCTTGTAGAAATTATTGTAAATAACAATTCCAATATTAATAAAAATGTACATACATCTCTGGTGGAGCAGTCTCTGTAGTCTCCTAAGCGTAGGATGTGGGTTATATAGTCACAGATCTTATTATCAAACACTGTGGCCTGGTTTACCAAGTTGCCCTGAAAATGAAATCATGTTGTTTTTAATTTCATTGTCAATAAAAGCTCCATAAACATTGTGCAGATTGTTAAATTTTTCTTCTCATAAAAAGACATAAAATATGAATGCAGTCCAATAAGTAACATTAAATATAAACATAATAAAAAGATTAAATTTATTTTGTCTCCTTTTGTCCACCAAGCCTTCCTGGTCTGTTGAAGGGTTGTTACTATTCAATATCACTATATGTTAAAGGGTAATTACTTCTCAATACAACTATCCATTAAAAAGTAATCACTACTCAATAAAACTGTCTGTTAAAGGTCAGTCACTACTGCCTATTAAATGGTAATTACTACACAATAAAATTGTCTGTTAATGGTCAGTCAGTACTCAATAAAACTGTCTGTTAAAGGTCAGTCACTACTCAATAAAACTGTCTGTTAAAGGTCAGTCACTACTCAATAAAACTGTCTGTTAAAGGTCAGTCACTACTCAACAGAACTGTCTGTTAAAGGTCAGTCACTACTCAATGTCACTAGATGTTAAAGGTCAGTCACTACTCAATATCACTAGATGTTAAAGGTCAGTCACTTCTCAATATCACTAGATGTTAAAGGTCAGCCACAACTCAATAAAATTGTCTGTTAAAGGTCAGTCACTTCTCAATATCACTAGATGTTAAAGGGCAGTCACTATTCAATATAACTGCCTATTAACAGGTAATTAATACTCAATACAACTGTTTGTTACTGGGTAGTCACTATTCAATACAACTGCTTATTAAAGGGTAGTTACTACTCAATACAACTGCCTATTAAAAGGTAGTTACTACTCAATACAACTGCCTATTAAAGGGTAGTTACTACTCAATACAACTGCCTATTAAAGGGTAATTAGTCACTAATTACTACTCAATGCAACTGCCTATTAAAGGGTAGTTACTACTCAATACAACTGTCTATTAAAGGGTAATTACTACTCAATATTACTGGTAATTACTACTCAATACAACTGTCTATTAAAGGGTATTTACTACTCAATACAACTGCCTATTAAAGGGTAGTTACTACTCAATACAACTGCCTATTAAAGGGTAGTTGCTACTCAATATAACTGCCTATTAAAGGGTAATTACTACTTAATACAACTGCCTATTAAAGGGTAGTTACTACTCAATACAACTGTCTATTAAAGGGTAATTACTACTCAATATTACTGGTAATTACTACTCAATACAACTGTCTATTAAAGGGTATTTACTACTCAATACAACTGCCTATTAAAGGGTAGTTACTACTCAATACAACTGCCTATTAAAGGGTAGTTACTACTCAATACAACTGTCTATTAAAGGGTATTTACTACTCAATACAACTGTCTATTAAAGGGTATTTACTACTCAATACAACTGCCTATTAAAGGGTAGTTACTACTCAATACAACTGCCTATTAAAGGGTAGTTACTACTCAATATAACTGCCTATTAAAGGGTAATTACTACTTAATACAACTGCCTATTAAAGGGTAGTTACTACTCAATACAACTGTCTATTAAAGGGTAGTTACTATTCAATACAACTACCTATTAAAGTGTAGTTACTACTTAATATTACTGCCTATTAAAGGGTAATTACTACTCAATACAACTGTCTTTTAAAGAAAAATATTCAGGCTAAAATGAAAGTCCCAGCCTCATCCCAGAAAATTAAGTGGCTGTTCACTTAAAAATTTTAGACTGGAATGTACCCAATCTTCCTTGAAAGGTGAAGGTCACCAAAGATTCATCAATACTCACTACTCAGTGTTAAAGATTAATGTGGTAAATATTATAACATTATTTCTGGTTATATAGCTAGTGAACCTTGCCATTATATGCAATATAACATTACTTCTTGCCAATTTGTCTGTAAACCTTGTTATTATATGTAGTCTATTTCTTACCAGTGAAAGGTACTATTATAAGCAGAATAACACTAACTTTGCCATCTTGCCAGTGAACTCTGATATTATATGCTAAAAAACAATACCTTTGCCATCCTGTCAATAAATTGTGCTATTAAAAGCAGAATAACAATACCTTTTCCATACTGTCAGTAAATTGTGCTATTAAAAGCAGAATAACAATTCCTTTTCCATACTGTCAGTAAATTGTGCTATTAAAAGCAGAATAACAATTCCTTTTCCATACTATCAGTAAATTGTGCTATTAAAAGCAGAATAACATTACCTTTTCCATACTGTCAGTAAATTGTGCTATTAAAAGCAGAATATCAATACCTTTTCCATACTGTCAGTAAATTGTGCTATTAAAAGCAGAATAACAATACCTTTTCCATACTGTCAGTAAATTGTGCTATTAAAAGCAGAATATCAATACCTTTTCCATACTGTCAGTAAATTGTGCTATTAAAAGCAGAATAACAATTCCTTTTCCATACTGTCAGTGAATTGTGCTATTAAAAGCACTATAACACTATAATTAATATAATTCTAACACTTTGACCTGAAAGTCCAACAGTACACCTACATCTATAAGTTGGACAGTCCAAATAACACTACACACTACAATCTTGAGGAATACAAGTTTTGATATTGCCAACAATGCTAATTAAGGGTGGTACATAGTGGTCCACTATCTGTTAAAACAACTGTCTAAAAACAAATTTAGAAATACTGACCGAGGTGATCCTGACCAGTGTGTCAAACAATTGTATAATGAGTCCAACAGACTTTTCATTCACATTGGAGTACAAGATACTCAGGAACTGTGTTGTATCTGACACCAGATTTACTGAATTGATGCTGTCTGGCTGGTCTCGCAGATAATCCTAAAGGAAATGTAAAAATACCATATAATGAATCTACATGCAGTCATAATTTCTAATGCCTGCTATTTTAGCAACAATAAACAGTATTTCATAAACAAGCAATATGAATTAGCATTTCTTAAAATAAGCAATATGAATTAGCATTTTATAAAATAAGCAATATGAATTAGCAATCATATAATAAGCAATATGAATTAGCATTTCATAAAATTAGCAATATGAATTAGCAATAATATAATAAACAATATGAATTAGCATTTCAACTCTGGTACAGTTCTGTGGAATAAGCTTCCACTACTTGTAAAATCGGCTGAAAATATTAGAGTATTTAAGAAGAGATATCAGGAGCATGCATGTGTTTCTAACAGATAATGGAATTTAGTATTTTAATACGAAACATGCTAATATAAGCACTAATTATTGCTTCTTCACACAATGTGCATTTGCAATCATATAATAAGCAATATGAATTAGCATTTCTTAAAATAAGCAGTATTAAGTCCTATCATTAGCAAAGTTTATACTATGTCACAGTAGGTGTTGTATGACTTGTAAAGAACCTGAATGCATTCATGATGACACCAATGTCAGATACAAAAAGTGATACATGTACCATGCTATCATATAATACAAAAAATAGACATTTGACAATCTAAAGCATGTTTAACTCATGTACACTCAACTACAGCCTAAAAAAACCTTACTCTGTCAGTAAAGTTTTAAAAAAAAAAGTAGTGCCACACTTGATGCCTAAATATAGCTAGTTTATGAAATCACTGATAACAGGCAGAATTATATGGCAATGAGTCAGTGATAACAGCCTGCATTATATGGCAATGAGTCAGTGATAACAGCCTGCATTATATGGCAATGAGTCAGTGATAACAGCATGTATTATAAGCCATGAAATCAGTGATAACAATGTGTATTATAAGGCATACAAATACATGACCTGCATTATAAGGCATGAAACCACTGATAACAGCCTGCATTATATGCCAATGATTCATTGATAACAGCCTGTATTGTAAGGCATGAAATCAGAAATAACAATGTGTATTTATAAGGCATACAAACACTGATAATGACGTGCATTATAAGGCATACAATCACTGATAACATCCTGCATTATAAGGCATAAAATCAGTGATAACAGCCCACATTATAAGGCATACAAACACTGATAACATTCTGTATTATAAGGCATACAAACACTGATAACATCCTGCATTATAAGGCATGAAATCACTGATAGCATCCTGCATTATAAGGCATGCAATCATTGATAACAATGTGTATTATAATCCATACAATCACTGATAACAACGTGTATTATAAGCCATACAATCACTGATAACAATGTGTATTATAAGCCATACAATCACTGATAACAATGTGTATTATAAGCCATACAATCACTGATAACAAAGTGTATTATAAGCCATACAATCACTGATAACAATGTGTATTATAAGATATACAAACACTGATAATCACCTGCATTATAAGGCATGAAATCACTAATAACAATGTGTATTATAAGGAATACAAACGCTGATAATGACCTGCATTATAAGGCATGAAATCACTGAAAACAGCTTGCATTATAGAGCATAAACTTACTATATAACAGCCTGCATTATAGGGCATAAACTTACTATATAACAGCCTGCATTATAAGGCATGCAATCACTGATAACATCCTGCATTATAAGGCATAAACTTACTTATAACAGCTTGCATTATGAGGCATAAACTTACTATATAACAGCCTACATTTTAAGGCATGCAATCACTGATAACATCCTGCATTATAAGGCATAAACTTACTGATAACAGCTTGCATTATAAGGCATGAAGGCACTGGTAACACACAGCAGTATAAGGTATCAAATCACTGATACCAGCCTCTATTATAAGATGTGAAATGACTGATAATGACAACCAAATTATAAGGAATGAAATCAGTGATAACAGCCTGCATTATCAGGAATGAAATCAGTGATAACAGCCTGCATTATCAGGAATGAAATCAGTGATAACAGCCTGCATTAAAAGGAACAATAGGGATTTTCAATGTGATTAAGGACAAAGAAAGTCCTTGAAATAAACAAGAATTCATGGAATGCATTTGTTTCAATCTCTCTGGATTTATTAGCACAATCACTCTAACACTGACTTGCACTAAACTCTGACAATGAATAAATGTTACTGCCTCTACATCATGCTGTGTTGATCTTTCATTTTCTCTAAACAATGCAAGACTAAACTATAACTCTGTGACTATGGTACATAAAATGTGAATATTATATGCAGGCATGTTACCAACTGGTGAAGATGAAATCAGGAAATCAGGAAATTAACTGGACAACCACATGAAATTTATTTTTATAATAGAACTACTGGGATACCAGGACAACCACATGAAAGTTATCTTTCTAATGGAACTATTGGGACAACAGGACAACCACAAGAAATGTGTCATTTTAAAGACCCTATTGGGAAAATAGAAAGACTGAATGAAATTTATCTTGAATTTTAGAAAACTGCTATGTGTAACAGGTGCATCCTTGTTTGCATGTAACATTTTAAGAAGTCCTGCAACACACTTTTCATGTACAAAGGTTTTCAAGAAGTCCTACTTCACACTTTTCTTGTTGTTGTTGTTGTTGTTGTTGTACGGTTTAACGCCATTTTTCAGCACATGATAGGCTATAAGTCATCCAAGTCATGGCATCCAGTATTATTGGTGGATGAAGAACCTGGGAAAACCCCAGGAAAGAACCACCGACCCACAAGAAGCTACTGGCAAGCTTTCTCACATAACTACATTAGCCGAATCTTAGACTTGAACCCATGCAGACAGAAGTGAGATGGCAGTAATCCGTAACGAAGAGCGCTTTAGACCACTCGGCCACTCAGGGCCCCTTACACTTTTCTTGTACAAAGGTTTTCAAGAAGTCTTACAACAACTGTTCGTGTATATACAGTTTTTTTCAAGATGTCAGGTAATCCTGTCTTACAACACCTTTTCTTGTACATGCAGTTTTTTTCAATATACCAGGCAATGCTGCCTTACAATCAGGAAATCCTGTCTTATATGCTCTACATACTGTTTTTCAGAAAGTCAGGTAATGATGTTTTAGTAATTAGCTTAAAGAGTACAAGCAATTCATGCCTGGAGAAAATTATCGTCTTGGCACTGAATGGCTGTGGATTGATAAAGGCATAATTTTGTAAATATTGAAGTCCAAACTGTACCTAGATACTAATAACAAATAGAATGATGCCAGTTCCAAACTGTACCTAGATACTGCTGACAAGTATGATGCCAGTTCCAAACTGTACCTAGATACTACTGACAAATACAATGATGCCAGTTCCAAACTGTACCTAGATACTGCTGACAAATACAATGATGCCAGTTCCAAACTATACCTAGATGCTACTGATAAATACAATGATGCCAGTTCCAAACTGTACCTAGATACTACTTATAAATACAATGATGCCAGTTCCAAACTATACGTAGATACTACTGATAAATACAATGATGCCAGTTCCAAACTATACCTAGATACTACTGACAAATACAATGATGCCAGTTCCAAACTGTACCTAGATACTACTG
The DNA here is from genome assembly GCA_029339505.1 of Unio delphinus. NCBI lineage: Eukaryota > Metazoa > Mollusca > Bivalvia > Unionida > Unionidae > Unio > Unio delphinus. Next base: position 2,381,158 of record JAQISU010000111.1, on the reverse strand, counting down.
ACAAATACAATGATGCCAGTTCCAAACTGTACCTAGATACAGTTGATAGAATAAGGGTACAATAATGTTGTTACTTGCCTGCAGGCCTCTGTACTGCTCGTTACACATCAATCTCAAAAATTTAAGGACCAGTTCAATGTAGCCATCATCCTTTAACTCCAGGCCAGGGCTTATGGTCCAATTCATCTTCATCTCACTATTACTCTGTCCCATTTCCTGCAGACCAATCAAAGCTGCTATGTTACAGTATTTAATCAATCAGTTTAAGTCAAATAATACATGACATTTAGTTTAAGTACATATACAACCTGTTAGTATTTAAATGGAAATTTGAAATCTATAATATTGTCTCTAAAAATGTCACTGTCTTACAGAGGAGTTTGTATTCCACAGGAAATAAGCAAATATTGGCTCATGATCGAGCTTCAAACATCATGGACAGATTCCTAATCAAAATTGCTTTGTGCCAGAATCTCACCTGACTATTCTTAAAGACATGTCTTACATGTAAAGACAACTTTATGAATCTCACCAAACTATTCTTAAAGACATGTCTGACATGTAAAGACATCTTATGAATCACACCAAACTGTTCTTAAAGACATGTTGAATGAGTGGGGGGGGAGACAATTATAATGGTATTTACATATAGTATTTTCATACTCTTACATTCCCACTTTTATGGCATTTGTTATCTATACTCCCACCCATGTGTGCAAACATACTTTTATTCATAAATGTAAGCAAATATATATATATATATATATATATATATATATATATATATATATATATATATATATATATATATATATATATATATATATATATATATATATATATATATATATATATGCATACCAATGACACTGTATTTAAATCATCTTTAACAAAGTTATGTCAGTATTTTTAAAATAGAAATTACCCAATGTTTGTAATTTGATAAAACTTTTGCTTGAAAATATTTTTTTCAAATTTGTAATACAAACTATCTCCAAACATTTGTAACAGCAATGGATAATCCTATGACACTTTCTTATGCATCTTTATTTATGGGGAAATTAGAAAATGATTTTCTAAATAAATGCCTTGTAAATACAGATTAATATTTTTAGATGATATTTTTATGATTTGGAGTCATTCATTAGAATACCTTTATTATTTTATAGACTGTTTAAACAAATTACATGCAACAATAAAATTTACAGTTAATATGTCTAAAACTAAAGAAACTTTTTGGGATGTTGAGATCAAACCAAAACCCTTTCAAATACACACAATTATACTCAAATCAATTCCCATTGAAATATACATCCATGACACTCAAAAAAATCTAAATCAAATATACATCAACAATACTCAAATCACATCCCCATCAAATACATATCCATGACACTGAAATCAAATCCCAATCAAATACATATCCATGATATTCAAATGAAATCCCAATCAAATACAAATCCATGATATTCAAATGAAATCCACATCAAATACACATTCATGATATTCAAAATCAAATCCCCAAGAAACAAACTTTAATGGCACCTAAATCTTATCATCATCAAATACACATTCATGACACTAATATCAAATCCCAATCAAATACAAATCCATGATACTCAAATGGAATCCACAATCAAATTAATACACATCCATGACACCAAAATCAAATCCATGTCAAATACACATAAATTATACCAAAATCAAATACATATCCATAATGCCCAAATCAGATCCCCATCAAATACACATCCATGGCATCCAAATTAATTCCCCATCAAATACACATCCATGGCATCCAAATTAATTCCCCATCAAATACACATCCATGGCATCCAAATTAATTCCCCATCAAATACACATCCATGGCATCCAAATTAATTCCCCATCAAATACACATCCATGGCATCCAAATTAATTCCCCATCAAATATACATCCATGGCATCCAAATTAATTCCCCATCAAATACAAATCCATGGCATCCAAATTAATTCCCCATCAAATACTCTGTCACAGAATAAGGCAAGAAATAACTTGGTTATGCCTTAGAATAAATTGACCATTTATCACTGTATATTTGAACAATGTTACCTAGGGTGAATAACTGTTTTTTGAATTAAGTGTCAGGGAATTCTATAAACCCTTTTTATTTATTTATTTATTAAATTCATGTACTATAGTTTCATTTTTAGTGTATAATGATACCCGAGGGTGATTAAAGTATATTGTGTAATATAAATACCTCACCGCATGTAAGGTTCTTTACATTATGAAAAGTCTTGTCAGTCAGTGATCTACTATAAGGATTCGCGTATTTTCAGCTATATAGGTATCGATAGGTAATTTTAAAATTTCTTGTATATACGATAACACTATTGTACTAACACATCAATTTCTGCATGATTTGCAGTTTTGGTTTCAACAGAATAATGCACACATTTATATTCTTGTTTACGACTTAGCAATAGATTTTGTATTATTAATGTAAGGCTACACTTTTAAGAAATGTTTAGTACAGTAGGATTCTTATCAAGAAAGGTTAGGTTTATTTCTGAACTCATTGTTTGAAAATTATTGTGCCAGTAATATTATCTGTGTAATGTACCGTGTATTAAGTTATTATGTTTTTAGGCCAGTGTCATATACATAGTACACAGTACTGGATATGTTTTCAGCTGTCCAGTCTCTGGAGTGTCCAGTATCTGGAGTATCTAGTGTTGTCTGGTGTTGTCCAGAGTAACTAGAGGGACCAAGTATTATGTATCGGAGGAATCGAGGTCTATGTGGTGCAAGCTGTAAAGCCAAACACAGGAATTGTAGCAGCCGTAAAGCTAAACTTTAGCATCTGTGAAGCTGAAGTAAAGTGTTCTGACAATGGAGTGTATCTCCTTGCATGTAATATTGTAGCCATGGGCTAATTTTGGAGTTCGTAAAACCCATTGTATCTTTATGTATTGTAAAGATAAGTAACATATCTGGCCTTTTTCATTTGCACAATTTCACTATGAGTTAAGTCATTTTACTACATGGGTAAAATTCTACAGTGTTTGCTCTCGGAAAAATTATATCCATCTTTCCATTGTATAGTCACTGTGAATCACTGAAGCTTTGTGTTTGTCTTTTGTATAGTAATTTGTATTTTTTTCTTCATTACATCTGTGCATTATTATGTTAATAATCCAATATTTGGATTAAATACATACGCATGTATTAATTTATTTGCTCATTCAATCATTCATTATTAACCATTGTATTTATATCATCATCAAAAGTGTTCTGTTGTGAATCTGAAAAATCCCACCGAGTTATCTTGTTACATTAAGCAATTGGAATAGCATGTATCTCATCATAGAGAGCTTGCAGCAAGATTCTCTTAAAGCACAGTATACACGGGTATTCTACCCTGACAAGTATTCACTCTCCTGTGGATTTAAGGCAATTATATTGTTGAACTGACACACTGGTCTTTCCAGGATCTTGTCAAGGAGTGAAAATTCTCCATTCTTGTTCTCCAGCCATAGAGATAAGTGTTACATTTGCATTTTATTTTATATGTGAAGTATATTTAGTTTTTAAAGTCATATCACGAAATGATGACTTTACCACTATGTCGACTTGAAATACTGTGAACGGTTTATTACAAGCTGCTATAGATTTTAATTCCATACTTGATATAATGACCAGTTTGGTTTTTATTTTAGCTGCATGCAGCTCTTTGCAGTTGTCTGTAACTGTCTATAGCTGTCTATCCATTTGTCTATACATATGTCAGTGTCCATGAAAGGTGGGCATGACCAATACAAGTGTGCCAACCTAATTCAGGAGAACCATGTGCTATCTGTACATATGTGTGTGTAGGTATAACAGGCTGTCTGACTGTCTGTCCATCTATATAGATATGGAAGATGATGTAGTCATCAAGGCCATATAAAGACTAAACCACTAATTTTTTTAATGTGGGCATGGTGGATCGATGAAGTGGCCAATATAAGTGTGGGCCAACCCAGCAGTTCGGGATAACTGTGTGGTTTGTCAGGGGAAACATTTGCAAGTTTTAAAAAATATTTACAAATCATAGGCCTGTACAATGACCGAGTCATATGTTTGTTCTAATTGACTGGTGTTTCAATTTGGGTAATTTTTATTACATTAGATCATTTGAATCTTATTTGATTACAGAAGATTATTTGAATCTTATTTTCATTCCATGATGTTATCTGAATCTCACTTTCATTGAACTAAACTATATGAAATTATATGATACTGTCATACATTGTATTTGAAACATTTGTTTTGTTTTCCTATTTGTGAATGTTGGAATAGAGTAATTCAATGAATCGTATGTTTCAAAGTGTGAAAGAATCACTGTATTTGTAGCATATACATTTTTCTTGTTTTCCTATTTGTGAATGTTGGAATAGAGTAATTGAATGAGATGTTTGTTTCAAAGTGTGAAAGAAATTTGTAGCAAATACTTTTTTATTAAACCATTCCATAACATTTTATCTGTCATCACATTGTGTTGTCTTTTCATCCAAGAATTAATTCAGGTCTATCCTGTTACATACACATCCATGACATCCAAATGAAATCCCCAACAAACAAACATCCATGACACAAATCAAATCTCCATCAAATATGCATCAATGATACTCAAATCAAATCCCCATCAAATACAGATGCATGATACTCAAATCAAATCCCCATAAAAGACATGCCCATGATACTCAAATCAAATCCCCATAAAATACATACCCATGATACTCAAATCAAATCCCCACTGATTACACATCCATGATACTCAAATCAAATCCCCATCAAATACAGATCCATGATACTCAAATCAAATCCCCATAAAATACATGCCCATGATACTCAAATCAAATCCCCACTGATTACACATCCATGATACTCAAATAAAATCCCTATCAAATATACATTCATTTCATTACATTTATTGTAGTTAGTATTTAAAAGAATAAGATTAAACCCCCATCAGTATTGAGTATAATGATTATTACATTCATACCTGAAGTTCAATGTCCACTTCTTGCATTGGTTTGACTTTGTTGGTGTTGTTGTTTAATAGACGTAATGTGCTCCCTCTTTGAGACTTTTGATCTGAGTCACTGGATGATCTGTGTCCTGTCTGTCGTTAATAAAACAATAACGCATTTTTAGCAAGAATATTAACTAGTACAAATATTCAAATCACTAATACAACTTTTGTGACAAGTACAACCATTCAAATAACTAATACGAGCTTTTGATATAAAACTGTACAACCATTCAAATAACTAGTACACCTTTGGAGACAAAACTGTGCAACCATTCAAATCACTAATACACCTTTTGAGACAAAACTGTCAACCATTCAAATAATACATGTTGTTCAGACAAAGCCACTTGAGGAAGAACCTAATGATTTAATTCCTAACAGCCATCCAAACCTAATGATTTAATTCCTAACAGACATCCAAACTTAATGATTTATTTCCTAACAGCCATCAGAACCTAATTATTTAATTCCTAACAGCCATCAGAACCTAATAATTTAATTCCTAACAGACATCCAAACAATTTCTGTTCCTGGCTCATGAAGACCAATTAAAGTGAGATTTCACATCAATCCATAACTATATAACTTTAACATTCCTATTCATCCTGGATGAATAAGAAAATGAAAGTAGGCATCCACCAAATCAAGCCAAGCAGAAAGCTTTTGCCTCCCAAAAGAAAGTTTTATCAAGTTTGTTGAGCTGACAGAAGCATTTTATGCCTAATGGCATCAGACAAGAGAAGAACAGAAGCCATGAGAGCATGACTTGCGAATAATCTCCACCATCCACACAGTGAGCAAAGTATGAATCCTTCCCCATGTTCTACCAGATTTTAATGTAATTGTCTGAAGGCAATGAGGGTATACTCATTATTGGACTTAGCAAGAACTCACAAAGAAACATATTTTACTCCAAAAACCTGGTGTCTTGTTGTATACATTTATCTGATCATACTACTTTAAGAGAATAGGAGGTGGTGGGAAATACTTATTCCAGATTATTGTATAGAAACTTTAAATGTCTTGTGAGATATGGGTTAGTGTTAGAGTATCAATCTATACTTCTACACAATTCATATAATGTAGAAAAGACATTTTTTATCATTACAGTTACAATAAGCCTTTTCCATTCCCCAAGTGCAAGCCTTTTCCATTCCCCAAGTGCAAGCCTTTTCCATTCCCCAAGTGCAAGGTTTTCACAAAGTTTGCAAAGATATAAAAATGACATCATGCAGTGAAGAAAAAGTTAACAGATGGCTGGACTGACAGGGTCCAAACATAACATGTTCTGTCAATGTAAACAAAGACTGCAATAGCTCCAAAATTACCTTTGCATGTTTTTCCATGGAATACATTGTTTAGTCAGGATGCCAAGTTCAGTGGGAGATATCGGAGTCAAACAATTTAGGAAAATGATATAATCCAAAAATCACACTGAAGTATGACATTACAGTATTGTTCCTTAGTAAAGTCAAACATGACTCCTACACAATTTCAGGAATTATGTTCATATCTCCCACAAATAATCAAAAAAATACATTACCACTACGAGTAAAAGTTATGGGTTCTGTTTAGAATGCAGTTTCAAGCTGTGCCATGGAATCACAAACAGTACCATGCATGTCATGTCATACTGGTAAATGCAAACATTACTATGCATGTCATGTCATACTGGTAAATGCAAACAGTATCATGCATGTCATGTCATACTGGTAAATGCAAAACTTTTATTAGGACTGGTAATAGTAAATGTATGTTTTGTATGTGGAAAAATATAGGAAACATTCAAACAGAGACAGTGAGTGTTTTGTATGTAGAAAAAGTATGGGAAACTTTCAAATGGAAAGAGGCCGTGAGTGGTTTTGCATGTGGAAAATGTATTGGAAACTTTCAATTGGAAAGAGTGTGTAATTGTTATGAGGAAACCTTCACATGGTGAGAGATAATGGATGTTTTGTATGTGGAAACAGTATGTTAATCCAAATGGAAAGAGGCAGTGAGGGTTTTCATATGTGGAAAAAGTATGGGGAAAACTTCAGATGGAAAGAGACAATGAGTGTTTACTTATGTGGAAACAGTATGGGAAACTTTCAAATAGAAATAGATAGTGACAGAAAGAAACTTATACTCACAGCTCCAGCCTCCACCTTAGGCTTATGCAAAGCATGCAGCACACACCTGAGCAGCAAACAGAAAGAGTAAGTGAGAAAGCATATATATATATATATACATGTGTATATATATATATATATATATATATATATATATATATATATATATATATATATATATATATATTTGTTACAACTTTATGATTATAAACTAAGTAAAAGAAAGAAGCAAACACAACTGGTTTTGTAAAAAATTTATCAGATAATTAAATTTTCTAAGTTATAAAGTGAACATTTAACATGAACTTACAGTATTAAATTAAATCCAAAATCATCCTAACTGTTCTATCACAAGTCCAAAAGAACAGAGTGTTCCAAATTAATTCCAGATCTAGTATGTGTTGAAGTGCCAATAGTCTTGATGTATCACGATGGCATTATCCAGAATGTCTTAGAATAAATTCATTAAAATCTCAAACTGATGTATTACTTCTGACAATCGTTTGAGTACTTTATCATTCTAAAACATCTCTAAAATTAATTCTAAACACAACATTAAATACAGCTGCTATCTATATCTACAACAGGCTGATGTAGTAATTAATTTTATCAATATATTTTCTAGGCTGGCAGAGCATTTACTTATATCAGTATCTATACTAGGCTGACAGAGTAATGAATGCTATCAATGTCTATACTAGGTTGACACAGTAATGAATGCTATCAATATCTAGACAGTGCTGAAAGAGGAAATAATGATATCAGTATATATACTAGGCTGGAGTAATTAATGTTGTCAATATCTATACTGGGCTGAAAGAATAATTAATGGTTTTAATATCTTTACTAGTCAAAGTAATTAATGCTGGCAATATCTTTACCAGGCTAACACAGTAATTAATGCTATTAATATATTTACCAGGCTAACACAGTAATTAATGCTATCAATAGCCATACTAGGCTAACACAGTAATTAATGATATCAATATCTTGACCAGGCTAAAACAGTAATTAATGCTATCAATATCTACACTAGGCTAACCCAGTAATTAATGCAATCAATATCTTGATCAGGCTAACACAGTAATTAATGCTATCAATAGCCATACTAGGCTAACACAGTAATTAATGCTATCAATATCTTGACTAGGCTAACACCGTAATTAATGCTATCAATAGCCATACTAGGCTAACACAGTAATTAATGCTATCAATATCTACACTAGGCTGGCACAGTAATTAATTCTATAAATATCCATACCAGGCTGACATAGTAATTAATTATATCTTTATTTTTTCTATATAATCTTCACACAATAATATAAACAATTTGAAAATATACTGACTTAGATTAACATAGTAAGATTGCAACACTGCCAGAATATAAAACTGATTTGTGTTTAAAGTTTCTGTTTAATTATACTATGCAGGGATTACACATAATGGCAAAATATGCACTTATTTCTTTTTCCCTTTGAAGAACCAAAAAATGTATACCGATAAAGAATCTACTGTTTAAAAGTCAATTTTCTGATCCAAATGTATACTACTGGTATGAAATCCTATTTTTGCCGCATGTGAAGTAAGTATGTCCTAAACTGACTAATTAATGATGTCTGGGCAGGAAATGATATGTGAATGTCTAAGAAGAAAATTACATAGTGTTGAATACACTGCATAAGCTGATATACAGAATTAAAGAACACTAGTATCAGAGATTGGAAATCATAATGACTGGGAGCAAAAGGGGATATTATTTGGGTATATACTACATCAGGGACATCCATTAACAAAACCATGTATCATCCATTATTTTATTTTTGCTTTCACTCATTTGAAACCAAATGGAAATATTCAAATGTGTACCCATTCATAATATATGCTCACATCTGTTTATATTTTCATCTATTATTCAGTATGCAGTGTCCTGAATTTATGATCTCCATTTTATTTTTAAAAAATGAAGTTTGTTTTTATCCTGCATTTCATTTTGTAGTGCATTCATTCTTCATTTCATTTGCGTTTATTCTGCATTCCATTTTTGTTTCACTGAAACAACTATCCACTTCATTCTGTGTGTGTGTGTGTGTGTGTGTGTGTGTGTGTGTGTGTTGTGTGTGTGTGTGATCTTTACCTTCCTGTGGTGGCAATGACTGACAAACTCATTCTTTCTTTGATTGCAAACAAAAATGTGTCCTCCCTGGAACCAGTGAAACAGTCCAACATTGACTTCTGTAATATAAACATGACTAAGATACACCCTTACATCCTACACTCTGATGCAAGAGAATGTAAAGTAACATTATTTAAGGAGAGAGAATATTCTCATGTAGGTTAGATAATTTTAAATATGTTCCCAACTGAGAACTGAAAACACATGCTACCAATCGCCTTGCCTGCAAACACCAACCCCCATACCCTCTCAACTAAGAGCATATCCCTAGATTAGAACGGAAGGTAATCAATGATGCAAGCATTGGTGTGTCTCCCTAGAAAATGATGGAATATATTGTGTAGTAATGGATACAAGCATTTGTGTATATCCCTAAGCATTTGTTTATATCCCTAGAACATGATGGAATATACTGAGTAGTCATGGATACAAGCATTTGTGTATATCCCTAGATACAGATTTAATATAATCATTGATACAAGCATTTGTATATATCCCTAGATAAGAATTTAATACAATCATTGATACAAGCATTTGTGTATATCCCTAGAATAAGGATTTAATGAAATCATTGATACAAGCATTTGTATATATCCCTAGAATAAGGATTTAATGTAATCATTGATACAAGCATTTGTGTATATCCCTAGAATAAGGATTTAATGTAATAATTGATACAAGCATTTGTATATATCCCTAGAATAAGGATTTAATGTAATCATTGATACAAGCATTTGTGTATATCCCTAGAATAAGGATTTAATGTAATCATTGATACAAGCATTTGTGTATATCCCTAGAATAAGGATTTAATGTAATCATTGATACAAGCATTTGTGTATATCCCTAGAATAAGGATTTAATGTAATCATTGATACAAGCATTTGTATATATCCCTAGAATATGGATTTAATGTAATCATTGATACAAGCATTTGCATATATCCCTAGCTTACCTGTACTTCTTCATTTCCATTAAAGAGAATAGCAGCCAAGTAGTTAAGTAGTTCCTGACAGATCTTGTCATGTGGACTGGACATGTGTTTTAGTACACTCTGAATAGTGTCAAAGCTGTTCAGGGTATTCTGAACTTCTTTTATCACTTTCAACTGCCTGGTACATAAAGAGCACAATGTAGATTAACATTTACAAGATTGTAAGTAAGAGCTTCAGAAAGACATTTTAAAGGGAGTGTTGTGACCAATGTTTATAAACCTTCCATGTTTTGAAAAATATGTATGATTCTTGTAGAAATACATAATTTCCTTCAAATATGCCTGTAATGGCTTCTGTCTAGTAGATGGTTATGTCTTTTATGTTAAAATGGCAAAGTATCCATTGCCTCCACCATTTTTAGTCAATGTACAAAGTACATGTAACTATGCACCACTATTAGATGTGGCCAATATGGATATGTGATAAAGCATGCCAGTAGCTTCTCATGGATTGGTGGTTCTTTCACAGGCCTATCATGTGCTGAAAAATGGTGCTAAACTCTACAACACCAACAACTACTATTAGATGCTATTAGTTAACTACCAATACATCCTAAGGGAGACAACGCATTAAATCTAATAGATGATGCTATGACAAAGCACTCAAATGTGCCAAGATGTAGATAAGGTTAACATAAACCTTATCGAGTGAAGATGACTACATTACCGTATTTTCCCGCATATATTCCGCGTGTTATACCAGATTTTACAAACCCTGCAGGGTAGGTGCGGGTTATATAAGGGTGCGGGCTATATCACAATTTTTTTACACATAATAATATTTCAATATATTGTTTGAAAAACGTAACTACATAACATATATTGTTCTAGTTTTGTTTTGCTAGGGTTGGATATTATGGCTACTACGGTGACTTTACAACAACTTACGGTATCGGGACCAAATCAACATTTCAGGATAAAAACTTAAAATTTCGTATCCGTCACATTTTCATAATCAATATTTTCTGTTTTCAATCGAAATAACTACGGTACCTAATTTTACCGCTGGGCCACGATCCACTGCTTCAGGTCAGCTTCAAGGTGAGGCCACTTTGCTTTAGGTCCGCGACGAGCATGTTTTCGTGGATTCATCTTCTCCAACGTTCCTTTTTCTTTTCTCCAACCTCGGATTACACTCTCATCAATATCAAATTTTCTGCCTGTGGCTCTATTGCCATGCACTTCAGCATACGCAATGGCAGTTAGCTTTAAGTCGGCTGTGTAAGACTTTCGTTTCAGTATTTTTTTAAATTAAACAGAAAGAAATTATTTAAACTCGAATCTACACTTCACAAGAATACAAGATTATTTAGAAATGTCCGTGTTTATGTAGCCTGTAGTTGAGGCACAGCTCCTATAGACAGCCTACGCACACAAGCACTGTGTACCGTGTTTTTTGCTGACTTTTATTGAGCAAAGGTCGTCGGCTTACTTTGATGATGGCGCCGCCAAAGGCTCCAGTTGAAGGGTCAAACAAATACCCGTTTGTTATTGCTGCGGCAACTTCAGATAATTGTAGAACATTGAAACAGATTTGTTTTATTTGTTTAGTATATATCAGTGCTCCAAAGGTAATCAGTTCTCTTTGAAGTGTCAGCAAATGTATTTTTTCTTCTTCCATCTGGTATTTGTTTTTAAATTAGTGTCATCTGCTTGACTGTACTCATTTTACGTTTCCGCCTTCTGCGGATTTGGATTTTAACTAGTCAGTTGCATAAAGTAATAAGGCCAGATATCATCATTAGCGAATTATGATATAACAGTGCACTGTTAGGGTGGTTTGTCAGTATGAGACCAAGGACTTGTTATTTTAACAATATATTCCAGTACATTGTTTCCTGTCATGGTGCCTTTGATTTTCTCTACTCCAAACGCAAGACTGTATATACGGTTTTTATCAGCCAAAATTGGTGTCGCCACAAATATCACCAGATGGTATATTTTGTCACCGAAACGGAAAACAGAATCGCAGTTTGCTACATCAGCGAAGCCCCGTGATCCTGTAATTGATTTCATTTCCGATTGTAGCTGTATAAATATATCTATGGTTGCGGGTTATACAAAGGTGCGGGTTATGCCAACGATTTTTTACACAAAACCCCAAAACCCGCGGGCTATATGAGGGTGCGGATTATCTGCGTGTGCGGGATATATGCGGGAAAATACGGTGCATACCACTGATTTCGATTGGATTTTTGTTCATTTTTACAATTTTTTTTATTAGACTGTATGAAACTGACTAGTGATTTATTGGTGTGAATGTAATTACTTTCATTTGTATTAATATATTTTTTTTATTGATATTCAAATTAATGGAGTGGGAAGATTGCTGTAATGTTTCTCTACCGAAAAATTATAATTCACTGTGTCTTAAATTCATGTATTATGGAAGAGAGTTGAATTGCTTCCATGGATTCAAGATCAGTGTGTTTTTAAATTCATCAATTGAGGAAGATATTTAAATTGTTTCTATACATATCACTTATAGGTCACTGTGTCTTAAATTCCTTGATTGGGAAGAGAATAGACTTGTCTCCATAGACAAATTAAATTCATAGATTGGGGAAGAATGTTCAATTACTTCCAAACATTGATTATGTCAATGGACCTTAATTTCATGGATTGGGGCAAAGAGTTGAATTGTTTCCATAAATTCAAATTCATTGTGTCTTTTATATTCATAAATTGAGGCAGAGGTTTGCATCATTTCCATGGATTCAAGTTCAGTGTGTCTTTGAAATTCATGGATTGGTGAAGAACTTTGTATTGTTTCCATGGATTCAAGTTCTGTATCTTTTAAAATCATGGATTGTGAAAGAGATTTGTATTATTTTTGCAAATTCTCATTCAATTTTCTTTAATTAAAATCATTTTGAAAGAAACTAAAAATGTTTTTATGAAATCAAGTTCAGGACATCTCTAAATTCATGAATTAAGCAGGAGAGTTGAATTCTTTCCATGAATTGAAATTAAGTGTGTAAATTTAAGATAAATCTTGCTGTACATATTTTAAAGTTTGTAGATTTATTTCAATATTACTGTCAGTTGTATTTCCACAAGCTGTGCAGCAGTAGTCCAAAAGAGGAAAAATTAATGCATTGTAGATCAGTTCTTGAGTACTAATTGCTTGCACCAGTCTAGAATTTACTCCCAACATGTATTCTGTGTCAGCTTTTTCAATTTCATTATTGGAGATATACAGCTCAAGATTTTGATTTTTGTTTACTGACAATCTTTGTCTTGTTCCAAGTGACAGTGTCGTGTTTTTTATGGCATCAATAAACATGGTATTCAATAAGCATCAATATTCAAATTAATATAAACCTTCACCCAATTTCTTTCTGCAAAGTCACAAAATTAGAATCAAATTCAAATTAATATAAACCTTCACCCAATTTCTTTCTGCAAAGTCACAAAATTAGAATCAAATTCATGCAAAGCAGTCTCATCAGCAAACAGATTCGTATTTCCATGTCATACATATAATGGCAAGTCATTTATAAACAATATGAATAATGCTGGTCCTAGAACAGATTCCCATGGAACTCCTATGTTGATGGACATCAATGCTGATTTAATTTTGCCAATTGTTTTGGCTTCTGTCAGATAGCAATGATTTGAACCATGAGAGTAAGAAGTAAAAAGATTTGCACTTCTTATGTTTCCATGCAAGTATATTATGGTCAAAAATTTAAAAAAATATAAAAAAAACTTTTAAAACTAAAGATATATATTTCCAATAAATTCTTCATTGTTCATAGCAAGTAGCCATTCAATTAGTTTTGTTTGCACAGACTGCCAGGAGTGATTCAATCTAAATCTAGATTGGGATGGGTGAATTGAATGACACTTTGACAGGTAACCCATAGAGATGTTTTGTAAAATTCTAGATTGGGATGGGTGAATTATATGACACTTTGACAGGTAACCATATAGATGTTTTGTAAAAATCAAGATTGGGATGGGTGAATAATTAAATGACAATTTAACAGGTAACCATATAGATGTTTTGTAAAATTCTAGATTGGGATGGGTGAATTAAATGGCAATTTGAGAGGTAACCATAGAGATGTTTTGGAAAATTCTAGATTGGGATGGGTGAATTAAATGGCAATTTGACAGATAACCATAGAGATGTTTTGAAACAAAATGTACTCCAAACACATTATATTTGGTAATAAATGGATATAACCTTGGCTGCCATCTTTTGTGATCTGAAGATTCCTTTATTAATGCTTTGAATAATTATGGAGGTAGGAGATGGGACAATAATATCAGCACATGTGTTTAACATGTGAGTATCTATATAGTCCATTCCAGTTGATTTCTTTGAGTTTAACTTTTTCAGTTCACTACATCTTCACAAGACATAAAAGAATGATAAATTGTATATTTCCATATATGTTTTACCTAATAAAATGTCTTAACTATTTTTTACACTGGTATTAGATATAATGGAAATTACAGTTGTTACATGAGTAAAGTACTCAGTGAATCTATTGACAATATCATCTATACGCAGGGACAGAGAGACAGCAGGGGGAGGTCTTGTTGTATACATTAGAGAAGATGTAAATGCAGAAAGGCGACTTGACTTGGAGTCACATGAAATTGAGAGTGTCTGGGTGGAAATTTCTCAAAATAATGCAAAATCATTCCTAATTGGTTTCATTTATAGGCCACCTTCCTCCAAAGCAATCTGGAATGATGATTTTTTGAAACAAATGGAAAATGTTCTTGCACAGGAGAAAGAAACATATATACTTGGTGATATAAATAAGGACCTTCTCAACACTCAAATAAGGGACAACTGGATGGAATTTATTGAATCATTAGGCCTAGTCCAGATGGTAAATGAGCCCACAAGGGTAACTGAAAAATCAAGCACTCTTATTGATCACATTTATATCAACCTACCAGACAATGTGGCTTGTGTTAATGTACCAAATGTTGGTCTTAGTGACCACTATCCTACTTTTTTGACAAGAAAGGTTAAATGCCAGAGAGATAAGAAAAACACACACAAAACGATCACTTACAGATCGTTCAAACATTTTAGTGAAGAACAGTTTCTTGATGACCTATATAAAGTTCCATGGAATATGATCCAAAATTTGGATGATATAGATGAAGTTCTGAGAGTGTGGACTGACTTATTTATGGATGCAGTCTCTAAGCATGCACCACTGAAAGTACATCGAGTAAAGAATGAAATGCAACCTAATTGGCTTACTACTGAAATACTAGATGCTATGAAAACACGAGACCAATTCAAGGCAAGGGGAAACCATGCAAAATATAAAGTATGGAGAAATAAAATAACAAGTATGATTAAAATAGCTAAAAAGTTGTATTATCAGTCATTGCTTGAAAACAAAAAGAGCAACACAATCTCCATTTGGAAAGTCTTCAATGAACTCACTGGAAGAACACACAACAATCAGACAAGTAAAATTAACTCACTTTTGGTAAATGACACCATAGTCACTGATGAAACTGACATTGCAAATGTTTTCAATGATTTTTTCACCAATATCTCCACAAAGTTAAAAGAACCAGTGATAGAAAACAACTTTAGTGAACTGAAAAAGTTCTGCAGCAGCAAAATCTCTAAGGAAGTATGTTTCTCTATACCACCAGTATCAAAAAACTTGGTTAAAAAATGTCTCAGTGAACTTGATACCAAGAAAGCTACAGGACTTGATCAGATTGGTCCAAGACTCATTAAATCCTCTGTCTCTGCTATTTTAGATAGCATAACATTCATAATCAATTTAAGTATTGCAACGTCATCTGTCCCCAAAATATGGAAAACTGCAAAAGTAACTCCTATTTACAAATCTGGATCTAAGAATGATGCTGATAACTACCGACCAATCTCAGTACTACCAACCTTGTCAAAATTGATTGAAAAACATGTCCATGACTCATTCATGTCATATTTAACCAAACACTTGCTGTTAGACCCTAATCAATCAGGCTTTAGACAGAAACATTCATGTGAGACTGCCTTGATCTCCCTAACTGATAAATGGCTTCAAGCACTTGACCAAGGTAAAATAATAGGATCTGTATTTGTAGATTTCAGGAAAGCGTTTGACATGGTGGATCATGAAATCCTTTAGAAGAAACTAAAAATCTACCAATGCGATGAAAAAACAGTTAGATGGTTTACTTCATACTTAAGTGAGAGAACACAACATGTTTATATAAATAACGTTCTGTCTGAACCTGAAACAGTTAGATATGGAGTGCCACAAGGCTCAATTCTAGGTCCATTACTATTTATTTTATTTATTAACAACCTACCACTTCTACTAAGAGACTCGATATCATCTACAGATCTCTATGCAGATGACACAACATTATCTGACATCCAAAACACAAAGCATGAACTCGAAATCTCTTTACAGAATGCATTAAACAAGCTGGAAAACTGGTGCACATGCAATGGCATGGTAGTAAATACTGGTAAAACTAAAATATTACTTATCTCAACAAGGAAAAAAAGGAAAAATCTTGATAGCAATGAACTATGTCTAACATGGAAGGATAAAAATTTGCAAATGGTCTGTCACGACAGACTACTTGGTGTTTTGGTAGATAATAATCTATCATGGACTGATCATATCAAACATATCAGTAAAAAGGTCAATTCAAGTTTATGGCTTCTCAGTAGGATAAGACATTTTCTCCCTGAAAGGCACAGAAAATTATTTTATAACAGTTACATACAACCGTATTTTGACTACTGTAATACAGTATGGGGTAATTCAAATGATAAAAACATATCAAAGTTGGAAAAAATTCAGAAAAGAGCATTAAGGCTAATATCAAACCAGAAAGAAAGCAAGGAAAATTTAGCTGGTAAGTTAAAAATATTACCTATTAAAGACCGAATATGTTTAAGAAAAGCCAAATTAATGTACAGGATATCCAATAATAGTGCTCCTGAATATTTACAATCCCTATTCCAGTATAAGCTACCTGGTAATACACCCAACCTGCGATCGATATCTACAAAACAGTATAAAATTCCCAAACCAAATAAGGAATTATTTAAGAAAAGTTTCCAATACTCTGGAACTTTGCTCTGGAATAGTATTCCAGTTGAGATTAGAAATGCCCACTCTATTTCCATCTTCCAAACCCAATATATCCAGTGGCTTCTGAGATGCTGTTGAATTAAATAAATTCTTTGTATGAGGGCCTCAAGGTAGATTAGTTCTTAGCTAATTGTGTTACCCTCTTTAAATAAAGTCATTATCTATATTACAGTTCTTACATTAGTGAGGTACCTAATGAATCTATGACAATATCATGTATATTACAGTTCCTACATTAGTGAGATACTCAATGAATCTATTGACAATATCACCTATATTACAGTTCTTACATTATTCTTACTCAATGAATCTATGACAATATTATGTATATTACAGTTCCTACATTAGTGTAGTACTCAATGAATCTATTGACAATATCATGTATATTACAGTTGCTACATTAGTGAAGTACTCAATGAATCTACTGACAATATCATCTAAATTATAGTTCTTATGTTAGTGAAGTATTCAATGAATTTATATTATCAATGGTCCCTAACAGTAACTGCCTGCCATATTATCATAAACCGATTATCTCTCCCAATCCATCTTGACAAAGATTAACAGGACTCTTCAGATTCTGACATGGAATTGATCTCAGATTTTTTGAGAATCATTCAAGCTCAAAATGTCTCTGGCACAACCTGGTGTGTTGAGTTGGCATAAACCCTACGAAATGATCATGAATAATTCATGAACTGGCATGAACTGTTCTTGAATGGTCCATGAACCTGGTTCATGAACCATCCATGAAAGTTGATCAAAAGTTTCATGAACCATTCATGAACGTGCGTGAACTGAAAATGGTCAGTTCATGAAATCATGAGTTCATGAACGTTCATGAACCAATACATCACAACTGTTCTTGAACAGTTCATGAATATTCATGAACTGTTAATAAAAGTCAAATTGGTTCATCATCATTCATGAACATATTCATGAACTATGATGAACAAATTTTCTCTTGAATGATTCATGTCTTCATAAACAATTCCTATTTACAAATAGTTGATTATCTAACAAACTCACAAACAACTATTTCATCCTGAATCATCACCTTAAATGTGGGGGTTATAAAACAGTAAAAATAAAATGCAATATAACAAAACAGTTTAATTTCCAATAAATCTCTAATATTTAACAAAGAACATGAATTGTAAATTGGCAAGCTATATTCTTTTTTAAATATTTGGGATCTTTAACTTTCTGCAGCCTTCACTATTTAATGTCTCTTCCACCTTGCCCATAGAACCATCCAGTTTTCAAATTTTCCTCCATAGCTCACAAACTTCATTGTCTAATAATTTTACTTTTCTGCCATCTGATCTGAAAGATAAAGTTAGTTAATTACAGATAACCTATGAGTAACTTTTGTCTTGAGCTTTTACTAGCACATTATTTTTGTACACCACTTTATTTACTGGAATAATTATGATCCAACCCAAAACTATTTCATCCCTTACACAAAGTCTTAACACAACAATTGAGCATTTATATTGGAAAATTTTGTAACTGTTAGTTTTAATATTTTAACTGAAGTTGGAGTCATGTTTTAATCAAAAGAATATGACAGAATGTTTTGACAACATCAACTAAATATCCTTATATTATTTCATGCTTTCAAAGCTTTTCACTATTTTCTATTGATAAAATGTCAGACTTGTGTCATATAGGTCCTTAGTATGCATCCACTCCAACTTCACGTGTTGCTTATATCTGCTTCTGGTTTCTTCCCATTGTCATTATTGTGTATAATTTGATACATTAACTATTTTAGTTTTTGTTTTAAATTACCAAATTACATCCGATCATAGAAGTAGTAATGTCAGGAAAAAGAAAACAATATCGATACCAGGTCTAGTATAGAGATCGAAAGGGGGGGTGGGGTGTTTAGTGATTTTCTAACTTCGAAAAGCACATTTAAATTAGGTCTGAATAAAATCATGTATTATTAGTTTGGTTAAAACTAATATGACCTAAAAGCCAACAAAATATATATTTATATAACTTTCACTGAAATAAACACAAAACACCAAGAAAAAAATTACTCACCATAATTTTAACGATCCTAGCTGGGTACGCTTTTCCGCTTAATTTTGCTCTCACCGAATCATTTCCTTCATAATCGCTTCTCAGCACTTCTACTTATTTAAGAAAATGTTATTGAAAATATTCTCATCTATCCATTCCATGGGAATCCATGGTGTTTTGTTCGAGGTTTTAACATGTTAGAGTCGCCGGCGTGCTTTTTCGTGTGGGGAAAAGTCGGCTCAGCAGCTGAAATCTTGCGCATGTATTATCCAATCACATCACTTCTTATTTCACAATCATCTAATCAGGACAATCGTTGTTTACAATTTTCGGTTTTTATGGCACATTGGCAACCAGCGACTAAGTCAATATAATAAATTATGCAGTTTATGACAGTAATGGCCAAAAACATTAGAACAAAGTCATTAAAAGCTTTTATAGCAAATACATTTTGTTCATGCTAGCCAGAAAATATTTTCCCATATTAATACAGAACTATTCATGTTAAGAACACAATTATGAACAATTTATCATATTTAAATATGAAAAAAATAGTTACATATATTTATATTCAATAATATTGTGAGAAGTTTGTATCATGAATTTTCATGAACATTTTATGAATATAATTATAAAGAAATTTCATATACATTTTTTAATAATTACTTGCTGGTGCATTAAAGTACTTAAATTGTTCATCAACCAAATTGTTTAGGACTTAAAAGATGTTAAAATAGTTCATAAAATTTCATCAGTGTCACAGTTCATGAACTTCAAGTACGTGATTCATCAAAGTTCTTGAAGTGTTTATGAACTTAGTTCATGAACATTCATGAATATTTGTTCATGAACTAAAATGATGAACTGATTATGAACACTTCAAGAACATTCATGAACATTCATGAACAGTTCATGATTGTTCATGAAGTCATAAATTTGTTTTCGTAGGGGAAAGCCTTCTCTCTTTAATTTGATCGCCCATACAGATCTCATTTAAAAGTCCTTTGGAAATGTGAAAAAAACTACTAATCTTCTGTCTGGAACTGCTATTATTCACACACTTTAGAGCTGTTTATACTGGACACTTTGCTGCACAAAATAAATGACTCTTATAGGTTAACTGTCTCAAATGACATCACATCCTGTTTGTATGGAAGGGAGCTAACAAATTTGTGGCAGGTTCTTTCCATTTGATCTCAGAATACAGGACAGTATTTATTATGAAATGTATGTACTAATACAATAGATGCAAATAAAGAAATAGCTGGGATAGATTATATACACAACCTACTAAATATGCTTCTATTTACAATAAAATTGTTCAGGTTGGGTTTTTTGTCTCCATTAAGTACAAAATGCAACCCAAACGATAAGAATCAAAATGATCTACCTAATTATTTTCATCTTTACTCACTGAAGCACAAATAAAGAAAAATAAAACATGTATAGTATTAAATACACCTTATATACTCAATTATAAGTTGTTACCACTGCAAACTGCATAGACCCAAGTCTGCCACTTCATATTGTGCCAGATCAACTGGGTCTATGTTGTCTGTTTAAATGTTTACTCCCAACAAACTGCATAGACCCAAGTCTGCCAATTTATTATGCCATGGTTAATCTGGGTATGTGAAGTCTGCATTTGGAGTTGATGTACTTATAAATGATGCAATCATTTCTCTGTTTTTCATTGAGTATCAGTTTTCTGGGATTTGTGATTACTACTAACCATGAATCTAAAGACTGAATTTTTTTTTAAAAAAATGAAATTAAGTAAGTTGAAAATAACTTTGCTTAACACAATATGATTTTTTAAAAAAAAATTAACATTGTATGTTATGTTTTCAGGCTGGTTACTAAATTGCTATGTGATATAAATCAGCAATGAAACTGACCAAATTCCAGTAGAACCAGACAAGCTCTTGAAAAGAACATATACAAAACTAACATATTTTAACAGTAACACAGTCACTTACTTTGAACTGGCTTTTACATCATTTCTAAAATCAGGTGGAAGTTTGACAATTTCATTGTGTATCAGGCCGCGTAACAATTGCAAACATTTAACATTAAGCTCAACCTCTTTCTGTCGTTCTTTTTCATTTAGGCGTGTCAAAGTCATGGAGTGTCTGGAAAAAAAATGAGTTTCTTTTACTTGGGTAAGATTTTTCATTTATGGGAAAAATATTAACAAATATATGCATCAAAGGACAAATAATCAATATCTACCATTCTGAAGGTATCTCCTGTATCGTATTACATTAAGTAAATGATTAAAATACAGCTTGGAAATGTCTTCTATCAGGTATATCATAATTACAACTGGAAAATGAACTTAATTAAAACCAAATCAAAGCTTAAACCATTCAATGTACCTTATTAATACAAAACAAAACTTCCAAAGAGTCAATGTAACTAATTAGTATCAAACAGAATTTCAAACTATTCAATGAACCTAATTAATACCAAATAAAAGTTTAAACCAGTCAATGTATTTAAATTAACACCAAATACAACTACCAACCAGTCAATGTACCTAATAAGTACCAAACAGAATATTACAATTTCCATATATGAAATTAACAACTTTTATGTCTATGCTAAGATCAAAGTCAACCAGATTTTTGTCTGAATTAAGTTAATTATATTATCAGTGTAATAAATTAATAAGTAATAATAAAATTATGAAGTCCTGTATTTTCATGCTTATAAACTGTATGTGACTTTGTAAAAGTCATGATTTTATTAGTGCTCAAAATCATGTATTGAGGAAAGGGTCTTATTGTTTGCATGGTATGATCATTAATCATTGGATTTTTAGGTTCTTTTTACTGTAGGAAAAATAATGAATTCGAATTTATTTAGGACGATGACAAAAATGTTCCTTTTTTTAAAAGTAGTTGTAATATGCCACAATATCATTATTATATTAAAGTGTGTGTACATTATTTTGTTCTAAATGTGTGAATTATGAAACCTATGCATCTTTTATAAATGAATTACAATAATATATTTTGAATTATTCAACACTTATAGCCAAAAATAACAATAAATATTTATTAATATGGGCATTTAATGATTTGCCATTATTTTGAGAAAATATAAAAATATGGAAATAAAGTTTTGGAATTAACATTAGGAGAAACAGTTAGTAGGAAATTAGGTTGCTAAATACACTCTTTGTACCTAAGTTGACGCACAAGTCTTTTGGCCATTTGATACTTGTCTCTGAAGTCTTTCTCTTCTGGGTTCATAAAACACTTAAGGTGTTCCTGAAATTCTAAACCCAGAGGAAGTTCTTCATCACTACCAATTTTTGAGTACGCTGCAATGGAAATAAAGATGTCATGAGAAACATGAAATTAATAAATCTTACTGGCTGAAATGTCTTACTGTTGGGCACAATTTTTTTTAAACATTAGCTTATATACACCAATAATTTTATGTCTTAGAATCAACATCAGGCAGTTAGGCAGTTTGGTGTGCCAGAGTCAACCCATATAGATATGACTTGAGGAAGTATATCTCTCAATGCCAACATAGATCCAACAAGAAATCATTTCATACTTATGACTGAGATCAGACATGGCTAAACCAATTCAAATGTACAGTAACTTGTATCAAAAGAGAAATCATTTTATGTATATGACTGAAATCAGACATGGCTAGACCCATTCAAATGAACAGTATCTTGTAACAGAGAAATCTTTTAATGTATATGACTGAGATAAGAAATGGCTAGACCAATTCAACAGTATCTTGTAGCAGATAAATCATTTCATGTATACAAATGAGAGCAGATATGGCTAGACCAATTCAAATGTACAATATCTTATAGCAGAGAAATCACTACATGTATATGACTGAGATCAGACATTGCTAGACCAATTCAACAGCATCTTGTAAAAGAGAAATCATTTCATGTATATCAGTGAAATCAGACATTGCAAGTCCAACTTAACAGTATATTGTAGCAGATAAATCATTTCTTGTATATGACTGTGATCGGAAATTGCTAGACTAGTTCAACAGTATCTTGTAGAATATGCAGCTTCTTATAGAAAAAAAAGAGTCACAGTCCTTTAAGTGATTTTTCCTTTTATAGATATATGTGTAGGTGGCCATTCATAAAAGTGCCAAGTCATAGAAACTAAGTTGCTAAAAAAATGTGATCCAAAAGAAGCACTAAGCAACTATTTTAAGGAGCTTATCAAAACAATCCTTACAGTCAGCAATTTAAGGGACGGACAAGAAAGAATATGTCATACTGGAACCAACACTGAGCATACTCCTAAAGAGTTGTATTAATACTGAGAATTTCCTTCCAGGAGATTATCATCACAGAGCATATCCCTCCATGAATTGTATCAACACCGAGCATTTCCCTCCAGGAAATGTAATACTATTTAGCATTTCTTTACACATGCTGTAACAACACTAAGCATTTCCCTCCAGGAAATGTAATACTATTTAGCATTTCTTTACACATGCTGTAACAACACTAAGCATTTCCCTCCAGGAAATGTAATACTATTTAGCATTTCTTTACACATTCTGTAACAACACTAAGCATTTTCCTCCAAGAGTTGTATGAACACTATGAATTATCCTTTGGGAGTTGTATCAGCACCAAGCTTTTCCTTCCAGATGTTGTATTAATGCCAAGCATTTCCCTCCATGACTTGTACCAATACTGACCATAATAGAAAATGTCAGCTGTGCTTGATGAAGAAACATGGTCAACAAATCACAAAGTATCATACTTCAATATATGCCTGCAAACCCTACTTGAAAAAATGTCTCAAAAAACCTGAACTTTTGCTTTTCAAAAGCTGGCATGAACCCATTTTCAAGCAAATCAATTCTGCATCCACAGCTAGCACCCTCAACCATTTATCTCTGATGCCAGTCAAGAAAACAAAAATATTTACAGAAACCTGTCAAACAAAGACTCAAGGTTAACCAAAGATGCTATGAAAGCCAAAATGCCTGAGAAAGATGCAGATCTAGGGTTAAAACTATAACCATGAAAAACTTGTCGTAAAGAAAAATGAAAACTTTGTTCCACCTTTCCTTATTGGTAGTCTTGTCAAGAATTAGGTGAACATCATGCAACAATCAAAAGCTTATCTACATGAAAAACATTTAGAAAATGTAAAAAAATAGAAATCTACAAGTGTGAGTTCTAAGAGTGAAAAAACTTGTTTGCCTCTCCGTTAAAGTCTTTAACTGCGTAGGTAATGAACTTAAGAAACGTACCTACTTGTCCAAAGAGGTTTTAAACTAAGGCCTCTGAAACTTTACAGAAATCACCTATGATTACAATCCCTTTTTCTAGCCAACTGGTTTCCTCTGCATTTTACATGGATCATTCTAGTGAGAACAATTTGAAGGACAGTCAAGAGAGCTTACCATTGTCTGAGGATGAATCTTCAAACTGAAGTGTATGTCACAAGCATCAGTCACATGTACTTAAGGGTTGTATTAATCTTCTAATTGTTAAATGGGAACCATGTGCCAACACTAAAATTGCCTTTCATTTTATTGTGAAATATTTGTTGTGTGGTGACATGGCACAATTCTGTGGCCTCATATCATTCAAAATTAAACTAGACTTAAAAAGACAGCACCTGCCTTCAAACATGATAAAAGTGTTCCAGTCTACATTAAAACTAGACTTTAAAAGACAGTACCTGCCTTCAAACATGATAAAAGTGTTCCAGTCTACATTAAAACTTGACTAAAAAGGATAGACTTGCCTTAAGAGATCAGACAGATCATGCACAGATTAATTATTATATAAATTGATGACCTCATTTCAATGACCACCTGTGTTGTGAAAGAAAGATTTTAATGTAAAATTATTAATCATGATTTCTGCAACCTACGCTCTTTGCTCTTGAATCCAATTTGTGTCCAGACATCATTGACTCCACCGAATGCAGTCTTTATGTTCATAACAAAGACTTTCAGCTTACTGTTGACCTCCTCCTCCTCCTTGTATGAGTCCTCATATTTCTGCAAGAGATATTGAAGTTAATTAATTCATGTACAATAACCAAATTCATTGGCACACACATTTTTTTATTTTAATTTATCCAAGTTTTAAAACTAGTTGTGCATTTTAATGGAAGAATTCCCATTAATAAACAAGACTCTTGATCATCGAAAGATGATTTCTTTATTTTCTTATCATAAATTGAGTTCTGTTTGTAAATGGTTTCCTATAAGACACTTAATTTTTTTGCCAGTGTTTTCTTATCACTCACTAGTTCCTTTTTGTCAGTTTTGTCTTTCCACACAATGATTTCTGTTTGTTGGTTTTTTCTTTTCATACAGTGAGTTCTGTCAGTCTTTTCTTATCATAATATGATTTCCATTGGTCAGTGTTTTTTCTTATATGATTTCCATTGGTCAGTGTTTTTTCTTATATGATTTCCATTGGTCAGTGTTTTTTCTTATATGATTTCCATTGGTCAGTGTTTTTCTCATATGATTTCCATTGGTCAGTGTTTTTTCTCATATGATTTCCATTGGTCAGTGTTTTTTCTCATATGATTTCCATTGGTCAGTGTTTTTTCTCATATGATTTCCATTGGTCAGTGTTTTTTCTTATATGATTTCCATTGGTCAGTGTTTTTTCTCATATGATTTCCATTGGTCAGTGTTTTTTCTTATATGATTTCCATTGGTCAGTGTTTTTTCTCATATGATTTCCATTAGTCAGTGTTTTTTCTCATAAAATGAGTTGTTTTTGTCATTGTTTGCCTATCACACACTGAGTTCTATTTGTCAGTGTTTTCTTATCACACTGTATCCCACTAATGTTAGCGTTATTATATTATACAGTGAGTTCCATTTGCTGGTGTTTCTTTTTAAAACAGTGAGTTCCATTTATCTTGTTTAATTATACACAAATAATTTCAGCTGTCAGTATTTGTTTATCACACAATGAGTACTATTGTCAGTGTTTATTTATCACACAATGAGTACTATTGGCAGTGTTTATTTATCACACATTGAGTACTATTGTCAGTGTTTGCTTATCACACATTGAGTTCCATTTTTTTTTTAACTTCTAGGTGCCATACATACATACACCGCTCCCTCGATAACTCGCGCCCTGATAACTCGCAAACCTGCTTATAACGCGGTGTCCAGCGTGGATCCCGTTTTTTTTTATAAAGAAAATATTTTTTTAAAAATGAAGAAAATCGTGATCAGAACTGGTGAATGAAACCTTGATATATCGCCCGTTTTATCATCAAAAATGGCGGTTAGTGCCCGAAAAGTTAGAATCAACATCGTGAAATTTTCAGGTTTTAATAAGGAATCACATATCTTATTAGATTTTATCGGAAAAAATATTTTCTCAGTTCACTGTAAATAATAATACTGTATATGTATAGGGGAAATTTGTGTTTGAATCTTTTCATTGTGTTGCAGTGTAAGCAGTATAATTGTTGCATGTTCTCTTCTATTCAAACATGAAAAGAGTCAATTGACCGTCACATCGATGCCCACGAGCACATCTGTGAGAACCTAATTAACTGTCGGCTGCGTTTTGAACGACGACTTGGGGAAGTGTTTGGTGCATTGCAAAACTCAATTAAAATAGACCTGCTTTGTTTTATAAGGCAGTCTTTTGTATCAAATCAGGTGAAAGACGTACAATACAGAAGTTCAAAGGAATGCAAATCCTACATGCATAAACTCTTGTGGTCAATATCATGTCTCAACATCGATCAAATTAATTGGACCAATCGAACATGGTTTCAAATAGTATGTACTTATTGTCATTAAAGTATATATTAATCAGTAATTTATCCTAATCATTTGTAAATGTGATCATGGAGAGCAAGGGAATCAAGCGAAAGGCGTACTCGGTGAATGAAAGCTTACTGTCATAGAAGAGGGTTCGTAACGGTGAATCAAGATCAAAAGTTTGTAGTGAACTTAAACTTGCCTAGTCGACACTCAGAGGTTGGCTCAAGGATGAGCAGAAATTTTGGGATTATTTGCATGAAGTTGATTCTGATGATGAATTTAAACGGAAACGGGCACGCACTGCAAACGACACAGAATTAGATGATGCTGTGTACACCTGGTTCACACAACAACGTTAACAAAGTGTTCAGATTTCGGGAACAATTCTCAAGGTCCAGGCAGAGAAAATGGCAAAAACTATGGATACTGAATTAGATTTTATGGCAAGCCATGGATGTCTTTGGAGATTCCAGCGCCGACATGGAATAAAACAAAATTCTTTGTCGGGAGAGATACACTCAGCAAATCAGGCGGCCGCATCTAGTTATCCCAACCAACTCCGAGAGATACTGACCCGTGATGGATATACAGACGACCAAGTTTATAATTGTGATGAGGCTGGTCTATGCTATCGGATGATTTAAATATTTTTTTATATATTTTTTTTTACATGTCTGACGTTTAGACCCATTAAATTCATGGTTGGAAATGGTTTATCTTTGTAATTTTTTTTTTTACATTTTACTCTACCTATCTATCTAATCAATCTATCTATGTATCTATTTAGAGATAGCAGAATTTTATGTTTTAGATCAACACAAGTTTCGACGTTGTCGTTTTTCAATATGAATGTTATCTTTTTTGATAAAATAAATCTTGATTAATTTTGAACAAACAATAAAACTAGAATGTATCCAAATCAACACAAAAAGCAGTGACGTAATACACAATGTGTTTAGCGATTCACATGTTAAGAGTACTGATACATCGTGGAATAATGTTTGTTTTTACGATCTTTTCAAGATATTTTATCCAGAAATTAAAGGTAATTTATAAAGAAAAACAAACAACACCTTTATAAAGAAATACTTATTCACAGTTATTTTCAGCACGATTATAAAACGAGTATTTAACAATGCACTCCCCCCCCCGTTTGGCCTCTGTCAATCTCCCATCTCTTTATTAGCTTTTTTTATAGGTCCCTCGGTAACTCGCGCCCTCGCTTATAGTGCGGTCGATGTTTTTGGACCCCGTTGTGCGCGAGTTATCGAGGGAGCGGTATACATATATATATATATACCACTAATGCATGCAAGTAGTTTTTGGCTACATTATTTTTAGGTTATTAGGTTATCCTGTATAGCTTTTGGTTAGAAAGAGTAATACAAGACCGTATAGAATCAACATCAAAAGTATTTATTTGTAAATTACCTAAGTGCAAGTCTAGAGCAGGTAAACATGCAATTACTGAATATCAAGACAGTTACATATACATAAACAATTAAGATTTAATACCAGACTTATGTCTGGTATTAAATCTTAATTGTTTATATATATGACAGACAAAGGTGATTGACTCCTGTGGGGGGAAGTGCAATGTAGCTTCATATATAATTGCACCTTCTCCACCTATTTTTATAATGATTTAGATTACCTTTCTGGCCTCACTGCAAACATCCTGACATTGAACCTTCTGTTCAATCAGATCCTCGAAAGCCTTCTTTTCCTGTGGAGAATCAAAATTATATGACAATCAGCTTAGATATACTTTTATCTGTGAACTTAATGTCAAAGCAATAATATTAAATTACTTAGAAGATTATTGTTCCAAAAAGAATTTTTTCTTAACTTTATATTTAGGAACATCTTATAATTTTCAGTTCTGTGGTAAGAACTGGATCTGAAACTTTATCTCTTCACAAATGCATAAAATGTTTGATTTGAAATTAACCTTTGTATTTTATCTTGTTTATGCAAACAGCTAAATCAAACAAATTCATTGATGATATGCCCAAAGTTGTTAAGAACAATTAAAGTCTACATAAAACATGACATCGGAGTTACTGTGTAACACATCTCTACCAGATAGAAGATGAAATTTTATATTAAAATGTTGGCTAGAATCAGCATAGAAACATCATACACATCAAAACATAGTATAGCATAATACAAACTAAAAATGATGCATCAACTATGGTTTGCTACTATACATATATATATATATATATATATATATATATATATATATATATATATATATATTATAATAATAATAATAATAATAATAATAATAATGAGGACTTTGTACAGCGCCTAAACCTTAGAAGCTCTAAGCGCTTTACAACATCTATAATGATATGAATTGTTTTTAAAACAAAAAAAACCCCATGAAATAGGAGGAAAAAGCATGCTGATAATATTTAAGGTAGGAAACACTTTTAGGTCTTTAAATTTGTTCTTGAAGTCGAAAAAGGTGAGTTTTAAGAGCACTCTTGAAAGGGATCACTGTGTCATTGTGTCTAAATTCATTGCTGGGCCCTGGTATGTAAAAGAAGTTAATCCATATGATTTCATTTTCATAGTGGAAATAATGCATGTACAATTGTCAGAAGAGGAGTGTAAGTATCTTGCCCTGTAGTCAAGCCAACTTTTAAGGACTGAGATATATTTTACTCTTAAATAATGAAATGGGATCCATGATCCACAATGCAAATGATGCTGCCTTAATAATGAGACTTTAAAACGAGAGAGTACATTACTACTATTAAAACTGCCTTAATAATTAGACTTTAAAATGAGAGAGTACATTACTACTATTAAAACTGCCTTAATAATTAGACTTTAAAATGAGAGAGTACATTACTACTATTAAAACTGCCTTAATAATGAGACTTTAAAATGAGAGAGTACATTACTACTATTAAAACTGCCTTAATAATGAGACTTTAAAATGAGAGAGTACATTACTACTATTAAAACTGCCATAATAATGAGACTTTAAAATGAGAGAGTACATTACTACTATTAAAACTGCCATAATAATTAGACTTTAAAATGAGAGAGTACATTACTACTATTAAAACTGCCTTAATAATGAGACTTTAAAATGAGAGAGTACATTACTACTATTAAAACTGCCTTAATAATGAGACTTTAAAATGAGAGAGTACATTACTACTATTAAAACTGCCTTAATAATGAGACTTTAAAATGAGAGAGTACATTACTACTATTAAAACTGCCTTAATAATGAGACTTTAAAATGAGAGAGTACATTACTACTATTAAAACTGCCTTAATAATGAGACTTTAAAATGAGAGAGTACATTACTACTATTAAAACTGCCTTAATAATGAGACTTTAAAATGAGAGAGTACATTACTACTATTAAAACGAGGACTCAGAAGATGTTACAAAAATGCTAATGTCCAAGCTAATTCAAATCATGACAAGTCTTGCCTTTACAACTAACCTTGTCTGGAAGGGTGGTGGAGGAGACAAGTGTACGCAAACAATTTATTAGTGTTTTCATCTGGGATTCAGTGCTGATTAGGGGTCTTATCACTTCCAGGAAAGTCTGAAATACAAAATGTTCATTGAAGTAGTTAAGTATGTTACCATAGAGATTGAATGGATCACTTACCAATCATACAAACAATACATGGCTATACATAAAATTGATTACAGTAATAATGGCAAACAAGTTTGCAAGAATTAAAGCAGTGTAAATTTAGCAACAAAATATATACAATTGTTAAAATTTAGTTACAGTACAGTTTTTGTCCACCAAGATCTACTGTACATATATACATCTATGTATTGATTTTTGACTTTGTGGTAGAAAAATACACAAATTCACAAAAACAGTAGGATCATCTCCTCCTCTAGCTATCACTCAGTCATGAACTTTAGAACTTTAGTGTCAACTGAAAAGATACTAATATCATTCTTAAAAAGCTCATAAACAAACAATATCATCTGGCATCAGAAACTTTTTCAGTCCCTGTAAATTATTCTTGGTCAAGAGGTAGATTTACAAAAATACATAATACCTAACTGGCAGACATTTCTGATCTATTCCAAGAGTGAAGATTTAATTAGATATATATGATCCATAGAAGTGTGTCATGCAAAAAAGACCTTACATCAACATTCAAAGAACTAAGTCATAATCAGAACCAAAGGAAAAGATGGAAACACCAAAAAGCTATAAGTTAAAGAAAAACAAAATGTAAGGAGCAATCTCACAATAAGGTTCACCCAAATATGTCTGCCAAATAATTTTTTTTTTTATTTATACCACCAACAGAACACAATTTTAGAAGCAATTTCACTATAAGGCTTATAATTATGTTTGCTAAGTAAGGAATTTTGAATTTTTAAGCATTATTTCTACTGAAAACAAATATAAAAGTTTGAATCATAAGAAAGAATAAAATATCATTGTTAGATAAAATTATATGATGTATTATTATGATTATTAAAAAAAAGTTGGATTGTTTAATAAAAATTAATGATGAACCTGAAGCAACAGAAAAAGCTATATATTATCTGGTCCTATTTTCTTACTGTTTGGATAACAATAAATAATAACCTTTTAATTGATTTTGATATTACATTCCAGCAATACCTAGTGGTTATGTTATATTATTGAGAAAAAAATCTCTGGCAATAAACACTGAAATACATGTGTGTGTATATATATATATATATATATATATATATATATATATATACAGTGGAATCTTGTTAATCCGGACACATTCATTACCAGTGAATATGTCTGAAATAACAAGTTTTCCAGATAACTGAATCATGCACATATTTATTTTAAAATATCACACAGTATATATGTACATGTATATGATAGCTTTAAATGTAATGTACTGTATATTCAATAATGGTTATAATAAATTAATGAATACATCTATTAATTTGTGTTTATTTCATATTATTATAAAATGCGCTTGTACATATATATATATAATAATTATAAGTGTAGACAATTAACACATCAAATACATCACAGTATGTACCTCAAAAATGAAGCCCTATACTGTCCACAGCTTAAATATGTCAACTGTCAGCCATCAATAAACTGTGATTATTACATACAATTGGTAAACAACAAAGAGGCTTAATGACACTTTTAATTTATTTACCATATATTATGTCAAAAAGCATGGACAATTTGATTCCAGTGTGTTTATTTAAATATTAACACCCCCATGGGTGACTAGCTAAAACAGACATTGTTTATACAATCACTGGTTAGAAAATGGTCACACTACTTAGTTATTGATAATAGCCATAGATTCTCAATGGCTTTACTATTGAGTTTATGTATTATTCTACTGACTGTATTTTCATAAATGATTTTTCAAATTTTTTTTTTTTTTTGGATAGATTATTTCTGAATTATGAGACGAATTTTAGCGTAATTTTACACTTTGGTCCCCGATTTTCATTTCCAGATCCAGAATGCTGATTTCTTGATTAACAGAGCAAATTAATGTTTAGGAATTCCATTCCTGCTGAATTATGTCTAGATAGCGAGGATTCTTGATATGTAGGGTCTGGGTAGAGGTTAGTCCTAAATAATGCTAGAGATTTATAGTTCATCCAAAAAAGAACATAACCTTGATCAATGCATTAAAGCAGTCAGGCTTTGCATGCATGCACCAACCCCATCATGTCTTAAGTAAATGCGTTGCCCACACAAAAAATGTTGGATAAACTTAGGCATGAATATAGGCATCATGTACAAAAGATCTAATCACTAGGTGAACACAAAATAACTTTTATCTACCTATAGACACAATCATTCAGTGACCCAGTAAATAGCTTTCATGTAATTACATAAATAACTGAGTGCCCCACCAATTATACTGAATTTCACATCACAAAGATCATGTCTGTTGGGATTACTTTAAAATTTCGAGCTAGGGCATCCAAATAACCAGGTTCCAAGGGAAACTTGGCACTATCATGCTGGTAATAAGTCTGGCAGAAAACCTGGAACAAATAATATACACTGTTTTTAATTTATATTATAACAAATATACACTACTTTTCATGGATATTATATAAAAAAAATATATACTGTTTTAATGGATATCATATCAAAACCTGGAATAAATAAAATACACTATTTTTAATGGATATTATAACAAAAAAATACACTGTTTTAATGGATATTATAACAAATAATATACACTGTTTTAATGAATATTGTAACCAATAATATACACTGTTTGTAATGAATATTATAGCAAATAATATACACTGTTTTAATGGATATTATAACAAATAATATACACTGTTTTTCATGGATATTATAACAAAAAATATACTCTGTTTTAATGAATATTATAACAAATAATATACACTGCTTTTCATCGATATTATATAAAAAATGTATACTGTTTTAATGGATATTATATCAAAACCTAGAATAAATAATATACACTATTTTTAATGGATATTATAACAAATAATATACACTGTTTTAATGGATATTATAACAAATAATACAGTTTTTAATGGATATTATAACAAATAATACACACTGTTTTAATGAATATTGTAACCAATAATATACACTGTTTGTAATGAATATTATAGCAAATAATATACATGTTTTTAATGGATATTATAACAAATAATATACACAGTTTTTAATGGATATTTTATCAAAACCTTGTACAGTCAAGCCTGCTACTGTGACCATTTATATTTAAAAACCACCTTTAATTTAATAGTCAAGTAAATTAGACATGAATTATTCACAAATTTAATATTTTTATACTACCTTTGCATTATGAACCCTTTGGGGGATCAGTAAAATGATCTTTGACTTCACTAAACTAGGGATTCCTAGTAATTAACTCAGTACATTACATAAATTGAAACCAAATGTTTTGAATAGAAGAAAAGCAAAATATCTTACTACAAATCAACAAAATTCATCTGCCTAATTCTAACCCAGTTGTACTGTCAGTTACTATCCCTAGCTATACTTAAAGATGGACTGGCATCAATTGTAAAAAAAAACTTTAAAACATTTATTGTAGGATAATTTCAACATCTTTAAGTTTAATAATATTCTGTGTTTGTTCTGGAGCAATTCAAGATAGCAATTCCTGACAAAGGAAAACAAATGACAGTTGAGGACGCACACTAAATTCAGTGTCAAAAGTCACTTTAATGTATGTATCTTATATAGCCTGTCTGTTGGTAAGCAGTTTAATCACTTCAGCAAATTAGTCCACATGCAGAGTGATCAAGCCATGAATAATGTTGACTGAACACAGATTACTGAATGTATATCAGGATCGGAGTTTATATTGTTCTGGCAGAAAGGTCATGTTTTAAATTGATTGTGCCATATGTGACAGCAAATGTGAGTTTAAGCCTTTTGTAACTGAAAGGGTTATACACAAATGGTAGCATTTTACATGAAACATTTTTTCTATCACATTTATACCTGAAGAAAGGGCATCACAGCATCAAACAAGTAATGTAGGGATCCATGAATTGTGTCTGGATGACCTGTTGATTGGTCACTGCAAAGAAGGAATCAAACTAGCTTACACGAAGCACTTGCAAAAAGTAATAATTGAAGAGCAGTTATTTTACCTTTGTATAAATTATGTGTTAAAGATTTGATAATTATTTATTTATTGCATGTGTGTGGAAAACTTCCATTTCAGGTATATTACAAACAGAAGAAAAGCATATACATAATTACTATGAGTGCACAAAAAACAAAAAAACAGCGCAGTGATCTCTAAAGACAATTCCATGTTTTCTGAATAGTTTCATTTCAATACCCAAAAAGGAATTAATTATTCCCAAAATTGTAATGCCCTTTATTTTTGTTTACACATGAATGTTTACGGTATGTTACAATATGTTACAATATGTTACATATAGATGCACTCAAGGCCCAGAAGTTTAGAGCCCCCCAAAAAAATATGTAATATGTTGGATTATAAAATCAATATGTTTCATCTATATATAAATAAATAATTACCTATTTCATTTCATGTATGTACAATGTTTATTTCACACAAATTGATTTATAATTGTCTGTATTAATCTGATGACACTGATGTAATAACATGGTTTGTCTACATTTTTAAATATAGAGGAATTGAGTTACAGTTCAAATGTAAATAGAAGATTTCAATCATGATCAATGCCTTTCCAGATATGTATTCAATCTATAATTAATTGGTCTAAGAGCTGTATAAATATTCATCTTAAACTGATGCATAATTGTGGTGAGAATATGTGCTCATTGAACAACATTTTCTGGAGCAGTCTATGTTTTACTGACATAAATATGTTTTTTGAGGAGAAAACCTTGCACACATTCTTGACACAGACTTCTGAAATAGATTTTTATCCATGAGATTTTTGAGATTTGCATACACCAGAGTATTGAGATTTGCATACACCAACCAGAATATTGAGATTTGCATGCAACAGAGTATTGAGATTTGTATATACCAGAATATTGAGATTAGAATCCATCTGAATATTCCTATATTTGTTGAAAAAGAATGCTGAAACTTTGAGGATTACCAACCTTTTGCCAGGAGATCTCTTCAATAGCTGCTTGACAATATCACCATTATTATGAGCAAACTCAATCACCATCTTAAGTATGTCATTAAGACTGCTGAGAAATTCCCAAATGGAACTGAAATATGAAAATGCAACAGTTTTATTACACTGAGATATCTTTAATCATTTATGTCTGATGGCTCATGAGCACATTGGAGACTATTCAGTTTCCAGATACCCATCACTGCAGTGAACTCAGCCTTGACTGGGTAGGTTTCCAACCTACAAGTGAAGCTACATTGGAAATTGTTGACTAATTCTTGAGTTATGTTCATTACAGAACTACATTGTACATTAATACATTAATACATCATACATTAATACATCATACATTAATGCATCATACATTAATACATCATACATTAATGCATCATACATTAATACATCATACATTAATACATCATACATTAATACATCATGCACTAATACATCATACATTAATGCATCATACATTAATACATCATACATTATTGCATTGTATATTAATACATCATACATTAATGCATCATACATTAATACATCATACATTAATACATCATACATTAATACATCATGCATTAATACATCATGCATTAATGCATCATACATTAATACATCATACATTAATACATCATACATTAATGCATCATACATTAATACATCATACATTATTGCATTGTATATTAATACATCATACATTAATGCATCATACATTAATACATCATACATTAATACATCATACATTAATGCATCACACATTAATACATCATACATTATTGCATTATACATTAATACATCATACATTAATACATCATACATTAATGCATCATACATAATACATTAACCTAAATGTCAAGATGCATTACAATTAAAAATAGATCTGCAAGACAAATCCATAAATATATATAAATATAAATTCCATATATAGGAATAAGAGGCATTGTTCATCCCAGATTGCAAAAGAATCCATCACCTGTAAATAGCAATATCCTAAGTTAATTGTTATTGACAGCATCTGTATCCAAAAAGGATTTATTAAAACAAAATGCATAAATGCACATGTAAGACTATGAGTTAATGCACACACCAGATTTCACTACAACATTTTGACTGGCCACTGAGTTTTGCTGCTTAAAAGGATCTTAAGAAAGATATTTAAAACTAACAACACTATATGCATTAATACTTAATGCAGATACTAGGTCCTGAATGTGAACTGACAGCAGAAGGATGGTAAAGGGTTGCATAGATTTTATGGTAACAAGAAGTGTGAATTGCCAGACAGATAGATGGTAAAGGGTTGCATATATTTTGTGGTTAGAAAAAGGCTGAACTGACAGACAGATGGTAGCAAATGGTTGCACAGATGCTGTGATTACAAGAACTGTGAACTGACAGCCAGATGGATGGCAAAGGGATGCATAGATTTTATGGTAACAATAACTATGAATTGCCAGACAGATGGATGGTAAAGGGTTGCACAGATGCTGTGGTTAAAAGAACTGTGAACTACCAGACGGATGGATGGTAAAGGGTTGCACAGATGTTATTGTTAAAATAACTGTGAACTGACAGACAGATGGATGGTAAAGGGTTGCATACATTTGGTGGTTACAAGATGTGTGATCTAAAAGAGAGATGGATGTTAAAGGCTTGCACAGATTGTGTGGTTACAAGAAGTGCAAACTGAGTGACCAATGTGATGGTGAAGTGAATTGACCATCAGATTAATGGTAAAGGCTTGCAGAGACTTTTCATTTATAAAGATGTGTGAATTGATGGTTATATGGATGGTGAAAGGCTGCATTGATTTTGCGGATACAAATGTGATCAGACATAGAGATGGATAGTATAGGGTTACATTGATTTTGTTTATACATGAAGTTTGAACTAACAGACAGACGAATGAAAAATAATTACATTTAGACTTTTTCATATTGATGTGGGATCCAAATAACTTTTATACATATATGCCAAATATGACATCTTGATGTGGGGTCCAAATAACATTTATAAATATATGCAAATTATGACATTTTGATGTGGGATCCAACTCTTTCTAATTAATAAATGTCATGTAAGACACCTTGATGTGGGGTCCAAATAAACTTTTATACATATATGCCAAATATGACATCTTGATGTGGGGTCCAGATAACATTTATAAATATATGCAAATTATGACATCTTGATGTGGGATCCAACTCTTTAATAAATGCATGCAAAGTAAGACATCTTGATGTGGGGTCCAATAATTTTGATACATACATCCAGAATGGGATAAACATATGCCTCATACAAACTCATGTTGAGACGAATCTTCACAGAAAAAATCTGATGAAGATATTGTTATTTAAGTGGAACTTCGACTGTCCACATGGCTGTGTATTAACAATGCTGATCCAAAGTCAAAATCAAGGGAAATAACTCTGAAATATAGAATAAAAAAGGATGTTCTGACTTCTGGACATATGTTTGTATGAATGCTGAGCAGCAAAGCCATCACTGTGGAGACATAAAATAAAGGAATAACTCCATCAAAATCATACCATGTTAGGTGTAAGGGTTGCAGAGACCTGATGGTTACAAGATGTATGAATGGTTGGACAGATGGATTAATGGTAAAGGTGGTTTCTATTGTGCTTCCATGTTTCAATGCAGAGGACAAATAACCAATAGAAATGCAAGCCAAAGTGTGGATCATAAAACCATGAAATATGTGCGCAATATATAAATTGGCTTAAACAGAATAAAACGTTGATGGTACAGTGTTCATAAGTTATACACTGATGGTGCCTTTGCTTAGATCATCATGAAGCCATCTTTTTAAGAAAAAAAGCAACAAGTGTATCATTCTCAAACTCATCTGAGCTATTGTTGAGGTAAAGCTTTATACAAAATTTGGGATAAATCCAAGGTCAGTACTAGAGTGTTCACAAGCAAGTGGATGAATAAAATAATGGATGGATGGATGGATGGATGAATGGATGGATGGATGGATGGATGGATGGATGGATGGATGGATTGAGAAAAGTACATGTCTCCTTTTGCCCCAGCATCTGGGAACACACAAAAAAGTTGTGACAAAAATTGAGATCTAATGGACATCATAAAATTTAAATGTCAGTTATCTGATTCATCTCTACTTTTAAATAGAATATAAAAGCAAATGAATTACCCTCTATTCTCAACTGTTGAAATCAACTCCAAACTGTACAAACCCATATCTATCATAATATAAAGTACCTGCAGATCTGGGTCTATATGTATGCAGTTCTTTGAAAGTATTAATCTGAACAATTACACAATTGAATGCCTTCTTATTATGTGACAGCAGATCATGGACTTTTGTGTTTGGCCTATTGTATCAGTGACTATTTTAACTATGAAAATAATCTGAAGAGAAAAATTAACATTTAAGTTTAAAGTCAACGGATGTACAGATAAGCATGCACATAAATAAACAGTGTCACTATATTTCTCAAAATATTTGCTAAGACTGCAATTTTATCTAATGTATCATTGTTTTATTGTGTATTGTAGATTTTTAATTATATATTATTGTGCCATTGTGTATCAAAGCGTGTCATTATGTATTATTGTATCATTTTTCATAGTGACATGTATTATAGTGAGTTATTATGTATTGAAATGAGTCATTATATGTTATTATGCCATTACATATCATAGCATGTCATTATATATTAGTATGTCATGTATCACAGTGACATTATGTGTTATTGTGAGTTATTAAGTATTGTAGTGTGTCATTATATGATATTGTGCCATTATGTATCATAGCATGTCATTATATATTATTGTGTCATGTATCATAGTGAGATTATGTATTATAGTGTGTCATTATATGTTATTCAGCCATGGTGTATCACAGTACTGTAGTATCATTTATCTTCGTTGGGCTCAATTTTCGTGGTTTTGTAAAAAAAGGCATTTTCGTGAGGACGTAAATTCGTGGTTTTGCCTGTCAAATTTCGCATATTATAAGGTAGTTAATTTCATGGTTTAACCTCTACAAGTACCCCAAAAAAAGAATACAAAAGAATAAAATGATGCCGATGCAAACAGCGGTCACATTAATGTATAAAACAATACTACCACCTGTATGAGTACATATCTAAGACCCGGCAAGTTCAATACTTACAACGTGTTTTTGACCAAGTGATTAACATCTGTCAAAGCAGACTCAGCCAACAACACTAAAACAATACTTCCACCTATGTGAGCACATATCAAACACCCATCAGGATTAATCAGTTTCGCCATGTTTTCGTTTGAGTGTTCAAGATCAAAGGAAGCCGACGACGCCAACAAAACCAGACCAATCAGTTATTAAAGTACATTTGAATGATCTCTTGCTTAAACCACTGTCCATAAAGTTGCAATATCAGTACTTTATGACTTGAATAAGTATTAAATCTAATTTTGATATGCAGTTATTTTGTATTACTAGTATTTTTTCTTTCTTTCTTTCTGTTTAGTATTACTATTGTTTGAATATGTTATGCTTTTTTCTATATTTTCTCTCTCTCCTTACTTAAATGAAACGCTGTAAAAAAAAAAAACAGGTCGGGAATTGGGGGGGGGGGAATCATCAACCTATGTGGCTCATTTTTCGTTGGGGATTTAAATTCGTGGTTTGTGGCAACCACGAAAACCACGAAAATTGATCCCCCATGAATATTGATGATACTAGTATGTCATTATGTAGTATAGTGAGTTATTATGTATTGTAGTGTGTCATTATATGTTATTCAGCCATGGTGTATCATAGTATGTCATTATGTAGTATAGTGAGTTATTATGTATTGTGGTATGTCACTATATGTTATTGGGCCATTATGCATCATAGTATGTCATTATGTATTATAGTGAGTTATTATGTAATGTAATGTGTCCTTATATGCTATTGTGCCATTATGTATCATAGTGTGTAATTATGTAATATTTTGAATTATTATGTAGCATAGTGTTTCATTATGTTATTGTGCCATTATGCAAAGCACTTAGAGCTTTGAAAGATTAGGTGCTATACAAAGTCCTCATTATTATTATTATTATTATTTTTATTATTATTATTATTATTATTATTATTATTATTATTATGTATCATAGTGTGTAATTATGTAATATTGTGTCATGTATTATAGTGAGGTATTATAGTGAGTTATTATGTATTGTGTTGTCATTATGTGTCAGTGTCATCATGTATTAGTCTCAATTAGATCGCAAAACAAGTCTCTTTATTTCACCTTTTGAAATTATTATTATTATTATTATTATTATTATTATTATTATTATCACACAAACTTACAGTATCTAAAAAAAAGAAGAAATAACATCAAATCTTTGTGGAATTTAATCAAAATTAAATCACGGGACACCTAAACAAAAAAATGTCTGCAATTTGTTAACAACATAGTAAACATAGAACTATGGTGAACACATACCTGTCATGTGGAATATCACCTGCCCAACTCTCATTCATCCCACTGGCTGGATTTAGGTAAACCCAGAGGAAGAAGCTCAAGAAAGGTCGCTTCCAGTTGTCACTAATGCTTGGATTGTTCAGGATCTTTAATAGTTCTGAAATTTTGAAGACTGTCTGGCAGACTGACACAGTAAATTTGTTCTCTCCCTGAAATGTAAAAGATATGGATCTTTATGGACAGGACAACAAGAACCTGTAGTTTTTTGCCATTGTGAAACAACAAATTTGTGAATTCACTAACATTATAGAGTTATTTGAGGCAGAAGCAAATCCAAATATTTGATTCAACTAAATACATGGAAATCCTAATTACAATCTAAAAGTGAAATGAATTATTTTTATCACTATGGTAACATTGTAATATTACCATTTCACTTGTACATGTCAGTCAATTGTATTATTTTTTTAGAGGGAGAGGTTTCTGCAAGATGTTATCAATTCCTAGCATTCAGACTTTTAAAATAGTTTTTGTAGTGATCTTTGAGGTATCAGCCTTTTTTAAATAGAAAGCAAATAGATACCGGTAAGTCCTCATTCTGGAAATACACTTATAACACCTTTCTTTATAGAACAGTAAATACTAATGTATGGATGCTACTAAATATGCATATTATATAATTTTTAATTTTGCCAGAAACGTGCTTGATTTTAAAATGAATCAACCCACTCCAGTTTAATCTGGAAAGAATGCTCTTTTTAGGTCACTTTATTGGAAAATTACTTGTTGAAGTTAAAAATCTCATTAAATGGATGGAAATATTTCATACATGTGTTTGTTTAGATAAGTAATTAATGATGTAAATTCAATAAATTTTTTTTTTCAAAAGATCAAGATTTGTTTTCCTTTATGTTTATGTTGTAAACCTTGGCATAAACTGTCATAAATTTCTTGTATGTTTTCACCTTAACTGTCATGTAAATTTCTTGTATATTTTCACCTTAACTGTCATGTAAATTTCTTGTATATTTTCACCTTAACTGTCATGTAAATTTCTTGTATATTTTCACCTTAACTGTCATGTAAATTTCTTGTATATTTTCACCTTAACTTATATATTTGGACCACAGAAGATTGAGTTATGGAGTTTTCACTCTACTTTAATGCAAACCAAAATGTTGAAGAAGTCTGCTGACATTAATGCCTAGTAGCATTTAACTTTAAGCAGTTTTTTGTTTTCTTTAAAAAACAGAACATTAATGACATGGAATCAGTGTAAAATACACACACTGCAATCAGTGCAATACACACCTCTGCACATGCAGCCAATAGATCTACAAAGGAAATGAGGTAGATTGATTCAGGATTCGGTGTACATGTCAAAATGGCCTCCCTGGAAATAAAATTTGAAGTGAAGATACAAACTAAACATGTTCAATGAGAGAATGATGTGTATTAGATTTCTTCTTAACCTCATGGATATTTCATGACATTAAAATTTGTCAGTAAATATCAAGCTTGCTAATGACAAAGATGCATATTTTTCCTTGCAATGTAATACACTACTTTTTTAAAGATTATATTCAAGGAAATCAATGCAATAATCTATATTTAATTAACACACAATTTGTAAGCATCAATCTTACACACATGTCTGAAAACAAACTAAAAATTGTATAGCTACAAAGGTGTCATAAATAGACCTGCTTGCCACAATATGCATGTTAATACTTTCAACAGACTGAGGAAGATTTATTGCAAAACCAGTTTGGTGAATAGATATTCAAGGGATATAACTCTTCTCAATGATGACATCTATAGAATTAATTTTATTATAAATGTATTGGTGTGTAGTAAATCTGCTAAAATCTATTATTACTTAGTAAAGTTATCTTGTGGAAACCAAGGCTAAAAGCATGGCAATCATGGACCAGGAAACCAAATGTAAAATCATTGCAATCAGAGATCAGGAAATAAAGCTAAATTCATGTAA
Organism: Unio delphinus; assembly: GCA_029339505.1. Lineage (NCBI taxonomy): Eukaryota > Metazoa > Mollusca > Bivalvia > Unionida > Unionidae > Unio > Unio delphinus. Next base: position 2,337,862 of record JAQISU010000111.1, on the reverse strand, counting down.
ATCAAAGACCAGGAAACCAAATGTAAAATCGTTGCAAACAAAGACCAGGAAATCAAAGGTAAAATAATGGTAATCTGTTTAAAGTGTTGGCATGTGAACTGTGATGAGCAGGTCAATTTATGATACTTTTGTAGCAATAAATTCTAGTTGTTTTCATCCTTACTTAGAATACTGTACTAAAGTATGGGATAATTCAACTGATGAAAAAATAACAAAGCTGGCACAGCTTCAAAACAGGCATTTGGTCTAATATCTACCAAGAAATAAAGCAAGGAAAATTTAGTATTCATTGGCATGGCATAACTCATTTGAAGAAAAGCATGCAGTGTCTGAAGTGCATTATTAAAATGCAACAGTGGAATAAGAAAATACAAAAGACTCAAATTGGCCTGGGACTTCTCATGCTTTAACGGCTTAAAAACCACAGTTTAACAAGAAATCTAGGTGATAGGATGCTTTGTATTGTAATGTTTTTTCAAATCATGCTTTAATGGCTTAAAAGCCACAGTTGGCAGTTTGCCAAGAAATCTAGGTGATAGGATGCTTTATGTGTTGTAATGTTTTTCAAATCATACTTTAATGACTTAAAAACCACAGTTGGCAGTTTGCCATGAAATCTAGGTGATAGGATGCTTTGTGTTGTAATGTTTTGTGTTGTAATGCTTTGTGTTGTAATGCTTTGTGTTGTAATGTTTTTTCAAATACTGTTGGTTACTAGTGATGAAAACAAAATCTTCAAAGTTTATCTGTATCTTATTCATCCATAATGGAAGGCATTTTGTCCCAAATTGAAAGATATCACTAGGCTTTCTGTCAAAACTGGTCAAATTAGCTGAAGCATATCATTGAGAGGATGTTGCTCATCAAAACTGGTAAAATTAGCTGAAGCATATCATTGAGAGGATCTTGCTTGTCAAAACTGGTCAAATTAGCTGAAGCATATCACTGAGAGGATGTTGCTTGTCAAAACTGGTCAAATTAGCTGAAGCATATCAGTGAGAGGATGTTCCTTGTCAAAACTGGTCAAATTAGCTGAAGCATATCATTAAGAGTATGTCACTTGTCAAAGCTGGTAAAATTAGCTGATGCATATATATCACTGAGAGGATGTTGTTTGTCAAAGCTGGTCAAATTAGCTGAAGCATATCATTGAGAGGATGTTCCTTGTCAAAACTGGTCAAATTAACTGAAGCATATCATTGAGAGGATGTTCCTTGTCAAAACTGGTCAAATTAGCTGAAGCATATCATTGAGAGGATGTTGCTTGTCAAAGCTGGTCAAATTAACTGAAGCATATCACTGAGAGGACGTTGATTGTCAAAGCTGGTCAAATTAGCCGAAGCATATCATTGAGATGATGTTGCTCATCAAAGCTGGTCAAATTAGCTGAAGCATATCTTTGAGAGGATGTACCTTGTCAAAGCTGGTCAAATTAGCTGAAGCATATCTTTGAGAGGATGCTGCTTGTCAAAGCTGGTCAAATTAGCTGAAGCATATCATTGAGAGGATGTTGTTTGTCAAAGCTGGTCAAATTAGCTGAAGCATATCATTGAGAGGATGTTCCTTGTCAAAACTGGTCAAATTAGCTGAAGCATATCATTGAGAGGATGTTCCTTGTCAAAACTGGTCAAATTAGCTGAAGCATATCATTGAGAGGATGTTGCTTGTCAAAGCTGGTCAAATTAACTGAAGCATATCACTGAGAGGACGTTGCTTGTCAAAGCTGGTCAAATTAGCCGAAGCATATCATTGAGATGATGTTGCTCATCAAAGCTGGTCAAATTAGCTGAAGCATATCTTTGAGAGGATGTACCTTGTCAAAGCTGGTCAAATTAGCTGAAGCATATCTTTGAGAGGATGCTGCTTGTCAAAGCTGGTCAAATTAGCTGAAGCATATCATTGAGAGGATGTTGTTTGTCAAAGCTGGTCAAATTAGCTGAAGCATATCATTGAGAGGATGTTCCTTGTCAAAACTGGTCAAATTAGCTGAAGCATATCATTGAGAGGATGTTCCTTGTCAAAACTGGTCAAATTAGCTGAAGCATATCATTGAGAGGATGTTGCTTGTCAAAGCTGGTCAAATTAACTGAAGCATATCACTGAGAGGACGTTGATTGTCAAAGCTGGTCAAATTAGCCGAAGCATATCATTGAGATGATGTTGCTCATCAAAGCTGGTCAAATTAGCTGAAGCATGTCACTAAGAAGATGTTCCTTGTCAAAGCTGGTCAAATTAGCTGAAGCATATCATTGAGAGGATGTTCCTTGTCAAATCTGGTCAAATTAGCTGAAGCATATCATTGAGAGGATGTTGCTTGTCAAAGCTGGTCAAATTATCTGAAGCATATCTTTGAGAGGATGTTGCTTGTCAAAGCTGGTCAAACTATCTGACACATATCATTGAGAGTATGTCGCTTGTCAAAGCTGGTCAAATTAACTGAGGCATATCGTTGAGAAAATGTTGCTTGTCAAAGATCGAAAGATTATGTTAAAAGCTTTTGGATATAAACTATTGATGCTTTTTTTAGTAACAACATCTATTTCTCATGGCAGAGTATCCATATTAAATGGCTGATTGGCATTAGAGTTACAACATCCATATTTAATGGTGGATAAGTATTATTGTCAGTAACAACCATATTGAATGGCATATTGGCATTATTTTTAGAAACTGTATTGATATTGAATTTCAGATTGGCATTGTATTTAGAAATAGTATCGATATTGAATGGCAGATTGGCATTGTATTTAGAAACAGTATCGATATTGAATTGCAGATTGGCATTGTATTTAGAAATAGTATCGATATTGAATGACAGATTGGCATTGTATTTAGAAACAGTATCGATATTGAATTGCAGATTGGCATTGCATTTAGAAATAGTATCGATATTGAATGGCAGATTGGCATTGTATTTAGAAACAGTATCGATATTGAATTGCAGATTGGCATTGCATTTAGAAATAGTATCGATATTAAATGGCAGATTGGCATTGCATTTAGAAACAGTATCGATATTGAATGGCAGATTGGCATTGTATTTAGAAACAGTATCGATATTGAATCGCAGATTGGCATTGTATTTAGAAACAGTATCGATATTGAATGGCAGATTGGCATTGTATTTAGAAACAGTATCGATATTGAATCGCAGATTGGCATTGTATTTAGAAACAGTATCGATATTGAATTGCAAGTTGGCATTACATTTTATAACTATAATAGACCTTGAAGCTCGGTGTCAAATTTGGTCAAATTATTTCTTATGGAAAGAAGCCATACCTGCTATATTGTCATTATATTTATACATGTCAATGCCCTATATACCAGAATGCTTTTTGTAAAATTCTTATGGACGTTTTTTTTTAGAAGAAGTTATAAAGATATTCTTTTCTTAGTAGAAGTGTCCATATTTGATGTAGAATCAGAAGTCAAAGTTTTATTTTTAGTAATATTGGTCATATTTGATGGTAGTTGCACAACATTAAAAACCTTTATGCTAGAATTCTGCGTGTTGGTCAAATTCTATTCTGAGGTTTCTTAGCTATTATTCAAGTTTTTTTCTGTTTTTAGTAACAGTGACCATATCAGCTGATGGAAATGGATTTTAAAAAAAAAATCTCAAATGACTAATGCACAACTGACAAAGGGTAACAACATAAGGTCACCTGGCCTTACAGTCGGAAAAACTAAAATGCTAAAATGTCCCTTTTTTACCTTTCATTCTCATCATTTTCAATTAAATAAGCTACACCTGCACGGAACTGCAGAAAATAAGTCATGACCAAGTCCTGGTTTCGCTTAAGTGGTAAGTCACGTTTATCACATTTTACAAAGGCATAAAGAAGATCCAGAAACTGTGGGGCAGCTGATTTGTGCTCTGCTACCAAGGACATGATCTTCTGCACCTGGTGCTGCATTATCTTCAAGCAGGCACTGTGATTACCTTTAAAGACCTGTAACACAAAAATGTACATGTGATTACTTTTAACACCTGTAACACAAAAATGTACATGTGATTACCTTTAAAGACCTGTAACACAAAAATGTACATGTGATTACTTTTAACACCTGTAGCAAAAAATGTACACATGATATATGAACAATGCCATCTATCAAATGAATGTATCATTTTTACAAGAATATGATATGGCTATCTGAGAATTACTAAATTTTGGAGTTTGAAAATAACACAGTTGTTTACAAAGTAAATGACTAAATATATTTGTCTATTTGTCAAAGATAACAATTAAATATGAATTAGTTATGATAATAAACATTTGAAAACATTTTTTTTGTCATGACAAACTGGAAGCAAAATAAAAATATAGACGTTGTTGAAGTGCCATTGCAAAACTCTTAGCCAAACCTTTTCTACCTCACTTCCATATTATGACATGTATGGGGACCTTTGTTACAGCACTTCCATATTGTGACATGTATGTGGACCTTACTTATTACATCATCTCTTATTGATAAATGTATGGGGGCTTATTCACATCACCTCATTATTGCGACATGAATGGGGACCTTATTACATTAATACCTCATTATGATATGTGTGAGGACCTCATTTACATCAATTCTTTATTGTCACATGTATGAAAACCTTATTTACATAAACTCATTATCTTGTCATGTATGAGGACCTTATTTATATTAATTGCTAATTGTGGGATTATGGAGACCCTATTTACATCATCACCTTATTGTGACATGTATCGCAACCTTAATAGGCTTTATTTATCTCATATATGGGAGACCTCATGTGTTCCCTTTTTCTGATCTAGGGTAAATTCTTGCCACATAATTTTCATTATCCTTCAAGAAAAGGGTTACCTAATTATGTTATGCCTACATCTCCCCTTACTAATTAAGGACTTCATATTTAAGCTATGCCTGTTTCTCCCTTTACTAATTAAGGACTTCATATTTAAGTTATGCCTGTATCTCCATTTATAAGTTTTGCAAGGGAATGCAGCTTTAAACCAGATAGTATATCATTCTGTAGAACACAGCGACACTTTGTATTCATTAGGTATCAGTATGTAGTTGCTATAAGGTATAAATTAATATACACAATGTGAAGTGAGACATATTAAAATATACTGTCTCAAATTAAGGTTTGTTAATTTACATCAAATTTATGGACAGAATTATCATTGTTTTATTTGCTACAACACAAAGATTCTCTTGCATGAGAATATGAATAAATATTTTGGAAATAAAAATAAAATGAATATAAAAGAAAATTTTAAAAAATCATTGCATTCAACATTTGGGAATCAGATTAACCAGCCCAAGTGTTATGTGGGATTAAATATCTGAACATTACACTGAGGACCTTCATAAACTATACAACATTTTTAATTTGGTGACATGGACAACGCTGCTGCAGAGGTGATAACTCATTCTTGTTATCTTTCAATAGATAGCATGATGAAAGAATATGGTGTCACAAAGTACAGATTAAATCAATCTAAAGTAATTTCAAATTACTACTTACAAAATAATGGCTATTTCATTTAAATGGTGCAGTTCTGAACATAAATTTTCTTTCTAAAAATATCCAAATGTAAATACGAATTTCCCAGCTGATTATTCTCATGCATGCTCATGCATCATGTACCTCAGTAAGTGCCTCTGCCATTTCCTGTGCTGCTGCTGCCTTGGACAGCAACAGGTTCAGATGGTTGAAGAGATGACCCTGCACTGTGAAATTTCCCCGAGCCATCATTTTCAGTAATGTGAATGCCTTCTGGAACACTCGTTGTAACCCTGCATGCTGGTTCTGATCACATAGATACAAAAGATTATATGAACATTTACATCAATTCCATTACTAAGTAACCCTGTCTAATTATCCTAGTCACAAAGATTATATGAACATTAATTACATTAATTTTATCATTGGGTAACCCTGTCTAATTATTCTAGTCACAAAGATTAAATGAAAATTAATTACATCAATTTTATTATTGGATAACCCTGTCTAATTATCCTAGTCACAAAAAAAAGTTCTTATTACTGATTGTGCTATGCCTGTTGATTGTAAAGCCTGTGTATTTTTCCTCCTTGAAACAAACAGTTACTCATGTATTTCCTACATGCAACTGTCTTTGGATTTTTCTAATTGCTGAACCTGCATTTATATCTTGTTTTGCCTTTACACAATTTGAATCAGATATCCCTGTTCTGTCTCACTCTTCTAATCAGAATTTGAATCAGATATCCTTGTTCTGTCTCACTCTTCTAATCAGATATACTTGTAATGTCTCCTTCTTCTAACCAGAAATAATATGATTACTGCTTCTCCAAGAACACATGTCAAGTTGCTTCTGCGAACAAGAATGTAGAATGTATGTATGTATGTATGTATGTATGTATGTATGTATGTATGTATGTATGTATGTATGTATGTATGCATACAAATGTCATTCATCAGTTTTCTTTCAAGTTTTAGAACTATTAAGGAGATTTGGTAAAAAATGGTCTCTAAGATCATATTATCAGTGCATTTTTTATAATTTGCCATAGGAACCAAGCTAATTTTTTTAATAAAATCAACAAATTAAATGCTTGACCAAAATTCTTTTTTATATTTGAAATGTTTAACACCAATGTTAGTACATCCTAGAAAAATATAAGCACCGAACATACAGCCAAACATTTATTTATTTTACTTGTTTAATCTTAACATTTAATTCAAAACAAAACACCTGGTGTGACTTTTTTATATGGAACATGGATAATTGAAGCCAAATAATTAGAAATTCTCACTTTCACAATCATAAATTGGAAATTTTCAAAGTCTCACTGATTCAGATAGAAAGTAGATAGCTTAATATAAATCTATACTAATAATATGTAATTTAGTCATGACTTTTACACATTTTAGGCTGGATTTGGTTGCTATGGCAACCAATCATATCTTTCCCAGTATACTAATATAAAGTATACTCAATACCCATCCAGTGTTCACAGTAGATTTACCACTATAACGAAAATTAATATTGCAAAAGATGTAAACTCAAAAGAGACACTAAATTAGTGAATTAGCGGAGAAATCCTGTGCAAATCAGTTAAACCTCCTTACTCATGCACAGTAATAGGTTATGTGAAATTTGTGTTTCATTTCTATCTTCTAGTTCATCTTAAGTGTAATCATCATAAATGCAGTGTGTATTTAAATGTAAAATGTGTTAGTCTACTGTAACAGCTCTGTCTGCAAGCAGTTCTCTAAGATCCTAATTTAGTACCAACCTAGTTTTGATAATTGACTGAAGTATCTGTTGTATTGTTGTACTGAATTAAAATCAGGCCTTCCTTTGTATTATCACATTAATTATGTCTCTTGAATAAAATAAATGAGGTGGAATAAAAGAAAAGTGAAAGGTATGCAAATCGTATATACTAAAATTCTAGAGGACCTGACCGTATTTCGGGTTAACTCACTTCAGTTGATCAATCAAACACTGTTATAAATGTTATTATGCATCAGTATAATTAAACTACCTAAAAATAACCTACTCATAACTGTGATCAAAATTAGCAAGGCAACCCAGCATAACTAATACTTCATAAAAAAAGAGCTTTATTTCACAGATACAGACCATTGAGAGGAAGATGAGTTTTAAGAATTCCTGAGTTAGCACTGAAAGAAATCCTCAAGGATGATAAGAAGTTTTATTATTACTTCCAATGAAATCATGACATCAATATTGTACTAATTATACACTACAAAAATTGAGTTTCAACTTAGATGATTGTCTCATGAAATAAATGTAGATACTTTTTGAAAAAAAAGAATCTTGTTTGGAGGTGTATCAACAGTTAGTCTACGTCCCTGCTCATTTGACTCACAGCTTGGCAGTATACTATTAAATACCAGTCCGGGAACCAGGCTAATCAACAACAACAAAAAGCAGTGACATAATACACAGATGTTTTTCATGTACATGTGATGGATGTTGAAACCAGTTGGAATGATCTTTCACATGTTGGAGATTTTGAAAATAAATGTTAATTATTCAGAAAAATGAAAAACTTCATTAAAAGAAGATCATTATGAACAATTATTATTGACATGATTATGAAATGAGGATTCAGTCATTAAAAAGCCCAGTTCCCTAACCCCCAGCTCCTGCAGTTTTCTCAATGTGTAAGTGGAGTTTTTCAAATTTTAGAAGTCCCTCAGTAACTTGTACCCTCACTTATAGTGTGGTCTATGTTTGAGGACCCCATTGTGTGCAGATTATCAAGGGAGAGGTGTATATATAATGTTACAACAGATTAAAGATACGTACATCAATCTCCTGAGACAGGATGGTCAGGGTGTCTTCTAGAACGCCTGTAAAAAAAGATACAAACTTCATTCATTGACATATTTACAAACATTGAACTTATGAGTGTTAAATTTAAAATAAAATAATTCTAAATCTACAATGTCCCACTCATGCCTATGCAAAAGAATATTAAATACTGCATGTAAATTATTATCTGCCATTTCCCACTAGTACTTATGCAAATAACTATTAAATACTGTATGTAAATTATTATCTGCCATGTCCCACTAGTACCTATGCAAATGACTATTAAATACTGCATGTAAATTATTATCTGCCATGTCCCACTAGTACCTATGCAAATGACTATTAAATACTGCATGTAAATTATTATCTGCCATGTCCCACTAGTACCTATGCAAATGACTATTAAATACTGCATGTAAATTATTATCTGCCATGTCCCACTAGTACCTATGCAAATGACTATTAAATACTGCATGTAAATTATTATCTGCCATGTCCCACTAGTACCTATGCAAATGACTATTAAATACTGCATGTAAATTATTATCTGCCATGTCCCACTAGTACCTATGCAAAGGACTATTAAATACTGCATGTAAATTATTATCTGCCATGTCCCACTAGTACTTATGCAAATGACTATTAAATACTGCATGTAAATTATTATCTGCCATGTCCCACTAGTACCTATGCAAATGACTATTAAATACTGCATGTAAATTATTATCTGCCATGTCCCACTAGTACCTATGCAAATGACTATTAAATACTGCATGTAAATTATTATCTGCCATCTCCCACTAGTACCTATGCAAATGACTATTAAATACTGTATGTAAATTATTATCTATCATGTCCCACTAGTACCTATGCAAATGACTATTAAATACTGCATGTAAATTATTATCTGCCATGTCCCACTAGTATTTATTGTGCTACGGAAATATATTATCTGAAAATTTACAAATATGCAAAATTGTATTTAATGTAGATTCATAATCAGCATAGTCATTTGCCTTTTATTTCTGGAGTCTGCTTTTGCCGTTTGAAACTCCTTTATAAAAGCTTACTTTGTATAATTGTTGTATAATCCACAAGTTTCATACATGTGGCACAAATAATTTTGTTAAAACGACTCTAATTAATTAATTATAATTAGAATGTACCATTATGGTAGAGGATATTCTGGTTCATCCTGTGAGGTTCTCCCTCATCCCCTTCAAGATGACACATGCTGAAAAAGATCAAAAGTGCAAAATGAATTGATCATCAGAGATATGTGTACCAAGAACCAAAGCGTTTTACATACTCAATCGTCTGTGTTGTTTGCAGGTTTCTAACTGGCGTAACATAAACATTTGTGTACAGATGGTAACGAGGCACCTAATTCATCATCATCATCATCATCATCATCATCATCATCATCATCATCATCATCATCATCATCAGTCTCTTGACCTAGTGTGGTCATCAAGGCACATTGCTGCTGAACATCTGACAAGTTCCCTCCACTTGTCTTGATCATGTGCCAATGCCTGTGTCTCCACAAAACTTTTCCTGGTCCATTTTGTGATGTTGCCAGTCCACTTTATTCTCTGTCTACCTCTCCTTCTGCCACCCTGGATGCTGCCCTGCAGTACTGTTGGTGGACAGTGGTTTTCCATAGCTTTACTCACGCTGAGCTCTAAGTAGATGTTGAAAAATGTGGGTGACACACTCCAACTGTTGTCTGTAACCAGTTCCCCACAGAATCATGAGCAATTACTGCACTGGTAACCTTGGCGTACAGCTGCTTGATGGTATTGGTGAACTTTTGACCCATGTTGTACTTCTTCATTGTGGCCCACAATGCCTCATGCCACACTCTGTCAATAGCCTTTCTGAAATCTATAGATGTCTTGCTGATGTTGTGAGTACTTTCCACACATAACCCTGAGATTGAATATTTGTTCTTTTGTGCTTCTTCCTCTCCGGAACCCTGCCTGTTCATCAGCCATTCTAAATTCTGCTTGTGGTTTAAGTCTGTTCAAGATGATCTTCAGCATCGCCTTACTAACATGGCTGATCAAACTGATAGTTCCGTAATGTTGGCAGATTGCCTTTTTTGGGGAGTGTTATAATCAGTGACTGGTTTCCACTGTGTTAGGCCATGAACCTGTCTGCCATATATTGTTGCCGACGTGTGTTAGTCTCTATCACTGATTCTCTCCCCCCCCTCCCCATTCTTAATAAGTTTAGCTGGGATGTTGTCTACTTCAGCTGCCTTCCCATTCTTCAGTGCTCTTATTGTTGACTCTACTTCTACTTTGAGGAAATCATCATTATTTGTGGAGTTTGGAACTTCAAGCATCTCTGGGTCTCCTGTGGATGGATGGTTGTAGATTTATTTTTACAATACTCACTCCATCTTTCTGCAATGTCACTTGCTTGTGTAAGGCATTTCCATTTTAATCTTGAATGGTACTTATTCTCGGCTGCTTTTGTCTGGTGAGATCTTTCCCAATCTGGAACGCCTTTTTGCTGTTATTCTTGATCAGACTGTTTGCGTAACATTAACATTTGTGTATAAATGGCAACAAGGTATCTCTAATTGGTGTAACATTAACATTTGTGTATAGATGGTAACAATACATATATATGTGTTGGTTTTGAATCAAGTCTATTATGGCCCAATGGGAAGAGACAGTTTTGGATCAGGTCTATGATGGCCCATTTAGAAGAAAAATGTTTTGGATCAGGTCTATTATGGCCCATTGGGAAGAGCAGGTTTTAGATCAGGTCTATTATGGCCCAATGGAAAGAACAGGTTATGGATCAGGTCTATTATGGCCCAATGGAAAGAGCAGGTTTTGGATCAGGTCTATTATGGCCCATTGGAAAGAGCAGGTTTTGGATCAGGTCTATTATGGCCCAATGGAAAGAGCAGGTTTTGGATCAGGTCTATTATGGCCTAATGGGAAGAGAAGGTTCAAAATGGCTTGAAACAGCATACTTTAACAGAATTATAATTAACAATACATTTTCCTGCAACAATCATAACATCAGATTGGAATATGTAATGATATGATGGATATTTACATTATCTCATGTGCACTGATACCATGGACTATTTGATTTTTTTTCCTATGTATTGATATCATGGACTACATTATTTATCTTCTATGTATTGATATCATGGACTATTTACATTTGTCTCATGTGCATTTAAAAAAAGACTATTTGTATTTATTTCCTGTGTATTGATATCATGGACTACTTACATTTATCTCCTGTGGATTGAGATCATGGATTAGTTACATTTATCTCATGTGGATTGATACCATGGACTTTTTGTATTTATCTCCTGTGGATTGATATCATGGACTACTTACATTTATCTCCTGTGGATTGATACCATGGACTATTTGTATTTATTTCCTGTGATTTGATATCATAGACTACTTACATTTATCTCCTGTGGATTGATATCATGGACTACTTGTATTTATTTCCTGTGGATTGATATTATGGACTACTTGTATTTATTTCCTGTGTATTGATATCATGGACTACTTACATTTATCTCCTGTGGATTGAGATCATGGACTACTTATATTTATCTCCTGTGGATTGATTTCATGGACTAGTTACATTTATCTCTTGTGGATTGATATCATGGACTACTTACATTTTTCTCATGTGGATTGATATCATGGACTTACATTTTTCTCTTATGGATTGATATCATGGAATATTTGTATTTATTTCCTGTGGATTGATATCATGATACAAGATTGTCATCATTAAGTCTGAGGACACCCACACACTTCCTGCATTGCATACATTAATAATGTCATGGGTTGATACCGAATCGGAGGATAAAACATGGTCATCCAATACTAGAGGCAAAACACTTCAGAAAGAAAGAATAAAACATGGTCCCAGAAATAAAAGAAAAACACTTTAGAATGGGAGAATAAAACGTGGTCCCAACATTAGTCAAACACTTCAGAATGGGAGAATAAAACATGGTCCCAATATTAGAGGCAAACACTTCAGAATGGGAGGATAAAACATGGTCCCAATATTAGAGGCAAACACTTCAGAATGGGAGGATAAAACATGGCCCCAATATTAGAGATAACATTCTTCAGAATGGGATATAAAACATGGTCTTAATACTAAAAGTTAAAACACTTCAAATTGGGAAGATGAAACATGGTTCAATATTAGAAACTAAACCACTTCATCCCCATTTGAAGAACTTACTGTATCAAATTATCAAAGATGTCACACAATTTTCGTGCCTCTGCATCCTTCATTCTGGAGGTAGAAAGTCGCCGCAGGACACGTAATCGCTTATTCATACTTTTGAATGCTTTTACTGAGGCATCTGAAACCAGAACCTGAAAAATTAATTAGAAACATTTTGATTATTATTAATTAGACACATTTTGATTATTATTAATTAGACACATTTTGATTATTATTAATTAGACACATTTTGATTATTATTAATTAGACACATTTTGATTATTATTAATTATAATCATATATGTGGTGGTTATATTCCTTACAATAAATTCAATCAAGATTTCAATTCTGATATGATTGAGGATTCAGGACACCTACATCTCATCTGTTAATGGATTAAGATAATATCCCACTTGTTAATGACTATCAAAATTTGACATAATCCAAGAGTATGTGAATGATAGATAATATGTCCATGCCATTGTTAATAGTCATTTGTATAGGCAATAGTGGGACATGGTTGGGTCTGGATACTTATAAACCAATTGTTTTTAAGGACACTTGTTTAAGTTATGCAGTCCTGAAATAAACTTAATGCAGAGAAGCCATTATTTTCCATTAGACTTACAATGACCATGACATCTGACCTTTGGACTCCAGAATCTACCCTGTCAAGTCATCCACAATGACCTTGCTCTCGATTAAAAATTAATGTATAAAACCCATTTTTCATAGAGCCTCATTGACTTTCATCTTTAACGCTTTGACCCCCCATAATCAACAGACCTTAAGCACACACTGACATAGACTTTTGACCTTTTCATCATATATCAAAAGTAAAACTAATATTACTATATGGAAATGTTGAACAAAATAATCCATCACTGGCCTCCAACAGAGTGAACAACAAAAACATTCAAATACCTGTAACACAGTGAAAAACACAAAAACAAACTTTATCTGTTTCTGATATGGTGAACATCAAAACCTTCTCCCCTGCCTTTAACATTGTGAACAACAAAACCTTCTCACCTACCTTTCACATGGTGAACAACAAAACCTTCTCACCTGCCTTTAACATGGTGAACAACTAACCCTTTTCACCTGCATTTCACATAGTGAACAACAAAACCTTCTCACCTGCCATGCACATGGTGAACAAAACCTTCTCACTTGCCTTTCACATGGTGAATAACAAAACCTTCTCACCTGCTGTTCACATGGTGAACAATAAAATCTTCTCACATGCCTTTCACACAGTGAATAACAAAACCTTCTCACCTGCCTTTAACATGGTGAACAACTAACCCTTCTCACCGGCCTTTCACATGGTGAACAACAAAACCTACTCACCTGCCTTTCACATGGTGAACAACAAAACCTTCTCACCTGCCTTTAACATGGTGAACAACTAACCCTTCTCACCTGCCTTTCATATGGTGAATAACAAAACCTTCTCACCTGCATTTCACATGGTGAACAAAACCTTCTCACCAGCCATTCACATGGTGAACAACAAAACCTACTCACCTGCCTTTCACATGGTGAATAACAAAACCTTCTCACCTGCCTTTCACAAGGTGAATAACAAAACCTTCTCACCTGCCTTTCACATGGTGAACAACAAAACCTTCTCACCTGCCTTTCACATGGTGAATAACAAAACCTTCTCACCTGCCTTTCATATGGTGAATAACAAAACCTTCTCACCTGCCTTTTACATGGTGAACAAAACCTTCTCACCAGCCTTTCACATGGTGAACAACAAAACCTTCTCACCTGCCTTTCACATGGTGAATAACAAAACCTTCTCACCTGCCTATCACATGGTGAACAGAAAGCAAAACATGTTCTCATAAATATATTATTTCTTTGATTGGCAGTATTCCTATCTAGAGAGGATTCAGTATAATGTTCACTTCAACTGGCAGTATTTCTAGCTAGTATATTGCCTGAATGGATTCTGTATAATACTCACTTTCATTGGCAGTATTCCTAATTGGTCTATTAAATGAATGGATTCTAATAATGCTGACTTTAACAGTATTCCTAATTGGTCTATTGCATGAAAGGATTCTGTATAATGCTCACTTTCATTGGCAGTATTCCTAATTAGTCTATTAAATGAATGGATTATAATAATTCTGACTTAAACAGTATTCTTAATTGGTCTATTGCATGAAAGGATTCTGTATAATGCTCACTTTCATTGACAGTATTCCTAATTGGTCTATTAAATGAATGGATTCTAATAATGCTGACTTTAACAGTATTCTTAATTGGTCTATTGCATGAAAGGATTCTGTATAATGTTCACTTTCATTGGCAGTATTCCTAATTGGTCTATTAAATGAATGGATTCTAATAATGCTGACTTTAACAGTATTCTTAATTGGTCTATTGCATGAAAGGATTCTGTACAATGCTCACTTTCATCGACAGTATTCCTATTGGTCTATTAAATGAATAAAATCTAATAATGTTGACTCTGATTAACAGTATTCCTAATTGGTATATTGCATGAATGGATTCTGTATAATGCTCACTTTGATTGACAGTATTCCTAATTGGTCTATTACATGACTGGAATCTAATAATGCTGACTTTTATTGACAGTATTCATAAATTAAGTACTGCATGAAATGAACTTTAAAGCATTTATAAATCCTATGTCTATTAGGAAAAGACCTAAAATATACATCAATCAAACTCTAAGAAACCTTTTTCACTAGATGTTTTATACATTCATTGCATATTAAATTGTACATAAAGAACCCAATTATTTCAACCAACAAACAGTACTACATTTGTATTGCTTCAGATACTTCTGACTTTAACTATGATTTAAAAAATAGTACTTTCAGTCCTTTGTACATTTATAGTCATTCAGTTAATTTACACCAAGTTTCAAAATTAACGACTGCACTCAGCAAATTGGTTCATTGTACAGCAATGGATATCTGTGCGTCAGATAGTGTTATTATCAGCATGTAGATCCGTAATTAAATTTTTCATTGACTAAAGGTCTAGATATTTGTAACTTTGTACCTGTGACTGCAATGCTTTCTTGAAGAGACCACTGTAGGCAGAGTAGTATCGGTTAAGAAGATGCATCGACTTTCGTACCATGTCATCATAATCATATTGAGACAAGTCCTGCAATTAAATACAATATAGATTCAGAATTTAGCACTATATCATAAGAATCATAGTTAGATAGGTCCTGTAATTAAATACAGAACAGATTCAGACTATCAGGCCATGTTATTTTACTCATTCTCACAAACAGGTAATAAAATATACACAGAAGTACAGTCACTTTATACTGTCTAATCTATTGGCTTAGAAGTACGGTCAGTTTATACTGTTTAATCTATTGGCTTAGAAGTACAGTCAGTTCATACTGTCTAATCTATTAGCTTAGAAGTACAGTCTGTTCATTCTATTGGCTTAGAAGTACAGTCAATTCATACTGTCTAATCTATTGTGCTAGAAGTACAGACAGTTTATGTTGTCTAATCTATTGGCTTAGAAATATAGTCAATTCATACTGTCTAATCTATTGGCTTAGAAGTACAGTCAATTCATACTGTCTAATCTATTATCTTAGAAGTACAGTCAGTTCATACTGTCTAATCTATTGGCTTAGAAGTACAGACTGTTTATGCTGTCTAATCTATTGGCTTAGAAGTAGTCAATTTATACTCTCTAATCTACATACTGTCTAATGTATTAGCTTGGAAGTAGAGTCAGTTCATCCTATCTAATCTTTGGGCTTAGAAGTACAGTCTATTCATTCTATTGGCTTAGAAGTACAGTCAGTTCATATTGTCTAATCTATTGGCTTAGAAGTACAGTCTGTTCATTCTATTGACTTAGAAGTACAGTCAGTTTATACTGTCTAATCTATTGAATTTTTTGCATCCAACTGTAAAATAACTATTGACATTACTCAGCATAATATATTATTGTAGATATGTGGACTATAAATCAGTTGAATCAATGGATATTCAATACATATGAGTGATACATGAATGGAAGAATAAGCTGCCCCCCACTCCATGATTATCATTGGCTTTTTTTTTTTTTAGTTTTATAAACAAACATCAAGATTAAATTTACTGCAATCATTAAATACTGTCTTTAATGTCACTTCATTTTATCATTAAACATTGGGTGCCTAAAGCGGCTGGGTGGTCGAATGCACTCATTGTTCCAGATCAATGCCACTCTCTGCATGGACTCATGTCTTGGGTCCATAACAACAGCAGCAGCAAATTAAAATTTTGTATTCCTACTCAAAAGACTTATGCTTCTGACAGTTCTCATATAGACCTGATCTGTTAGTACAAAATAAATCTTATCAGCCACTACATAATGCACTGGCAAATGTAGATAATTGTATCCTGCAGTTTAAGGTGATGGTCATTCATCAACAAATATTTAGATGGCTAACTTTTGTTAATGGTTTTAGATTGTACTTTACCATAATATCTGCAATCATAGTGACATGACCTATCGACCTTAGAAATTTCGGAAGTGACTGTATGACCCACATCATGCTTATATTGTTGCAGCTTTGTTTTTTATATAAGGCTGTAAAAAAAAAAATATTCATTCTGATTTTAATATCAGTCTTGGTGGAATCACTTTAGTTGTGTTCAGATATAATTTGACAAGAATCATTCTTGCAACATTCATTGGAATTACAAAGTGCTCATTGGCTTGATAAAAACTAACTTGGGATAACTGAAATTCATGTAAAGATATTCTGACACAAGGATGGTCAAGTCTGCCAATCATTTTCCAACACTCTATCCTTTTAAAATTTTGATAGAAATTTTAGGATTATTTGGAATTTAATTGCAATACTGTAATTTCCCCTTAGATTTTCATTTATAACTTAGAAAAGTAAAATGTTGATTTTAAAATAACTCGTTGCTATTGTCTTTTTTTTATTTCTTAGTTTAAGCCCACTGAGTCATAACATGCCCTTAAATTTTGGGAAATGGTCATGACTGGAAAAAGAACCTAATTTACCTTGCTGATGTTGTTGTCATTAGTTTAATACAGTTAATTGGGAATTTTCTCTTTATCATTTTATCAAATAGAGAAATAGACATGGTTATATAGGCTTTATGTGAGTTCATTTAATTAAATAGAAAAACTAGACTTAATTATAGATCTTAATTTGAGGTCATTTGGGAGTTCAGCTGATTGGTTCAAAAAAAATGAAATGATTATACATCATAAACTAAGCTCCTTTGAGAGTTAAGCTGATTAAAAAAAAATAGCCCATATTGCAAATCATAATATGAAGCCCTTTGGGAGTTAAGTTGATTAAATAGGAAATTAGACATGGCCATACAATTTAACGTGAGGTCATATGAGAGTTAAGTTGATTAAATAGGAAATTAGACATGGCCATACAATTTAACATGAGGTCATATGAGAGTCCAGTTAATAAAATAGACCTGATTATTCATCTTAAATAAAGATCTTTTGAGATTTCAGTCATTAAATAGAAAAAAGACATGGTTGTACATTTTAATCTGACGCCCTTTAGTTCAGTTGATAGTATCACACACCACTTGTACCAAAAAGAAAAAATGTTTTTGTCACCACACAGTAACAGCTCTTCCTTAAAACATCAAACAATAAGAATGAAACACTTTGTCCCATATGAGATATGCAAATGCTGCCAACACACTGATATGTATGTCTTTCCATTTGCCAACACATTTATATGTATGTATTTCCATTTGCCAACACATTTATATGTATGTCTTTCCATTTGCCAACACATTTATATGTATGTCTTTCCATTTGCCAACACATTTATATGTATGTCTTTCCATTTGCCAACACATTTATATGTATGTCTTTCCATTTGCCAACACATTTATATGTATGTCTTTCCATTTGCCAACACATTTATATGTATGTCTTTCCATTTGCCAACACATTTATATGTATGTCTTTCCATTTGCCAACACATTTATATGTATGTCTTTCCATTTGCCAACACATTTATATGTATGTATTTCCATTTGCCAACACATTTATATGTATGTATTTCCATTTGCCAACACATTTATATGTATGTCTTTCCATTTGCCAACACATTTATATGTATGTATTTCCATTTGCCAACACATTTATATGTATGTATTTCCATTTGCCAACACATTTATATATATGTCTTTCCATTTGCCAACACATTGATATGTATGTATTTCCATTTGCCAACACACTGATATGTATGTCTTTCCATTTGCCAACACATTTATATGTATGTCTTTCCATTTGCCAACACATTTATATGTATGTCTTTCCATTTGCCAACACATTTATATGTATGTCTTTCCATTTGCCAACACATTTATATGTATGTCTTTCCATTTGCCAACACAATTATATGTATGTCTTTCCATTTGCCAACACATTGATATGTATGTATTTCCATTTGCCAACACACTGATATGTATGTATTTCCATTTGCCAACACATTGATATGTATGTATTTCCATTTGCCAACACACTGATATGTATGAATTTCCATTTGCCAACACATTGATATGTATGTATTTCCATTTGCCAACACATTGATATGTATGTCTTTCCATTTGCCAACACATTTATATGTATGTATTTCCATTTGCCAACACATTTATATGTATGTATTTCCATTTGCCAATGCATTGATATGTATGTCTTTCCATTTGCCAAAACATTTATATGTATGTATTTCCATTTGCCAACACATTGATATGTATGTCTTTCCATTTGCCAAAACATTTATATGTATGTATTTCCATTTGCCAACACATTGATATGTATGTCTTTCCATTTGCCAGCACATTTATATGTATGTATTTCCATTTGCCAGCACATTTATATGTATCTCTCCATTTGCCAAAACAATTATATGTATGTCTTTCTATTTGCCAAAACACTTAAATATATGTCTTTCCATTTGCCAACACAGTGATATGTATGTCTTTCCTTTTGCCAACACAGTGAAAAGTATGTCTTTCTATTTCCCAAAACACTGATATGTCTTTCCATTTGCCATTACAACCAGGACAAATCATGTCAACACAACCATGACAAATCATTTAAACACAATCAGGACAAATCATGTCAAAACACCCAGGACAAATCGTGTTAACATAACCATGACAAATAATTTAAACACACTTAGGACAAATCATGTCAACACATCCAGTACAAATCATGTCAACAAAACCAGGATAAATCATGTCAACACAACTATGACAAATCATTTAAACACACCCAGAGCAAATCATGTCAAGACATCTAGTATAAGTAATGTCAATACATCCAGCACAAATCATGTCAATACATCCAAGATAAGTCATGTCAAGAAATACAAATCATGTCACTGTCTTTGCGTTGTGCTAGTAGACTGACCAAAAAGACTTCCACTACAATCGGCTTCAGAAAAGATGTTTCTTCCAAGATTTCACCAAGCTGTCTCAAGGCTGTACTTGCCACACTGCAAAGAGACATATAAGACTATATTTAGTAGAACATTTTGAAATATAATATTTACCTGTATTATTGTGATGATGTCATATTTAGTAATAAATTTTGCAACATAATATTTACCTTTATTATTTTGATGATGTCATATATAGATGTACATTTTAAACATATGTACCTTTATTAGTAATGATGTCATACTTAGGAGTACTTTTGGAAACATAGTTACCTTTATTAGTGTGATGATGTCATATTTAACAGTACATTGTACAGCATAATAGTCATACCAAATAAGAAACATGACCTAACAAATACAAAATATTACCTAAGCAATACTAAACATGATCTAGCAAATACAAAATCTTACCTAAGCAATACTAAACATGACCTAACAAATACAAAATATTACTTAAGCAATATTAAACATGACCAAATACTAATCATGATTTAATTAAGACAAAATCTTACCTAAGCAATACTAAACATGATCAAATAAATACAAGACATACTCCTTGTTTATGATAAGGTCAAATGGTTCCTCCATGAGACATCCTAACACTGGAACACCCTCGAATAGATTCTTGACCTTGTCATAGATCTCTCTGAACATGCTGATGAATTTCTGCACAGAAATGTATGTAATCTTGGAAACATGTCAATCAAACTGGAGATACATTCTTGTAAAAAAATCTAAATACTGAAAACATGTCAAGCAAAATATGTTCAAATTCTTATGAAAATTTTTTAAAAATTGCTGGTCCTTCACAATGTAACTCCATGGCATAAATCTGAACCTCTAACAGCATGGAGTATGGTCATGACTACTAATAACATGGGTATGGTCATAAATACTATTAGCATGGGGTATGATCATGATTACTAATATCATGGGGTATGGTAATGATCACTAATAACATGGGATATGGTCATGAGCTATAAGCATGGGATATGGTCATTAACACTAATAGCATGGGGTATGGTTATGACTACTAATAGTATGGGATATGGTCATGACCAATAATGGCATGGGGAATGGTCATGAACACTAATAGCATGGGGTATGGTTATGACTACTAATAGCATGGGATATGGTCATGAATACTAATAACATGGGGTATGGTCATGACTACTAATGGAATAGGATATGGTCATGAACTATCAGCATGGGGAATGGTCATGAACACTAATAGCATGGGGTATGGTTATGACTACGAACAGCATGGATATGGTCATGAACACTAATGGCATGGGGTATGGACAAGAATAACATAGTGTATGGTCATGGACTCTAATAACATGGATTCTAATAACATGAGGTATGGCCATGGATTTAATAGCATGAGGTATGGTCATGGACTATAGTAACATGAGGTATGGCCATGACTCTGATAGCATGAGATATAGTCATGGACTCTAATAGCATGGTGGGTGGTCATGGACTCTAGTAACCTAGATTCCAACAGTATGAGGTATGGTCATGGACTCTAATAGCATGAGGTATGGCAATGACTCTAATAGCATGAGGCATGGTCATGAACTCTGATAGCATGAGGTATGGTCAAGGACTCTAATAGCATGAGGTATGGCAATAACTTTAATAGCATGAGGCATGGTCATGAACTCTAATAGCATGAGGCATGATAGCATGAGGTATGGCAATGACTCTAATAGCATGAGGCATGGTTATGGACTCTAATAGCATGAGGCATGATAGCATGAGGTATGGCAATGACTCTAATAGCATGAGGCATGGTCATGGACTCTAATAGCATGAGGTATGGCAATGACTCTAATAGCATGAAGCATGGTCATGGACTCTGATAGCATGTGGCATGGTCATGGACTCTAATAGCATGAGGTATGGCAATGACTAATAGCATGAGGCATGGTCATGACTCTAATAGCATGAGGTATGGCAATGACTCTAATAGCATGAGGCATGGTCATGACTCTAATAGCATGAGGTATGGCAATGACTCTAATAGCATGAGGCATGACATGACTCTTAATAGCATGAGGCATGGTCATGACTCTAATAGCATGAGGCATGGTCATGGACTCTAATAGCATGAGGCATGGTCAAGGACTCTAATAGCTTGAGGTATGGTCATGGACCCTAATAGCATGAGGCATGGTCATGGACTCTAATAGCATGAGGTATAGCAATGACTCTAATAGCATGAGGTATGGCAATGACTCTAATAGTATGAGGTATGGTCACATACTCTAAAAAGAATGGATTCTAATATTATGAGGTATGGTTATGGATTATGTTAGCATGAGGTATGCTCATGGACTCTAATAGCAAAGTGTATGGTTATAGTCTCCAATAACATGGATTCTAATAGCATGTTGTATGGTCATGGAATCTAATTACATCCGATATAGTCAAGGACTCTAATAGTATAGTGTAAGGTCATTCATTCTAATAATGTGGGCTATAGTCATGGACTCCATTCAAATGATCAAGGTTTTTTATCAACAGTATTAACTTATCCCATTATTTTTAATTCTTAGAAAATCCAATTCTAATTCTCAAAGAACATTCTGGTGTCAATTCACTTTCTTCCCAGATAAATCTGATGTATTTCTAGATTGTGTCTAGCAAAGAAATGTTAACTGACAAATTGTATTTCTAGATTGTGTCTAGCAAAGATATGTTAACTGACAAATTGTATTTCTAGATTGTGTCTAGCAAAGAAATGTTAAATGACAAATTGTATTTCTAGATCATCACACCAAATAGCCTGACTGTTCTTTTCAAATATTCCAGTAATGATACAGTCCTATTATGATGACAATAATAACACACATTCCAGTGACAATATAGACCTAGGATGATGACATTAACACACCTTCCAGTGACAATACAGACCTATGATGATGACATTAACATACCTCCTAGTGACAATACAGGCCTAGGATGGTGACATTAACCCACCTTCCAGTGACAATATAGGCCTAGGATGATGACATTAACACATCTTCCAGTGACAATACAGACATATGATGATGCCAATAACACACCTTCTAGTGACAATACAGACCTATGATGATGACATTAACATACCTTCCAGTGACAATACAGACCTATGATGATGACATTAACATACCTTATAGTGACAATACAGGCCTAGGATGGTGACATTAACACACCTTCCAGTGACAATATAGACCTAGGATGATGACATTAACATACCTTCTAGTGACAATATAGGCCTAGGATGGTGACATTAACACACCTTCCAGTGACAATACAGACATATCATGATGACATTTACACACCTTCCGGTGACAATACAGACATATGATGATGCCAATAACACACCTTCCAGTGACAATACTGGCCTAGGATGATGACATTAACACACCTTCCAGTGACAATATAGACCTAGGATGATGATATTAACATAACCTTCTAGTGACAATATAGGCCTAGGATGATGACATTAACACACCTTCCAGTGACAATATAGACCTAGGATGATGACATTAACATACCTTCCAGTGACAATATAGGCCTAGGATGATGACATTAATACACCTTCCAGTGACAATATAGGCCTAGGATGATGACATTAACATACCTTCCAGTGACAATATAGGCCTAGGATGATGACATTAACACACCTTCCTGTGACAATACAGACATATGATGATGCCAATAACACACCTTCCAGTGACAATACTGGCCTAGGATGATGACATTAACACACCTTCCAATGACAATAGAGACCTATGATGATGACATTAACATACCTTCCAGTGACATTATAGGCCTAGGATGATGACATTAACACACCTTCCAGCGACAATACAGACATATGATGATGCCAATAACACAACTTCCAGTGACAATATAGGCCTAGGATGATGACATTAACACACCTTCCAGTGACAATACAGACATATGATGATGCCAATAACACACCTTCTAGTGACAATACTGGCCTAGGATGATGACATTAACACACCTTCCAGTGACAATATAGACCTAGGATGATGATATTAACATAACCTTCTAGTGACAATATAGGCCTAGGATGATGACATTAACACACCTTCCAGTGACAATATAGACCTAGGATGATGACATTAACATACCTTCCAGTGACAATATAGGCCTAGGATGATGACATTAATACACCTTCCAGTGACAATATAGACCTAGGATGATGACATTAACATACCTTCCAGTGACAATATAGGCCTAGGATGATGACATTAACACACCTTCCTGTGACAATACAGACATATGATGATGCCAATAACACACCTTCCAGTGACAATACTGGCCTAGGATGATGACATTAACACACCTTCCAATGACAATAGAGACCTATGATGATGACATTAACATACCTTCCAGTGACATTATAGGCCTAGGATGATGACATTAACACACCTTCCAGCGACAATACAGACATATGATGATGCCAATAACACAACTTCCAGTGACAATATAGGCCTAGGATGATGACATTAACACACCTTCCAGTGACAATATAGACATATGATGATGCCAATAACACAACTTCCAGTGACAATATAGTCCTAGGATGATGACATTAACACACCTTCCAGTGACAATATATTGGAAAGTACACAATACACATCAAGATATAAATCAAATAATCTTACCTGTAGCCGTTTTTTGAAGGAAATATCAAAGAAAAGGTCGAGAACCTCCATTACTCTGAAATAAAACAGTGGCTTCTATCAAAATAGAATTGATAAGATAAACAACAAGACATTATCCATTAAAAAAATTTGACAAGATAAACGGCAAAAAATTTTCTCCATCAAAAGAATATGACAAGATAAACAGCAACAATTCTAACTTTCATCAGAACAATAATCAAACTAATTTCTTCCGGAAATCACATTTAAAAATAATTTGAGGACACCGCTGTATAAGTACATAAAAATTGGAGTGGGGGGCGGGGCACAATACTAGTTTTAACACAATGGACATAAAAGTAATATGACCTTCTTCATTAATTTGTATGTAGCATTCAAAGGAAATATGGCAAGAAAGGGAATATTCACTAAATGTTATATATTTCTAACATGCAGGGTTTTGAATTATTTTAAATGAAATCAGCTCTTTGAATAATGAAAGAACAAATTCTCCCTGATTAATGAACTCATTTATCAAACAGATACAGGATTGCCTTACTATTATATGCAAATCTCCCTGATTAATGAACTCGTTTGTCAAACAGATACAGAAATGCCTTACTAGTAAGGCAACCTTCAATTTCTGCCACACATCATTTGAACTAGTCCAAACAATGCTCACACTGGAACATAGGTCAATCCATTTTTTCTGTCTCTACCACCCTCCTCCTTGTAGAAAAAACAAGCTGACTGAATCTCTCTTTCAGAACAGTTTCCAAATCTTCTGGAGTATGGAAATTCGATAGGTGGTAACCTAATTATTCTTGGAGATTTCAACTTTCATTTTGACTGTCCTGGAAAACCATACACGTCAAAACTCCTAGATTCCATTCATGTTTTCAATCTTAAACAGTCAGTTAACCCACCCACCCATAAACTTGGTCACATTTTAGACTGGTTTCTTGATAGACCTGATGATAATATTCTGCAATCCACCCTTGTATCCCACGAACTTGCATCGGATCACCTCTGCATTGTATGCCATCTCGACGTATCAGTCCCTAACCCTCCACCTCTATTTGCTACTAAGAGAAACCACTGTATGATAAATAGAACCAAATTCATGCATGACATCCAAGAAAACATAACAACTTTCTTACATCCAATAGTGGAATAACTTGATAACTGCCTGCGTTCATTGCTTGAAAAACATGCCCCAGCCACCAAATGCAGAGTATCAATAAAAAAGTGTTCTCCATGGTATAGCAATATTAGGGACCAGCTTCGCACTGCTAAAAGACATCGCCAAAAAACAGAGGCTTTGGCTTTCCACCAGACTCACTATTCATAAACAAATCTATGAAGACGCTAAGAAGAACATCACAAACATAGTCCATTTAGCCAAATTATCCCACTACAGTACTAAGATCATGGAAAGTTCCAGCTGCAAAGAGCTCTTCAAGATAACTAACAAACTAATGTCAAGGAACAAATGTACACCACTTCCAACAACCTTCTCTCCACTAGACCTTTTGGACAAATTTGCAAATTTCTTCCGTGACAAAGTACAAACCATTAGAGATTCGCTTGACAGCACAATTTCAACTGACTCATCACCATACAATTATGATGCAGAATTTCAGTGACAACCATTAGGAGCATTTGAACCTGTTTCTATTGATTTAGTACAGACAATCATGATGAAAAGTGCACCAAAGTCTTGTGAACATGATCCAATTCCGACATCACTGCTGCTTGAGTGCTTAGACCCAATATTGTCTTCACTAACTGATGTTATTAATATCTCTCTCTCATCGGGGGAATTCCCATCATTTTTCAAAACTGCCATCGTAAAGCATCTGCTGAAGAAACCAACACTCGACCATAATGATTAAAAGAAATACTGACCAGTTTCTAATCTCCCATTCATATCAAAAATCTTAGAAAAGGTTGTTCTCACCCAACTTGTATCTCATTTGAATTCAAACAGTCTTTTTAGCAATGTACAGTCTGCATATCACCCCAACCACAGTACGGAAACTACTCTTCTGAAAGTATTTAATGACATTCTCTCTGCTTTGGATAGTGGAAAGATTACAGTCCTCACTCTCCTGGATTTATCTACAGCATTTGACACAATAGACCATGATATATTACTTCACTGTCTCCAGCATGTATTTGGCATTTAGAATATAGCCTTACAGTGGTTCAAGTCCCACTTAGTCAACAGGACACAAATTGTATCTGCAACAGTTCAGCCCAGTTGACATATGTTGTGGTGTTCCACAGGGATCTGTTCTTGGACCTGTTCTCTTCATTCTATACACTCAGTCACTCTCAAGTGTCATAGATCATCACCCAGTGTCACACCAATTGTATGCTAATGACACCCAAATATACATGCCTAGCCACCCAACTGAAGTTTATGCTACCATCCATGGAGTAGAGAGGTACATTTCTGATGTGAAATCATGGATGACATGTAACAAGCTGCAGATGAATGATGATAAAACTGAGGCTATTCTGATCACAACACAAAGACTTTCTCATTCACATCCTTTACCTCAAACAATAAATATCAGCAACACCTTGAACATTAAATTCTCACAGTCAGTACAAAACCTAGGCGTTACTCTAGACAGTACTCTCACACTGCACCAACATGTCATGAATATATGCAAGGCTGCATATCTTGAACTGAGACGCATCAGTTCCATTCGTAAATATCTTTCAGATCATGCCACAAAAACACTTGTGTGTTTATTAGCACTTTCAAGACTGGACTATTGTAACTCAATTCTGTCTGGTTCATCACAATATTTACTCCAGAAACTTCAAAAAGTTCAAAACACAGCTGCATGGATCATCTTTAGAGTTCCTCGATCAGAGCATACCTCACCACTGCTCTGTACCCTACACTGGTTTTCGATTCGATACAGAATCAAACACAAAATTTGTTGTCTGTGCTATGTTTCAATGACAGACTCTAGTCCATCATACCTATCCAGCCTCACCAATGTGTATACACCAGCTAGATACTTACACTCTTCTTCTGACAATCATATACTCATTGTTTCCACGGTGAAAACAAAGTTATATGGACAACGTTCTTTTGCATACCAGGGCCCGGTGATGTGGAACAAATTGCCCATTGAAATCAGACACAAAGACACAGTGGTCCCTTTTAAGAGTGCTCTTAAAACTCACCTGTTTCAACTGCAGGGACAAACTTAGAGACCTACTCATGTTTTGTATCTTATATGTTTTCAGCATGTTTTCATGTTTACCCAATTTCATTGTTTTTGTAATTTGTTTTTCTGTAGTGTAGTCATATCATTATTGATGGTGTAAAGCACTTAGAGATTTGAAAGATTAGGTGCTATACAAAGTCCTCATTATTATTATTATTATTATTATTATTATTATTATTATTATTATTATTATTATTATTATTATATGCAAATCTCCCTGATTAATAAACTCATTTATCAAACAGATACAGGATTGCCTTACTGGTATATGCGAATCTACTTGATTAATGAACTCATTTGTCAAACAGATACAGGAATGCCTTACTAGTATATGCAAATCTCCCTGATTTATGAACTCATTTGTCATCTTGATGATATAACCAAACATTCTAAGTTTGATCAAATCAAATCAGAAATGACAAACCCATCTGAGATTCTAATGATATAAGCTAACATTCTAAGTTTAATCGAAGTCAATCAGACTAGGAAAGAGAACAGTTAATCAATGTAATATCACCTCATTACTTTGCATTGATTTTGCTCATTTTCAAACTCATTTGATCTATTAATGATATAAATGTATATTCCAAGTTGATGAAGATTGCATGAAAAAGCCAGGCCTCTATAATGGTCATTCATGTATGCTGGACAGATGAACATACCATTAGCTCACTTGTAAATCTGAGTTGAGTTTATAATCTGCCTTCTACTGAAGTCACTTCCTATCATTTGATCATTTGACCAATGTATGATTTGGGATAATAGAGATTCCCCAATGGACTTAATTTGTTGTAACATCAGATCTGGCTATTACAAACAAGATTTGCTGTAATATTTAACTGTGGTAATAGCCAGTGATACAGGCATGGTGATTACTGCATTAATAACTATCACTAGCAGTGTGCACATTAGAAAAAAGAACTTACTGTAATCTGGCATCTACAACAGCCTTTGTCTGTGGACTTTTCTGGAATCTCTCCTTTGTTTGGGAATTCTGTACTGATTCTTGGACCCCCATATCTGGAAGTGCTGGCATAATCTGTACCTCATCTTTGGCCTCTTTATCTGTAAGAAGTGGTATTTCTTTTTAAAATGTACCTGATGTTGGGCCTCTATACATGTAAGTACCAGCATTTATCTAAATTGTAATCCCTCTTTTGGCTGCTATATCTGTAAGTACTCTGCTTACCGTATATTTTAATCTGTACCTAATCCTGGTCTTCAATTCCTGTAAGTACTAGTATATATTTTAATCTGTTTTAATCTGTACCTAATCCTGGTCTTCAATTCCTGTAAGTACTAGTATATATTTTAATCCATACCAATGTTGGTTTAGCATATTTGCAAAAGAATTGAGTACTCCTTTAAGTTTTAAACTTTGTAATTTTGGAGTATTTAAGAATGCAAGTATTTTCTGTTAGATTATCATTTACCACCTTCTTGCATCCATCACTCACCACCAGGTGGCATCCATCACTCACCATATGGTGGTATCCTTCATTCACCACCTGGTGGTATCCATCACTCATCACCTGGTGACATCCATCACCACTTTGCAATTGTACAGATTCATCTCTATTACAATGGAATGATAGTCCATCAATCCAATACATAGGATCCAATATAACAGATACACTGCAAAACTTTATGTAGTAGTAAGAAAATATATATATGATAATATTACCATGACTGTTTTGTCATTATATTGAACCTTTCATGATACCATTGAACACACTGAACCATATTATTATAATTTGGAAAACACAGGACCATTATATTTTAGAACACACTAGACCCTATTATTAGAATTTGGAACACACTGGACTATATTATCAGAATTTGGAAAACACAGGACCATATTATTATAACTTAGAACACACTGGACCATATTATTAGAATTTGGAACACACTGGACCATATTATTTGAATTTAGAACACACTGGACCATATTATTAGAATTTGGAACACACTGGAACATATTATTAGAATTTAGAACACACAGGACTATATTATTAGAATTTGGAACACACTGGACCATATTAATAGAATTTGGAACACACTGGACCATATTATTAGAATTTAGAACACACTGGACCATATTATTAGAATTTGGAACACACTGGACCATATTATTAGAATTTGGAACACACTGGACCATATTATTAGAATTTGGAACACACTGGACCATATTATTAGAATTTAGAACACAGGACCATATTATTATAACTTAGAACACACTGGACCCTATTATTAGAATTTGGAACACACTGGACCATATTATTAGAATTTGGAACACACTGGACCATATTATTAGAATTTAGAACACACTGGACCATATTATTGGAATTTGGAACACACTGGACCATATTTTTAGAATTTGGAACATACTGGACCATATTATTAGAATTTGGAACACACTGGACCATATTATTAGAATTTAGAACACACAGGACTATATTATTAGAATTTGGAACACACTGGACCATATTATTAGAATTTGGAACACACTGGACCATATTATTAGAATTTAGAACACACTGGACCATATTATTAGAATTTGGAACACACTGGACCATATTATTAGAATTTAGAACACACTGGACCATATTATTAGAATTTGGAACACACTGGACCATATTATTAGAATTTAGAACACAAAGGACCATATTATTATAACTTAGAACACAATGGACCCTATTATTAGAATTTGGAACACACTGGACCCTATTATTAGAATTTGGAACACACTGGACTATATTATCAGAATTTGGAAAACACAGGACCATATTATTATAACTTAGAACACACTGGACCATATTATTAGAATTTAGAACACAATGGACCATATTATTAGAATTTAGAACACACTGGACCATATTATTAGAATTTGGAACACACTGGACTATATTATTATAATTTGGAACACACTGGACCCTTTATAATTTAGAACACACTGGACCCTATTATTAGAATTTGGAACACACTGGACCAAAATTATTGCAGTCACATATAACTTTGATGAATGATGGGCATTTTAAAATGTTTATATTATATAGAGGTTCTTTAAAGGACATCCAGACATTAAGAGATAAAATCCCAGTCTACCAGCCATGTTCATGCATGGATGGAAAATATCATCTGAGGATTGATTAATATAACTGTTAGTGGGATCTACCAGCCATGTTCATGCATGGATGGAAAATATCATCTGAGGATTGATTAATATAACTTTAGTGGGATCTACCAGCCATGTTCATGCATGGATGGAAAAATATTTTGTCATCTGAGGATTGATTAATATAACTGTTAGTGGGATCTACCAGCCATGTTCATGCATGGATGGAAAAATATTTTGTCATCTGAGGATTGATTAATATAACTGTTAGTGGGATCTACCAGCTATGTTCATGCATGGATGGAAAAATATTTTGTCATCTGAGGATTGATTAATATAACTGTTAGTGGGAAAATGGATGGAAAATATCATCTGAGGATTGATTAATATAACTGTTAGTGGGAAAATGGATGGAAAATGTCATCTGAGGATTGATTAATATAACTGTTAGTGGGAAAAGACTTTAATGTAAGATGAACTGCTTGAGACAAAATTGACATAAAGAAAATACTGACCTTCATTGTTAGGGGAAGTCTTCATGTCTCTGCTATCCAATATCTTTATCAGGGGTTCTATAACCTTTTCAATGTCACTCAACTTTGAAAACATACCAAATGACACCAGATAATGAAGAAGTCTCAGCACCTATAAGTAAAGAAAAACAAATCTGCAGTGAAATCACTTCTACCATACTAATGTGCATCAGAAATTCACTTATGCATCATGCAGACAGTGTATGGAACCATCCCTTTTGTATCACGCTGACAGTGTATGGAACAATCCCTTTTGTATAATGCAGACAATGCATTTAGCCATCTGTTTTCATCATGCAGATAGTGTATGGAACCATCCCTTTATATCATGCAGTGGGCAGGTACAAAGTACTAAATGATAATTAAACTCAGAAACCATATAATATTTTGAGAACCTCCAATTAAATAAATAACAGAGACAATTTCTGTGGCAATATGTCAAGATAAAATATTCACAAGACAGTTGCAGCCAAATAATTTCAATGCACTGCTCTTTGTCATTTGATATATGATTGTAGTACCATGATATCTGTCCTTTGTTAGATGATTGTAGTGCAGTGAATCTTTTTCATTTGAGATATGATTGCAGTACAATGATATTTGTCATTTGACAGATGATTGCAGTACTATGATTTTTGTCATTTGACAGATGATTGCAGTACTATGATATTTGTCATTTGACAGATGATTGCAGTAACATGATATTTGTCATTTGACAGATGACTGCAGTACTATGATTTTTGTCATTTGACAGATGATTGCAGTACTATGATATTTATCATTTGACAGATGATTGCAGTACTATGATATTTGTCATTTGACAGATGATTGCAGTATTATGATATTTGTCATTTGACAGATGATTGCAGTACTATGGTCTTTGTTCATTGAAAGATGATTGTAGTACCATGATATTTGTCATCTGACAGATGATTGCAGTAACATGATCTTTTTTCTTTGACAGATGATTGCAGTAACATGATCTTTTTTATTTGACAGATGATTGTAGTACCATGATCTTTTTCCTTTGACAGATGATTGAAGTACCATGCTGTTTGTCCTCCGATAGATGATTTCAGTACCATGATGTTTGTTTATTTGACAGATAATTGTTGTACCATGATCTTTGTTCTTTTGGCAGATGATTGCCGTACAATGACCTCTGTCTTGGCTTTTAATCTTAAAACCTGATAGGATGGAAATCATTGCACCAATCTAAGATACTGTCAAAATGTAACCCCATGAGAAATGACTAAATCCAATATTCTTCTTTTTTCTTCAGTCATTCCCAGCTATGTAATTCAAATGGCATAATTCAAACAATTATGAAGAGTTGAGTCTGATAAAATAAATACATTCATGCTTGTTTGTGCTGTCACATTCATAAGACTATTATTAAATCAGGCAAGACCAAAATTTATTTATACATGTATCAGCCCATGTGCTAAAATCTCATTGTAGCCTTCAAGCAAGAACATATTGTAATATAATATAATTGCATTTTAAAACTATATATACAATATTACATTTTTTCATTTTCTTAATGTCGCTCACACAGCATTCAATAGTCTAAAAAGTTAAATATAGTAACAAAAGGACATACATGTATTACAATCTTTACTAATAATAAACAATATTTGTGCCTTTAGTTGAAAGACACCCATGTCGGGATACTTACCAATAATAAACAAGGCCTTGTGTCTTTAGCTGATAGACACACATCATGATATTTACTAATAATAAATAAGGCATTGTGCCTTTAATTGATAGACACCCATGGCATGATATTTACCAATAAAAAATAAGGCCTTGTGTATTTAGCTGATAGACACACATCATGATATTTACTAATAATAAATAAGGCCTTGTGTCTTTAATTGATAGACACCCACATCATGATATTTACCAATAATAAATAAGGCATTGTGCCTTTAATTGATAGACACCCATGGAATGATATTTACCAATAATAAATAAGGCATTGTGCCTTTTGTTTAAAGACACACTTGTCAAGATACTTACCAGTAATAAATAAGGCCTTGTGCCTTTAGTAAAAAGACACCCATGTCATATTTTCCAGTAGTAAATTTTGCCAGTGCCTGTTGAAAACACCCATGTCAGGACACTTTCCCATTAAGGCCTATACCAGTACATATAATTGACAGATCACCCATTGAGGCATATACCAGTACATATAATTGACAGATCACCCATCTAGTTATATACCATAATCAAACTGTACATATTACTGATGTTGACTTGAAATGTTATTGCAGTTGAAGTAGAAATGTGGCCAAGGAGGTGTCTGAGTGCATACTGCTGAACTCAAGTTAGAGTCTTCATTATATAATCTTACATACAAAACATCTGATTGAAATTTAATCAGAAATGTAGCCCGATAGTATTCAGAAAAAAATGTTTATGGATGGAATGACAAGATACTATGCACAACAAAGACTTACAATAAGTCCATTTTAACCATGGCCAGATGAGCTGAAATGATTATGATAACCTTATTACTCAAGGACAAAGAAGATTAAAGTGACTACATTTGATCCTACAAATGTGACTACAAATGTGACTACAAAAGTGACTACATTTGATCCTCAAACATCTTAATAAAGAATTGGAATTTATCAAAACTTTGCAGAGTCTATGAGCTGATTCTTCAAAATGGACTATGACCCTTGCAAAGCTAAATAATTGATTCTGCAAATAGACTGGGATCTATGCAAAGCTAAATAATTGATTCTGCAAAATTGCTGGGGCCTATGCAAAGCTAAATAATTGATTTTGTTGATGGATAGGTACCTATGCAAAGCTAAATAATTGATTTTGCTGATAGATAGGAAGCTATGCAAAGCTAAATAATTGATTTTGCAGAAGGATAGGAACCTATGCAAAGCTAAATAATTGATTTTGCTGATGGATAGGAACCTATGCAATGATTTTGCTGATAAATAAGAACCTATGCAAAGACAAATAATTGAATTTTCTGATGGATATTAGCCTAAGCAAAGCTAAATAAATGATTTTGCAGTTGGATAGGAACCATAGCAAAGCTAAATAATTGATCTTGCTGATAGATATAAACCTATGCAAAGCTAAAAAACTTATTCCGCTGATGAATCGGCACCAATGCAAAGCTAAATAATTGATATTGCTAATGGATAGGAACCATTGCAAAGCTAAATAATTTATTTAGCTCATGGATAAGAACCTATGCAAAGTTAAATAATTGATTTTGCAAATTGATAGAAACCTATGCAAAGCTAAATAATTGATTGTTCAGATTGATAGTAACCT
The DNA here is from genome assembly GCA_029339505.1 of Unio delphinus. Taxonomy (NCBI): domain Eukaryota; kingdom Metazoa; phylum Mollusca; class Bivalvia; order Unionida; family Unionidae; genus Unio; species Unio delphinus. The sequence goes on along the minus strand of JAQISU010000111.1, from coordinate 2,302,986 downwards.
ATGCAAAGCTAAATAATTGATTTTGTTGATGGATATGCACCTATGCAAAGCTAAATAATTGATATTGCTAATGGATAGGAACCATTGCAAAGCTAAATAATTGATTCAGCTGATGGATAAGAACCTATGCAAAGCTAAACAATTGATTTTGCTGATGGACACAAACCTAAGCAAAGCTATATAGTTGATTTTGCAGATGGATAGGCACCTATGCAAAAACAAATAATTGATTTTGCTGATGGATAGAAACATATGCGAAGCTAAAAAAAATAGATTTTGCTGATGGATAGGAACCTATGCAAAAACAAATAATTGATTTTGCTGATGGATAGAAACATATGCGAAGCTAAAAAAATGATTTTGCAGATGGATAGGCACCTATACATAGCTAAATAAATGATTTGTTCTAATGGATAGGAACCATTGCAAAGCTAAATAACTGATTTTGCAGATTGATAGAAACCTATGCAAAGCTAAATAATTGATTTTTCAGATTGATAGGAACCTATGCAAAGCTAAATAATTGATTTTGCAGATTGATAGAAACCTATGCAAAGCTAAATAATTGATTGTTCAGATTGATAGGAACCTATGCAAAGCTAAATAATTGATTTTGCTGATGGATAGAAATGCAAAGCTAAATAATTTATTTTGCTGATGGATAGGAACATATCATAGCTAAATATTTGATTTTGCTGATGGATAGAACCTATGCAATGATTTTACTGACAGATAGGAACCTCTGCAAAGATAAATAATTGATTTCGCTGATGGATTGGAAACTATGCAAAGCTAAATAATTGATTTTGTAGATTAATAGGATCCTATGCAAAGCTAAATAATTGATTTTTTTGATGGATAAAAAACTATGCAAAGATCATAAATTGATTCTGCAGAATGAACTTTGACCTTGGCAAGGCTACATAATTAATTTTGCAGATGGATAAGAACCTATGCAAAGCTATATAATTGATTCTGCAAAATGGACTGGGACCTATGCAAAGCTAAATAATTGATTCTGCTGATGGATAGAAACCTATGCAAAAACAAATAATTGATTTTGCTGATTGATAGGAACCATAGCAAAGTTAAATAATTGATTTTGCTGACGGATAGGATTCTATGCAAAGCTAAATAATTGATTTTGCAGATATATAGGAACCTATGCAAAGATAAATTATTGATTCTGCAGATGGATAGGAACCCTGTTATACATACCTGCTTAGTCAGCATATTTTTTCCAATATTGGAGGCCACCATGTTGCAATTCTGTTCAAGGAATTCAAGGCTCCAATCTCTTAATTGGGTGCATGTCTCTGAGAGCTTGTTAATATCCTCCTCATCCTTGAAATCATAGAACAACACATTTTAAAATCTCCACTTCATTTTTAAAATCATGGAACAACAATGCCATAACCATTTATTAAATTAAAAATCACTGGGGTACTGTACTTAGAAAAGAAAAGATTGAAATAATTTCTTTATATTTTTGTTTGCAACATAAATATACTGATGAATATTTTCTTTCCTCTTGGTTTAAAAAATAGCCTGTACATTTATATATGTTATATATTTATATATAAGTCTTCTATGAAATGAAGTAAATCACAATAATGATAATACATCAAAATTAAAGGTATGAGGAAATATATTTTTTAATTTATAAAGCATAGAATATTTAAGGTTTGGGAAAGGATATATAATGTAGATAAACTACACTATGTGCATGTATGTGGTTGTATCAAGATTACAATCTGTCTGCTTGCTGACTTCGTATAATAAAAACCACTATATAAAATATGACTACTTAAGAATAACATATAAAACTCTCATTTGAGACAAACCTGAGATGGCTACTTCAAACTGAGATCATGCCCTGAAATAACTACTCAAACTGAGATCATGCCCTGAAATAGCTACTCAAATAGAAATTATGCCCTAAAATAGCTACTCAAATAGAAATTATGCCCTGAAATAGCTACTTGAATAGAAATTATGCCCTGAAATAGCTACTTGAATAGAAATTATGCCCTAAAATAGCTACTCAAATATACATTATGCCCTAAAATAGCTACTCAAATAGACATCATGTCCTAAAATAGCTACTCAAATAGACATTATGCCCTAAAATATCTACTCAAATAGACAGTATGCCCTTAAATAGCTACTCTACTAGACATTATGCCCTGAAATAGCTACTCAAATAGACATTATGCCCTAAAATATCTACCCTAATAGACATTATGCCCTGAAATAGCTACTCAAATATACATTATGCCCTAAAATAGCTACTCAAATAGACATCATGTCCTAAAATAGCTACTCAAATAGACATTATGCCCTAAAATATCTACTCAAATAGACATTATGCCCTGAAATAGCTACCCTAATAGACATTATACCCTAAAATATCTACTCAAATAGACATTATGCCCTGAAATAGCTAATCTAATAGACATTATGCCCTAAAATAGCTACTCAAATAGACATCATGTCCTATACCTCTTCCTTGTCAAGGTTTTTGTAAATGTAGGACAGCTGAACTTGGCCCACCTGAGAGCGATTGTCTGATGTATCCACAAACATTTCTGAAATATGACATATTATTATTAGTATGTTTAGTTTGTTAGATAAAAGTCAGTAGCATATTTGTGATATAACCAATGTTGTATTTGCATATTTAATGTAAATAAATAATTCACTGCATTTTTATTTTTCATGAAATTGTTTGAAAGTCTTTCTAAATTTAATTTAATTCTAAATTATTTAATAATTGTTTGAAAGTCTTTCTAAATTATATTAATAGTTGTTCGAAAGTCTTTCAAAATTATTTTAATAGTTGTTTGAAGGTCTTTCTAAATGATATATTTGTTTGACAGTCTTTCTAAATTATTTTAATAATTGCTTGAAAGCCTTTCTAAATTATTTGAAAAGGATTTACTACATGGATTACTTCATTACAATTTATAAAGGATTTAATGGCATGGAAACACATTTCATAAGAATGTATAAAGGATTCCATGGCATGGATGAAGTTACATTTCATTAAAATTATAAAGGATTCCATGGCATGGATGAAGTTACATTTCATAAGAATGTATAAAGGATTCCATGGCATGGATGAAGTTACATTTCATTAGAATTATATAAAGGATTCAATGGCATGGATGATGTTACATTTCATTAGAATTATAAAGGATTCAATGGCATTGATGAAGTTACATTTGATTAGAATTATAAAGGATTCAATGGCATGGATGAAGTTACATTTCATTAGAGTTATACAATATTCCATGGCATGGATGATGTTACATTTCATTAGAATTATAAAGGATTCCATGGCATGGATGAAGTTACATTTCATTAAAATTATAAAGGATTCCATGGCATGGATGAAGTTACATTTCATTAGAATTATAAAGGATTCAATAGCATGGATGATGTTACATTTCATTAAAATTATAAAGGATTCCATGGCATGGATGATGTTACATTTCATAAGAATTATAAAGGATTCCATGGCATGGATGAAGTTACATTTCATTAAAATTATAAAGGATTCAATGGCATGGATGATGTTACATTTCATTAAAATTATAAAGGATTCCATGGCATGGATGAAGTTACATTTCATAAGAATGTATAAAGGATTCCATGGCATGGATGAAGTTACATTTCATTAGAATTATATAAAGGATTCAATGGCATGGATGAAGTTACATTTCATTAGAATTATAAAGGATTCAATGGCATGAATGAAGTTACATTTCATTAGAATTATAAAGGATTCAATGGCATGGATGATGTTACATTTCATTAGAATTATAAAGGATTCAATGGCATGGATGAAGATACATTTCATTAGAATTATAAAGGATTCAATGGCATGGATGAAGTTACATTTCATTAGAGTTATACAATATTCCATGGCATGGATGATGTTACATTTCATTAGAATTATAAAGGATTCCATGGCATGGATGAAGTTACATTTCATTAAAATTATAAAGGATTCCATGGCATGGATGAAGTTACATTTCATTAGAATTATAAAGGATTCAATAGCATGGATGATGTTACATTTCATTAAAATTATAAAGGATTCCATGGCATGGATGATGTTACATTTTATAATATTAAATAGGATTCCATGGCATGAATGAAGTTACATTTCATAAGAATTATAAATGATTCCATGGCATGAATGAAGTTACATTTCATTAGAATTATAAAGGATTCAATGGCATGAATGAAGTTACATTTCATTAGAATTATAAAGGATTCAATGGCATTGATGAAGTTACATTTGATTAGAATTATAAAGGATTCAATGGCATGGATGAAGTTACATTTCATTAGAGTTATACAATATTCCATGGCATGGATGATGTTACATTTCATTAGAATTATAAAGGATTCCATGGCATGGATGATGTTACATTTCATTAAAATTATAAAGGATTCCATGGCATGAATGAAGTTACATTTCATAAGAATTATAAAGGATTCTATGGCATGGATGATGTTACATTTCACTAGAATTATAAAGGATTCAATGGCATGGATGAAGTTACATTTCATTAGAATTATAAAAGATTCAAAGGCATGGATGATGTTACATTTCATTAGAGTTATAAAAGATTCAATTGCATGGATGAAGTTACATTTCATTAGAATTATAAAGGATTCTATGGCATGGATGAAGTTACATTTCATTAGAATTATAAAAGATTCAAAGGCATGGATGATGTTACATTTCATTAGAGTTATAAAAGATTCAATTGCATGGATGAAGTTACATTTCATTAAAATTATAAAGGATTCTATGGCATGGATGATGTTACATTTCATTAGAGTTATAAAAGATTCAATTGCATGGAAACGCATTTCATTAGAAATTATAAAATATTCAATGGCATGGATTAAGCACATTTCTTTATAATTTATAAATAAATAAATGACATGGAAACAACACATCATTAGAAGTTATAATTGATTCAGGCATGGATTAAAAGCATTTCCTAAGAATTATAGGGGATTCAATGGCATTGATTAAGCAAACTTCTTTTTTTTTTAAAAGGATCAATCAGACATATATTAAGCACGCTTAATTTAAATTTATCAAGGATGTGTTGCATAATTTAATTCATTAAAAATTTAAAAGAATTTGCCTCATGTAGTAAGAACTCTTCATTAAAATTCATAAATTCATGGAAATACACTGCATTAGAATTCATAAAGGATTTGATGGCATGGAAATACGCTGCATTAGAATTCATAAAGGATTTGATGGCATGGAAATACGCTGCATTAGAATTCATAAAGGATTTGATGGCATGGAAATACGCTGCATTAGAATTCATAAAGGATTTGATGGCATGGAAATACGCTGCATTAGAATTCATAAAGGATTTGATGGCATGGAAATACGCTGCATTAGAATTCATAAAGGATTTGATGGCATGGAAATACGCTGCATTAGAATTCATAAAGGATTTGATGGCATGGAAATACGCTGCATTAGAATTCATAAAGGATTTGATGGCATGGAAATACGCTGCATTAGAATTCATAAAGGATTTGATGGCATGGAAATACGCTGCATTAGAATTCATAAAGGATTTGATGGCATGGAAATACGCTGCATTAGAATTCATAAAGGATTTGATGGCATGGAAATACACTGCATTAGAATTCATAAAGGATTTGATGGCATGGAAATACACTGCATTAGAATTCATAAAGGATTTGATGGCATGGAAATACACTGCATTAGAATTCATAAAGGATTTGATGGCATGGAAATACACTGCATTAGAATTCATAAAGGATTTGATGGCATGGAAATACACTGCATTAGAATTCATAAAGGATTTGATGGCATGGAAATACACTGCATTAGAATTCATAAAGGATTTGATGGCATGGAAATACACTGCATTAGAATTCATAAAGGATTTGATGGCATGGAAATACACTGCATTAGAATTCATAAAGGATTTGATGGCATGGAAATACACTGCATTAGAATTCATAAAGGATTTGATGGCCTGGAAATACACTGCATTAGAATTCATAAAGGATTTGATGGCATGGAAATACACTGCATTAGAATTCATAAAGGATTTGATGGCATGGAAATACACTTCATTAGAATTCATAAAGGATTTGATGGCATGGAAATACACTGCATTAGAATTCATAAAGGATTTGATGGCATGGAAATACACTGCATTAGAATTCATAAAGGATTTGATGGCATGGAAATACACTGCATTAGAATTCATAAAGGATTTGATGGCATGGAAATACACTGCATTAGAATTCATAAAGGATTTGAAGGCATGGAAATACACTGCATTAGAATTCTTAAAGGATTTGATGGCATGGAAATACACTGCATTAGAATTCATAAAGGATTTGATGGCATGGAAATACACTGCATTAGAATTCATAAAGGATATGATGGCACAGAAGCACACATCATTAAAATTAATAAAATATTCAATGGAATAGAATCAAACTTCATTAGAATTTAATATATTGGACATCAAGAATTGACATTCCCTTGCTCATATATCTTTTTATCTGTAATGCTTTGATTAAGAAGAATTTTTTAAACTCACCTTGCTTGGAATAGATATATGAATTTTTTTTAATGCTATGAAGATAATAAGAAATAGGTCAGAAAACGTTACTTTTAAAGTTGTATTAAAAGTTGATTACTTTGTGAACAAAGTTACAATTAAAATAACTCAACTGGAATGCATAGCAATGTGTACATCGGAAAGCTTTGATCACCTCAGAGCAGTTTGCAATGTGCTGTTAAATAATTAATTTCAGTTAATCATGTATTACTGGTTTCTTTATGTTATTATTATGTGTAACAACTTCTAGGTAAAATTATATACAAGATACAAATTCTGAAATACAGTTTCTGGCTTACTGATTATAAGATCACAATATCTGGCACGCAACAGGTCAGGGAGTTCCTCATTTTTCAGACACACAAATGCCCCTTCCCATGATAGGTAGTTCAATTGCTGTGTGATAGCCTCAACTGACTCCCTGTTATGACCCTGTGAAAAAATAGACTTCCCAGACATGCAATTCAAATTTAACAATGATGTAAAGGTGAAGTTTCAGGTATAAAATGGATCAGTTCCACTCATTCCGACACAAAGATGTGCATTTTATTACAAATGGATGGTAGGTGATTGTACATAACACACTCTGTTTCTTAGAAAACCCTGCTTTGAGGGAAAGACTGATTGCAGTGACAACCCCTAAGATTAATTTCTGTGACAAGATCTGACAATCTTGACTACACTGACTACCCTAAGATTAATCTCAATTGGAAGACTAGATAAGTCTGACTACAGAGACTATCCTAAGATTAATCTCAGTGAAAAGACAAGCCTAACTACAGTGACTGCCCTAACATTAATCTCAACTGGAAGACTAGACAAGTCTGTCTACAGAGACTATCCAAATATTAATCTCAGTGAGAAGAAAAGCCTAACTACAGTGACTGCCCTAACATTAATCTCAATTGGAAGACTAGACAAGTCTGTCTACAGAGACTATCCAAAGATTAATCTCAGTGAGAAGACAAGCCTAACTACTGTGACTGACATAAGATTAATCTCAGTAAGAAGACAAGCCTAACTACAATGACCACTTTAAGATTAATCTCAGTGAGAAGACAAGTCTGACTACAGAGACTGTCCCAAAAATTAATTTCAGTGGGAAGACCAGACAAGTCTGACTGCAGAGACTGTCCTAAGATTAATCTCAGTGGGAAGTCCAGACAAGAGTGACTGCAGAGACTGTCCCAAAGATTAAATCTCAGTGGGAAGACCAGACAAGTCTGACTACAGAGACTGTCCTAAGATTAATCTCAGTGGGGAAGACTAGAAACGTCTGACTACAGAGACTGTCCCTAAGATTAATCTCATTGGGAAGACCAGACGAGAGTGACTGCAAAGACTGTCTCTAAGACTAAACTCATTGGGAAGTCCAGACAAGAGTGACTGTAGAGACTGTCCCAAAGATTAAATCTCAGTGGGAAGACCAGACAAGTCTGACTACAGAGACTGTCCTAAGATTAATCTCAGTGGGGAAGACTAGAAACGTCTGACTACAGAGACTGTCCCTAAGATTAATCTCATTGGGAAGACCAGACGAGAGTGACTGCAAAGACTGTCTCTAAGACTAAACTCATTGGGAAGTCCAGACAAGAGTGACTGTAGAGACTGTCCCTAAGATTAAATCTCAGTGGGGAAGACTAGAAACGTCTGACTACAGAGACTGTCCCTAAGATTAATCTCATTGGGAAGACCAGACGAGAGTGACTGCAAAGACTGTCCCTAAGATTAATCTCATTGGGAAGTCCAGACAAGAGTGACTGTAGAGACTGTCCCTAAGATTAAATCTCAGTGGGGAAGACTAGAAACGTCTGACTACAGAGACTGTCCCTAAGATTAATCTCATTGGGAAGTCCAGACAAGAGTGACTGTAGAGACTGTCCCTAAGATTAATCTCAGTGGGAAGACCAGACAAGAGTGACTGTAGAGACTGTCCCTAAGATTAAATCTCAGTGGGGAAGACTAGAAACGTCTGACTACAGAGACTGTCCCTAAGATTAATCTCATTGGGAAGACCAGACGAGAGTGACTGCAAAGACTGTCCCTAAGATTAATCTCATTGGGAAGTCCAGACAAGAGTGACTGTAGAGACTGTCCCTAAGATTAAATCTCAGTGGGAAGACCAGACAAGAGTGACTGCAAAGACTGTCCCTAAGATTAATCTCATTGGGAAGTCCAGACAAGAGTGACTGTAGAGACTGTCCCTAAGATTAAATCTCAGTGGGAAGACCAGACAAGTCTGACTACAGAGACTGTCCCTAAGATTAAATCTCAGTGGGAAGACCAGACAAGTCTGACTACAGATTAATCTCAATGTCCATATAGCTTTAATCTTCAATAGACTTAGGCTATAAAAACATGAGGGAAACATCAGGGGTGGAGGGATATAGATGATAATTTTAAAAAGTTTCTTTTTTAACCTTCATCCTCCCAAACTAATGAAGAATAAATTGGTAAGTAACTAATATATAGTTGTATTTTGGATAGCATGCTTTAGAAAATTCATTGGTTCATAGCATTGTTGATTTGATGTTGAGGGTCCTGTTGTCCTTAACAGTGGATTTTGGGGTTAAATTCATGCTTTGGAATAAACACCGTGTCCACAAAAGGGTAACCACTAAAATAGTTATTTCCGAATATATATGTCATAATTTAAAGCGCAATCACTAAAACATTAAAGGGTAACCCCTAAAAAATTCAGAGTAAATATGCAATTGTTTTGAAGGGTAACCACTAAAATCTGGAAGGGTAATCACTAAAATAGTGAATTCAGAGTATTTATGCCATGGTTTCCAAAGGTAACCATTAAGACAGAATGGAAACCACTGAAATAGTGAAGGATAAGCACTAAAACAGTGTAGGGTAAAAACTAAATTAGTAAATTATACGCTAACTTCTATACACTTCAGTACTAAAGAACTTGAACTTTGATCAATGGATACAACTATTCAATCGAAACTCTTCATTTTGAGGTAACAGTGTGTTGACCAATTTAATATATGTGTATTGGTGACTGTGGCACACTTCATATGAAATCTAATACTAGTAATTTCATATGCATCCTGTATGGTGATTGAGGCACAGTTCAGTGAAATCTAATACTAATGATTCAATAGATATATCTTAATTGAGGCACACTTCAATCCGATCTAATACTGATCATTTATATATATATATATATATATATATATATATATATATATATATATATATATATATATATATATATATACTGGTAATGTTATACATAGACTGTATCATGATTGAGGCACACTTCAATTTAACATTCATACTGGTGACTGAGGCACACTTCAGTGAGATCTAATACTGGTAATTTAATATACATAATGGTGACTTAGGCACAATTCAATGAGATCTAATACTGGTAATTTAATATACATACTGGTGACTGAGGCACACTTCAGTGAGATCTAATACTGGTAATTTAATATACATAATGGTGACTTAGGCACAATTCAATGAGATCTAATACTGGTAATTTAATATACATACTGGTGACTGAGGCACACTTCAGTGAGATCTAATACTGGTAATTTAATATACATAATGGTGACTTAGGCACACTTCAATGAGATCTAATACTGGTAATTTAATATACATACTGGTGACTGAGGCACACTTCAATGAGATCTAATACCAGAAATTTAATATACATACTGGTGACTTAGGCATACTTCAATGAGATCTAATACTGGTAATTTAATATACATACTGGTGATTGAGGCACACTTCAATGAGATTTACATGTACGTACATGACACAGGAATCCATATAACCCTATCAGATGTACTTACATGCCACAGGAATCCAAATAAACCCTATCAGATGTACTCACATGGCACAGGATTCCAAATAACCCTATTAGATGTACTTACATGGCACAAGAATCCAAATAGCTCTAACTGATGCTCAAGGAACGTGTATTCATCTTTGTCTTTGTTCTCCTATACATGAAATTATAAAATATGCACAATGAGAATCATATATTATTTTACTTTGTTTATTTACTTATATGTTGTGTCCAATAGCAAACATCATAGACCATGATCTGCCAATACATAATGTGTTGGAAAATCAGTCTATTTTGTTTGTTCAATTCATTACTCCCAACAAACTGCAGAGATAGATCAGCAATCACATTTTGTGACAACAGATCTGGGCATGTACAGATTGGATTTAAACGTATATGGGAGTTTATACCAGTACAACAAATAGGAATTAACAGATTGGATTTAAACCTATATGGGAGTTTATACCAGTACAACATATAGGAATGTACAGCTTGGATTTAAACTAACATAGGAAGATATACCAGTACAACATATAGGAATACCGGTACATGTATACAGATTGGACTTAAACTTATGGGAGTTTTTACCAGTACAACATATAGGAATATTCATGATTTGATTTAAACTTATATGGGAGTATATACCAGTACAACATATAGGAATGTACAGATTGGATTTAAACTAATATAGGAAGATATACCAGTAGAACAAATAGGAATGTACAGATTGGATTTAACTTATGGGAGTATATAACAGTACAACATATAGGAATGTACAGATTGGGTTTAACTTATATGGGAGTTTATACCAGTACAACATATAGGAATGTACAGATTGGATTTAAACTTATATGGGAGTATATATCAGTACAACATATAGGAATGTACAGATTGGGTTTAAACTTATATGGGAGTATATATCAGTACAACATATAGGAATGTACAGATTGGATTTAACTTATATGGGAGTTTATACCAGTACAGTTCAAATAGGAATGTACAGATTGGATTTAACTTATATGGGAGTATATACCAGTACAGTTCAAATAGGAATGTACAGATTGGATTTAACTTATATGGGAGTTTATACCAGTACAGTTCAAATAGGAATGTACAGATTGGATTTAAACTTATATGGGAGTTTATACCAGTACAGTTCAAATAGGAATGTACAGATTGGTTTTAAACTTATATGGGAGTTTATACCAGTACAGTTCAAATAGGAATGTACAGATTGGATTTAAACTTATATGGGAGTATATATCAATACAGTTCAAATAGGAATGTACAGATTGGATTTAAACTTATATGGGAGTATAAGTACAACAAATATACATGACTGCTTCAGCCTAAAGATAATACCAGTTCAGATTAAAAAATCAGATGCTCTCTGCATTATAGAACACAAAAGATAAATTGCAAAATACACATAAACAAATTATTTGGCAAAAATGATGTAGCCAGCATTATGAATATGTCATTCAGACTTGAGTATTCCCATATCCATTACATTCACATGGGTATTCCCATATCCATTACATTCACAAGGGTATTCCCATATCCATTACATTCACATGGGTATTCCCATATCCATTACATTCACATGGGTATTCCCATATCCATTACATTCACATGGGTATTCCCATATCCATTACATTCACATGGGTATTCCCAAATCCATTACATTCGCATGGGTATTCCCATATCCATTACATTCACATGGGTATTCCCATATCCATTATATTCACATGGGTATTCCCATATCCATTACATTCACATGAGTATTCCCATATCCATTACATTCACATGAGTATTCCCATATTCATTATATTCACATGAGTATTCCCATATCCATTATATTCACATGGGTATTCCCATATCCATTATATTCACATGGGTATTCCCATATCCATTATATTCATATGGGTATTCCCATATCCATTATATTCACATGGGTATTCCCATATCCATTATATTCACATGAGTATTCCCATATCCATTATATTCACATGAGTATTCCCATATCCATTATATTCACATGGGTATTCCCAACTCTGTTACATTCACTTGGGTATTCCCAACTATATTACATTCCAACTCTTTAACATTCAAATGGGTATTTCCAACTCTATTACATTCACTTGGGTATACTCAACTCTATTAAATTCCAATGGCTATTCCCATTTTTAGTACGTTCACTTGGGTATTCCCAATTCTAGAAAATTCACATGGGTATAATTCTCAGTACATTCACTTGGGTATTCCCAACTCTATTACATTCACTTTGGTAATTTCCAAACTCAGCACATTTATTTGGGTAATATTTGAGCATACTTAATTCTATTACATTCAGTGAAGAATTCAAACTCTATTACATTCATCTAACTATTCTCAGTTCTAGTATACTCACTGAGAATATGCCAAACTCTAGTAAATTTAGTTATTGGTTAAACATGTGTATTCCCAAGTCTATTACATTCATATGGGTATTCACACCTCTATTACATTCACATGTGTATTCCCAACTCTATTACATTCACATGTTTATTCCCAACTCTATTACATTCACATGGACATTCTCAACTCTAGGAGATTTAACTGGAAACTGCAAAACTCTAGTACATTCACTTGGGTATTCCCAACTCTAGTACATTCACTTTGGGTATTCCCAACTCTATCACATTCACTTGGGTATTCCTAACTCTAGTACATATACTTGTGTATTCCCAACTCTATTACATTCACATGGGTATTCCCAAATCTGTTAGTCACTTGGATATTCCCAACTCTAGGAGATTTAAATGGATACTATCAGACATTCACTTCGGTATTCCTAACTCTAGAACATACACTTGGGTATTCTCAACTCTAGTACATAGACTTGTGTATTCCCAACTCTAGTACATTAACTTGGGTATTCCCAACTCTAGTACATTCACTTGGGTATTCCCAACTCTAGGGCATTCACTTGGGTATTCCCAACTCTAGGGCATTCACTTGGCTAATTCCCAGTTCTAATATATTAACTTGGGTATTTCCAGTTCTAGTACATTCACTTGGATATTCTCATGTCTAGTACATAAACTTAGATAATCCCTACACTAAAACATTAAAATGAATATTCCAAAATCTAGTGCATTCCCCTGGATATTCCCAGTTCTAGTACATTCATTTAGTTGTGTATTCTAAGTTCCAGTAAATTCACTTGTTTTAGTAATAATAATGACTTTATTTAAAGAGGGTAACACAATTAGCTAAGAACTAATCTACCTTGAGGCTAGTGATGGGAATCGGTCAGAAATTCATAATCGATAATCGGTTCCCCTTAACCAACTGATCATCGATTATAATCGGTTAATAAGAGCAAATTTTAATTTTTGTTAAATAGTTATATCTTTGATCAAGAGTTCAATATCTTTATAAATGTACAGGAGTAATCTCTTTTAATGACATGTATACTTTAACCTCACAATAATATTACATTATGTGTTACTTTTGCTCTACACCTTTGTTAAATTAACGCAACTTTTTATGGCTGATCAGTCATATGTAATTGAAATACTGCTACAATCCCCCAAAATTCTTTCTTTCACATGTGATGTGTCTATAATTTAAAGTATAGAAGGACATGTTTTTTTTGTTTGTTATTGTTTATAAATACTACAGAAGATGTTGCAATTTGACTCAGACAAATCATCAAAATGTGTTTAAATGTATTAACTCAACAATTTAACAACTTGACCATGTAAGAATGACTATATGTTCCTAATTATGAATCATATGGTTTCATATTTGTAGTTGTGAAGGGAATTAATAAATTTCAGGTCAACTTTAGTGGCTGGGAGATTTACTAACCTTTGTGCTTTGCATTCACCTAAAAAGTAGTCTCCCTTTACACACAATCGATTATAGAGTTCACAATCGATTATCTGCTCAACCAACTGATGATCGATTATAATCGATAATCGGAACAACACTACTTGAGGCCCTCATACAAGGAATTTATTTAATTCAACAGCATCTCTGAAGCCACTGGATATATTGGGTTTGGAAGATGGAAATAGAGTGGGCATTTCTAATCTCAACTGGAATACTATTCCAGAGCAAAGTTCCAGAGTAAGTTCACTTGGTTATTCCCCATTCTAGTACATTCACATAAGTATCCCCAACTCTAGTACATACACTTGGGTATTCACAACTCAAGCACATTCACTTGGGTATTCCCCATTCTAGTACATTCACTTGGGTATTCCCAACTCTAGTTCATTCACTTGGGTATTCTCAACTCCAGACATTCACTTGCATATTCCTAAATCTATTCCCATATCTAGCACAGTTTGTTTGGATACTCTAGTTCATTCACTTGGGCATTCCCAGTTCTAGTACATTCACTTGGGTATTCACCATTCTAATACATAAACTTGGGTATTCCCAACTCTAGTACATTCACTTGGGTATTCATAAGTCACACTTGGTTATTCCCAACCCTATTACATTCACTTAGGTATTCCTAGTTCTAGTACAACCACATGGGTATTTCCAAATCTAGTACATACACTTGTGTGTTCCCCATTCTAGTACATAAACTTGTGTGTTCCCCATTCTAGTACATACACTTGGGTGTTCCCCATTCAAGTACATTCATTCCCAGTTCTAGTACAATCGCTTAGGTATTCCCAACTCTAGCACATTCACTTGGGTATTCTCAACTCCAGACATTCACTTGCATATTCCTAAATCTATTCCCATATCTAGCACAGTTTGTTTGGATACAAAGGTTACTGATATATGTCAAAATGATACAATAAAACCTGTCTTGAGAGGTCACTATTATGAGAAACCACCTGTTTTGAGAGACTAGAATCTCCATGCAGATTTATTGATAGTGTTATGACATGAGAGATGACCTGTCTTTAGAGACCATTATATATTGGTGGAGGATGTGGCCTTTGAAAGCATGTCATATCTAAATAGTATATTCAAATGCATGTCATATCAAAAGAGCATACTTACAAATATGACATCAAAAGAGTATATTTGAAAATTTGGCAAATTAAAATGGAATTTTAGCTGAAAATGTGATCACATATTTGAAGGCAGATTACAGGTTAAGCAAAAAAAAATCTTAAAGGAAAACATTTTTTATAATTTTTCTATATATATATATATATATATATATATATATATATATATATATATATATATATATGACTGTATCCTTTCCATTGACCCCAACTGTATCCTTTGTAAAAAATAATTTCTTCTCCTAACGATAGACTTCATATTGATTAAGAACTTTTGCAAATGAAGCAATTTATAAATTGTGTTATTTTGGAGTACAGATTAGTAAGGGTACAGATTGGTGAGTATACAGATTGCCAAGATTTGGATGCCATTTGCTATGTAAAGGTATATTTTTAGATCAGCACCATATGCATGAAATAACTTAATAACTGCTGATCCTCTCCATTCAATATAAATAAAGTTATCAAACATTTCCTTTTAAAGTTATCAAACATTTCCTTTTAAAATTATCAAACATTTCCTTTTAAAGTTATCAAACATTTCCTTTTATAGTTATCAAACATTTCCTTTTAAATACCCAGGCTTTACATAAAAGTAAATGTAATAGAATTGGAAATACCCAGGCTTTACATACAAGTGACACAATATTTGTGAGGGGATTAATACATTTTAAAAATTAAGTATGGTGAATTTCTATTTTTGGGTTTCAATTGTCCTGGTTTTGTCATAAAATACCATTAAGTATGGTGAATTTCTATTTTTGGGTTTCAATTGTCCTGGTTTTGTCATAAAATGCCATTAAGTATGGTGAATTTCTATTTTTGGGTTTCAATTGTCCTAGTTTTGTCATAAAATATCATTAAGTATGATGAATTTCTGTTTTTGGGTTTCAATTGTCCTGGTTTTGTCATAAAATATCATTAAGTATGATGAATTTCTATTTTTGGGTGTCAGTTGTCCTGGTTTTGTCATAAAATATCATTAAGTATGATGAATTTCTATTTTTGGATTTCAATTGTCCTGCGTTGGTCATAAAATATCATTAAGTATGGTGAATTTCTATTTTTGGGTTTCAATTGTCCTGGTTTTGTCATAAAATACCATTTTTCCATTACTAAAATTGGCAGAAATGTAAAGGGGTCTTTTAGTCTTCACAAAAGGAAAAGCATTTGGTGGCACTATTATTATTCATAAGCAACTATTACATCTGAGAATACTGGTCTCACATGACACAAAGTGAATCTACAGGAGTCAAAATATATCAAATCTGGTCCTTTTTTCTTTGTGAACATTTTTTTTTCTAGCAAATATTACAATTCAAGGAGTTGGCATCACACCAAACTTTACAAACCTCTCATGAGGACACTGTTGTCACAGAATTAGGCAAAAATTGAATCTATTTCTTCTTGAATTACAAACCAATTTCACCATTTTTTTGTTTCGTCGTACATGCGTTACCTGGAGTGAATAAGTGTTTTTCAAGGTAAGTGACGTGTAGCGATTTGCATGTGCCTGACTACAAATCACTTGAAGTCAAGGAACATTAGAATCACGGGGTGCACGGGAATTTTACCGTGAATTCTGCTCACCTATTTGAGGATATATATGGCAGAATAATTCTGATAAGATTACGAGTCCAAAAGTATCTTATCAAAGGAAAGATAGCTCGTCATTCTTTCTCCAGCCAAAGGGCTGATTGTAGCTGAACGTATCTGAACGTATCTGAATGTAGCTGAATTGTAGCTGAATATGACTGAATGTAGCTGAATTGTAGCTGAATGTGATTGATTGTGCCATGATTATGCTGTTTAATTGTGCAATCAAATTGATGTATCTGACTGTCTGTCTGTCAGATTGTCTGTTCGTCTACGTCTGTCGAGATGTGTAAATATCCAGAAATCAAGAAGTCTCAATGTCCGAGTGTCAGAGCTGTCTAGAGGTGTAAACGTCCGGGGTAGTATTTAAGTATTTGGGACCGATGGTTCTAGTAGATGCTGTATGCTGTCTGTACGTATAACTGTAGTGGATCCGTGAAGGGCAAGTGACCGATAAAAGTATTGGGCCAACCCTAGGTATTCGGAGAAGCTGGGTGGTGATTCAACAGTTGATGAATCGTACGGTTGTACAGGGTCAAGACACGTGTGTGTTGCAATTGTAGTTACAATTGAATACATTGTTATATTTACACGTGGTTAGTTTGAATCACAGTAGTATTTCAAGGGATTATATGAATCTCAATAAAAGTTAGCAACTTGTTAAAATACATGTAGATGTTTGTACTTGTTGTCGCAATCCATATGTGCGATAGTATAGTTTGATGTTTGTATTTGTTATCGCAATTTATACTTGCGTTAATACAACTTTTGTAAAGGCTCCATTTTATTTTAAACATTTGTGTAGTCCAGGAGATTCCTTGGATCTGTGTTTATTTTGTATTAATATTTATTTTATTTTTGAATTGTGAATGGTAGTGGAGTATGATCGTGGGTTGAACGCATGAGTTATTGTGTTGATACATCATTATTTTTCATTAATAATTTATTTCATAAATTTACATTATCTTTCACATATTGTGTTTGTGTTGTTCATTTAATCCACCATCCACTTGGTAACAATTCTGTTACAACTGTGAGTAAATGTCTTTCTGTTTTCAAAAATGGGTACAGTAGTTTATTCCTTGTCATATACCCAAATATTCCATACAAAAAAAGGACAAAAAAAGATAATAGATTTTCTAGACTAAATGTTGAATTACATACTTCAGCAAATTCCTTTAACTCATCCCAATCCCGTCCATTAGTTGAGACATACACCACACCATTTTCGTATCCAATACTTTCACCAAACTGAGTGAAGAAAACACTGCCCTGCAAAAAGCACAAAAGAGAATCATGAATACATGTGCTCTTAAGAAGTTAATTATTTTTCATTCAGTATCTGTTTGATAATTTAAGCATTTACAATTATTCAATTTGGAGATCTGAATGGCATTTACGAAACACATGGATAGCACAGGGGGAAAATCTGGACAGCACAGGGTTAATGCCTGGATGACATAGGGGTAACACCTGGATGGTACAAATTATCACCTGGATAGCACAGAGATAACACCTGTATGGCACTAAGGCACCTCTAGGATAACACAGGGGAACACCTGAATAACACAGGTGTAACACCTGGATGGTACTAGAGCACTACCAGTCATTTAACATTTACACTTACCATATACTGCATTTAGTAATTCTAGTATTAATAGCGCTATGCTAATATTCACACTGCATGTGATTTATGTATGTGAAGTGCTAAGCTACTATTAAAACTGCATGTAATTTATGTAAGTGAAGCACTAAGCTAATAATCACACTGCATGTAATATATGTATGTGAAGTGCTAAGTTAACATTCATACTGCATGTGAAATATGCATTTGCAGCACTAAGTGGTCACTCATAGTGCATGTGAAATATGCATTTGCAGCACTAAGTTGACACTCATAGTGCATGTAATATATGTATGTGTAGTGCTAAGTTAACATTCATACTGCATGTTAAATACGCATTTGCAGCACTAAGTTGACACTCATAGTACATGTGAAATATGCATTTGCAGCACTAAGTTGACACTCATAGTGCATGTGATGTTTGCATGTGTAGTGCTAAGTTAACATTCATACTGCATGTGAAATATGCATTTGCAGCACTAAGTGAACACTCATAGTGCATGTGAAATATGCATTTGCAGCACTAAGTGGACACTCATAGTGCATGTGATGCTTGTATGTGTAGTGCTAAGTTAACATTCATACTGCATGTGAAATATGCATTTGCAGCACTAAGTGGACACTAATAGTACATGTGAAATATGCATTTGCAGCACTAAGTGGACACTAATAGTACATGTGAAATATGCATCTGCAGCACTAAGTGGACACTCATAGTGCATGTGATGTTTGTATGTGTAGTGCTAAGTTAACATTCATACTGTATGTGATTAATTATGTGATTTATAGCAACAAAACAAAAAGAGTGAAGTAGCCTGCTGTAAACATTGCATAAAATGTTAATTACACCAATGCAACAAATTTTCAAATATGACTATTCAACAGAAACAAGTTGCCAATAGGTATACAGTAAATATGTTCACAATATCATTCATCTGACCAATTTACTCAATCATAAATGACTACAAATGTATTTTCATAGGGACATAATGTTTATTTGGTGATCTATGAAAAACATGTCTTTAAGATTTACTAAATGCTAATGACAACTGATACTAACTAGACTGAAAATTATTGTAAAATTGTGGCAAAATTCGTATTCTGAGCTATCAGTGTGCAATCTTATTTTTAGTGTGATCAGCACTGATTTAGGTAGATTCAACATATGCAAGCATCATACTGTATATCTATCTGGTTTTATCTTGGTCATCCCCTTTCCACATGAAATATCAATTTGATCATCTATATTGGACTTACAAGGGTAAAACATGTTCTAGGTAATTTTATTTCTTATAATAATTAAAGTCAATAATGTTTTTTGTGTTCAAGGTAATTTTATTTCCTATAATAATTCAAGTCAATGTTTTTCATGTTCAAGGTAATTTATTTCTTATAATAATTCAAGTCAATGTTTTTCATGTTCTGGGTAATTTTATTTCTTATAATAATTCAAGTGAATAATGTTTATCGTGTTCAAGGTAATTTTATTTCCTATTATAATTCAAGTCAATAATGTTTTTCATGTTCTAGGTAATTTTATTTCTTATAATAATTCAAGTCAATAATGTCTTTCATGTCCTAGGTAATTTTATTTTTTATAATAATTAAAGTCAATAATGTTTTTCGTGTTCAAGGTAATTTTATTTCTTCTAATAATTCAAGTCAATAATGTTTTTCGTGTTCAAGGTAATTTTATTTCTTATATTAATTCAAGTCAATAATGTTTTTCATGTTCAACGTAATTTTTTTCTTATAATAATTCAAGTCAATAATGTTTTTCATGTCCTAGGCAATTTTTTTTTCTTTTATAATAATTCAAGTCAATAATGTTTATCATGTTCTAGGTAATTTTATTTATTATAATAATTCAAGTCAATAGTGTTTTTCATGTTCTAGGTAATTTTTTTCTTTAAATAATTCAAATAAGTAATGTTTTTCATGTTCTGGGTAATTTTAATTCTTATAATGATTCAAGTAGATAATGTTTTTCATGTTCAAGGTAATTTTATTTCTTATAATAATTCAAGTCAATAGTGTTTTTCGTGTTCAAGGTAATTTTATTTCTTAAAATAATTCAAGTCAATGTTTTTCATGTTCAAGGTAATTTATTTCCTCTAATAATTCAAGTCAATGTTTTCATGTTCTGGGTAATTTTATTTCTTATAATAATTCAAGTCAATAATGTTTTTCGGGTTCAAGGTAGTTTTATTTCCTATTATAATTCAAGTCAATAATGTTTTTCATGTTCTAGATAAAACAATCTCTTTTATTAATTCAAGTGAAAAATGTTTTTCATATTCTAGGTAATTTTTTTCTTTAAATAATTCAAATAAGTAATGTTTTTCATGTTCTGGGTAATTTTATTTCTTATAATAATTCAAGTCAATAATGTCTTTCATGTCCTAGGTAATTTTATTTCTTATAATAATTAAAGTCAATAATGTTTCTCGGGTTCTATATAATTTTATTTATTATAATAATTCAACTCAATAGTGTTTTTCATGTTCTAGGTAACTTTTTTCTTTTAATAATTCAAATAAGTAATGTTTTTCATGTCCCAGGTAATTTTATTTCTTATAATAATTTAAAGAAATGTTTTTCATGTTCTGGGTAATTTTATTTCTTATATAAATTCAAGTAAATAATAGTTTTCATGTTCTAGATAAAACAATCCCTTTTATTAATTCAAGTAAATAATGTTTTTCATGTTCTGGGTAATTTTATTTCTTATAATAATTCAAGTCAATAATGTTTTTCATGTTGTGGGTAATTTTATATTTTATAATAATTAAAGTCAATAATGTTTTTCATGTTCAAAGTAATTTTATTGCTTATAATAATTCAAGTCAATAATGTTTTTCGTGTTCAAGGTAATTTTATTTCTTATAATAATTCAAGTCAATAATGTTTTTCATGTTCAAGGTAATTTTATTTTTTATCATAATTAAAGTCAATAATGTTTTTCATGTTCTGGGTAATTTTATTTCTTATAATAATTCAAGTAAATAATGTTTATCATGTTCAAGGTAATTTTATTTCTTAAAATAATTCAAGTCAATAGTGTTTTTCATGTTGTGGGTAATTTTATTTATTATAATAATTAAAGTCAATAATGTTTTTCATGTTGTGGGTAATTTTATGTTTTATAATAATTCAAGTAAATAATGTTTTCATGTTCAAGGTAATTTTATTTCTTATAATAATTCAAGTCAATAGTGTTTTTCATGTTCAAGGTAATTTTATTTCTTATAATAATTAAAGTCAATAATGTTTTTCGTGTTCTATATAATTTCATTTATTATAACAATTCAAGTCAATAGTGTTTTTCATGTTCTAGGTAATTTTTTTCTTTTAATAATTCAAATAAATAATGTTTTTCATGTTCCAGGTAATTTTATTTCTTATAATAATTCAAGTCAATAGTGTTTTTCGTGTTCAAGGTAATTTTATTTCTCATAATAATTAAAGTCAATAATGTTTCTCGGGTTCTATATAATTTTATTTCTTATAATAATTCAAGTCAATAGTGTTTTTCGTGTTCAAGGTAATTTTATTTCTCATAATAATTAAAGTCAATAATGTTTCTCGGGTTCTATATAATTTTATTTATTATAATAATTCAAGTCAATAATGTTTTTCATGTTCCAGGTAATTTTATTTCTTATAATAATTCAAATAAATGTTTTTCATGTTCTGGGTAATTTTATTTCTTATATAAATTCAAGCAAATAATATTTTTCATGTTCTAGATAAAACAATCTCTTTTATTAATTCAAGTAAATAATGTTTTTCATGTTCTGGGTAATTTTATTTCTTATAATAATTCAAGTCAATAATGTTTTTCATGTTCAAGGTAAGTTTATTTCTTATAATAATTCAAGTCAATAATGTTTTTCGTGTTCAAGGTAATTTTATTTCTGATAATAATTCAAGTCAATAATGTTTTTCATGTTCTGGGTAATTTTATGTTTTATAATAATTAAAGTCAATAATGTTTTTCGTGTTCTATATAATTTCATTTATTATAATAATTCAAGTCAATAGTGTTTTTCATGTTCTAGGTAATTTTTTTCTTTTAATAATTCAAATAAATAATGTTTTTCATGTTCCAGGTAATTTTATTTCATATAATAATTCAAGTAAATGTTTTTCATGTTCTGGGTAATTTTATTTCTTATAATAATTAAAGTCAATAATGTTTTTCGTGTTCTATATAATTTTATTTATTATAATAATTCAAGTCAATAGTGTTTTTCATGTTCTAGGTAACTTTTCTCTTTTAATAGTTCAAAAATGTAATTTTTTCATGTTCCAGGTAATTTTATTTCTTATAATAATTCAAATAAATGTTTTTCATGTTCTGGGTAATTTTATTTCTTATATAAATTCAAGTAAATAATATTTTTCATGTTCTAGATAAAACAATCTCTTTTATTAATTCAAGTAAATAATGTTTTTCATGTTCTGGGTAATTTTATTTCTTATAATAATTCAAGTCAATAATGTTTTTCGTGTTCAAGGTAATTTTATTTCTGATACTAATTCAAGTCAATAATGTTTTTCATGTTCTGGGTAATTTTATGTTTTATAATAATTAAAGTCAATAATGTTTTTCATGTTCAAGGTAATTTTATTTCTTATAATAATTCAAGTAAATAATGTTTATCATGTTCAAGGTAATTTTATTTCTTAAAATAATTCAAGTCAATAATGTTTTTCATGTTCAAGGTAATTTTATTTCTTATAATAATTCAAGTCAATAGTGTTTTTCATGTTCAAGGTAATTTTATTTCTTATAATAATTAAAGTCAATAATGTTTTTCACGTTCCAGGTAATTTTATTTCTTATAATAATTTAAGTAAATGTTTTTCATGTTCTGGGTAATTTTATTTCTTATATAAATTCAAGTAAATAATAGTTTTCATATTCTAGGTAAAACAATCTCTCTTATTAATTCAAGTAAATAATATTTTTCATGTTCTGGGTAATTTTATTTCTTATAATAATTCAAGTAAATAATGTTTTTCATGTTAAAGGTAATTTTATTTCTTATAATAATTCAAGTCAGTAGTGTTTTTTATGTTCTATGTAATTTTTTTCTTATAATAATTCAAATTAATGTTTTTCATGTTCTATGTAAAAAAAATTCTTATAATAATTCAAGTCAATAATGTTTTTCATGTTATAGGTAATTTTGTTTCTTATTTTGATTCAAGTAAATAATATTTCCCATGTTCTAGGTAAAACAATTTGTTATAATACTTCAAGTCAATGATGCTTTTTATGTTTTAGGTAATGTTTCTCATAATAATTCAAGTCAATAATGTTTTTCATGTTCTATGAAATTGTGTTCCTTATACTAATTCAAATAAATAATGTTTTTCATATTCTAGGTAATTTATTTTTTAATTCAAATAAATAATGTTCTTTCCTGCAAGAATGTACAATCCATAATGCAAGCTAAGAGGCAAAAGTCATTTCATCTAAGCTTGCTTAATCATTCTAGCCAGATAATCACCCAAAATGCCAGTCTCAACAGTGCAAAACACATATAAAAATGTCACAGTCTCAACAATGCTAATAGAAACACAGATTAAAACATGTCACAGTCTCAACAGTGCAAAACACAGATTACAAAATGTCAGTCTCAACAGTGCTATGTGAAAGACAGATTACAAAATGTCACAATCTCAACACAGATAACAAAATGTCAAAGTCTTAAAAGTGCTAATAGAAAGACAGTAGAAAAAGTAAAAGTCTCAACAATGCAAAGCACAGACAACTAAATGTCACAGTCTCAGCAGTGCAAAACAAAGATTACAAAATGTCAATGTCTTAAAAGTGCTAATAGAAAGATGGATTACAAAATGTCACAGTCTCAACAGTGCAAAATACAGATTAAAAAAATGTCACCATCTCAACAGTGCAAAACACAGAGTACAAAATGTCAAACATTTCTTTAAGTCCAATAAATTCTGAATAGTCACCAAATAAGAGAAACAGGATGTTGAGTTGCAGAGATCAAAAGAAACTCACAATGCTCACCTTGTATGGGCAATGAATACCTAAAACTCTCATTCAACACTCATGATAAAATATAAGAAATTTTAATATTTATTATAAGCAGAAATTTACATTATATTACTGGTCAGTTGAAACTGACCAAGACACATTATATTTCTGGTGAGTCAAAAATTGATCATGACACATTATATTACAAGCAAGTGGAAACTACCACGACACATAATATTGCTGGCAAGTGGAAAATTGACCAGGTAAAATAAATCAGTTGCAAGTTGAAAACTGACCAAGACACATTATATCTTACTGCCAAGTTGAAAACTGACCATAAATGTTAAATGCCCATCAAACTATGCTTACCTTAGTTCCTTTTGTAAGCCAGATATCAGTAATGTACTTCTGGTTCTCAGTGATAGAAACTCCATCACATACACACAACACCATCAGCAAGTCCAGGTAAGAATAATGCTTTTCTGATTGTAACAATTCAACAAAGCGATCAATGTTGTCATGTGTAATTCTATCCACAATCTTACGATTGTCCCTGATTATCTCTGTCACCATTCGTACTGCATTCTGCCCAATCTTCCTCTAAGAAAGAAAATAAATAGACCTAATAATTGGGACAAAGTTTCTGCACATTGTTGTACAAGATTTACAAAATGATATTCAATGTAATCAAATCTTAAATTATTTCTAAACATTTTTCATAATCATTTTTATTAAATAAGCATAATGTCAAATTTAGCTGAATTGTCAACTTTCATTTCTTTCTGAGTTTCAAAATTGTAGGATACGAATTTCAAAAAATAATAAATAATTTAACAAATATTTTATGACATAAGAAGCTGTTGCAAAATGAACATTGAGTTCTAACTTAAAGTATATGATGTTTATCTTTAGTGCAAATTTTAAAATATGGTAAAATAATAAGCACATAATTGTGTTGGCCTACCTCGTTGATATCAAACTGTTTGACAAAAGTGTCTATGTATCTGGCAATGTATAACTTATTTTTCTGACTATGCCCAAGCGTGCATGTCGATAATGCATCATAGACATCCACAAATATCTTCCACATGTACCTGTAATACAAGGAGGAGAAATTACTTCAAATTATCTCTTTTTAAGATCTTTTCCCAAATTGTTTTATCAGATATTGCCTGAAATTAAGTGTGGTGCATTTATTATTTGACATTGCACAGTAATCCCTATTTTGATTTTTTAATAATTTTACATGTAATCACAACAAGAGACCAAATGGACAAGATAAGGCTCCCCTGACTTACAGAACTTAAAAGTGTACCATTTCAAGATGCCGAATTAGGTGAGAACACAACCCTACATTATTCACCCTAAAAATATGAACACTACAGTATTAACCCTACATTATTAACCCTAAAAATATTAACCCTATAAATATGAACACTACAAATATATATTAATCCTAAAATATTAACCCTTCATTATTAACCCTAAAAATATTATGTCATATTAATTTTTCCTGTATTACAAATAGAGTGAGAACAAAATATTCAAAGACAATTACATTATTAACATACATTTTGTCTAGCTAATCATGGAAATTATCCAAAGACAATTACATACTTATCATAACTGTTGTCATGGAAATTATTCAAAGACAATTACATACTTAATATAAATGTTGTCATGGAAATTATCCAAAGACGATTACATACTTAACATAAATGTTGTCATGGAAATTATCTAAAGACAATTACATACTTAACATAAATGTTGTCAAAGACAATTACATACTTAACATAAATGCTGTCATGGAAATTATCTAAAGACAATTACATACTTAATATAAATGTTGTCATGGAAATTATCTAAAGACAATTACATACTTAACATAAATGTTGTCATGGAAATTATTCAAAGACAATTACATACTTAACATAAATGTTGTCATGGTAATTATTTAAGATCTTGATCATGTAAACTAACATATTTAACTTTGATCAAAAATTGGAGAGATACAGTCTCTAAATCTAGAGAGGTAACAAGCTCAGCAAATCAGATACAAGATCATCTCATTGAACATGTGCACATTTCAATTTTTATAGAATATGTTTAGGAAAATGATAATATATTCTTATTTACCATTTTGGGCAAAAGAAGACTGAATGCCAATCTCCAGAGTACTGAATCACATATCCAATCAGCATGAAATTATCTTAGCCAATCAGAGACAAATTTATACTAGCCAATCAGAGACAAATTTATATTAGCCAATCACATACAAAATTATATTAGCCAATCACATGCAAAATTATATAAGAAAATCATATACAAAATTATATTAGCCTATCAGATACAAAATTATTGTAGTCAATCAGATACAAAATTATATTAGCCAATCACACATAGAATTATCTTAGCCAATCACATACAATATATCTTATAATCATGCGAAGATTCTGTTCCTTATGACTACTTAACAAATTTGATTAAATATTGTTGTAAATGTTGGCAACCTCAGGTGCAAATCTCATTCAGAATATTAATAAGCTGACAGCTAATGATATAATCCTCTTAATCCATGTCCTATACAATCTCTAGAGGAAAAGAACATCAAATCAGTCAATCAATGAAAAGTACAAACACAGGAATCAAAGCATTCGGAATATAATGATGGCTTCAAGGAAGGTAGTAAATTTGCTTAATTGACACTAATCAACATACAAAAAGATTGCAAAAAAATCATAAGTACTAAGTTGGTGCTATTCATGGTCACTTGCACTTTCATAAACTTAGTGCTTTAAACACTTTTAATATATTTTCATATTTTGTCTTTTATTCATACATTACAAGTGATTTTGGTTATAATTCTAAATATTATTTATAAATGTATTCTGATTTCTTTTAAAAAAAAAGTAATATTCTATTATTGTTTAAAATATTTCAATCTGTGGAACAGTATTCAAAGAAGATAAATACTGTCTGATCTAATCCTATACATAAATTTCAGTTGCCTCTCTTGATATATAACATTTACATTTATATACTAGTAGATATATACTTTCTTATAATTTTAGAAAGTTCACAAAGCTTGTTACTAATATTAGTAGTACAAAATATATTTTTAATGCAGAATGGACATATGTGTGGAAAGAATAAAACTGAAACCCGTGCAATGAACTTAGTGCTCTATCTCTGACTGCAATGAAGTGCCCCAAGTGGCCGAGTGATCTAAAGCGCTCTCAGTTATGGATCACTGCCATCTCAACTCTGTCTGCGTGGGTTTGAGTCTAAGATTTGGCACATGTAGTTATGTGAGAAAGCTTGCCAGTAGCTTCTCGTGGGTCAGTGTGTTTTTGAGGGTTTTACTGGGTTCTTCCTCCATCAATAATACTGGCCACCACATATAGCCTATCATGTGCTCAAAAATGGCGTTAAACCTTACAACAATAACTGTCTGCAATTCCAGCATTTGTCTTGTCTTGGACAATAGCAGCCAAGAAAAGATTGTAAATCTAGGCTTTCACAATCATAACTTGTTTAAAAGTTTCAAGTGTAACTAATATGGTAAGAAAGAGGAAGATTCATAATAAAAGAATATTTAAATTCAGTAATCATATACAGAATTTATTTTTGTTCATTCTGAATGCTTGCTGAAATAAAGCAGCAAAACAACTATCATATGTGTATACTGACTTCACTGAACAAAATATGTTCAAATTTGACACTGCAACCTCCAAATGAATGTAAAAGATAGGGTCAATATATATAGGACAAAACTTAATGAAGCCAGCTTAAATTCTAAGTCTCCTCAAAATCAAATAAAATACATGGTCTCCAGAGTGGTTAAAAAGCAGCTGTTTAGGTGCCAAATTTTCTAATTAGTAACAGTAGATACTGCTCATTTAATAAAGTCATCTAAACTTTGATGAGCTAAGCTAGTGAGTTTGATCAATAAGATTTATGTTTTCAACATAACACATGGACTTACTCAAGATCCATTTACAGATCCTGGACAAGTCCATTTTCATCAAACGGGTCTGTGCAAGACTACAGATGATCTAAGCTTCTGAGTTAGATCAATCAAGGATCAGATTTATGGCCCAAAGCAATTGCTGACAAACCACATTTGATGGATGAAAAGCTCACATAATTGTAAAGTGAGATAAATTTAGTAATTTATTTTCTTGTAGTGATTTACTTTTACTTGTTCTTACAACAATCTTGACAATGCTTCAGGTAATAAAGTTGAAACAAAAGAATTAAAGAGAAATTAAAATTATAAGAATTTAAAATGAGGTAGAATCTACTCACTCTTGGTCTGGTCCCCTGACTGGAATTTTCAGAAGGTTTACCATCAAGTCTATAATCTGAGAAATAAACATGAATGTACTGTACTGTGTATAACACATTTCTACAAGAATCAGTAACACGTGAGTCCATTAATGTAACTTCAAGTTTGATTTAAATAAAACAATTCCTGGAATCCAAGATAAGTCTGTTTCTTTTTTGTAACTGTACTGAAACTATCAATAACAATGTAGATATGATTCAACGTACCATACTGGGTAAGATAAACATTTTAATACAATTAAGATATCCACAAGATTCCTGTAAGTTTAGGAAAAGTTCTTTGTCGCTACATTTTGCATTGGTATCATGAATAGAAATCCATCAACTTGTCTGAATACATATCATTCAACTTATCTGAATACAAATCCTTCCTTCAACTAGTCTGAATACAAATCCTTCAACTTGTCTGAATACAAATCCATCAACTTTAATCCTTCAACTAGTCTGAATACAAATCCTTCAAGTAGTCTGAATACAAATCCTTCAACTTGTCTGAATTCAAATCCATCAACTTGTCTGAATACAAATCCTTGAACTAGTCTGAATACAAATCCTTCACTTGTCTGAATACAAATCCTTCAACTTGTCTGAATACAAATCCTTCAACTTGTCTGAATACAAATCATTCTTTCAACTAGTCTGAATACAAATCCTTCAACTTGTCTGAATATAAATCCTTCAACTAGCCTGAATACAAATCCTTCAACTAGTCTGAATACAAATCCTTCAACTAGTCTGAATACAAATCCTTCAACTTGTCTGAATACAAATCCATCAACTTTTCTGACACAATGTAAAGACAATGTAAAAGAGCTCAGTGAAGTATGAAATGCATGCAATGACATATTTATTAACCCCAAAACTGCTTCACATAATTGCATATAGATTAGTGTGTAGGTCTGTACCATTTGCATTCACCAACAATTAATATTACAATAAGTTTTCTTTGTGTCATCAATCAGTCCCATCATTAATGTAAGAATAGCAATAACAAAATTTACAATCTTTACAATCAGAGAGTATTTATAACCAGATGTTAGTATCTAACCATCCATTCAGATAGCATTATAGCAAACCTTTACTTCCATCTAACCATCCATTCAGATAACAGTTTAATTTAGCAACAATTTAATTCCATCTAACCATTACATTCAGATAGCATTATAAAAAAGCATTATATAAAAACTTTAATTCCATCTAACCATCCATTCAGATAGCATTATTGCAAAAAGTGTATTCCATCTAACCATTACATTCAGATAGCATTATAAAAATGCATTATAGAAAAACTTTAATTCTATCTAACCATCCATTCAGATAGCTTTACAGCAAAACTTTAATTCCATCTAACCATCCATTCAGACAGCATTATAGCAAAAAGTGTACTCCATCTAACCATGCATTCAGATAGCATTATAGAAAAACTTTAATTCCATCTGACCATCCATTCAGATAGCATTATTGCAAAAAGTGTATTCCATCTAACCATCCATTCAGATAGCATTATAGCAAAACTTTCATTTCATCTAACCATCCATTCAGATAGCATTATAGCAAAACTTTCATTTGATCTAACCATCCATTCAGATAGCATTATAGCAAAACATTCATTTGATCTAACCATCCATTCAGATAGCATTATAGTGTAAAACACATTCATTCTGACAATCCATTCAGGTAGTACTTTAGTGTGAAAACTATCTGATCAGGAGGAATAACTATAACAAGGTCCAATCTTTGTAGGTCACAATTATTTTCATTTTAGACCACCACTCCAGTAGTCAAGTGGTTAGAATGTCTACCTTGGATGTGGGAGGTTGTAGGTTCGATCCTCAACCATATCATACCAAAGACATTTTAAAATGGTACTAACAGCTGCCTTGCTTGGCGTTCAGCATTAAGAGGTTAGTGTTAGGACTGGCTGGCTTGGTCTCAGAATAAGGTGACTGAGTGGGACATCATGCTACATGTCTGCGGCATGATGCCCCAGTGCTAGACATCACTATAAACTGCCACATCATAGCAATATGACTGAAAAATTGTTAAAGCCCATTACATGAAAGTCATCAACCCATGACATGAAAGTCATCAACCCATGACATGAAAGTCATCAACCCATGACATGAAAGTCATTACATGATATGAAAGTCATCAACCCTTGACATGAATTAAAGACATTTGGTAATAACTACCTTCAAATTCCGCATCAGCTTCTGTCTGGATTTAACTGGTTCTCCATCCCTTACCATGAAGTTCTTCATTTCTTTCAATGCCTTTGATAATGAAAATGAAAGCATTATAAAAACATGAAGGTATGAAAAACTCTAACACATATGAGTAATAACACATAATAAAACTGCAAAATACTAGCTAGTCTTTTGAATAACACATTAGACTAGTATTCTTGGGAATAACACGTCATACACTATGCATGTAGTCTTGTAGAATAACATGTTATACTCCATGACAAGTATTCTTGGGAATAACACGTCATACACTATGCATGTAGTCTTGTAGAATAACATGTTATACTTCATGACAAGTATTCTTGGGAATAACATGCCATACACCATGCATGTAGTCTTGTAGAATAACATACTATACTTCATGACAAGCAGTGTTGTAGAATAACATGTTATACTCCATGACAAGTATTCTTGGGAATAACACATCATACACCATGCATGTAGTCTTGTAGAATAACATACTATACTTCATGACAAGTATTCTTGGGAATAACATGTCATACACCATACATGTAGCCTTGTAGAATAACATGTTATACTCCATGACAAGCAGTGTTGTAGAATAACATGTTATACAACTGTCACAGAATTAGAAGAAGAAAAAAAAATAACTTTTGTTATGTCTGAGAAATATTTGACTATTTGTGTTGTGCATGCATGCAATGCTATCTAGGGTGAACAGGTGTTTTTCCAGACAGGCGATGGAACCAACATGTCTCGCCATAAACTACTTGCGGCTACGGACATTATAATCACGATATGCATGGGTATTTTACCCTTAATATATCTCACTGTCCTATGAATTTAAGCAAGATTAATGTATAACCGAAACTGGTCACTTTGGATCTGTTGAGGAGAGCACATGTGGTATTTCTAAAGCCATAGGGGTGAGTATTACATTTTTATATGCGAAGTTTATTGAGTTTGTATTGTCATATCGTGTAATGATTCAATTATTACAACACAGATTTGAGATGTTGTGAACTGTGAATTTCAAGTTGCTATTAAGAGTTTAATGTATTAGCATTTTCCAGAACTCATTATTATTACCAGTTTGGTTTTATTGTAGTTAATGAGTCTGCCAAGGCTAATGAGTCTAACGAGTCTAACAAGGCTAACAAGTCTAAAACAAGTCTAATGGGTGTAACGAGGCTGATGAGTTTAGCTAACGACTAGAGCTATCAAGATGTCAATATGTATGTACGTATGTCTGTACATGTGGTGGAGCCACTACTGTAGACGTAGCTAATACAAGGGTGCTGTATGCTGTCTGTATGTGTGTATACATATGACTGACTGTACATGTAGTAGATCCATGAAGGGCACGAGCGGCCAATACAAGAGTGGGCCAACCCAAAGGACGTGGTGAAACTGTGTGGTTTACCAGTGTATGAATCGTGCGACTGTACAAGGGTCAAGAAGCATATATTTGTTCCAGTTGTTGTTTCAACTGGTACATTTGTATTTACATGAGATTATTTTGAATCTTAGATGAATTCCAGGAGATTTGTGAATTTCATTTACAGTACATAACATTTGAAACATATTTGAAAACTTGAGATTCATTGAATCTCAATCCTAGTCTATACGTGAAATTAGGTGAATATCTTACAGTGCATACTATTATTTGAAACTGAGGTTTTTTGAATGGGTATATCAGATAGATATAATATTATTGGTTTATTTTCAACGTTTGAATGTTAGTATAGTGTGATTGGATCAATTGTATGTTGAGAGCGTGTGAGAATCATTGTATTTTTACATCATACATTTTTCTTTACTAATCAAGTTAATACATTTTCATCTTTCACACATTGTGTTTGAGTTATTCATTTGATCCAATACCTATTCAGTTTCAATTCTGCGACAACAACATGGCTAATAATCTCAGCAAAAATAAACTATACAAAAGAGTCTTGAATGCAAACTCTTACAGGCATAGCTGATTTCAACAACCTCTTGAGCTAAACTAACTGTACAGAATAATTATTTTCATAATAAACTCACACTCGCCATGATATCTGATTCTAAAACTTTTCAAATACTAAGTATAAACAATAACTATTTTTGTCTGGGAACTTATTCTAAATGTTATATACCCATTTGTTTTAGTCTCAATGATCATGACCTTTAACCTTTCAAAACAAAAATCAATAGGCATGTTCCATACCTTATATGCAAGCCCTCTACAAGTATTGGTAATATGATATTGTGAAGAACAAAAGTTATTAAGGATACACACATTTTCTTCTTTCAGTCACAGCTACCTTGACCTTTGAACTTTGGATTCCAAAATCAATAGACTTCACTCAGATAGACATCTTAGCATAATAATTTCCACCTTAGGCAGGCATAAAAAAGAATGCATTAAATCTACAAAGTAAGAAGAGTATCGTCTCTTGTATGTAACAGAAATACAAGTGTTGTGTATGAAGGGTATAGTCTACTGGCTATCATCTCTTTTATGTAACAGCAAAAGAAGTTTTGTGTATGAAGACATCAACTCTTGTATGTAACAGAAATACAAGTGTTGTGTATGAAGGGTATCGTCTATTGGGTATCAGCTGCAAAGAGATCTTTGAGATGACTAACAAACTAATGTCAAGGAACAAATGTACACTACTTCCAAGTACATTCTCTCGTGCAGACATTCCAGACCTATTTGCAAATTTTTTCCTTGACAAAGTACAAACCATTAGAGATACACTTGACAACACAATTTCAACTGACTCATTGTCATCATAAAAGTACGATATAGAATTTCAGCGACAACCATTAGAAGCATTTTAGCCTGTCTCTATGGATTTTGTATGGAAAATCATGATGAAGAGTGCATTAAACTCTTGTGAACTTGATCCAATTCAAACATCACTGCAGCTTAAGTGCTTAGACCCAATATTGCCTTCACTAACTGATGTTATTAATATCTCTCTCTCATCTGGGAAATTCCCATCATTTTTCAAAATTGCCATTGTAAAGCCTCTGCTGAAGAAACCAACACTTGACCATAAAATGTTTTAAAGAACTACCTCCCAGTTTCTAATCTCCCATTCATATAAAATATCTTAGAAAAAGTTGTTCTAGCAATGTACAGCCTGCATATCGTCCTTGCAATGGTACTAAAACTATTCTTTTGAACGTATTGAATGACATTATCTCTGCTTTGCATAGTGGAAAGATAACAGTCCTCACGATCCTTGATTTGTCTGCAGCATTTGATACAATAGACAATGATATAATACTTCACTGTCTCCAGCAGCATTTGGCATTCAGAATACAGCCTTACAGTGGTTAAAACCCTACTTACCGGTAGTCAACAGGACATAAATTGTATCTGCAAATGGAATAAACTCCAGCCCAGTTGATCTATGTTGTGGTGTATCACAGGAATCTGATCTTGGGGCTGTTCTCTTTATTCTATACACTCAGCTGCCCTCAAGTGTCATAGATCATCACCTAGTGTCTCACCAATTGTGCGCTGATGACACCCAAATATACAAGTCTAGCCACCCAACTGAAGTTGATGCTACCATCCAAGGAGTAGAAAGGTGCATTTCTGATGTGAAATCATTGATCACATGTAACAAGCTGCAGATGAATGATGATAAAACTTAGTCTATTCTGATCACAACACAAACACTATCTTATTCACATCCTTTACCTCACACAATAAATATCAGCAACACCAACATTAAATTCCCACAGTAAGTATAAAACCTAGGTGTTAATCTAGACAGTGATCTCATATTGAACCAACATGTCATGAACATTGAGATGAGACACATCAGCTCCATTCGCAAATATCTTTCAGTTGATGCCACTAAAACACTTGTGCTTTCATTAGTACTTTCAAGACTGGAATATTGTAACTCAATTCTCTCTGGTTCATCTCAATATCTACTCCAGAAACTTCAAAAAGTTCAAAACACAGCTGCTTGGATCATCTTTGGAGTGCTACGATCTGAGCACACCTCCCCACTGCTCTATTCCTACAATGGCTATCCATATGATCCAGAATCAAACACAGAATTTGTTCTCTGTGCTATGTTTCAATGACTGACTTCAGTCCAACATACCTATCTGGCCTCACCCATGTTTATACACCAGCAAGATACTTACATTCCTCTCTGACAATCGTATACTCATTGTTCGCACTATGAAAACAAAGTCACATGGAAAACATTCTTATGCATACCAGGGTCCAGCAATGTAGAATGAATTGCCCATTGAAATTAGACACAAAAACACAATGATCCCTGTCAAAAGTGCTCTTAAAATTCACCTTTTTCGACTGCAAGAACTAACTTAAAGACCTAATAATGTTACATACAATAGATGATAACATATGGCAATGGATGATAATATATGGCAATGGGATGATGATATATGGCAACAGATGATATGTGGCAACGGATGATATGTGGCAATGGATGATGATATATGGCAATGGATGATAATATATGGCAATGGATGATAATATATTTGGCAATGGATGATAATATATTGCAATGGATAGTATGTGGCAATGGATGATATGTGGCAATGGATGATATGTGGCAATGGATGAAAATACATGGAAATAGATGATAATATATGGAAATAGATGATAATATATGGAAATCGACAATAGTGTATGTAAATAAATGATAATATATGGAAATCGACAATAGTGTATGTAAATAAATGATAATATATGGAAATCGACAATAGTGTATGCAAATAAATGATAATATATGGAAATCGACAATAGTGTATGTAAATAAATGATAATATATTGCAATGGATGATAGAATGTTGCAAAAGATGCTAATATATGAAAATAGATGATAAGATTTGGCAATGGATGATAATGTATGGCAATGGATGATAATGTATGGCAATGGATGATAATGTATGGCAATGGGTGATAATGTATGGCAATGGATGATAATACATTACAATGGATTATAACATCTGAAAGAATGATAATATATGGCAATGGACAATAATATATGAGCTTTTGGTATTTTAAATCATACAAGTTTAAGTCTTTCAAAAAGTATACTGTACATGAAAAACCCTCCCACCCTAATGTATTTGCTGCTCCACAATAACATGCAATTGGTCATGTAAGACTGAAAGATAATTATGTATCCATTTGTAAGACTGAAAGATAGTTATGTATCCATATGTAGGACTGAAGTATAGTTATGTATCCATATGTAAGACTGAAAGATAATTATGTATCCATATGCAAGACTGAAAGATAGTTATGTATCCATATGTAAGACTGAAAGATAATTATGTATCCATATGTAAGACTGAAGTATAGTTATGTATCCATATGTAAGACTGAAAGATAGTTATGTATCCATATGTAAGACTGAAAGATAATTATGTATCCATATGTAAGACTGAAAGATAATTATGTATCCATATGTAAGACTGGAAGATAGTTATGTATCCATATGTAAGACTGAAAGATAATTATGTGTCCACATGTAAGACTGAAAGATAATTATGTATCCATATGCAAGGCTGAAAGATAGTTATGTATCCATATGTAAGACTGAAAGATAATTATGTATCCACATGTAGGACTGAAATATAGTTATGGGTCCACATGTCAGATTAAATGATAGTTATGTATCCATGTGTACAACTGAAAGATAGTTACCTATCAATATACAGAATGAACTGTAATTAGGTATCTTCATATAGGACAGAACAATAGTTATGTATCCACATCTGGGACTGAAAGATCATTCTGTATCTACATGTAATCTACATGTATCCACATGTAGGACTGATAGACAGTTGTGTATCCACATGTAGGACTGAAAGATCATTCTATATTGACATGTAGGACTGATAGATAATTATGTATCCACATGTTGAACTGAAATATCATTCTGTATCCACCTGTAAGACTGAAAGATAGTATATATCCACAAGTAGGACTGAAAGATAGTTACCTATCAACATGTAGACTGAACTGTAATTAGGTATCTTCATATAAGACAGAAAGATAGTTATGTATCCACATGTAGGGCTGATTGATAGTATATATCCACATGTAATGAAGATAGATATGAATGCACATGTAGGAATTTTCAATAATTGTGTATCCACATGTAATGACTGAAAGATAGTAATGTGTCCACATGTAGTGACTGAAAGATAGTTATGTATCCACATGTAATGACTGAAAGATAGTAATGTGTCCACATGTAGTGACTGAAAGATAGTTATGTATCCACATGTAATGACTGAAAAATAGTAATGTATCCACATGTAGTGACTGAAAGATAGTAATGTATCCACATGTAGTGACTGAAAGATAGTTATGTATCCACATGTAGTGACTGAAAGATAGTAATGTATCCACATGTAGTGACTGAAAGATAGTAATGTATCCACATGTAAGACTTAAAGATAGTTATGTATCCACATGTAGTGACTGAAAGATAGTAATGTATCCACATGTAGTGACTGAAAGATAGTTATGTATCCACATGTAATGACTGAAAGATAGTAATGTATCCACATGTAGTGACTGAAAGATAGTTATGTATCCACATGTAGTGACTGAAAGATAGTTATATATCCACATGTAGAACTAAAATATCATTCAGTATCCACGTGTATGACTGCAAGATAGTTATGTATGCACAGGAGGGACTAAAAGATCATTCAGTACCCACATGTATGACTGAAAGATTGTTAAATATCCAAATGTAGGACTGATATTTATGATTCCACATGCAGAACTAACAGATCATTCTGTATCCACATGTAGAACTAACAGATAGTTATGTATCCACATTTAGGACTAAATGATCATTTAGTATCCACATGTAGGACTGAAATTATAGTTATGCATCCACAGGTACTAGCTGAGTGGTTTCCCTAAGAGGACAAATATTTTTTAAGGAAAAGAAAGGGAAGACATAGCGATAGGTGAATAAGTTCAATCAAAGATTTATAATCCTTATGTTTCCCTATTTTCAAAGCAGAAAGTTAGTACCAGGAGGAAGGAAGTAATTGATGAATTTAACTCACCATGGACGCCTTGTAGGCCATCACAGCATCCAGCTTGTAATTGTCTCTTTTCTATAAAATGACAAAATTGGTACAAATGCTGAGCAATTATCAAAGAATAATTAATATCAGATTTCAAGAAAGCAAACTCCAAGATAGTATGGCTAGCAACTTAATTCCAAGTGTTAAATTAGTTTCTCCTATGCATGTTCTTTCTGTACATAATTTCAAGCCAATGAATTAAATGTTAGTGAATTAGAGATACACACTCATATGCAATAACACTGATGCTATAATATATCAACATATACAGTCATAAATGTGCCTTTATGCTCATTAAGTATATTGATGTGTGTGCATTACCAGCTCTGATGAGTGTGTTTTACCGGGTTTGATATGTATGTATTACAAGGTCTGATGTGTGTATATTACCAGCTCTGATGTGTGTGTGTATTACCAGCTCTGATGTATGTGTATTGCCAGGTCCGATGTGTGTATATTACCAGTTCTGATGTGTGTGTATTACCAGCTCTGATGTGTGTGTATTACCAGTCCTGATGTGTGTATTACCAGCTCTAATGTGTGTCTATTACCAGCTCTGATGTGTGTGTGTATTACCAGGTCTGATGTGTGTGTATTACCAGATCTAATGTGTGTCTCTTACCAGCTCTGATGTGTGTGTATTACCAGCTCTAATGTGTGTTTATTACCAGCTCTGATGTGTGTGTGTATTACCAGGTCTGATGTGTGTGTATTACCAGCTCTGATGTGTGTGTGTATTACCAGCTCTGATGTGTGTGTATTACCAGGTCTGATGTGTGTGTATTACCAGCTCTGATGTGTGTGTATCACCAGTTCTGATGTGTGTCTATTACCAGCTCTGATGTGTGTGTATTACCAGGTCTGATGTGTGTCTATTACCAGCTCTGATGTGTGTGTATTATCAGGTCTGATGTGTGTATATTACCAGTTCTGATGTGTGTGTATTACCAGGTCTGATGTGTGTATATTACCAGCTCTAATGTGTGTCTATTACCAGCTCTGATGTGTGTCTATTACCAGCTCTGATGTGTGTGTATTAAAAGGCTCTGATGTCAGTGTATTACCAGCTCTGATGTTTTTATTACCAGATCTGATGTGTGTGTATTACTAGGTCTGATGTGTGTGTATTACCAGCTCTGATGAAGAAACCATCACTTGCCACTAATGAGTTAAAGAACTACTGCCCTGTTTGTAACTTCTAATCCATTTATAAAATCTTAGAAAACATGATATCCTAACTTGTATCTCATCTGAATTCAAATACAGTGGGACCCCGCTATAACCCGCCCCGCTATAACCCGAATTCGGATATAACCCGGTCGTGGCATGGCTCCCAAAATTTCGGGTAATTTATTACAGGTATTTTTCTCAAAGACCCAAAAAAAAAAATTAAGTATGAAAAAAAAAAATTAAGAGTTTAATTATCATTCTCATATTCGTCTAAACAGTGCGAAAAAGAACGTGTATCAAATTTCTTCTAGTTTTGTGCCAAAATAAACGTCGGAAATACGAACCAATTGCTGGGCCTACTGAGAACTTTGTTCTTTGTTTATTGTTGAAAAATTACAGCTCATAAGTGTCAATATTATAATTACTGATTCCTGAGTAATGAAACCATCGTATCTACTTTGTGTTTGTCTTGAATGCATTCCGAATACAATCGTTGCTCAAAATAATCTCCGATATATGTTCTCTTAATTTCATACACAACTAAGCAACAGCCAATGCGGCGGTTGATAAAAGATTCTCACCAGAATGTATAAATCAATTAATTTAAGTACATTGTTTATCATCAAAGTGAACTGCCGAGCTAAACAGTGACATAATTCAGTGGTTAAGCCAATTTTGCCTGCTTTATTTACTAGAGTACATCAAAAGAACATGACGCAATAACTGGGCGGCAAGTTCAAAGGACTTTGGCTAGCAGCATGGGTGGGAAATGTGCTGAAACTTACAATGACTGAATTCAGAGACAGATAGATCCTGAGATGTACAT
Source organism: Unio delphinus (assembly GCA_029339505.1). Classification (NCBI taxonomy): domain Eukaryota; kingdom Metazoa; phylum Mollusca; class Bivalvia; order Unionida; family Unionidae; genus Unio; species Unio delphinus. Next base: position 2,262,620 of record JAQISU010000111.1, on the reverse strand, counting down.
GTAGTTATTATAAGAATACACTTTAGCTTCCATTATTTAATCTATGGACATGTACTATTTCATCATTCATTACGTACACCCGTTACGTAATTTTTGTTTTTTTTTCTTTTCATTGAATTCAGTCACATAATGATCTGTGACAAAATTATTGAATATTTTACATCCATGTGTGGATATTTTCGATGGAAATATTTGTATTATGGATTCAATGTATGTTACAAAATTCGCTGGTGAGTACACGGTGTTGATACTCTTTTCATGCAATAGATTATACATGTATACATAAATTAGACACGTGTATGTATCAATGCATGGTTCTCTGAATAAAGTAATATATTATATCTGCAATTTCTGTTACCACAAATGTTTTTCTCATTTAATATATATATTGATCAAAAATGGTAATTGTGCCATGCATTTTCGCACCCGTCTTTATGTAACCCCCCCTCCCCAATTAAATCCAAAAATGTGTTGGTATTGTACATGGTTGCTTATAACACGGTTCGGTTCATAGCCCGGTCGGATTCTATGGCTCCCAACTACCGTGTTATAGCGGGGTCCCACTGTAGTCATTTTAGCAACGTACAGTCTGAATATTACCCTAGCCATGGTACCTGCTTTTAACAGTAGTTAATGACTTTCTCTCTAATTTGGATAGATTATGGTCCCCATCTTTCTTGATTTGACATTTGAATCAAACAATAATTATCAGAAATACCAACATTAATACATAGTCAGTATGAGAGATGTTATTCTTCATGGTACACTCTCATTACACCAACATTAAATAAACATATGCAACACTGCATATCTGGAAATGAAATGTGTATGCTCCGTTCAGAATTTTCTGCCTGCTGATGCTGCTAAAATAGTAGTGTGTTTGTTAGTACTTTGAAGACTTGACTACTGTAATTTACTTTTTATCTTGTTCATGTCAGTAACTACTACAGAAACTTCAAAAAGTTCAAAACACTACTGCTTTGAATATGAAGAACTGAACATAACTCTCCCCTACACTGTTACCCATTCAATCCAAAATCAAACACAAAATTTGTTCACTGTTTCCTACCTAATACCATACATGCATACAAAATTTGTTCGCTGTTTCCTACCTAATACCATACATGCATACAAAATTTGTTCACTGTTTCCTACCTAATACCATACATGCATACAAAATTTGTTCACTGTTTCCTACCTAATACCATACATGCATACAAAATTTGTTCACTGTTTCCTACCAAATACCATACATGCATACACACCATCTAGGAAATGGATGCTCCTCTTCAGTCATTAGTATTTTTATCATTTCCATTATTAAAACAAAGTCATACATACAGCATTAAAACAAAGTCATACATACAGCATTAAAACAAAGTCATACATACAGCATTAAAACAAAGTCATACATACAGCATTCTTTTGTGTATAAGGGGACAGCTAAGTGGAAGGAATCACCAATACTATCTAACGGACACAAGGACATTGTGATCTCATTTGAGAGTTCTCTTAAAACTCACCTATTTTGATTAGAAGAAAAGAGTTAAAGACTTAATGTTTACATCCTTAATTATTGTCAGCAAGTTTTGTCTTGTAATTTCATGGTATTTTTTTTAAAATCATGTCACCGTACAAGATTTTATGTGTTAACTAATATTGTACAAAAGGTTAGAGTTTCTAAGGATTAGGTACTGTAATAAACCCACAGTATCATTATTGTAATTAAAAATGATCATGCCTTATAGATGTCTCATTTAACATATCTCCTCAAACTCAAGCAATGACAAAAGCTTGCATCAAATTAGCATGGAGAGTTTGTTTCCTTATCTTAATCAAATAATTAAGAATTAATCAAGTAATTAAGAATAAGTCAAGTAAAAAAAACTAGTCAAATAATAAGAATTAGTCAATAATAATAAGAATTAGTACAGGATGAATGATTTTCTCACCTTAGCGCCAGTAGATTATCTTCATATAACATAAAAATAGCTAATAACAAATGTTGGTTGTTCTTTAACTCATCTACTGACTTTAGAAAATGCCTCTCCTGATTCTTTGTCTTTGAGTCCAGACTGCATTCAAAATATATACACAATATGAAAATGCAAAAATATGCTTTATACGTACATCTGTCAGTACAAGTTTCTGTAGAAATGGAACCATTCCTGCCATGAAATGGAAGACTTGAACATGTTCCTTTTCCACAGGTTGTACAGTGAAGATGCTACCTTTCTGCTTGTTTTCAGTGACACTGATCTGAAATTAGACCAGGTATTTAATTAGGCACCAGTTATATATATATATATATATATATATATATATATATATATATATATATATATATATATATATATATATATCTGAACTCCTGGATCAACATTTCCACTAAAAAATGAATGGATTGCATGTTAAGAACAAAATGGACTCTATGTTGAGACAAAATATAATTTAATAATGAAAACCTTGAAAAACTCCATGTAATTAGTATTTTGTAATGAAAACCATTAATACTTCATATATTCATTGCTTGTAACAATAACTATTAATACCCCATGCAATCAGTGCTTAGTAATAAAAGCCATTATCCATGTAATTAGTGCTTAGTAAAAAAAAACATTCATACCCCATGTAATCAGTGCTTAGTAATAAAAACCATTAATACCCCATGTAATCAGTGCTTAGTAATAAAAACCATTAATACCCCATGTAATCAGTGCTTAGTAATAAAAACCATTAATACCCCATGTAATCAGTGCTTAGTAATAAAAACCATTAATACCCCATGTCACCAGTGCTTAGTAATAAAAACCATTAATACCCCATGTAATCAGTGCTTAGTAATAAAAACCATTAATACCCCATGTAACCAGTGCTTAGTAATAAAAACCATTAATACCCCATGTAATCAGTGCTTAGTAATAAAAACCATTAATACCCCATGTAATCAGTGCTTAGTAATAAAAAACCATTAATACCCCATGTAATCAGTGCTTAGTAATGAAAACCATTGATACCCCACGTCGTCAGTGCTTAGTAATAAATACTATTAATACCCCAAGTAATCAGTGCTTAGTAATAAAAAACCATTAATACCCCATGTAATCAGTGCTTAGTAATGAAAACCATTAATACCCCATGTCGTCAGTGCTTAGTAATAAATACTATTAATACCCCATGTAATCAGTGCTTAGTAGTAAAAATAATTAATACCCATGTAATCAGTACTTAGTAATAAAAATCATTATCCAAGTAATTAGTGCTTAGTAATAAAAACCATTATTACCCCATGTTGTCAGTGCTTAGTAATGAAAACCATTAATACCCCATGTTGTCAGTGCTTAGTAATAAAAACCATTAATACCCCATGTCATCAGGGCTTAGTAATAAAAAACATTATTACCCCATGTTGTCAGTGCTTAGTAATGAAAACCATTAATACCCATTTAATGAGTGCTTAGTAATAAAAACTAATATTACCCCATGTAATCATTGCTTTGTATTTAACATCATTACTACCCCATGTGTGTGTGTCATTTGGACTTTTAAGGTAGCGTTAATAATTTTTCAGGCATATTGCTATGATGTCTACAGTGAGGAAGTTTATTGTGATGTCTAGCACTGAGCTATCATGCTCCAGACATGTAGCATGATGTCCCACCCTGTCACATTATGCTGACACCAGGCAAACCAGTCCTAACACTAACCTCTTAATACTGAGCACCAAGCAAAGAAGCTGTTACTACCATTTTTGTAAGTCTTTGGTATGACTCGGATGGAGATTTAACCCACGACCTCCTGCTTCTGTGGTGGATGCTCTAACCACAAGGCCACCGGAGCAGTAATATATTCCATGTAATCAGAGCTTTGGAATGAACAACATTAATACTATATGAGTTAATGTCATGAGTTATTGTTTTCTAAAAAATGATGTAGTTAATATTTTCATTACATATTTTTCAAGTAAAACAAAACTTTGAAAAGTATGGATCATTTCTCCATTCTGTGTTAATTTGATTAATAGTCATGTTACTTTATAAATAAAAAGAAGTTCAACAATTTTACAATAATTTTAGAACAGTTACTTTTTATAAAGATAGATTGTACATAGAAATGAATATTTTATGTTTTTCAACACACTTCTTGCACTGACTGATACACTGAACATTGCTGGGATAGTGGGGTGGGGTAACATTACAGACTTTAGGGTATAACATCTTTAACCAATACATTTTAACAATTGTGAATTTACTTATTGGAATGTTGGTTTCAAATTTTGTTTAGTTCTGCTTTCATATGTGAATTTTTGTGTGTTGGCAAGTTTGTAATCAGTTTTTGCAACACATGATGGACCGACATTTTGATGGGCACATCGTTTTAGGTTTAGAAATAACAATTAAAGTAATGTCTGATTTTTCAATCTTTTTCAGCAATTTAGACAATTTTGATTTTGATTACTTTATTTCTATTACTGTAAACAAGTATTTTTCTTAAAAAGTGTACTGTTTGTTGCTGAATGGTAAGATTTATACCTTACCATATGGGTGACACAGAATATCAAATATCAACAATTCAAGCAAATTCAGACATTGATAACTTGCATGATTCACATGGAAACAACTGTAAACCTATGTTTTCTTGTTTGAGTTCATTTTTAGAAATTCTTTGTGGCACCATATCATCCATTACATATACTACAGTGCAACCATAGGTGAGATGGCAGAGTGCTTTAGACCACTCTACCACTTGGGGTCACCAATCTTGGGTGAAAGTGATAAAACTATCGATAAGAATGTTAACAGAATGAAACATTATATAAATCAAATATACCAGCTCACTATGAGCAGTTTCTTGCTATTTCCTTGTAATGAGAAAAGAGAACGTATATATGAAGGCAAAAATACTAACCATTTTCAATTCGGCACTGCTCCACTTCAATGAACTTAAAGATTTGCTGCCTTGTGACTTTGTTTCTTGGCTTGGTTTGTATTTATCTGAAAACAATTACGAACAAATACAATGAGCTGAATGGCTTTTGAACACTCATAAATTGCTTTAGAAACCCTGGATCAACTTAATCTAGTTTTGGTACAAACAAAAAGAAAAGGATTATATCACATAAAATGCACTTGGGCACAACTTAAGTAGCAAAGATGAAATGGTTTCGGGATACAATCCAGAAAAGCTATTTAAGCAGTACTAACAAATTCCCAGAATAAAAGTCACAGTGACTATGATCTGACACCTGATACATATCCTTAAATGTACTTGCGATGTAAGTATGTGGTTATAATATCAATATGGATACAAAACTTGCATTGATTGAATCACAGATATGAAATCAGATAAACATTTTGAATAGCATAACTTGTATTGATTGAATCACAGATATGCCATCATATAGACATTTTGAATAGCATAACTTGTATTGATTGAATCACAGACATGCCATCAGATAGACATTTTGAATAGCATAACTTGTATTGATTGAATCACAGATATGCCATCAGAAAGACATTTTGAATAGCATAACTTGTATTGATTGAATCACAGATATGCCATCAGATAGAAATTTTGAATAGCATAACTTGTATTGATTGAATCAAAGACATGCCATCAGATAGACATTTTGAATAGCATAACTTGTATTGATTGAATCACAGATATGCCATCAGATAGACATTTTGAATAGCATAACTTGTATTGATTGAATCACAGATATGCCATCAGATAGACATTTTGAATAGCATAACTTGTATTGATTGAATCACAGATATGCCATCAGATAGACATTTTGAATAGCATAACTTGCCCTTTTTTGATACAGGCATATTGTAACAATAGATGAAAAAGTTGTAATATCATGCCATACATAACATTAATATGCTTTTTGCTGGTAAATGAACATCCACTAATTGTAAAGATACTTGCAGAAGCAAAATACCACTGTTTCAATGAAGAGCACATGCAATAGTTGAAGCAACTGTTATGTATATTTAATATGCTTTGTTTGATAGGGATATTTTTAATTCACTGTTTGATGTCATCAACTGTCACATATATTTAATTTGCTTTGTTTGATAGGGATTTTTTTAATTCACTGTTTGATGTCATCAACTGTCACATATATTTAATTTGCTTTGTTTGATAGGGATTTTTTTAATTCACTGTTTGATGTCATCAACTGTCACATATATTTAATTTGCTTTGTTTGATAGGGACTTTTTAATTCACTGTTTGATGTCATCAACTGTCACATATATTTAATTTGCTTTGTTTGATAGGGATTTTTTTAATTCACTGTTTGATGTCATCAACTGTCACATATATTTAATTTGCTTTGTTTGATAGGGATTTTTTTAATTCACTGTTTGATGTCATCAACTGTCACATATATTTAATTTGCTTTGTTTGATAGGGATTTTTTTAATTCACTGTTTGATGTCATCAACTGTCACATATATTTAATTTGCTTTGTTTGATAGGGATTTTTTTAATTCACTGTTTGATGTCATCAACTGTCACATATATTTAATATGCTTTGTTTGATAGGGATATTTTTAATTCACTGTTTGATATCATCAACTGTCACATATATTTAATTTGCTTTGTTTGATAGGGATTTTTTTAATTCACTGTTTGATGTCATCAACTGTCACATATATTTAATTTGCTTTGTTTGATAGGGATTTTTTCAATTCACTGTTTGATGTCATCAACTGTCACATATATTTAATTTGCTTTGTTTGATAGGGATTTTTTTAATTCACTGTTTGATGTCATCAACTGTCACATATATTTAATTTGCTTTGTTTGATAGGGATTTTTTTAATTCACTGTTTGATGTCATCAACTGTCACATATATTTAATTTGCTTTGTTTGATAGGGATTTTTTTAATTCACTGTTTGATGTCATCAACTGTCACATATATTTAATTTGCTTTGTTTGATAGGGATTTTTTTAATTCACTGTTTGATGTCATCAACTGTCACATATATTTAATTTGCTTTGTTTGATAGGGATATTTTTAATTCACTGTTTGATGTCATCAACTGTCACATATATTTAATTTGCTTTGTTTGATAGGGATATTTTTAATTCACTGTTTGATGTCATCAACTGTCACATATATTTAATTTGCTTTGTTTGATAGGGATTTTTTTAATTCACTGTTTGATGAAGAGCACCTGCAATAGCATAATGCAACTGTTGTGTATACTTAATTTGATATGGATGCTAATTATATTTTAAACTTTTCCAAAATCGAGTTCATTTTCTACCAGACCAAAATTGCTTTTTTAAATTCTGTAAGTACAAAACTATTTCCTAACTATCATGAGTCAATGACTTTGTGTACCATGCAATGACTTTGTGTGTACCATGCAATGACTTTGTGTGTACCATGCAATGACTTTGTGTGTACCATGCAATGACTTTGTGTGTACCATGCAATGACTTTGTGTGTACCATGCAATGACTTTGTGTACCATGCAATGACTTTGTGTGTACCATGCAATGACTTTGTGTGTACCATGCAATGACTTTGTGTGTACCATGTTTTTTTTTGTATTTTTAGTAAGAGACTTTCTAATTATAACTAAGATTTTTCTAGAAAATAAATTTTATCCTACAATCCGGATCTTCATTTTGAATATAAAGTTAGTATTGTTTACTAGAAAAACAATAATATTATTCATTCTGTACGATCTTTGTAGAATCATTTGTATTACTGTTGTATCTAGTATTTCATATGGAATTACCGATAGTTTATTTAATAAAATATTTAATTTGAGGTATACTTCTCTGGAAATACAATGTGATCAGAAATAGAGACTTGGATGTATAGTGAAATTCAAAAAGGGATATAATCATGGATATTATTCTTTTGAGTCAACAAAAGACCATAGGCCACCACAGGTACATCAACACTTCTAGTGTTTGATTTAGTTTGGATTGCCACTATAGTACATTCAGAATATTAATCAATAGGACTTGTGTTAGAAATGTTAGGATTATTTGGGATTTAATTTGCAATAATGTGTAAGTTCATTTATTTACATTTTTACTTTGTATTCTAGCTAACTATATAATTTGTTGAATTTTAGAAAGCTTCTCACTCTTTTCCATTTCTTGATATGACCATAAAGTCACAATAAAGCATATTACTTATGTATGACCTTAATGTCATAATAAAGCATATTACTTATGTATGACCTTAATGTCATAATAAAGCATATTACTTTTGTATGACCATAGTGTTGTAATAAACCATATTAATTATGTATGACCTTAATGTCGTAATAAACCATATTACTTTTTATGACCATAATGTTATAATGCCACTGTTTGATAACGATTGCCTGTAGAATAATGAAGCCACTGCTTGATAAAGAATACTTGTAGAAACATGAAGCCACTGTTTGATAAAGAATACCTGTAGAAGCATGAAGCCACTGTTTGATAAAGAATACCTGTAGAAGCATGAAGCCACTGTTTGATAAAGAATACCTGTAGAATTGGACAAATGTGCACATATATAGAGACCATTCTGATAAAGAATAACAGCAAAAAGACATTACAGATTGTGAAAGACCTCACCTGACAGAAGCAACCAAGAGTCAGTACCAATCAAGATGAAAATGGAAAATGCCTTATAGAAGCAAGTGGACTGCATATTGCAAAGAACTCTTCAACCATCAGTCCACAGGTGACCCGGACGTGCTTGAAGTTCCAAACTCCTGAAATGTTGATGATTTCCCCATTCTCAAAGAAGAGGTGGAGTCAGCAATAAGAGCACTGAAGTGAAGTAATTGCCCAAGGTTCTGTAGGGGACTGATTCCAGACAACAGTTGGAGTATGTCAAGGCTGTCTCCTGTCGCTCATGCTTTTCAACATCTACTTAGAGCACATCATGAGTGAAGCCCTGGAAAACCACTGTGGGTCAGTCACCATTGGAGGGATGTAACATTACCAAGCTCCACTTTGCAGATGACATTGATGGACTGGCAGGCAGTGAAAATGAGCTTGCCATTTAGTAAAGAACCTGGATGAAACATCTTCCAGATTTGACATGGAGTTAAGTGCTGAAAAGACAAAGCTGATGACAAATAGTGGCAAACAAATCTCAGCAAAGATTAAAGTCAGAGGACAAGAACTGGAAACAGTGGGCTAGTTTAAATATCTTGGTTCCATAATCACTGAAGAGGGATCAAGAGCAGACATTTTGTCATGAGCATCACAAACAAGAGCAGCCATGTCAAAGCTAAAACCATATGGAGAGACATGAATATCTGTCTGAAAACTAAAATCAGACTATTGAGAACATTAGTCATCTCAATCTTGTTGTAGTCATGTGAGGCCTGGACCCTGACAGCAGAATTACAATGAAGAATCCAGGCACTTAAAATGAGATGCTACAGAACTATCCTTGGCATCTCTTACATGGACCACATCACAAATGAAGAAGTGCATAACACCAACAAGCACAAACTAGGCCATTCTGAAGACCTTCTCAACACTGTCAAAAATAGAAAGCTGAAATGGTATGGTCATGTCACTAAAGCCAACATTCTATCCACAACAGTACTGCAAGGCAGTGTCCAGGGTGGCAGAAGGATGGGTAGACAGAGAAAAGAGTGGACTGACAACATAACAGAATGGACCAGGAAACATTTTGCAGAGAAAAAGGCATTGGCACATGATAGAGACAATTGGAGGAATCATAGCACTTCAACGATCACACTAGGTCTAGAAATTGATGATAATGATAACCTGTAGAAGCATGAAGCCACTGTATGATAAAATATACCTGTAGAAACATGAAGTCACTGATTGATAAAGAATACCTGTAGAAACATGAAGCCACTGCTTGATAAAGAATACCTGTAGAAACATGAAGCCACTGTTTGATAAAGAATACCTGTAGAAACATGAAGCCACTGCTTGATAAAGAATACCTGTAGAAACATGAAGCCACTGCTTGGTAAATAATACCTGTAGAAACATGAAGCCACTTGTTTGATAAAGAATACCTGTAGTAGCATAAAGCCACTGTTTTGTTGCAACATGCTGTATAAGACAATAACTCTCCTTTGGAATTTCATCACTCTCCTGAAATGAAAAAACAGAAATTTCAATACACACAAACTTATGGTTGCATTATATAAATTGTATTACATTAGCCATTACAAAATAATATGGTTAATGTTACAGTGCAATTTAAATACATATAATATGTTACATCACACAGACAGTCGGTGAAAAGGACAACCCAGCATATAGGAGGGTTTGGTTCCACATAAAAAAAGTCACTCTATATATCTTCCCATTGTTATATCAGCCTAGATGATATAATATGGTTAATATTACACTGCAATTTAGTTACATGTTAACTGTGTAACATCAGCCCGGATGAAATAATAAAAGTAAAAAAATAATGACTTTATTTAAAGTGGGTAACACAATTACGGTAGCTAAGTACTAATCTATTTTGAGGCCCCCACACAAAGGATTTTTTTTTTAGCTGTATCTTTGAAGCCACTGGATATATTGAGTTTGGAAGAAGGAAATAAAAGTGGGAATTTCTAATCTCACCTGTAATACTATTACAGAGCAAAGTTCCAGAGTATTAGACACTTTTATTTAATAATTCCTTTTAGGTCTGGATTTTTTATTGTTTGGTAGACATGGATCACAGGTGGGGAGTATTGTCAGGTAGGCTATACTAGAATAGTGGTTGTAAATATTCAGGAGCACTATTATTTGATATCCTGTACATTAATTTAGCTTGTCTCAAATGGATTGTCTTTAATAGGTAATATTTTTTACTTACCAGCTAAATTTTTCTTGCTTTCTTTCTTGATTGATCTTAGCGTAAATGTTTTTTAATGAAGATGATCAGATTTGCTATGTTTACATCATTTTAATCACCCCATACTGTCTTACAGTAGTCTATATAGGGTTGTGTGTAACTGTTATAAAATAGTTTTCTGTACCTTTCAGGGAGAAAATGTTTTATCCTACTGAGCAGCCATAATATTGAAGTGAATTTATTTACTGATATGTTTGACATGTTCAGTCCATGATATGTTATAATCTACCAAATATTGAAGTAGTCTATCACGACAGACCAATTGCAAGTATTTATTCTTGTAATTATAATAATTATTATATTACAATATAAAATTATAAAAATTATGTGTACCAAAACTACACTTCTATCAATAAACTTAAATTATGTGTACCAAAACTACACTTCTATCAATACACTTAAACTATGTGTACCAAAACTACGCTTATATCAATAAACTCAAATTATGTGAACCAAAACTACACTTATATCAATAAACTTAAATTATGTGTACCAAAACTACACTTAAATCAATAAACTCAAATTATGTGAACCAAAACTACACTTATATCAATAAACTTAAATTATGTGAACCAAAACTACACTTATATCAATAAACTCAAATTATGTGAAACAAAACTACACTTATATCAATAAACTCAAATTATGTGAACCAAAACTACACTTATATCAATAAACTCAAATTATGTGTACCAAAACTACACTTATATCAATAAACTCAAATTATGTGAACCAAAACTACACTTATATCAATAAACTTAAATTATGTGAACCAAAACTACACTTATATCAATAAACTCAAATTATGTGAACCAAAACTACACTTATATCAATAAACTTAAATTATGTGTACCAAAACTACACTTATATCAATAAACTCAAATTATGTGAACCGAAACTACACTTATATCAATAAACTCAAATTATGTGTACCAAAACTACACTTAATACACTTATGTCAATAAACTTAAATTATGTGTACCAAAACTACACTTATATCAATAAACTTAAATTATGTGTACCAAAACTACACTTATATCAATAAACTCAAATTATGTGTACCAAAACTACACTTATATCAATAAACTCAAATTATGTGGACCAAAACTACACTTCTATCAATAAACTCAAATTATGTGTACCAAAACTACACTTCTATCAATAAACTTAAATTATGTGTACCAGAACTACACTTCTATCAATAAACTCAAATTATGTTTACCAAAACTACACTTATATCAATAAACTCAAATTATGTGTATCAAAACTACACTTAAATCAATAAACTCAAATTATGTTTACCAAAACTGCACTTATATCAATAAACTTAAATTATATGTACCAAAACTACACTTGTATCAATAAACTCAAATTGTGTGTACTAAAACTACACTTCTATAAATAAACTCAAATTATGTTTACCAGAACTACACTTAATACACTTATATCAATAAACTTAAATTATGTGTACCAAAATTACATTTCTATCAATAAACTCAAATTATGTTTACCAAAACTACACTTATATCAATAAACTCAAATTATGTGTACCAAAACTACACTTATATCAATAAACTTAAATTATCTGTACCAAAACTACACTTGTATCAATAAACTCAAATTATGTGTACCAAAACTACACTTGTATCAATAAACTCAAATTATGTGTACTAAAACTACACTTCTATCAATAAACTCAAATTATGTGTACCAAAACAACACTTCTATCAATAAACTCAAATTATGTGTACCAAAACTATACTTATATCAATAAACTCAAATTATGTTTACCAAAACTACACTTAATAGACTTATATCAATAAAATTAAATTATGTATACAAAAATTACATTTCTATCAATAAACTCAAATTATGTGAACCGAAACTACACTTGTATCAATGAACTCAAATTATGTGTACCAAAACTATACTTATATCAATAAACTTAAATTATATGTGCCAAAACTACACTTAAATCAATAAACTCAAATTATGTGTACCAAAACTACACTTATATCAATAAACTCAAATTATGTGAACCAAAACTACACTTGTATCAATAAACTTAAATTATATGTACCAAAACTATACTTATATCAATAAACTTAAATTATATGTGCCAAAACTACACTTAAATCAATAAACTCAAATTATGTGAACCAAAACTACACTTATATCAATAAACTTAAATTATGTGTACCAAAACTACACTTAAATCAATAAACTCAAATTATGTTTACCAAAACTACGCTTATATCAATAAACTCAAATTATGTGAACCAAAACTACACTTGTATCAATGAACTCAAATTATGTGTACCGAAAATACAAATGTATCAATAAACTCAAATAATGTTTACCAAAACCACACTTATATCAATAAACTCAAATTCTGTGTACCAAAACTACACTTATATCAAAAAACTCAAATTATGTTTACCAAAACTACATGTATAACAATTAACTCAAATTACGTATGCCTCAACTATGTATGCTTATATTTATTAAATTGCAAAATACATACAAAAAGTATTATACTTGTATAATAATTAACTCAAAATATGTAAGTCTAAAACTTATTTCCTACAAAATGTGCAAGTATATAACAAATGAAAATAATCCTTCATTATGCAAAACAATTTAAACAAACATTCCAGAGATCAATAATGATGCCCGGTGATTGAAATCACTGTTGATAAAATTGTCATGAGAAATAAGCATATGCAAAAGAAATAATTAGTAGAAATAAACCTGTGGGGTAGTTGAGGTGTGTGCCAAATGACAGGAAACATTTCTGTTTATTAACCCTTTGAACCCGACAGGCCGGTTTACTGGCCTGTTGTAATGGTGTATATACCCGAAAGGCCAGTATACTGGCCTTGCTATCTACTGTCATAACCCGACAGGCCAGTATACCGGCCTGTGTTATGTTATTCGCTAGATTCGCTATAAAATTGTCAAAATTTGCCAGGGAGGCTCGGGGAAATATGGGGGAGATTAGGGTTCAAAGGGTTAATATTGCATGTACAAGGACCCAAAACATTTGTATAGTTTTTAACTTGCCATCTTATGTCGGCGTAAGAGAAAACTTCAAGATCAGAGTTAATTTGCAAATTTTTCAATCATCAGCATCCAGTGAAGGGGATTGAATGTGAAATTTAAATAATTTAGAGCAGACTTTTGCATCACATTAGTAAGTAACTCCGACATTTAATTATTCATAATTACTTTGATATGAAATATAATCATACACAACATATTAAGACTAGGGTGGGGGATGACCTACATAATTTGCCAAAAGTGTGTCAAATGAAATAAGATAAAATGATAAATGAACCATATGTTGAAGATTTCTATTTTTATTCCCAAATTCAAAGAGTTTTAATATTTACTGTCAATTTGAGAAAACTTCCATTCCCATCAGACCAAAAATGGCAGATATCTCAATCATAAATCCATGTTATTGTAATTCTTGATATGATGAAATTTGCTTTAAAACAGTTTTCTGATTGTAGTTCTTCATAAGATGAGATATGCTTTAACACACTATTTTCTGATTGTAATTCGTAATATGATGAGATATGATGTAAGACACTGTTTTCTGACTGTAATTCTTCATAAGATGAGATATGATGTAAGACACTGTTTTCTGACTGTAATTCTTCATAAGATTAAATATGATGTAAGACTGTTTTCTGATTGTAATTCTTCATAAGATGAGATATGATGTAAGACACTGTTTTCTGAATGTAATTCTTCATAAGATGAGATATGATGTAAGACACTGTTTTCTGATTGTAATTCTTGAAATAATGAGATATGATGTAAGACACTGTTTTCTGATTGTAATTCTTCATAAGATGAGATATGATGTAAGACACTGTTTTCTGATTGTAATTCTTCATAAGATGAGATATGATGTAAGACACTGTTTTCTGATTGTAATTCTTCATAAGATGAGATATGATGTAAGACACTGTTTTCTGATTGTAATTCTTGAAATAATGAGATATGATGTAAGACACTGTTTTCTGATTGTAATTCTTGAAATAATGAGATATGATGTAAGACACTGTTTTCTGACTGTAATTCTTCATAAGATGAGATATGATGTAAGACACTGTTTTCTGATTGTAATTCTTCATAAGATGAGATATGATGTAAGACACTGTTTTCTGACTGTAATTCTTGAAATAATGAGATATGATGTAAGACACTGTTTTCTGATTGTAATTCTTCATAAGATGAGATATGATGTAAGACACTGTTTTCTGACTGTAATTCTTCATAAGATGAGATATGATGTAAGACACTGTTTTCTGATTGTAATTCTTGAAATAATGAGATATGATGTAAGACACTGTTTTCTGATTGTAATTCTTGAAATAATGAGATATGATGTAAGACACTGTTTTCTGATTGTAATTCTTCATAAGATGAGATATGATGTAAGACACTGTTTTCTGATTGTAATTCTTCATAAGATGAGATATGATGTAAGACACTGTTTTCTGATTGTAATTCTTGATATGATGAGATATACTTTGAGACACTGCTTTTAGATTTTAATACTTGATATGAAAAAGTTTTAAGACTCTGTTTTCTGATTGTAATTCTTGATATGATGAGATATTCTTTAAGACTTTGTTATGCCTGACCTTATCAATCTCAAGATTTCCAGAGATGGCTTGAGATAATGATATGTACTACCCTGTCAATCTTGAGATGGGTAAAGATGCTTGGAAATACTAAGCTTCATTTTCTTGTCAGTCTTTAGATGCTTACAGATATTTGGAATACTAAATTTAATTTTCTTGTCAGTCTTGAGATGGTTAGAAATGTGATGATATGTTGTCTTGCTTGACCTAGATGATAATAGATGCATGACACTGTCAAATGCTTTGAGATATTGTTATGCATGACTGTAAAATGCTTTGAGATATTGTTATGCATTACTATGAAATGCTTTGAGATATTGTTATGCATGACTGTAAAATGCTTTCAGATATTATTATACAAAACTGTCAGATATTTTAAGATATTGTTATGAATGAATTTCAAATGCTTTGAGATATTGTTATAAATGACTGTCAAATGCCTTGAAATATTATTATGTATGACTCTGTTGAATGCTTTGAGATATTGTTATGCATGACTGTCAATTGCTTTGAGATACTGTTATGCATGACTGTCAAATGCTTTGAGATATTACTATATTCATGACTCTGTCAAATGCATTGAGATGTTGTTATCCATGACTATCAAATGCTTTGAGATATTATTATACACGAATCTGTCAAATGCACTGAGATATTTTTATGCATGACTGTCCAATGCTTTGAGATACTACTATGCATGACTCTGTCAAATGCTTTGAGATATTGTTATGCATAACCATCAAATGCATTGATGTATTTGTATGCATGATTGTCAAATGCTTTGAGATATTGTTATGCATGACTCTGTCAAATGTTTTGAGATACTGTTATGCATAACCATCAAATGCATTGATGTATTTGTATGCATGATTGTCAAATGCTTTGAGATATTGTTATGTATGACTCTGTCAAATGCTTTGAGATATTTTTATGCATGACTCTGTGAAATACTTTGTGATATAATTATGTATGACTGTCAAATGCTTAGAGATATTGTTATGCATGACTGTCAAATGCTTTGAGATATTGTTATGAATGACTGTCAAATGCTTTGTGATATTATTATACATGACAATGTCAACAGCTCATACGACAGAAGGCATGCTGACCCTAGTTGGTCTGTCTATTCTTATTTTACTGATATATTTTGCTTTACTCATCCTCAACTGCCACAGACTACTATAGTAATCCTAAACTACTGAAAACCATAATATCATACCTCCAATTGATTTCCTTTGTCTTTTTTTATGAACTTTTCCTGTAATGGAAGAGAATGAATTTTTCATTAAAGTAAAAAAGAACACTGTATATCAAAAAGTTATCATTAGCATATTTTTTAATCTGAGTAAGTAAATTAAATTTTTAAAGATACTGTACAGTAAAGTCAATAATTTAGTGTTTGCTTTCTTTAATCAACCATTACAAAATGTTAGTATTGCTAATGATCCACAAATATCCTTTTGTGATCATTTTAACATTTTGAAAATACTGTTGCTGTTGTTGTTGTTGTTGTTATTGTAGTGTTTAATGCCATTTTTTCAGCAGACTAATGACTATACATGGCAGCCAGTATTACTAGTGGAGGAAGAATTCGGGAAAAGCTCCAGAAAGAACCACTGACCCATGAGAAACTACTGGCCAGATACCGTAATAATCTTCTTACAATCAGAAATTATAATTTAAACAGATGCTTTTGTAACATTGACCTTTCATATCTTGGTAAAATAAACCTTGCTTTTATTTGCAATCTAGACATTACATATCTTTAAGAGTGGTCAGAATTTACTCATTCACAGAACTTACATACATTTAAATAAAGAAAGAATAAACAAAGTCAATGCAAGTAATAAAAGAAATTATTTTGTCCTAGAGCTAGATTAAACATGACTTATTCTGAAAACTGGCTTAGTAATAAAATAAATCTCAAGTGTACCTGCTGCATAAGGATGATGTCCCTTTATTTATTTCATTTTATTATCAACCTCTATACAATATGCAGTTACCCACAAAGGAAATAACTGATCTCTATAGCCAATTGCAGATGGGTTTTAGAGATAATATCACATGAGAATAATATTAGGATTTAAGGAAAAACAATGTTGAGCAAAATACACGAGAATGTGAAATTAATCACAACTAAAAATTAATTCAACAAGGAAAATAACTTAGTTAATTTCACACCAAAGTAAAGAAATCAAAGAGTACATGTAACAAGAATACAGTGAAAGGTGTTACCCACGCTCCATGTTAAATAGTTCTCTATGCAGAAATTAGTAAGGCACCATTGACTCTACATGGTATTGGTTAACTGATCTAATGAATTGAACATTTTGATCAAGGTATGGAATCTTCAGTTAAATGAGGTGTTTGAAAACCAACTATTTCTTTAGGGACTTCCCTTAGCCATCATACATTTTGACCCTGGATTAATAAGTTTTTTATTACCCTAAATGCAAGCAATCAATAAAGTTTGGCCAAGGAATTGGACCAAAACACAACCGATTCTGCATCAGCTTTGTTGATAGGTGGTCTACAATGAAAGTTATTATAATATTGTTTTCTTTTTGTCAGTGACCTTGACCCAGATCAATAAGCTTTCTTCTTGCCCAAGGTAGAAGCTATCCAAAGACATTTTTGACAGTACATGGTCAAAAACTAAAATGTTTGTACAAAAATCATTTATCTTTTCTTCAGTCAGTGAGCATGACATTCAATCTTTTGATAAATAGGCAGCAATTCACTAATTCAAGGCAAAAATTACCGCTCCAGTGGCGTAGTGGTTAAAGCATACTCCACAGAAATGGAAGGCCATGGGTTTGATCCCCAACCAAGTCATACCAATGACTTACAAAAATGGTACTAACAGCTGCCTTGCTTGGCACTCAGCATTAAGAGGTTAGTGTTAGGACTGGTTGGCCTAGTGTCAGAATAATATGACTGGGTGGGACATCATGCTGGGTCTTTTAATGGGTCTTTTAAATCATTGCAAAATACTATAAAACAACATACTGATATAAGTTACTCAGTCTGTAGTGTAAAGTGAAGATACATACTAAACATGATAAAGTGAAAATGTACTTTAGTTCTCTTTTTTATGTTGTATTGGATGTAAACCCCATTAAAATTAAAAATAGTATATCCCCTCCCTCTTCCCTCGATTAAATGGTCAGTCCCAAACGTGATGTATATTCATTTTTTAATAAACACAAGCAGATCTCATGGTCAAGCTACATATAGGTTAGACATACATATGATATAGGTTTGACATATCTCATGGTCAAACTAAACTAGATATAGGTCATGTATATTTCATGGTCCAAATACATTAGATATAGGTTAGACATATATCAGGTCTAACTACATTAGATATAGATCAGACATCTCTCATGGTCAAACTACATTATTTATAGGTCAGACATCTCTCATGGTCAAATTACATTAGATATAGGTTAGACATATATCAGGTCAAACTACATTAGGTATAGGTTAGACATCTCTCATGGTCCAAATACATTAAATATAAGTCAGACATATCTCATGGTCAAACTACATTAGATATAAGTCAGACATCTCTCATGGTCCAAATACATTATATTTAGGTTAGAAATTCTATCATGGTCAAATTACAATAGATATAGGTTAGACATCTCTCATGGTCAAACTACATTAGGTATAGATTAGACATCTCTCATGGTCCAAATACATTAAAAATAAGTCAGACATATCTCATGGTCAAACTACATTAGGTATAGATTAGACATATCTCATGGTCCAAATACATTAAAAATAAGTCAGACATATCTCATGGTCAAACTACATTAGGTATAGATTAGACATCTCTCATGGTTGAAATACATTAAAAATAAGTCAGACATATCTCATGGTCAAACTACATTAGGTATAGATTAGACATATCTCATGGTCCAAATACATTATAAATTGGTTAGACATATCTCATGGTCAAACTACATTAGTTTCAGTTCTGACAATGGTAATGTTCTAGTTGCCAAGCACAGTCAGTGGCCAGAATTCACTCAAGAATTGAGCTGTTAAGTTTGAACAATGGTGCCATCCAGTCTCCAGAAGCACCAAAGATTAATACCAAAAAAACTACATTACCTTTAAACCCTTAAAGGGGACAAACATGCAAAAATGAAATTCGCTCAAATTTGTTATATAATTTGCTGTATGCATGTTGTTCACTTTCTGAAAATTTGTACCTTTCATTCTTACTCGTTATGAAGAAATTTATGAAAAACCGATCATAATTCCCGATCTGTCTTGAATAAAATAACACGCTTCCCTCCCCCTAAAAAATAGCGGAAATGACGTCTTTTGAGACACTACACACTGGCATTGTTGATAATGAATTATGGAGAACTCGCCCCATAGAGAACTGGGAGAAGGATCCTATATATTAATTGTGAGATGTCGCCACATGGTTGTTACGGCTTTATTTATTGTTGTCTTTCTTCAAGTTAATAAATTATTAAAGTTATAAAAATTTGTAACTTTTCAACTTTTCCATTTGATCAACTCAACTTCTGTAATTAACAAAACAGAAGTGGCATTTTTCCCTTTTGTTCTGCTCTTCAAAATCATTCAATACATTTTAATTGAGAAAAAAAAAGAGCATGATGTGAAGTCTGCAGTTTTATATATGAAAGGGCTCCAACCTAATAATGAATGATACTTGAACTTGATAAAAAACAGCATTGATGCATACTCAGAAAATGTTGTCACTACTGAGTTAAACATCGTTATGTTTTTTTTTTCTTATTTGTTAGTGTTTGTAATTTTATTATTTTCTAATAAAACAAACTATTTAAAGTTGAACAAGAAGTTTAAAAATTATTTTACTTCTAAACTGCGATGCAAAATAATCATGCTTACGTTATTTTATTATATATAATGACAGCATGATCATGCACACTAACGGGATTTAGTTACCTTAAATACATATTTGAACTGCTCGATGTACTTGGGACATAATGAGAAAATCATCTTTACCATTTTAAATTTCACGTTTTAAATCCTGTACAAAACTGAATAATATTTCACATGGTCCAAATCAGCTTGGTCCGAGTTTGAGAGTAATAACCACCTTAATGAATAATGTTAGTATAATATTTGTAGCAATTAAGAAAGTTAACAGCAACATTTGTTTAATTTATTTTATCGTGGTGTTCTGGGATGTGTTGTTATAAGAAATGTAATGAGATTTTATGAATACACAGACTTTCAATTATAAGTGAGTTATTTAGAAAATTTATTCAACAATGCACAAACACTTAGTTCTTCGTTTTTGAACAAATCGCACAAGTGAAATATTCTTCTTTGTTTTTCTTTTGTTTTTCTGGTCTGACATTGTTTTAGTTTCCCTCCCGAAACTTTCTGGAGTTGAATAGGTAAGTAGTATTCTTCCTTGTACAGTGAGAGCCAATACCTGATAATAAGATACATCATTCGTGTATTCAAATAATGTGGTAACCTCCTCGTCTCTACATCTTTGTTGATAACAGTATAGCTGTAAGGTACACATTTTTATCTTTAAATATTTTTATTTATTTCAAAGATAAATATTAAATAGATTTTCTGGATGACAAGTTTTAAGGTGATTTCTCCAACCATTTGGGGCAACTTCTTAAGATACGTTGGGGCAAGTTCTCGATGGGGCGAGTTCTCCCAGAGAGAGTTAACCATGCGTTAAGTTCTCAGTGAAAACAGAGATGGAGATGACATTCCGAAAATGGGGCCCCAAGTGGCCAAGTGGTCTAAAGCACTCTCCGTTACGTGTGCTGAAAAATGGCTTTAAACCCTACAACAACAACAATATTGCCAAGTAGAATATTCCATTAAAATCCAACCTTACATGATAGCTTCGTGGGACAAAGATGAACAGGAATCGTCAGATTCTGACAATGGCACTGCTCTTGGGTCTTTTGAGAAACATTCAATCTCGAAATGTCTCTGCCACAACCCGGTGTGTTGAGTTAGCATAAAGCCTTCTCTCTTTAATTTGATTGACCATACAGCTCTCCTTTTAGGGTCTTTTGGAAATGTGAAAAAACTAATCTTCTTTTGGGACTTCTATTATTCACACATCTGTTTTGAGGGGTGGCAGGCATGAGACAGATCCCCACCTCCATTTTCAAAAAAAAAAGGAGCAAAGTTTTCATGCGTTGATGTGTTCCTCCCTATATGCAGTTTGGTGTTTTTCTAATATATTTTTTCTCACCTTTCTAAAATTTCTGTTTATGTAGTCAAACTTTGTGGGGTATTGTATCCTTAGTCTTCCTATAGGATTGATCATTTTCCGGTTTTATTCATCTAATCTCAAAATTCCTTCCCTAGTACATTTGGTCGACTTTGGCGAGAGGTCACCTGTACCCCATGTATGCTATTTATATTGGTGCTATAGATATGTGATATATATAAAGAAAAATCACAAATTATTTTTAAATTCATTTATTGGATTTTTAATTTTGAACGAAGTACGGTGTACTATATTTGTTAAGGGGAATAAAAAGAATCTGATTGTTTTATGGCTTGTATTTTTTTCGTGTTGTTCTTCGCATTTTCTTTTTATTTCATATTGAGTTCGACTGTGCTCGAGTGGGGGTCCATACAGTTTGTAAAATTTAAATTGTACTTCTCCAGACTCGAGTTTATTTATTTATTAGTCCGTTTAAAGATTTTCCTAAATTGTTTATGGTACCCTTTCATATGGGTTCTATGTGCAGTACGGGAACTGCCCTGCGATGGTATAGAAGAAGAATAAAGTATTCTATATGTTCCAAGTTTGTTTTGTTTTCCTTCCTTAAACATTTATTTGCAAGGCATATTTATAGACACTTAAATTGTATATTTTATTCACACAATTTAGAGCTGTGTATTAAACCGTCTTGTTTCTACTTGACAGTTTGGTGCACAAACTGAATACAACTTGTATATGCTAATCATCTTAAATGAGATCACATCCTGTGTACAGTGGGACCCCGCCATAACACGCCCCGTTATAACACGAATTCAGATATAACACGGTCGTGACATGGCTCCCGAAATTTCAGGTAATTTAGTACAGGAGAAATTTGATCTTTGTTTATTGTTGAAAAATGACAGCTCATAAGTGTCAATATTATTATTACTGATCCCTGAGCAATGAAGCCATCGTGTCTACTTTGTGTTTGTCATGAATGCATCCCGAATACAATCATTGCTCTAATAATCTCCGATATATGTTCTCTTAATTTCATTCACAACTAAGCAACAGCCAGTGTGGGGGGTTGATAAAAGATTGTCACCAGAATGTTTAAATCAATTAATTTAAGTACATTGTTTATCATCAAAGTGAACTGCCGAGCTAAACTTGTTCAAATCAGGGGGAAACGATTTATACAGCATCATAGAAATAAAAGCCGCCAACATGTGTGCGTGGCTTGGCGGTGTTGTTTTATGCAATCTGTTGGCTAGTAAATTCGAATTCTGCAACTGAGAACTATATAATTGACTTTGCCAAGAGCAAACGTGACATTAGCAGAAAGCAGCTAAAAATCAGAGTTTTTAAAAAAATAATAACTATTGACAGATGAGAAATGTAATGGTAAATAATGTATACAACACAGAGGTCTCGGAAACGCTTAATTACGCGTATTTTAATGCAAATATTTGATCTGGGACACATATGTCATTCCATGCAGGAGTCCTCCATACGCATGCAAATAGCTGGGAGACAAAGTTAGTGTTGATTACTTTATCATTTTAGCTGTGCTGATATTTACAATGACATAATTCAGTGGTTAAAATACAGCCAGTTCTGCCTGCTGTATTTATTAGAGTACATCAAAAGAACATGATGCAATAGCTGGGCGGCAAGTTCAAAAAACTTTGACTAGCAGCTTGGGTGGGAAAATGTTCTGAAATTTACAATGACTGAATTCAGAGACAGAAAGATCCTGAGATGTACATGTAGTTATTATAAGAATACACTTTAGCTTCCATTATTTAATCTACGGACATGTACTATTTCATCATTCATTACGTACACCCGTTACGTAATTTTTTTATTTTCTTTTCATTGAATTCCGTAACATAATGATCTGTGACAAAATTATTGAATATTTTACATCTGTGTATGGATATTTTTGATGGAAATATTTGTATTATGGATTCAATGTATGTTACAAGATTCGCTGGTGAGTACACGGTGTTGATATTCTTTTTATGCAATAGATTATACATGTATATATAAATTAGACATGTGTATGTACCATTGCATGGTTCTCTGAATAAAGTAATATATTATATCTGCAATTTCTGTTACCACAGCAAATATTTTTCTCATTTAATATGCATGTACATTGATCAAAAATGGTAATTGTGCCATGCATTTTCGCACCCGTCTTTATGTACCCCCCCCCCCCAATTAAATCCAAAAATGTGTTGGCAATGTACATGGTTGCTTATAACAAGGTTTGGTTCATAACACGGTCAGATTCTATAGCTCCCAACTACCGTGTTATAGCGGGGTCCCACTGTATATGGAAGGGAGCTAACAAATTCGTGGCATGGTCTTTCCGTATGATCTCGGAAAACAGGACAGTATTCTTTTATGAAACTGAAGTGCAAATACATAAGATGCAAATAAACAAATAGTTGGGATAGATTAAATACACAAACTACTAAATATCCTTCCATTTACAATAAAATTATGCAGTTCCGGGTTTTTGTCCCCTTTAATTAACTATCTTTATCAGCAAAGACTACGTCTAATTAAGCCTATCAGTCTGTCACAGAATTAGGCGAAAATTGAACTGATTTCTGTTCTTGAATTGCAAACGAAACTCACCATTTTCTTGATTTCGTCGTACACGCATTACCTGGGGTGATTAAGTGGCGTGTAACGATTTGCATGTGCCAATTTGTAATTTACATGAAATCCGAAATACTCGTTTTACGTGGTGCACTGCAAGCTCGATGTGATTTATGTTCACCTATTGAGAGTATATAAGGCTAAGGATTTATCATAATTTTTTACGGGAACTAAAATATCTAATCGAAGGATAGATAACCTCGTCTTGCAAATCTCCAGCCAAAGGGGTGAGTGTTAAATTTACATTTCGTTTTATTGTGAATTTTATTCAGATTATCATTTCGTATAATGATGCCTTTATTGCAATTAAACGTGGAATATTTGGAATTACTAGTCACTTTTAGACTTGAAATACAATATCGTAATCTACGGCTTAGATTATTTTTGAGACAACTATTATTAGTCTGGTTTTGTTTATTATAGTTGATTCAGTCTGATTCCAGCTGATTCCGTCGTTGATACCGTAGAAGTTCATCACTGATAGCGCATCTAATAACATCGTTGATACCGTCTCTGATACCGTAGCTGCTAACATAGTTGTTACATTGTTTCTGGTACCGTAGCTGCTAATAACATCGTTGATACCGTAGCTGCTAATAACATCGTTGATACCGTAGCTGCTAATAGCATCGTTGATACCGTAGCTGCTAATAACATCGTTGATACCGTAGCTGTTAACACATCTGATACCATCTTTTGATAAACGTCTTTGATATCGTCTGATTTGTTGTGGGACATCTATTGTTTGTTCTGGAACATCTCTGTATAAATATCTGAATGTGCTTGTGCCGTTAATTTGTGCAAACGGAATTGAAGTATCTGTCTGTGTGTCGAACTGTCTGTTCGTCAACATCTGTGTAACATGTAAATATCCGGAAAGCTAGAAGTCAGAGTATCGGAGCTGTCTTAGAGTTGTAAAACGTCCGGGTCGACATCTAGGGGAGTGAGGAACCGTTGGTTCTGGTAGATGTTGTATGCTGTCTGAACGTATAACTGTGGTGGATCCGTGTAGGGAAACGTCCGATAATAGTATTGGTCAACCCTCGGTTCTCGGGGAAACTGGGAGACGATTCAACTGTTGCTGAATCGTGCGGTTATACAGGGGAGACACATAGGTGTATTGAAATTGTGATATAATTTAATACATTGTTGTATTTGCATGTTTATGTCAGATCGCAATAATATTTCAAGTGATCACATAGATATCAATAAAAGCTAGCAACTTGATTGAATACAAGTATATGATCGTGCTAGTTATCGCAATCCATCGTGCGATAGATAGTTTGTCGTTTGTGTTTATTTTTTTCGTAAATCATACTTGCATTTATTTAACTTTCGTAAAGGATTCTTGGATCTGTGTATAATCCAAGAGATCCCTTTACATTTGTGATTCCTTTTGTATTGTTATTTGATTTGTTCATGTATTGTGAATGGTTGTGAGTTTAATTGTGGGTTGAGTGCATGAATTATTGTGTTGTTACATCTGTATTTTTTTTCATTTATAATTTATTACATAAATTTATATTTTCTTTCACAAATTGTGTTTGTATTGTTCATTTAATCCACCCTCCTCTCGGTAACAATTCTGTTACAATGGTGTCAGAAGTGGGATCGTTGGATTAAGTGAACTGTCAATCATTTTTGTGAAGGTATACATTTAATGTTTATATTCGAGCGTGACCTTCTGTTAAGATAATACTCTAGTTGGAGTTTATTTTTGTCTAGTTTACCTAGGTCCGTGTGTCCAGTATAAACGTGTTTAAAGTATTGGTTTGGTTATATATCTATATTCATATTACAATTGTCATGTCATCCCTTAAGGACTTGGTTGCCTTAGGCAAAGAATTCGGTTATGAAGGCGAAAGTTTAAGGAAATTTATTCAAGAAGAACAAGCCCGAGAAAGGGAAGAAAGGGCAAGGTCAAGGGAATTAGAAAGGGAATCCGATGATAGGAAATGGGCAATTGAGAAGGAAAAGATAGAATTAGAAAAGCAGGCCCAAAGGGAAAAGATAGAATTAGAGCAGCAGGCCGAGAGGGAAAAGATAGAATTAGAGAAGCAGGCCGAGAGGGAAAAGATAGGATTAGAGAAGCAGGCCGAAAAAGACAGGATAGAATGGGAAATGGAAGCGGAGCAAAAGCGAATAGAGTTAGATAAACTAGCTAAAGTAGAAATGTTAGAGTTAGAAGAAAGAGCAAAGCAACGGGATCATGAGCGTAAGGTAGAATTAGCGACATCTGGAAGAGAACACGATTCTGCCACTAACAAATTAAGGGGCCCCAAATTACCTCCCTTTGACGATGAAAAAGATAACATAGATAGTTATCTTCATCGGTTTGAGCGGTATGCCGAAAACCAGAAGTGGAGTCAAAATGACTGGGCGCTGCATCTGAGTGCTTTATTAAAAGGTAAAGCACTGGATGTATACTCGCGACTTCCTAGGGACGATGTGTTTAAGTACGACGTCCTAAAGGAAGCACTTCTCAAAAGGTACGAGCTCACTGAACAAGGTTTTCGAAAAAAGTTCAGGTATAGCAAGCCCGATAAGGGAGAAACCTTTGGTCAGTTCACCGTCAGAATTGCGAACTATTTTGAGCGGTGGATTGAATGCGGCAAAGCGGTGAAAACGTTTGAAGGGTTGACTGATTTCTTGCTCAGAGATCAATTATTTAATACAGTTGGGCGAGAATTAGATCAATTTCTGAAGGAGAAAGTCTTCACAAACGTAAAAGATATGGCTAAGCAAGCCGATTTATTTGCCGAAGCTCATGGGGGAACTCAGAACGTGGTTTTAAAAGATTTTAAGTCTGGAAACCAGTCTGTAAGACCTATGCCTAGGGAGCCTGTAAAATCAGCTGAGGTAAAAAGGTCAGTTGGGAATCCAGTTTTTCAGCGTGTGCGGTGTTTCTTGTGTAATGCATTGGGTCATGTTCAAAAAGACTGTCCTAAAAGAAAGGCACTTATACATAAGGTAGCAGTGGCTATACAAAGTAAAGGTATAACTGATAACATCGTACAGGTAGAACCTTGTATTCATTCGCTTGGCACGTGTTTATTTCCTGAAGCGCGTGTACCAACCGCGAGAGGGTTTGTCAACGGTCGAGAAGTCGTAGTATTGCGTGATACTGGTTGTACGGGCGTAGTGATCAAACGTAGTCTCGTGCAGGATAACCAAATGCTCGGGTGGGAATCCCCATGTATGTTACTTGATCAGACGATGGGTCGTATTCCCGTAGCAAGGATCACAGTAAAAACACCTTTCTTAACGGGAACTGTTGATGCCCTTTGTATGGACAATCCTATTTACGATCTGACGATCGGTAATGTTGAAGGTTCCCGTCTTCCAACCATGGCCGATTTTAAAATACCTTTGGCCCAGGCAGTCGAAACGCGAGCGCAAACACGGCGAGAGAAATCCGCGTTTCATAAATTAATAGTCCCTGAATCGATCTCAGGAATTTCCCGTGATGATTTCAAACAAGAGCAAGAGCGTGATGAATCCATCAGAACAATTGTTGAGAAAATCACGTCCGGCGCGATTAAACATTGCAAGCGTGGGGGTAGCTCTAGATTCGTACGCAAGAACGGATTAATTCATAGGGAGTTTAGCGCTCGGGAGGGTAAGAAGTATTGGCAAGTGGTCGTACCCCAGAGATATAGATCTCAAGTACTTAGGGTGGCGCATGAGTCAAGCATGGCAGGACACCTAGGTAAGGCTAAGACCACTAGCAGGGTAGTCGCTGAATTCTACTGGCCCGGTGTTAATGGCGATGTCACACGGTTCTGTAGGTCGTGCGACGTATGTCAGAAAACCGTTTGTAAGGGAAGGGTCACAAGGGTGCCCTTAGGACAAATGCCATTAATAGATACGCCGTTTAAAAGAGTGGCAGTAGATATTGTAGGACCAATACACCCGGTAACCGAAAGAAAGAATCGGTACATACTTACTCTGGTTGATTACGCAACCAGATACCCCGAAGCCGTAGCGTTACCAACTATTGAAACGGAAAGGGTAGCTGAAGCATTAGTTGATATCTTCAGTAGGGTAGGGGTGCCAGAGGAAATCCTCACTGATTGTGGTGCCCAATTCACCTCTGACCTCATGGGTGAAATAAGTAGGCTGTTGTCCATCAAACAGCTAAACACTACCCCATACCATCCGATGTGCAATGGACTGGTAGAGAAGTTTAATGGTACCCTGAAAAGCATGCTGAGGAAGATGTGCGCGGAACGTCCGCAAGACTGGGACCGTTATTTAAACGCTGTTCTGTTCGCGTACCGTGAAGTACCGCAGGAAAGTTTAGGGTTCTCACCCTTTGAACTGTTGTATGGTAGAACAGTTCGAGGCCCGATGCGAATACTACGCGAACTATGGACTGGTGATGTCGCGAACGAGGAAATGAAAACGACTTACCAGTACGTGTTAGATCTAAGAAACAAACTTGAGAGTACATGCCAGATGGCACGTGACGAATTGATTAAATCGGGGCGCAGATATGCCAAGTATTACAACCGCAGAGCGCGTAATAGGAAATTTCTTGTGGGAGATCAGGTGCTATTGCTTCTTCCAACGAGTTCGAATAAGTTATTAGTCCAGTGGAAAGGTCCATACGAAGTTAAAGAAGTAAAAGGTGACATGGACTATAAAATTGACATGGACGGTAATGTAAAGACATTCCATGCTAACATGCTCAAGCTGTATATTAAGAGACAGAGCGACAATGTTGGAAAGGGGGTCTTAAATGTCGTTTGTACGGCAGTCGTAGACGATGATGAAGCTGATTCGAATATAGAGGGTTCCCTTGAATGTCCCTTGGGAGTTGCGGGGGAGGGGATAGATAAAGTCGATGTGAGTGCGGAGTTGACGAAAGACCAGCGTCAACAGATTAATGCGCTCTTGGCTAAACATTCTTATGTATTCACTGACAGACCAGGTTGTACAACTTTGTTGGACCTCAAAATTAAGCTGAATACGTCTGACCCTATTCGAATCAAGGGCTATCCGGTGCCATACAACGCACGTGAAGCTGTGGACGAAGAGGTGAGTAAAATGTTGGATCTGGGGGTGATTGAACCCTCCAACTCACCATATTCGTCTCCAGTAGTGTTAGTAAGGAAAAAGGACGGGACGAACCGATTCTGTATCGATTTTCGGCAGTTGAATAAAATCACTGTGTTCGATGCAGAACCAATGCCAGATATGGAGGGTCTATTTGCAAAGTTGTCGGGAAACCGATGGATTTCCAAATTGGATCTGTCCAAGGGATATTGGCAGGTTCCCATTGTCCCAGAGTCCCGAACTTTGACGGCATTTGCGACCCAGAAAGGATTGTATCAATTCAAAGTGATGCCTTTCGGGTTAGTTGGAGCCAGCGCCACTTGTTGTCGTTTGATGCGAAAGTTGCTGAAAGGTTTAACAAACGTTGATAGCTTTGTAGACGACATATTCGTGTACACGAATACTTGGAGTGAGCACGTGACCGTACTGAGCGAGCTCTTCAATAGACTCCGCAGAGCGAACCTCACAGTGAGACCCACTAAATGCAGTATTGGTTATACAGATTTAGATTGTTTGGGTCATAGGGTCAGCGGTATGGGTCAGTTAAAACCTCATCCCAAGCAAATTGAAGCAATTAGAGACGCACCGAAGCCAACCAACAAAACGCAGGTAAGATCATTTCTAGGTCTAGTAGGTTTTTACAGAAAGTTTATACCGAACTTTGCAGCCATTGCTAGCCCGCTGTCTGATTTGACCAAAAAGGGGCAACCAAACAAAGTGGAATGGGGACCGCCACAAGATAAAGCATTTTGTACTCTGAAAGAGAAACTGGTTAGTGCACCTATATTGAAATTGCCAGATGTCAGCAAACCTTTTATTCTAAGAACAGACGCTTCTGAAACTGGGTTGGGGGCAGTTTTACTGCAAGAGCAGGACGACAGTAAGTTACCCGTAGCTTACTCGAGTAGAAAATTGCTACCCAGGGAGAAAAATTATTCCGTTATAGAAAAGGAATGTTTGGCCGTAGTATGGGGAATTGGGAAGTATCACGCATATCTGTTTGGGAGAGATTTCGTTCTCGAGACTGATCACCAGCCCCTACTGTATTTAAACAAGGCCAAGGTCGCTAACGCTCGGTTGATGCGTTGGGCGCTAACACTGCAACCTTATCGTTTCCGTGTAGAAGCAATAAGGGGAGTTGAAAATATAGGCGCAGACTACTTGAGTAGGGCGTGATGGGAAATTTGTATGAATTTGCCCAGTAATAAAATCCAGTTTGTAGTATAACCAGTGTAAATGTTGTAAGATATCATCAGTAGTTATTTTTCTTCTATTCTGTGTTAGTTTTAAAAATGTGTACATTTTTATTCTTAGGGGGGAGGTATTGTCACAGAATTAGGCGAAAATTGAACTGATTTCTGTTCTTGAATTGCAAACGAAACTCACCATTTTCTTGATTTCGTCGTACACGCATTACCTGGGGTGATTAAGTGGCGTGTAACGATTTGCATGTGCCAATTTGTAATTTACATGAAATCCGAAATACTCGTTTTACGTGGTGCACTGCAAGCTCGATGTGATTTATGTTCACCTATTGAGAGTATATAAGGCTAAGGATTTATCATAATTTTTTACGGGAACTAAAATATCTAATCGAAGGATAGATAACCTCGTCTTGCAAATCTCCAGCCAAAGGGGTGAGTGTTAAATTTACATTTCGTTTTATTGTGAATTTTATTCAGATTATCATTTCGTATAATGATGCCTTTATTGCAATTAAACGTGGAATATTTGGAATTACTAGTCACTTTTAGACTTGAAATACAATATCGTAATCTACGGCTTAGATTATTTTTGAGACAACTATTATTAGTCTGGTTTTGTTTATTATAGTTGATTCAGTCTGATTCCAGCTGATTCCGTCGTTGATACCGTAGAAGTTCATCACTGATAGCGCATCTAATAACATCGTTGATACCGTCTCTGATACCGTAGCTGCTAACATAGTTGTTACATTGTTTCTGGTACCGTAGCTGCTAATAACATCGTTGATACCGTAGCTGCTAATAACATCGTTGATACCGTAGCTGCTAATAGCATCGTTGATACCGTAGCTGCTAATAACATCGTTGATACCGTAGCTGTTAACACATCTGATACCATCTTTTGATAAACGTCTTTGATATCGTCTGATTTGTTGTGGGACATCTATTGTTTGTTCTGGAACATCTCTGTATAAATATCTGAATGTGCTTGTGCCGTTAATTTGTGCAAACGGAATTGAAGTATCTGTCTGTGTGTCGAACTGTCTGTTCGTCAACATCTGTGTAACATGTAAATATCCGGAAAGCTAGAAGTCCGAGTATCGGAGCTGTCTTAGAGTTGTAAAACGTCCGGGTCGACATCTAGGGGAGTGAGGAACCGTTGGTTCTGGTAGATGTTGTATGCTGTCTGAACGTATAACTGTGGTGGATCCGTGTAGGGAAACGTCCGATAATAGTATTGGTCAACCCTCGGTTCTCGGGGAAACTGGGAGACGATTCAACTGTTGCTGAATCGTGCGGTTATACAGGGGAGACACATAGGTGTATTGAAATTGTGATATAATTTAATACATTGTTGTATTTGCATGTTTATGTCAGATCGCAATAATATTTCAAGTGATCAATAAAAGCTAGCAACTTGATTGAATACAAGTATATGATCGTGCTAGTTATCGCAATCCATCGTGCGATAGATAGTTTGTCGTTTGTGTTTATTTTTTTCGTAAATCATACTTGCATTTATTTAACTTTCGTAAAGGATTCTTGGATCTGTGTATAATCCAAGAGATCCCTTTACATTTGTGATTCCTTTTGTATTGTTATTTGATTTGTTCATGTATTGTGAATGGTTGTGAGTTTAATTGTGGGTTGAGTGCATGAATTATTGTGTTGTTACATCTGTATTTTTTTTCATTTATAATTTATTACATAAATTTATATTTTCTTTCACAAATTGTGTTTGTATTGTTCATTTAATCCACCCTCCTCTCGGTAACAATTCTGTTACACAGTCTATGGATTTTAAAGAAAGAAACTTGGTGAATGTTTTCATTTTATGTCAATGTGGTTGTGAATATTTGTTTGCACATATTTGTGCACTGTGTTGATAATTAATTATTATTATTAATTATTAATTATTATGTCTAACAACTACTTTATCAAAAGTGTCCAAAATGCTTTGAACAAGACAAACAAGTTATTTTCAGATTTGAATTTCCAATCATTTTTTGTTGGTTCACATGATGTGATAACTTATTTTCAATTGGATAACATGACACTTTTTATAGTCATATGCATTGATTCTCCTTGGCACTGAGTCTCAAAAACACCCCAACACTCAAGGAATAAGGCATATATGGTCATTGTAAAAGTGATACTTATGTATTGTTATTGACTAGTGCAGGCAAGATAAAAATACTTCCAATCCATTACTGCTTCTTGATACTCACTCCCTGCAAAGCATGAAGAAAAAAAAAGAATTAGAGAATAGTATTCTGATAAGACTGTATATGAAGCATTAAAAGGCATTATGAAAAAAACCATGAATTTCCTGTTCATAAAATATTACAGAATTTTTATAAGTATACTGGGCTCTATAAATTGTGATGGCAATTCAATGCACATGTGATGAAAAAATATAAAAAATCTGCATAATATTGAGAAAACTGTTATGTACAATTTAGGGATTACCAATCATTTTATGTGTCTCATAATAAAATGAATATGTTATGTTTGTATGAAAAATCTCGCTATAAATGTAATTGATGTATAAATGTAATTGATGTATAAATGTAATTGATGTATAAATGTAATTGATGTATAAATGTAATTGATGTGTAAATGTAAATGTGCTTCAGTATAGTACCATGATGGAAAAATCTCATGCCCAGGAGATTGGGGAAAGTTTTAAAAATGTGTTGGCTAAAAATAAATATTGTTTCATTCCAAGGATTTCATAGAGATTTATTTGGTACTCTTTGAAAATTCTACAATTTGGAAATGACAAATGCTGCTGGGTAAATAGAATATAATGGTGCAAACAAAATACCGGGAAAATTGAATGCTGTAGAATTTCTCCAGCCCCTCCCCCCTTTGATAATATGATTTGACAGTGCTAGATTTATTCTGCAAAATACAATGTCTTTAAACTTTTTAACTGAAGACACTTACAGGCTTAATATTTAAATTTTTGTTAGAAATGACATTTGTAACCCTGCTTGTCTGTATAATTTGGATAGACAGACACTTTTGAAGGTAACAAATCTGGAAAAAGTGACTATGGATATATTATTTTTCAAACAGTACTATTGAGTCACACATCCAAAAATGATTACAACTTGTCTCCCTCCTGTACAAATGTCTATTTCATTTAGTGTTAATTCAGCAAAGCATTATATATATATTAAATATACTGCCCCCATATAGTTTGACAAAAATATTTTTATAAGCTTAATATAAAAAAATGAATTAACTGCATCCATTATAAAATTAGAAAAATTAATTATTTTCAAATAGAAAAAATATATCATGATTTGAAAGAACATCCCAGCCAACCACTGACATTTATCTGTAAATTAAAAATGAACAATAGAAAAAAACATTGAATATGATTAAAGCATAGAAGACTCACACGTATCACAGGATGCAAACAAAAAACAGCTCTAGGGTCAAGTTGATCTGAAACCAAGGTCACTTTTCCTGATTGGTCAACACTTAAATACCTTCTGGTACACAAATGGACAAATTTGCATTGCTGCTCCCATTTTAAAACTCCACCTGCAATAAGTTCATAAATTATCTATTCTGAAGTACATTGGAAATATTTAATCTGCATGAGCTGTCACTCACTAAAAGTTGGGATAGTCGTGGTGCAGCATAAAATAGAAAATGTTCATAGAATCTATGTAGAACATGATTTGAAATAACTACCATTACCATCAGTTATAAAATGATCCTGATAGACTAATTAAGATTAATTATTAAATGATAAGGAAATACTGATCAAGATTGTCATTAATAATTAAATGACAATGACAGACTGATTAAGATTGCCATT
This sequence comes from Unio delphinus, assembly GCA_029339505.1. Classification (NCBI taxonomy): domain Eukaryota; kingdom Metazoa; phylum Mollusca; class Bivalvia; order Unionida; family Unionidae; genus Unio; species Unio delphinus. The sequence goes on along the minus strand of JAQISU010000111.1, from coordinate 2,228,120 downwards.
AATAATTAAATGACAATGACAGACTGGTTAAGATTGCCATCAAAAATTAAATGACAATGACAGACTGGTTAAGATTGCCATCAATAATTAAATTACAATGCCAGACTTATTAAGATTGCCATTAATAATTAAATGACAATGACAGACTGATTAAGATTGCAGTTAATTATTATATGATTCTTACAGACAGGGTAAGGTCGACATTAATAATTAAATGATCCTGACAAATTGATTAACATTGACATTAATTATCATACCATCTTGGCAGACTAATAATACTGCAATTAATTATTAAATGATATTGTCAGACTGATTAAGATTATCATCCATTATTAAATGAGCTCAACAGACAGATTGAGATTTGTCCAACTATGAATGATCTTGACAGACTGATTAAGATTGATTCAATTAATAATGATCTTGACAGACTGATTAAGATTATCATCTATTATCAAATAATCTTGATGGACTGATTAAGAGTATCATCCATTATTGAATGATCTTGACAGACTAATTAAGATTGATCCAATTAATAATGTTCTTGATAGACTGATTAAAATTCTTCCAATTATTAATGATCTTGACTGACTGATTAAGATTATCATCTATTATCTTGACAGACTGATTAAGATTACAATTAATTTATAAATGATCATGACAGATTAATTAAGATAGCCATCTATTATTAAATGATAATTTCAGACTAATTAGGATTGCTGTCCATTATTAACTGATGCTGACAGACTGATTAAGTTTTACCCACTATTAACTGATGCTGACAGACTGATTAAGATGTATCCATTATGAACTGATGCTGACAGACTGATTAAGATACTGACAGACTGATTAAGATGTATCCATTATGAACTGATGCTGACAGACTGATTAAGATACTGACAGACTGATTAAGATGTATCCATTATTAACTGATACTGACAGACTTATTAAGTTCATCCACTTTTAATTGATGCTGACAGATTGATTAAGAATTATCCACTATAAAATGATGCTGACAGACTGATTAAGATTTATACATTATTAACTGATGCTGACAGACTGATTAAGATTTATCATTATTAACTGATGCTGACGGACTGATTAAGATTTATCCATTACTGACTGAAACTGACAGACTTATTAAGATCATCCACTTTTAATTGATGCTGACAGACTGAACAAGATTCACCCATTATAAACTGATGCTGACAGACTTATTAAGTTATATCCATTACTGACTGATGCTGACAGACTAAGATTCACCCATTATAAACTGATGCTGACAAACTGATTAAGATGCTGACAGACTGATTAAGATGTATCCATTATTAACTGATGCTGGCAGACTGATTAAGATTTGTCCATTATTAACTGAAGCTGACAGACCGATTAAGATTTATCCACTATTAACTGAAGCTGACAGACTGATTAAGATTTATCCATTATTAACTGATGCTGACAGACTGATTAAGATTAATCCATTATTAATTGATGATGACAGACTGATTAAGATTCATCTACTATTAACTGATGCTGACACCCTGATTAAAATGTATCCATTATTAACTGAAACTGACAGACTTATTAAGTTCATCCACTTTTAATTGATGCTGACAGACTGATTAAGAATTATCCACTATAAAATGATGCTGACAGAATGATTAAGATTTATCCATTATTAACTGATGCTGACAGACTGAATAAATTATATCCATTATTGACTGATGCTGACAGACTGAATAAGTTCATCCACTTTTAATTGATGCTGACAGACTGGATAAGATTTACCCATTATTAGATTCAGATTAACTCATCGATATGACAGACATTCAGATCAACTCAATAATATGACATACATTCAAATCAACTCATCCATATGACAGACAATCAGATCAACTCATCAATAGGACAGACATTCAGATTAACTCATCAATATGACAGACATTCAGATTAACTCATCAATATCACAGACATTCAGATTAACTCATCAATATGACAGACATTCAGATCAACTCATCGATATGACAGACATTCAGATTAACTCATCAATATGACAGACATTCAGATTAACTCATCAATATGACAGACATTCAGATTAACTCATCAATATGACAGACATTCAGATTAACTCATCAATATGACAGACATTCAGATTAACTCATCAATATCACAGACATTCAGATCAACTCATCGATATGACATATTCAGATTAACTCATCAATATGACAGACATTCAGATTAACTCATCAATATCACAGACATTCAGATTAACTCATCGATATGACAGACATTCAGATTAACTCATCAATATGACAGACATTCAGATTAACTCATCGATATGACAGACATTCAGACTAATTCATCGATATGACAGACATTCAGATTAACTCATTGATATGACAGACATTCAGATCAACTCATCAATATAACAGACATTCAGACTAATTCATCGATATGACAGACATTCAGATTAACTCATTGATATGACAGACATTCAGATCAACTCATCAATATAACAGACATTCAGACTAATTCATCAACATGACAGACATTCAGATTAACTCATTGATATGACAGACATTCAGATTAACTCATCAGTATCACAGACATTCAGATCAACTCATCAATATAACAGACATTCAGACTAATTCATCAACATGACAGACATTCAGATTAACTCATCGATATGACAGACATTCAGACTAATTCATCGATATGACAGACATTCAGACAAATTCATCAACATGACAGACATTCAGATTAACTCATTGATATGACAGACATTCAGATTAACTCATTGATATGACAGACATTCAGATTAATGTTTCTTTGCATGAATGATGTTTGATTTATACCAAATTTGTGTGCTGAAAGTGTGTGCCTGCAAATAGCATAAATTTAGATCAATGATGTTTGATTTATACCACATATGTATGATTTTAACACATGTGTATGTGGTTGGAATATTGGGAGCAAAGATGTTTAGTTAAAAGAGGATACAAAAATATAGATATATACATGCAATGTACCAAATAAACATCAAATAATATCATACCACAAGATGTATCTGTAACATACCAAACAAACACCAATTAATATGATACATGTACCACTATAGAGATCTATAATGTACTAAATAAACATCAATTAAGATCATACCACTATAGCTATATGTAACATACCAAATATAAATGTATATAAACAACGCACATATATATATATATATATATGTAATACACCAAAATAAACATCAGATAATCAAGATCTGAAATGTACTTAATAAACATCAATTAATATCCTACCCCTAACAGGACTTTCCTGGAGTTCAATTTCCCAGTATGTGATGGCTGAACTACTTGGAAACATGGTCTTAGGCTTGGACTGGTCAACCGGTCGCATTCGTAGGTGAACTTAGCAAAGAAAAGAAAACAATTATTAATTTTATTTATTAAGTTGTTCATCTTTCATCACAGCTTTCTTGACAATAATTTATATCTTTTTTTCATGGGTCATACAGAGTAGTCTCCCATATTTACAGCACAGTTATCTATTACCATGTCTTTATTTCCTATGTCACATGTTTCTTTTCTCTGCTTCCAACCAATAGTCAACATCCAGATGTATGTCTTTATTTCCTGTACCACATGGTGATTTTTTCTGTTTACAACACAGTTGTTCACATCCACATATATATTTTTACTTCCTGTGCCAAATGTTTCTTTCCTTTTTTTACAACATAATTTTCAGCATCCACATGTAGATTTTTTTCCTGAGCCGCACAGTGGTCCACAATGTGTGCAACAGTTTTTAATAAAAATATATAGCTCTATTACCTGTTCCACACAGCAATTTATTTCCTTGCGGCACAGTTGTCAACATCGACATGTAAATCTGTAATTCCTGTGCCACACAATTTTTTCCTATGTTTGCAGCACATTTTTTAGCACAGACTTTTGCATACATAAGCTACCAGGAAATTTATTTTAAACTGTCAGCAGCATTAATGGGGCTCAGTGAAATATTAATACACGTCTGTGGGGTTAGTGGAGTCATGAGATAAGTCAGTGGGGTTAGTGGAGTCTTGATAAAAGTCACTAGGGTCAGTAGTCTTCAGACATGTCAGTAGTGTCAGTGGAGTCTTAAGAGAAGTCACTAATGTCAATGGAATCTTGAGACAATTCACTAGAGTCAATGGAATCTTGAGACAATTCACTAGGGACAGTGGAGTCTTGAGACAAGTCACTGGGGTCAGTGGAGTCTTGAGACAAGTCACTGGGGTCAGTGGAATGTTGAGACAAGTCACTAGGGTTAATGGAATCTTGAGACAAATCAGTAGGGTCAATGGAATCTTGAGATAAGTCAGTAGGATCAGTAGAGTTGTGAGACAAGTCACTAGGTCAATCAATGGTTTCTTGAGACAAGTCACTAGGGTCAGTGGAGTCTTGAGACAAGTCACTAGGTCAATCAATGGTTTCTTGAGACAAGTCACTAGGGTCAGTGGAGTCTTGAGACAAGTCACTAGGATCAATGGAATCTTGCAACAAGTCACTAGGGTCAATGGAATCTTGAGACAAGTCACTATGGTCAGTGGGGTCTTAATACAAGTCACTAGGGTCAGTGGGGTCTTGGGACAAGTCACTAGGATCAATGGAATCTTGCAACAAGTCACTAGGGTCAAAGGAATCTTGAGACAAGTCACTATGGTCAGTGGGGTCTTAAGACAAGTCACTAGGGTCAGTGGAGTCTTAAGACAAGTCACTAGGGTCAGTGGGGTCTTGTGAAATAATATCATGGAGCAAATGAGTAGGCAACATGTACCAGTAAAACTATCTTTTGACAAAAGTATCCAAATGTAAACACTGGTGGCTCACTTTTTAAAGTTTTATTGGGAGTGGGTTTTTTGCTTGTTTGTTTGATTGCTTGTTTGCTTGTTGGTTTGTTTTTAAATTGCATGGTTTGCTTAATGGTCAAACATAATTAAGTAATAGAAACAATTTAAAGTGCAAAAAATGAAAAATTGCCATACTGATCTCGAAATGAATAAACACAGGTTTAATCAATTTCATTTGTCTATCATAAAACGTATTTGTTTAGTTGTGCTTAAATATTTGTCAACTAAATCCAGAGGTTAAAATGGCAGTTGAACATTTGCTGTAATGGCATAATAATGGCATGATAATCTAATTAGTTCATTTGCATTTGAATAAAAGTATGAATCCTGACTTCATTTTTCTACCTGATTCTTGTTGACAATGTTCTTGTAAAATTGACTAACAGTCATGTATAGTATTTGAAAATTCTTAATATCTTAACAGTCATGAATAGTATTTGAAAATTCTTAATATCTAAGCAGACATGAATAGTATTTAAAAATTCTTAATATCTTAGCAGTTATGCATAGTATTCAAAAATTCCTAACATCTTAGCAGTCATGAATAGTATTTGATTACACTATCAATTGTTTGTCCTTTGTCCCTTCTCTTCTCTTCTAACCAATTTTAAAATGAAAACAAATCAAAGACATAAAAATTAACAAAATAGTGATTTCATTCATCAAGTTGCAACATTTAACATAATCTTCTCCAAGGGTTCACTAACTCTGTCATTTTTTTATGTTTCTAACCAAGCAGAAATTTATTTACTATAGAACAAGTCACATATCTAACCAAGCAGAAATTTATTTACTATAGTAAAAGTCACATGTCTAAATAAGCAGAAATTTATTTACTACAGTAACATGGGTCGTGTATGCCCATTTATTAGTTTTAAGATAAACATACATTTTTCGTTTAAAATTTAATCTAATTTTCTTTAAACAACGCCTATTCAATCCTGATTATTGAATGTTGTGTACTTTAACTGTCACAAAGAAACTTCCAGATGAAGTTATATGGACAATGTTCTTTTGCATACGAGGGCCCAGCAACGTGAAACAAATTGCCCATTGAAATTATACACAAAGACAGTGATTCCTTTGAAGCGTGCTCTTAAAACTAACCAATTTCGACTGCAAGAACAAACTTAAAGACCTACTTTAAATATATTCAGCAAGTTGTTATCTTTTTTAATTTCATGGTGTATTTTTTTTGTGGAGTCATATCATTATATATGTTCTCAAGCGTTTAGAGCCCCTAAAGATATGGCGCTATACAAAGTCCTCATTATAATTATTATTATTATTATTATTATTATCAATAATTTTTATTATTATCATTATTATTTTTGTTATTATTATTATTATTATCACTATGGACTTTTACAATGATGGTTATGCATCAAGGTCAAAATAAGAGCGCCTCAAGTGGAATTGTCACAATCGAGGGTAGTATAATTTTTTTTATCAATATGCATAGCTTTCAGTGTGACATCACAGCATACGATATTCAATCTGGATTGTTCTGGATCACACCTTTTGGGTTAATTTTTTCAAAAAATGTATACGTACTTTAACATTGATTTTGCCACAAACTCCTATTGGGACATCAAAATAACGATCTTCTCAAGGAATATGGATGTATACGACTCCAAATGAAGTGAATATTTGCCACTTAAAGGTATGTATAATCAAATTCTGAAAAATGATACTGAAATAGTTGGTGCTGAATGCCTACATGACCCATGTGAATTGTACTGTAACACGACTTCCTATGTTAGTATCGGCTTTTTTCAGGCAACAGACGTGATGTACTTCACAGTCTTCGAATAATTTGCAAGTTTCTGTGCTTTTGGTTGTTGTATCACATTGAAAACATGTAAGAGTTATACTTTTCTATTCTTTTCAATTTCTTTTCAGAAATATTAAAAGCAGTCATTTTAAATATTGGATGCAGACAACACATTTTTTACCGTGCATGGACTGTTATAACAACCCAGAAAAGACAATGAGCAGTCTGGTTGTTTACATCGACAGCTTCCGTTGAATTGCGATCACGATGCCAGATGATGACTACCAGGTTAGAAATTATAAATTGATTAATTAATCGCTAATTTCCCAACCCAGCCAGAAATCAGATGAGATCTATTGCATCTTGGATTGAGGGATTCGTTCTAAGAATGCCAATGCTTCTGCCCGATGTAACTAAAGGAATTGCTTACACATGAGTGCCCTAATTATGATTGGGTAATTATCAACTAAGAAACATTTTTAATTTAGAAATCTCCATTTCTTCTCCCAAAATTAATTGAACAATCAAATTTAGTTAGGGGAGCAAGAAAAGTGGCAGATGGAGTTGCAACCCCTTACGCATGATGTGGCCTTAACTTCAGTAACAATTGAACAGCAGCTTCGAGCAAAGCCTTGCACTAGGCATGGACAGATGCATCATATTGTACAGATTGAGGAAACTACATTACTGCAAATTCCGCAGAATATGTCTAATCCACAGCATTAGGTAGGTACTGAGGGGCCTCAATAACAAGTAAAGATCTTGATAAAGACCAGGTATAAATGAATTTTCTGAGATGAAATATATCATATTTGATAACCATTTCAGAGGTTTTATACAATTCTTCTGTGAGCAAATTCAATCAATGCAAAGCTGGTAGTGACTGCCCTGACTTCATGTATTGGAGTAATTCTTTGCATGATGAGGCTCAGCTCTATTATCTTCTATTTAAAGATGAATGAAGAAATGATGTTTTTGAGATGAATCAGTTTCCTATAGCATTTAATATGCATCAAAAGATGTGGGATATGGATATCTGTATCATCTATTTAACTAATGATAGTTTTTTTAAAGTCATTTTGGTTAACGACATTTATATTTTAAATTATATATTTCAGTGGCTGTCAAGCACTATAGAAAAGTACATGTACAATACGCTGTATGAATTTCCTTCATAAACCAAGGCAGATCGCAAAGGTCAGGTTAATAAATATTTAGGTCAAATATATCACGCATTTATTTGAATGGAGATCACCTAAACATCACAAGAAATTAGGAGTGTATTTTCCCTGTAGAGTTATCATGGAATTGTTGATTGGTTTGACATGACAGTTTGATTGAATTTTTTGAGAATCTTGCAGTGAATCAAATTATGTTGATTTGGTGTGTATATAGAGACTGTATAATGAGAATACAAGTCTATTCTAGTTCTGTAACATCTGTGGAGATGGAGTAGTAGTGATTTATTTACAACATTTGTTCATTGGATTTAGCAGAGTGGAAAAGCTTTAATTTAAACAGTTATTACCTATTGGATTATGTGAATTGAATCAAGGACTTGAATACCTAAATAATTATATCAGATTATGTGAATTTAATCAAGGACTTGAATACCTAAATAATTCTATTGGATTATGTAAAGTTTTGAAGAACTTCATTGAAATTCTAGATTCACAGGATTATTTGGATTACAGCTGAGATTCACAGAATTATCTTGAAATAGCAATACTGTATTTGGATTACAGCTGAGATTCACAGGATTATCTTGAAATAGCAATACTGTATTTGGATTACAGCTGAGATTCACAGGATTATCTTGAAATAGCAATACTGTATTTGGATTACAGCTGAGATTCACAGGATTATCTTGAAATAGCAATACTGTATTTGGATTACAGCTGAGATTCTTCAGTGGTATCATCACAGTAGCACATACACACATTAGACCCTTCATTTGGAATACCTTTGTTCAGTTTCTGGATTAGTGTGAAAATGGTATTACAATTTACGATAATATTCTAGGAATTCATACACTTGAAGTTTTTTTAATTGTTTCACTTTGTTTTTATTTTTTATTTTTTTAATTTTTAAAATGTATAGTTTGGAAGATTAAATGCTTGATGGGTTTACTATGTCTTGTTATTTAATATTAAACGAGCAGAGCTAACAGTATTTATTATATCATTGTTTAATTGCTTAACACATCTATGAATTCATTTTGGAGTGGATCAAAACTGATGATCAAATTTTTTCATTACAATCAAAAAAATTCTAGGAAAAATATTAACTTTGTTGATCATATTAAGGTCCTAATTTTACTTTCAAAACATGCTATACATGCATATAAATCTTTTGTGCAGTGAAATGCCAAACTCCCACTTATTTTAAACATTTTGTTTTGTCATTCAAAATGCTGGAAAGCAATAAGAGCCTAAGTAAATAATATAATTGAATTTAAGAAAAAGTGTAAACTTCTGGTACATGATATTTTATAATATTTTATTCAGCTGTTTAACATTCTCGTCACATTGATGTTTCTTTGGTGGGTGAGGGTGGCCAAAGAGTAACATTATATTTTTTACAAATATGCAATATAATAACATCTTGTGGTTTGCATAAGATTGAGTCTTTGTGAACAATATTTGTGCAAGACTGATTAATGTAAATTGTTTTGTTTGTGGAGCGACAACTTCAATCTGATGTGTGTTTTGTTATGTAAAGGGGATGTCATAATGCTCATATTCATTATGGTGAATGATCAATGTCCGATGGAAATGCTTGTGCTTATAGTTTTATCCAGGCAACAGAGGTCTTATGATTACAGGCAACCTTCAAAAGATGAAAGAGAAATATTTCCTATCACTGGTCTACAGTAGAAAACATAATCATTGTACACATATATTAAAGTAAGAATAAAAAATTTGATATTCACACTGCTGTATTTAACAACAGTAGGAAAGACACATCCAATGAAAGGACATATTTGTGTGTTTTGTGAGTGTCCTTTATGGACAGATGATATACAGTCACTTAACAGGTGCAAATACACTACCATCTTCTGTCAGTTCATAATTGAAGAGTCCTTCTGCCACCAAGTATGCTTGAATCTCATTATGGTAAAATCGAATTACATCTCCTGCCTGGAAATAAAAATAGTCATAAACAGTCAAGAAATGTGAAATCTCCATCAATAAACAATAGGTATCAATTCCTTCAGTATGCTATATTTTAAATGAATCATAAATACTAAAGTTTGCTTTAGCTTTTGTAGAAATAACAGTTTGTAATTCACTCACTTTAACTTTATTTATATTGTATTAGTTAAAAGCATTACCAGTACTGACTTTAGTTAGAGAGTATAAAAAAATAGCAATACCATTACTGACTTTTATTAGAGAGTATAAAATAATAGCACCAGTTAGTATGTACTTTTCAGAGAGTGACGTATGTGAGGCGAAGTTGTTTGCATTTGTAACATGCACAATGGACATAACGTTGGCATATCTCTATGCTACTTTGAGGTAATGTAGCTGACATTTCTTTGGATACTGCACTTGTGGAAATTGTACATGATCTAAGCACATGGTAAAACAAAATGGATGCTTCCATGTGCGTGACAAATTAACCAGAATTAATCAAAAGTACACTAACTTTAGCAGTTATTAAACTAGGGAAAACGAATTTTGCTGAAGTAGGCAATGGTGGCTTCTAAAAGTGCAATGAATGAATTTTAAAATATCTGATAAGAAAAGAAATTTGTTCGATGGTTCTTCTACAATTTACCTTGAAAGTCCAGGAAGTGAAAATGAACATGTGGAGCTAGCAGTTTTTTTATACAATCAACCATACAGTCTTTATTATATAGCCAGTATAACCAGTGAAGAAATCCTGGAAATTATTTTTCTTTAAAATTCTAACCCTTCGCAAAGTATGAAACTGTAGAGCGCAACCAATACCATTACTGACTTTATTTTGAGAGTATAAAATAATAGCAATACCATTACTGACTTTATTTAAAGAGTATAAAATAATAGAAATATCATTACTGACTTTATTTAGAGAGTATAAAAAGATAGCAATATTAGTCAGACTTTATAAAGAGAGAATATAACCATAGCAATAGTGGTACTAACTGGCAATGTATAAAATCATCAGTTACATTTTTCTTAAAAGTTGGAAAAAATCCTTTGAAGGTCACACACAGGTTTAAATGTTCTTAGAGATTCCTTGCACTGCATACTTTACTATATCATCCAAGGTTGTCACATTAGATGTGAGCATGGGTGAATACTACACATGTGAGAAATTAGTAATATAAAAACTGATATTGCCTTCATCATAAAACTTGTCAATAGCTGAGAAAAAAAAAGAATATAATCCCATCTTCGAACCTTAACTTTCTTGTCATCATCTGGGGCAGGCTTATACTTCTTGCAGACGATGAACCCAGACTGATGGACGGAGACATTCAGTTCATGGCTGCAATATATAAAAAACAATTATCCTAATATTAATATAATATCAGATTTATTGCAGTGTTAAATCAAACTTGTCTGAAAAAACAATTTTACAGAATAATATATTTTGCTGTTCCAACATTCTACATTCCAAATACTTACCTGGAAAAAAAAATGAATAAAGTTTCATAATAGGAATAATAACTGTTGAAGCAAATTATTCAAACAAATGCCACTCAGTACAGTAACAGCATTGTGAAGAGTAACAATCTCAAAGTGCATTACTGTACATACCACAGTGTCATTTGTCAAGCAAATTGAGCTGAACGAAAATATGTTTGTGTCACATGAGAATGAATGATCAACTTATGAATACAAATTCACATATGCTTTTAAACTGTAGAGGAACAAAAATGACAAACACTTGTAGTACATAACTTGCAATATTGTGTGATATATTTGCAATTAATATTACTGTTTTATATATATATATATATATATATATATATATATATATATATATAAATTAATGTTACTGTATATATATATATATATATATATATATATAAATTAATGTTCCTGTGTATATATATATATATATATATATATATATGAATAACCAGGCAAAAGGACAAGCCTATATGTCATGGCACCAGCGGCATTGCAGGAGTTGCAGAGATGACACTTAAAAGAATGCCAAGTCACCTTAGGGACTCTGTCTCTAGATTTTGTTATAGTTTACTCGCTTTGCCATCCCCTTGAGAGGATATAGTCACAAGGCAGCTAAGGCTTAAAGTCAGAGTTTAACTTCTCCTAGCTGGGTGTCCATCCAAGGTTAATAAGCTCTATCTGCTTAACAGATCTGGTTTTAAGGCGCCAGAAACTTGCCCATCAGCCCTTCCCCAGTCCATTTAAACAGATTATGCTGAGCATTGTTAAGCTACTTGTGAAGACCTGGAGCTGAATTTGGTTGTCAGAGGCTCTATCAGATGCAAGCCATTGGGGATTTAACTAGGGTTGTCCTTTCCCTTAGATCCATCAGCTATGTGAAGTAGGGGAAACCAGCTGCATGGGCAACAACTGATTCTCCATATCACCCTGTCCAGGCTTATGCCCTGGAGAGGACACACCAGCTTCGGTTCACAACGTTGATAAAAGACTGGAAGCAGCAGTTTAACTATTGTAAGTCATTGCTCGATTGGCGTACAGTCAGTTGTAAGTCATTGACGATTGGCGTACAGTCAATTGTAAGTCATTGACGCTTGGCGTACAGTCAGTTGTAAGTCATTGCTCGATTGGCGTACAGTCAGTTGTAAGTCATTGCTCGATTGGCGTACAGTCAGTTGTAAGTCATTGCTCGATTGGCGTACAGTTAGTTGTAAGTCATTGCTCGATTGGCGTACAGTCAGTTGTAAGTCATTGACGATTGGCGTACAGTCAGACACCTAAGATTGCTTGACATGAAATTCACAGTGCAGTATGATGGCACAATGTCCAACCTCTTCAACTTTCTCTGTGACATCCTCAAAAGGGATATACCCGCACACGTGATCAGACAACAAAATGTTCGACCAGCACAACTAAAGGCAAAGAGCAAAGTTCATGAAACAACCGTCAGGGACATGCTTTTCACAGACAATGCTGCCCTAGCCACTAACACAGAATCTGAGTAGATGCTTTGCTAATGCATCGGGTGAGTTTGGGCTGACCATCAGCCTAAAGAAAAAACGTCACCAAACAACTTTGGGAAGCAGAAAACTTTCTGCAGAACTTATTTCTGGTGCTGTTAATTGCATATGCTTGAAAATATTTGTCTGAAGATTTCATTGATGTATACAGCATTATTTATACAGTTATTTAACCTCTAACATTTTAAGAACCTCTATTTAAATTAATAAATTAGCTTCAAATATTTAAACTTTTATTCGGCAGAATGTATTACTAAAAAAATGTTTTTTTTACTAATGGATTTCAGTAACAAAAATGTAAGTACTTTGGTTCCACTATATGTTCAAGTACCTGAATTTAACAAACTAATTATCAAAAATGTCTCTGACTCTTTTTCTGCAATTAGTAATAAAACTGAGCGGATATTTTATAAGATAATGACAAAATTGAAATCAGATTTCTCAAATCTGGTTAAATTTTGTTGAGTGAATTATTCAAAGTGTTTTAAATGTTTTCTGTGCTGGTAGATATATTTGATAGAGGATCACCATCAATTATACAAATTTGAAAGACCTACATTTCAGATGATGAGATTTAAGATTTTGCTAAATCGTGAATAGCGGAATTTATGAAGAAGTTGTCTATTTCCTTCACGATATTTAGCGATGGAAGCAATGATGAATGATGGAACAGAAATCGATGAAAAAGTTCGTGGCAGAACAATCCCTATGAAACTATCTGCAAGTTGGATGGATAGTGCTAGAAACAATGGAAATGGGCAGATTAGACCCTTTTGGTTTACATACCTCTGGTCGTAAATAGAGACTTTTCTCAAGTGCTTTTCACTGACATGTAGATACTGGCCTTTACACTCGACACTCTCTAATACAATCTGATCATCCGCATGAACCTGTTAAGATACATCAGAATCTAGTCAAAATGGATGCCACACTCTTGGTGGATAGTAAGATCCTATCAAAACAACTTGTGGCTCTTTGTATGTGAAGTTTAGTTCAGAATGTTCTAGAAATCAACCTGTTTACTCACATCTTGGGAATTGCAGAACATTGTATTGCAACAAAGGTCAACTACGAAAGGGGCATTTGGTCAGCAATTATTCATTCCTGTTTCCAATAAGTCTTTGGAAATCTGTGTTTCAGAGTTTTCAGTTATGTTTAGACATAATTCAAGAACAATTGTTTATTTAAATCACTCATTAGAATTGCTAAGTGTTCATTGACTTGATTAATACATTATTTTGTAATTGTTGTTAATTCATTCAAAGGCATTCTGCATCATTGCCGAATCAGGACCTTAAAGATTAATGGGATTCGTTAGGAAAATTCGATACTTTTGAATCTGTGATAGGACATTTAGAATTATTTAAAATTTATACCAAAATACTGTACATGTTTCTTATAGTTCATATCGTAACTTAAAATATATAAAGTATTTGTTGGTTTTACTAAATGTGCTGGTTTATCTTCTTTTTGTTACATAGTTGTATACATACAATCATTACAAAATATCTTCTAGTAAGTTCCACTTTTTATCAGAATCAAGTTAGTGAATTTTTTTTTGCATTTGGGAACTTCAGCTCATATTAGAAGTAAGTCAACATGCATCTGAAATTGTGTAAGAAACAAGTCACAAATACTATATGACATTATTCAGAAAGGTCAGTCAGTAGAAGTGACTTATGGTGTACAGCCAGACAGGTGATTGCCTTCAATTTTGTGCATATAATGTCACTTCTAAATGGATTTCACAATATTCATTTTACATATGCTGGAAATGTTTTACTCATTTTGATAGGTATTTTTTTTATTTGATTTCACAATTTTCATGCATTTGTTTGGGTTAATAAAAGTATATAAGAATACATGTAATGTAAGTTACTGTTACCAAAGCCTATGAAAGATTTGTTCATGTATATAAAAAAGGTGTTGTGCAGAAAAGTATCAATTGTGAAGAACAATATAATTAATTTGCAACCGAATAGCGAAACAAGAACTCATATCATAATAACCTTGCAGTAGAATACAGCCACTAATGTAAGGTAAATCTGTAAAATATAGTTTACTATGAGGTACATGCAACGATATATCTGTGAAAACAATTTTTTTCCATGATTAACTAGCAACACAAAACGTAAATGGATAAAATATAAATGATTTCAAAACATTTACTTACCACAATTCCCTCTGCCCTAACCTTGTACATTGGCATGATTTTAAACTGGGCGTGTTTTGCATTGTATGCCTGCAGCTCCACCTGTGAATATATAATGTTATGATACAAAATAGTACTGTACATATAGCAGGAAATAAGATCAAAATGTTTAGTGTTGTCTGTTGCAATGGCCATTCCTGTGACTTTCATTCCTGTGTTACCTGACTCAATGGCTCTTTAAATGACTTTTTACTGCTGTCAGACATGGCCCTATGTTCATTGCTATGACAGCCACCCAATTATGGCTGACATTGTGATTATTACCATGAAGTTAACCCTTATGCTTGAACCTAGAGCTATTTCCATTTGGTCCAACCTTGTGTTGTCTGACCCTATGGATATTATCATGAATTCCAGAGCTGTGTAGCCTGACCCCATTGATACTCCCATGACTTCCATCCCTGTGTTGCCTGACACCACTGATACTCCCATGACTTTCATCCCTGCAATGCCTGACCCCATTGATACTCCCATGACTTCCATCCATTTGTTGCCTGACCCCATTGATACTCCCATGACTTCCATCCCTGTGACGCCTGACCTAATTGATACTCTCATGACTTCCATCCATGTGTTGCCTGACCCCATTGATACTCCCATGACTTCCATCCCTGTGTTGCCTGACCCCACTGATACTCCCAAGACTTCCATCCCTGTGATGCCTGACTTCAATGATACTCCTATGATGTCCATCCCTGCGTTGCCGGACCCTATTGATACTCCAATGACTTCCATCCCTGTGTTGCCTGACCCCACTAATACTCCCATGATGTCCATCTCTGTGTTGCCTGACCCTTGCGGTGCTCCCATGATTTATACCCCAGTGTGGCCTGACCCTATGACTTTTTGTTTTACTTCCACAAAGATACACTGTTGAGCCCTAACCTTCACCTTGAAGATATGTTCACCACTGAGGTACACATATCAGCTTTATTTGGTCTCAGATACATATAGTTTAGTATGTTGCATTCAGGCAAGTATATAGAATGCTTTAAAAGAAAATGTTCTACCTACTTCTTTATATATTATATAAATAAAAAGTTATATTATGGTTATATATCGACAAGACAATCAATCTCCTGCCACCTTGATTTTATAGGGATGGCCAGTTGCACAAAGACCACAAGTCCATAAAAGGCTACTTTTGCCAATACCTGCCTGACCTCAGTAGACATGTTTGACATTATATACATTCATGTTGTGGTTGACACCTCAGTAAGACTAGTAGGGTCAAACTTACCGCCATGTTGCTACTCTCTGCGATGGAGGTAGATGTGCTGGCATGGATGTACTTGTTGGTGAATAAATGACGCAACTGAAGAAAAAAAAAAACAACACAGAATTAAACAAAACAATAATGGAAGTCATTTTAATTCAAAATTCTCAAGCTGATCTCTGAAATCAAATACCATTTGTGTATAAAGTAAAATATGTTACCGTAGCTATGTGCATTTCGCTCCAATAATTTACGTGATTACTTTTGCTTTATACATTTACATCACCTTCCTAAAGTATGTAACATCTTCAGTCACATCTATTTTGTCTCTGTATCCTTTGTGAAACCTTCAAAATTAACACAGAGAAATGTTTTTCCCAGTAGAATACAAATATTCACGTATATACATCACCTAGCAAGGACACATTCCAATATGATCATAAAGTCATGCATTATAACATAGTAAAATGAACGCCACAGTAACTTGTAAAGCACATACAAAATAATCTAACTTAAGAAGACATTATAAAAAAGTTTTTATTGGTGACTATTTTTATAAGGTGTTACAACTATATGGTCATAAACTAGGAAACAGAAAGAAGCAAATCCAACCTACTTAATTAACAATTTAATTAGCAATGCTATAAGTGAAAATGTGAAATACACTTCCAGTATTATGAATTAATCCAAAAAACATACTGAACATTTCTATTGAAGTTCACCCACAAAATGAATAGTTTCGTATTAATTTCATATCAAGATACCGGTATGTACTGGTTTAGCTACATTCGTGACATTGTCAAAACGGCATTGCGTAGAACTCTTTTTAATAAATCTCATTAGTCCCAAACATACATTATACTCTCAAATATGACCATTTTCAATTTAGACTGAACAGTCGAAACAAATGTTTTAGCCCTAATACAATATCTAAGTACAACATAAAATATGTCTGCAGACATGACGTTACAACATGAATACAAGAAATAAGAATCACATAAAATATTTATGAAATCTCATTGCTCAGTTCTCTTATTACATCTTCTTGATTATATTACAATTATATGTCACAATAAAATGGAACTCAAATTATAGATGCCCTTGTCTTTTCCAGGAAGTCAGAGCTAGGCTGGGAGTGCAGAGATAAAAAATCATTGCTTCCAAACACTACAGTCCAAAGATTGCTTCATTTCTCCTCTAGAGTTTGGAATTTGGGACCATAAAGAATAATTTAAACCAACAAAATAATAATAACTATCAATTGACTTTCACCTTGCATGGTGGTCAGAGAGTAAGTAAGGGGATGAAAGATGCATGACGGTTGTACATCCAGTGTCTTATAACCTAACAGAAAAACGTAACTGAAAACCTTAATATATTTTCAGAGAGCATTGAATTCAAGCGTTTTTGGCTTTCTCCTCAAATTGTACTAAGTATAACAGTTATCCATCATTCAGTATGGTAAATTATGACCATTCAAAAACAAACGTATCCTTTTCAAAGGTGCAATTGATTAAAACGGCATACACATATGGGGCTTCCTGTTTTATGCAGTCCAAGAGTAAAAACTATGTGACAAGGTTTCAGACTGATCACATGGTAGATTAAACAATTATAATCTACCTGAATGGTCTGACCATAGAGTAAGTTCTTCCCTTGATGTGTCCTCTGCTGCAGTTCATTATCTTCATCCTCAGCATTGGCAGCCTTCTGCAACATTAACATAGACATCTTATTTGGTAATTCAGATATAACTACATAAAACAAAATTCGGAAAAGTTTGTTGTTACACAGAGTAAGAGATGTGAACGGACCATTAAACTATTCCATCAGATTACTGTATATGTATGTGTGCTCCTTTAATCAATAAAGGATTATTGTATTGTTTATGCATAAAATCTGAGTTTATACATATAGCACATACAATGTAAATTGAGCTAAGCTGATTATTAACAATGACATGACATAGTGGAGATTTCATATTGACAGAAAAGGGGTAACAGCTCCATAAAAATTGGATAAACCTATCAAAGGCACATAAATCTGTAATAATCAAATGATCTGTCCAAGTATGTATCACTGTTGCAGAACTACACGAAATGTACATGGATGGACAGGTGGACTGACAGACAGCCAAACAGATAGACATAGAATAAAAAATAAAACATTAAACCGTACATTACATAACCGCCATGCAGTGGTACCTTTTGTACATACTGTAATTAAAACCCTCTTTCAATGATGAGACAAAGAGATAATGAAAGGCGTACTTGTTTCCCTAGTGTACTATGTCACTTTTGCTCTGGCATTGGTCTATGACCTATGGTCTCATTTTTGTTTCTTCTTTAATCTATCTGCAACCATACAATAATGTTACCACAAAATGTAAGTTACCAATGAACTTTGAACAACATACATGTACATGGCAAAGAAGTTTTCCATCTTGGAGTCAATGTGATCTGAACCTTTGAATTATTCAATCCGAAATCGACAAAATGTCTATCAAGTTTCAAATGCAAGGTATCAGAAAACATGACTAAGGCAAAAGTGTGTCTTTATGTCAGACTCGTGGATCTTGGCCATTGTCTATTGACCACAGATTTTGTTGGGACTTTTCTTACAAATGTAACACTTTTGCAAAATTTCCTGAATGTTTGTGGTGCATGACTTGAGCCAAATTGCAGACAATAATTGGGAGGACATATGAACTAATGGGCATTATATTTAATTTATAACGCTAAGCAATCTATTCCTAAGACGTGTATTTGAACTTTAAAGGAATGATGTGTTAATATGCATTTGCATATATACTAGTATTTAAAATAGAAATATATCTAACAGATTTAGAAAATTCGGAGTGATTATATTTTTTTTTCTTAACAGCTATTCACTATATTATTACAATTCACTATATTATTACAATTCATTATAGTATTACAATTTACTATATTATTACAATTCACTATATTATTACAATTCATTATAGTATTACAATTCACTATATTATTACAATTCACTATATTATTACAATTCAGAATTAATTTTTTAATGTTTTTGCTTCTAAATACATTTTACTATAAATTATTTAATCTCAAATACTATTGCAAACCTGAGCCTGCTGAACATCTCTGAAAAGATTCGGATTTGCTTCATCTTTCTCAAGTTTAGCTTTCAACTTGCGATATTTCTTGTTGAACTTGTAGCGATTTGCGACACATATTTCAAAGGCAAACACTGGAATTAGAAATTAAAATAAATGTGATAATACATTTGATTAACCAACAGGTTTAAATCTCACTTTTCTTCAATAACAATGAAACGAATTTATCTTTTATCGACTGGTCAGCCGGCGATATCCAGTGGAACTTGTATGAAGTGATTTGGTTTTCATACAACTTAACTCTAATACATTGTAGTAATTTGTGGTTTAGTATTCAAATGACAAAAACTTGCGTCTGGTGTTTGTTTGAAAGTCCATGAGAGGCTTCGATGTATTCACATGAGACTCGTCAGAGGAAGGTGCACGAGGGGCCGCTTTCAAGGTAACTGAGAGGTCTCAAAATAGATGGATGGGAAACGCCAGTGAATGTACATGAGATTTCAAGGAAGATTTATGTTTCAGAAGAAAATCAGTAAAATAAAGAGTTTCTTCTGAAAGATTGTGAGTTATTTAAAACAAAATAACACTTACGAATCGCGTTAATTAACAATTGTTATCTCGGAGATTTTTTGTAAACGTTTTACATATGTCCAAAGTTTTGGATAAAGAATACATTTACATGCAATCTTTGCTTTCAGTCAAGGCGGTGTCATGTGGGGGGGGGGGGGGGTCTGGAGTGATTTTTTAAAACATATGTTATGCACACTGTACAACTCTCATTCTCTTCTGTGCCATTATCATATGAATACAAAAATGGAGATAATTTCGCATGTGCTGAGTTGTCCAACATCGACCAGTTGCGAAAGGACAATTTCTTCGTTTCCTCGGAGTCCTAGCGAGTCCCGTGCACCTTTTCAGCGCGTTAAATATGTATGAACATTCCCCCTCATGTCACAACTACTGTATATCTACCCAGAATGCATGTCTTGAGCAGGATTTATCACTTTCAGTGATCGGATTTTACGTTATATAGTGTTGTTTACACTCATACCCCCCCCCCTCATTGTCCAACGTTGCAGCCTATGATGCGTGTAATTGTCTATGTATTTGAAATACGAATGCTCCTATCCTATAATCTTGCATATCTAGCATCTCGACCACATCATGGAATACCAGCGATATCCTTTCCCCACCGACTACATGCAACCAGCCAGGCATGTTCCCATGCAGATTTCAGTCACAAAGAAAGAACGCTGTATATTCGGCTCCTTAAAGACGCACGACTGGCCACTTACTCTATATATTCTCTGTATACAGAATACATCAAACCATTTCCGGAGTGGTGAAATGCCCATGGGATATAGGTGGAAAGGTATGCACGTAGTCTACAAAGATACATTCAGTTAGCTGTAAAGGCTGTGGAAATGGTTCGATAAAAACCGCAAGTATATGTGTACTGCTGTAGAGTAGAGGAACCCCTTGAAGTATCAGCGGTGAGTTGTTGTAACTGATGCGTACTAAACTTCAACACATGCCTTATTGAGGAGTTTGAAAACAATCCTACGTCATGTAGCACACCCATTTACACTGTCAACGAAATCATTCATCTCTTGCTTCACCTCCAGCATTAACAGTGGTCCGCCAAAATGTTCATCCTCGCAAAGTACTCGTAGGTAGGCACACACCACATCCAAGAAAAACAAACTCAGACCTATCTTGCATTAACCTTCAAAACGTATGCGCCGATAGAGAAATGTTTGAACTGAGATCCTGACATCACACCTGCTCGCAAGAAGTGTCTAAGCACTTCCTTTGTTCACAATAAAGTATTACCAGACACTTACAGATTCGTTACTAGAAGAGACAGATCTGATGGTAACAATATCGGTTATGCAGAAACGTTCCATGGAGAAATTGCATACCTCTACTCACGATATAATGACCACACATTTTGGGTTGGAGGAGATGCAAACCTACCCAATATTAACTTTGCTGACGACTCCATATCACGACAAAACTACCACCAACCTATAAACCAGGCCTTCATTACTGCAGTAAACGACATTAAATGTGAACAAATTGTCCACTTCCCATCAAGACATCTTGACAAACCGCCCATCTTTTGTCGCCAAGTGTTCTCCAGTAACTGGGATCATTGACCACAACATTCTAATGATTGACACTTACGTCATTCCAAGCAGAGAGAAGCCATTTAAGAGACTCGTCTGCTTGTGGAGGAAATCGATTTCAAAGAATTCTCATCTGTATTCATGTCTTACCACTGCATAACCACACCTATAAAACAATATTTGACTACAATATGACATCAGCCAATCATGGTGCAACCATGAGATACAAAAACGCTCCAGGACGGAGGGAAGGGCAAATACGCGAACAAGACAAGCAAACCATTGAAAGAATTTTGATAGATAACGACATATGCTAAAAGTTACTCTGTTGATATGTAAACGATATGGCCAGCAACACAAGCACCAACGGCAAGACATCATAATATTTATTCAGGGAAAATAACGAAATTAAAGAAAGCTATGTGATGGTTAAAGTTTCTCCCATCTGAAGAAGGATGGTACAATTCATTCCAGTAATCTGTCAAGTCAGAAATCCTGAACGCCCAGTTCTCGTTAGTCTACACTATGTACACAACAACTCACATGCCTGATCTCGGTACTAACAAGACGGCGATACCCCACCTACCCAAATTCACTATAAAGAGGTACTTAAGCTAATTCAAGACCTTAGCCTAGCCCACATACATCGACTGGTCCTGACAAGATTTTGTTACGATTCATGAAAGAGTTTGCACCATCAATATCTCCAGGGCTAACTTTCATACAAAAAGCTCATTATAGTAGTGACAGACTCCAGACGATTGGGGAGGAAAATTGTTCACTCCATTTTTCAGGAAAGGCGACCAAAGCAACGCCTCTGGCTACAGGCCAGTTTCCCTGACATCAGTTTCATGCATGGTCAGGGAACACAACATTTATAGCCATCAGATGACGTTCTTTTAAAGTATCAGGGTTCTATATCAAAGACAACACGTCTTCAGAAAGAAGAGATCATGCAAGAGCAAACTTACAATCACACATCAGGAACCAGCAGCCTGACTAAACAACAAACAGCAGAAAGATGTTAGACTTCAGCAAACCCCTTGATAAAGTCCTTCATAGGAGCCTTGCAGCCATGCTTTATAATAATGGTGTATAAGGCAAGGCTCTTGAGTGGCTTTTGTACACTGAATACGGTACATAATTCACATCATGAGCGAGTATGGTCCAGAAAACCCCATTACATTATTGTAAGAAGAAGAAATATATAATCTTTGTTTCATACCCTAACGGTTCACAAACAGCACGAACTTGGGTTTCATGATAGCAAATACCTGTTATATTTACATTTTCCACATGTTACTGGCAGCTTTTTTCTATCGCATAACTGAGACATCTGGAAAATTCTTTTATGTTTCGATGTGGCCGGTTGTAGATTTTATTGTAATATAACAAGTAGTTTGCACTCTGTATTTATGTAATACACTGAATCATCTATCATTTCAGTCTTAATATTTACAAGACACACAATTTTATGTTTAAAAGAAATCATTACTGGCACGTCTGTCAATAGATACAAGCATTGGCTGTCACATCGCCACCAAAATACTTTAGAAAGAAATATACGAACAGCAATACAATGAGGAAACCACTTGAATATGTTTAAGGTCATCGATTAAATCATCTTGTCATCTTGATTAACCATTCTTAAATAGAAATGTTTGATCAAACACAATGGGTCGTCTCAAATTCCCGCCTCGTGAGGGTTTTGCAAATATTAACACCTGTACTCAATTGTATGTGGCATAATACAAATGTCGCTTTCATTAGGAATCTACAAGACCATGCAATAACGCACGTCTTTCTTGTGCAGCAAATAAAATACCATAGTTTGTTAAAATATAGTAACAAACTATGTGCCCGATATTGTCTTGCTGGTTTTTTGGGCGCAAGATTGAGATATTCGTGATATTCGCATCCAATCCAATAGTTTAATAAAAGTGTTTCGTACACGGAGGTACATTTAGCACTGGTTTATGCTAGCAAAGCTAGCCATTTAATTAATCCCGGGGGAAGGAATAGTGCCACATCCCCGCGGGCATTTATGCATAAAAAATATGCTACTTAATTAGGCCGTCAGATCGTAGTCGTAGCGACCATCGAAATGAATGAAAGGCCATGGTGAGTGGGAATAGTACCAACACGCACTCAACCCTATCAACCAATCGGATGAAAGATACTATAGGTGCAATGGCACCATATAATAGCCAGAGAAAAATAGTTTTCTCATATCGCTATGTTGAGGGATACTGGTCGCAGAAAAGGAAGAAAGAGTCCTGGAAAGCCAGCAGATGTCGTAGATCGATGTCGTTCACGCCCTGGAACGCCCTAGCCGTACTTATTTCAAATTCAGTCCAGTTATACTAATGGACAGCAATATACCAATATTGTGTAAGCCACCTGTGCAATTATATCAAATTTTAGAGTTATGAAATTTTCCTAGAATTTAACAAACCAATGTTTCTAGTACATAGTGCACATATGATAAGTCCCTAACAAATTTTATTCTAAAATGTCTATGCGACATATATAGTTGGGTCACTGTTAGGTTGGAATAGATTGTAAATTTGGAGCGGTATTTCGAAATGATCGTGTCAGATTTCTCAATAGAGATTGTTCGAATAGAGTTATCGTGCCAAATGAGAGCTCAGTAAAATAAATGGCAATGAAATAGCCCTTAGAAGGGCTTTAATTCAGTTTGGCAGAAAATTCCCCGCCGATCCTCTACCTCTGCAAGGAATGCAGCAGTTCTTTCTTCCTCCCGGGATACTCTAGGGAACTAGATTCCATGACGGGAGGCGATGTATTGTGCTGCATCGAGCAGGGGTGGAGGGGACGATCATAGTAGTGCCTTGTGAGTATCTTTAGTGCGAAATTCCATTGGTGGATACGAGGTGGTGAATTTTGCAGCGACCTAAATCCGATGTAGGTGATTCAGGATACAAAACCACCTGCCTTCCTCTTGTCCTTAAGGAGCTCCGTGAGTCCCAGATCACTGCAAAGCTTCACCATAATTTTCTCCTTTGTTTTCTCTGGCATTCGCACTGTTTTGACTGGCGATTCCCATTTATCTTCGGGCGAGGCTTCTTCCAATTTTTTTTCAATGTTCACTGCCACACTTGGAGACTGAGTGGGGGTGGGTGTACTAGTCTTCATCACCCCCTTTTTATTCTTCCCCCTTTTTTGGTGGGGGTGGTGGTGGTGGTGGTGATGGTTCAGGCTCTAGTTGTATCGGCGACGTGGCCACATCCTCCATCGTAGCCATAAAAATGGCCTGAATTTGGTTGGATAGCTCTGCTACCCTGTCAGTGAGGGCTTTTATTACATCCCCCTGTACAGTATCCTCCTTCTTAGGTGGGGTGGGGGCAGGTTCCTCAATGACTTCTGGTTGCAGGGGTGGGGTGCTGTGGTCCGGCTGGGTTACCCTCCGCCGCCGTTGTTATTTTTTTCCCTAGTTCTCATGTACGTGAGAATCCATCTTCTTTCATAATTTTCTTTCTTTTCCCAGACTAAGAGAAGAGTAGTTCTCTTCTCCGCTGCTCTTAGGCTCCAGTTACTAGCAAGCTGTAACCCAATGCCCATAATGGCACTGAGGGCCTGTGGCGGGAAAAATTCCGTCGCTGGTATAGCTAATTCCATAGTGTTGTTTGCTGCTCGGTTGCCGCTGACTGACCTTCATGTATCGATCAATAAAATTCCTTTTAAAAAAGGCGCGGACTGAAATGAAGTACTCAATCACTTTTTTAAACCTACAACCACTAATTACAAACACATAGACATGGAGACTATTTGACAACTACAGAAAGAAGAACTTAGACACACATCTAAGAAATCAAACAAAATGAAGTGCTTATAGACACACTTCTATTTTGTTTCATATAAACATACAATGTTTGGCTATTGAATTAGTATATCTTTTTCTAGAGTATTGTGTAGTACTGAAAAGAGCCTTTTTAAGTTTTGTCGACGAGCTATTATGACAATCTTTTATAGTCAAAGTTTCCTCACCCTTCTGGCAGCAGGCTTTCCCACAAGATATAGTCCGCTTCTTTCCTGTCGACACTATTGTCCATAAACCCATTGTATGGTTCCTGATGATCTCTCTCTCTCTCTCTCTCTCTCTCTCTCTCTCTCTCTCTCTCTCTCTCTCTCTCTCTCTCTCTCTCTCTCTCGTCCGTATTGATGACATATGATTGATGGTCTTGAGATTTGCGATGGGGAACTGTGGTTCAAAAGGTAATAAAGTTCCCATATATCCATTTGTTTTCATGATTTTGTTTGTTTTATTCACATGTAATGATAAGTCATCAATTCAATCAAGACCATTTGCTTGAAAAGGTCTGACAAGAAACCGTTTATTCACTTTGTTTACACACTCTGATCCAAGAGAGCTTCGATGTGCTTGATCTCTCGAGCAATCAACGGAGGAGAGGAATGATCAAGGCAGTTTTTATACCACTGATGTAACACGGCTTCTTCTGAGATGAGACTTCAAGATTCGTCCAGATACTCGTCCAAATTTTCTACTTGACTCATGATCAGACATGTATCGTATTGCATATGAATGGGATGTTAGTTTTTACATCCATAGCAATCTTTCTTAGTCCATTCCCTCATTTTATTCGCCAAGTGTTTGGCAAAGCAAGATATTAAATGCTGTTCATGTTCTGGCCATCTGGGCTTCATTACCACTACCTCTTCGTATTTGTCTTGGTGATCTGCTTTTTCTGAATAATCTCATTCCATTTATATAGATGCTTCACTATTCTAAGGAGGGATAAGTGTATTCCGTAGTTTGTAATAGTCTAGAATAACTTCTCTTAAACTGTTGATTTCTATGGCGTTATCGAGTTCGGCATACAGAATGACGTTCAAGACG
The DNA here is from genome assembly GCA_029339505.1 of Unio delphinus. Taxonomy (NCBI): domain Eukaryota; kingdom Metazoa; phylum Mollusca; class Bivalvia; order Unionida; family Unionidae; genus Unio; species Unio delphinus. The sequence continues at coordinate 2,201,777 of JAQISU010000111.1, read as the reverse complement.
TCTCGGCAAGAGCATCGGCAAACTGAAGTTCCACACGCAGTTGACCAGGTTTTATAGGGAGAAAAATGTCCATAGTTCTTGGTCTAGATTTGAAATCAAAAGCCCACAAAGTGTAACCTCCTGCATAATATTCGTACAAAATGCCGTGACTAGTGTTGTTTCCTAACTGCCCCGTGGCTTCGTACAGGGACAAGTAAAAGTAAACAAAAGTAATTCTTCTAGGTAAAGTTAGGTTTGAAGGTCCGAGCACACGTTTCCATACCAACTGACTTCGATTTGATACACTCTGTAGTGCTTAAACTGGAAAGGATTTTCATTTTGGGCACTGTTGAGGGCTGCATTGCTAACGATACCAATGATTAAACGTTTGGGTAACTATCCTTGGAACAGATCTTCGATCTTGGATCAGAGTCCAGTGGCAATGGTGAAAGTTTTCATTTCCACACCTCGTATCGGATATTGGGCCTTCGTTCTGCTCAAAGCGTGATTGATGTCATTTCCCATTTTAGGTAACACTTCCACACGACGCACGTAGAACCTGGCTTTATGGATAATGGTGTTGTATTAGTTGGCGTGAGCCATCAAATGCGAAGTGCTACTGCTACGATTCAGTCTCAAGCGAATAGCCCCACCGGTCAACAAATACTTCTCTTGAAACCACATGTCCAAACGTAAACGATCGAACAGTTCTAAACTCCGTTCTTGCAGCATTTTATTTCGACAGTCTTTAAAACCCACATTGTGATGATTGTTATCTGCTGTCAATGCTGTGTCATTATACTTATCCTTGCCTGAAGTGTCAGGTTTCCATATCACCCAAGCATCCAGATGAGTAATCTTGGCTTCTTTTCCGTACGCAAGAGATTTTCTATGTATGCTCGGTAAGGGTATGTACCCATGCTGCTGCTGACCAGATTGCTTGTCAAGTACAAATCCACACAGCTGAACAAGGAATACATGAAATTGTTGACGGGAGCTACGCTAGTATCGGATCCGGGATTGCTGTTGCCGTTTAGATCACTTTCACTTTCAAATACAATTAACTGCTATTCAAATCGATGTAATCGTCGGGTTGCACTTTGACTTCAACCTAGATGGGAGCTGAATCAGTCAAAAAGGAGACTGGTTGAAATTCGACCCATTTGGATTATTGCATGGTCCTCATAGTAGGTGGTATGGCAAACAATGGTTTGTTTTTAGATCTTGCAGAGAAGAACTGAGTGACTGGGAGTGGTCACTGTGATAGCTTAGGCTGTGTTGAAGAGCATGATGGTCACTTCTTTTTATAGTCAATGACTTGCAAAGCGTCGATCCAAGAATCAAATTTAGGAGGATATCCTTTCCAACGTACTTTTTTGACTTCAATGATACGTTTTACCACTTTACGTGTTCATCTTTCGAGAATACTTTCGATCTTGTACACTTTGTCTTCTTTTTTTGTTACAAGTTAGAACTCGGGCAAGTTAAGTGTTCCTTTTAATACTTCCGCATTCATATGTTCTATATATAGACGGTATGATGACGACCATGCACTCGTTCAGTGACAAGAAAAAATTATATGGTCCAGTTGGATAAGTAACCTTTGTCGAAAGTGCATCTGGTTTTTCCAATGCGCACCGAATCTCATTTTGTCAACACTCTGCCTTTCTATGTGAAAGTCATCGTCTTGTACGCATTAAACTGGCGCTAAAAAAAATAGTCACTTCGTTGTCGGGAGGCACATCTTGAGGGGCACGACCGATGCTCCTATAAGATTGGTTGTTCGCTTCGATAAGATGATGTAAAACGTCAATGTAATTGAGAATGTGTTGATGTGTAAAATATTTCAACATGCGTTCTCTCAAGGTGCCTTAAAAACGTTCCATGATGCTGACTTTGGTTTCGGTATTCACGGTGGTGACAAAATGAATGTCACGTTTCTTTAATTCTTTATGAAAAGTTTGGATCAGAAATGATGTGTCTTAGTCCTTTTGCCATTAAAGAGGGCGATGACTACTTTGTTTCATCACCAGTTAGAGGGCTCGCACTAACTCGCTGATCGATTTAGAAATCAATGGAACGACCCAGGCTCATTTGGAAAATACATCGTTGACAGAAAGCAACGATTGTATGTGGCTAAACGAGAGATCTCAGATAAATCTGCTTGCCATTGATTATGTTTGCCTTCCACTTGAGTGCGACTTCTGGAAATCTTATGTCAAATGGGTTGTGTAAAGCGTATGAGGATTGTTCTTGTACCCATTGTTGCACTTCAGATAAACGGAGACTTTTCAGTCGGATTTTGGCAGCACGATACGACTTCTGAACTCCTCTGTAACCGGCACGATGGGCTGGATCGTAGTAAATGCTGACAAACGCCTTCTCTATTTTTGTAACAAGTCACCTACTCTTCTATGATGCTACTTTGAATGGGACGAAATGTTAGTTGTTTGGAAACGGTTTTACGTGTCCGATGTACAACAGATGTAGAAGTCAATGGTAGTGATGCTGGCGGTGGAGAAGGAGGTAATGGAATGGCTTTAGTCTTCTTTTCTTTTTTCACTTCTGGTTTCCTTTTCTTTCTTTTTTTTCACTTCTGTCAAAGAAGGAGCGAACATCATCTTTTAACCCACGTTTCGAGTTCCTCCAGTTCGGGAGTGGAAAACGAGGTCAACAAGGACACTGAAATCTTACCAGGAATGGGAACTGTGGAGTGTGTTTGAAAGACTTATCGAGCCTCTATTTCCTTGCAACTGTCCGTGTCAAAATACAACACAAGATCTCCTAATAGTTCTAAAACGTCGTACAATGTTAAGCTAGCTAGCTGTCACGTAAGCCGCATGACGACATTTCCAAATTCGTCGGTTTCTACAAAGTCCAGGTCTTCTTCGTAATTGACTATGATCAAGTCTTCACGAATGACGTCCACGTGTTTTATGTATTTAGTTTTGTCGTACATCATCTGGAAATACTCCGTCTTGCATAAACACGGTCGTTGTGCGGTTTATCCTGCAAGCAATTTAGCATCACGTTGGCAAACGATCGCCTTCCTTCGCTTTTCTCCACAAGGTCTAAAGTGATGTAATCCTGCTCCCAGTATTTATCTTTGCATTTCATTTGGTCTTCGGTATTGTCATTCTTGTTGGTATACGTTCATCTCCCGACGATGGAATGGACTAAACACATCTGGTTTTGTGGGTTGTTACTTTGGATGAGGCTGCACTTGATGCTGTGAAGGTTGTTACCCATAAACACCTTTTTGCATCCTGTCCCTTGGGGACGAGAAACGTGGGTCATGAACAGTGTCGCTTTTCCATCGGTAATTTGAAATTTGCCATTGGATTGTTGCACGTGTTGAATCTTGTCGATGACTTCGGAAGGTGAAAATTCTGCTGTGCTGCTAAAGTCGATCCAAACGGGAGACTTCAAACCGTCGTGATGAATGGAAAGTGTCAAGCGATCGCCTTCTTTGTCTTGACATTGTTGTTTCAGTGTAGTTAGCAAAGATCCCACACCTTGGTAATGAACCCCTCAGCATTCTCCATCGGTACGTTGGACTTGAAAATCTATAAACTTCACCGTGTACGTGTAAGCCGTAGTTTAAAATTTTCGAGAGGAACGCTTTTTAGTCTCTCGAATCTGGTAATACTTTTCAGGGTTTACTGCTGAACTTGGCTTGCACGTAGACTCTATAGGTATGGATTCGGGCTCACTCATGTCATGGTCAAAGTTACTGGCATGAATTTGAGCAAGACTTCAGTTACTGGGCGAGGTGATAATCACGTTTATGCCTCTTATTTCCTTCTCTTGTCTCTACGAAACGATGCGATCGTTTCATCTTGACTGCAAAAAGTCAAATGACTATATTTAAAAGGCTATAATCCCCTATATATTCAAGTCACACCAGTATATATATATATATATATATATATATATATATATATATATATATATATATATATATATATATATATATATATATATATATATATATATATATATATGGTCCGTGACTAACCTTCCAATATTCATTTCACTCACAAACCGACCAGAATTATGGAAGCACCTAAACAAAACTAACTTATCAGAGCTTTGCGTGGTGTCATACGAAAGTTTTGTCAGACAAGCCGACGGACAGACGCTAGCGCACCAATATAGAGAATCCGATGTCACAGACCACTCTCTTCGGATTGGAAGACACTCACGTTACTGTGACTGAATTTCGTAACGCGCATTTTGATTGGTGAAATAACTCATTCCGTTTTGATGCACTCTTCCACATTAAATAACCGCAGTTACCTGCATTCCTTCACCTGTTCTCGATATAAGATGTGGACAAACGTAGCATCGTATACCCTCATATAGTCAATGCTCTTCCACCCGGACTATCCCATGTATATCAGATCATCATGGACATTCACCGAATGACTGATACAACCCTTTGGAAAAAAAGTATCTATGTGGATAGACAAGGCTGTTTGATAAGAGTACTGATCTACTTACCAGAAGTTAGACGTACTCTGAGGTAGAGAATAAGAGATGCTCTCTATGTTAATGTAATGATGTTAATATAAAATTCAACGAACCTTTTTCAGCGCCACTCATATGTCTCAAAAAAAATTTGCCTTCGATGCCTCAACCAACAAAATTTTTCAGTACCGGGAAGTCAACTGGCCTCTTAAATTTATATTGTCCTTATACAAAACCTAACCAATATACCACTTTCTCTTGACGCTATACAGCCCCAATATTCTCTGTGTTAAATTCCCCTTGACGATATACAGCCCCAGTTTGATTTGTAAAACCTTGACGCCATACAGCTGGGGTGGGGGGAGGGTGTCTGTAATATATTTTTCCATTGACGCTATATAGCCAAACCTAATTACTCACCACACATATTTGTAAATTTTTATTATATCTGACCTTTTTTAGTAAGAACTTTCATAGCCAAGTATGTATGTTTTTTTTATATATTACGTATGTAATTTAAAACTGTTTAGATATATCACGAATGAATATTAATGTTTACTTCTAATCTGAATGAATACGGATACACCTGGCAAACATTATGTAAATTTTCAAGACGTTCTCACTACGTATCCTGACCTTCCTAAAGTAAATACACTAAGCCACTTGTAATGTAATGAGTGGTTTCTTTTATCGAAAGAAACTATTATTATTTTTTATCTGGCGAGAAAGAAATTGTCGAGGATTTTGTATAATGTATTTTCAATCAAGAGATAGATGTATCATTACACCCACATTATATTTTCATTTCGAAACCAAACCTTTCAGCTCAATTCAAATGGATGTGTATTACAGACTAGCAGTAACGTATTCGTAATAAAATCATTACTGTTTCCTTTAGTAAATATTGGAGTTTAGTGGCTTCAAAATCCATTTAAAATTTACTTCAAAGCGCATTCAGAACAAATGATAAATAAGCATTCAGAAATTTGTAAGACGACATTCAGCAACAAATTTAGTTTATGCATGGTTGCAGCACCGTATGCGGGAGGTCGCGCGTTTGAACCCCGACCGAGTTGGTGCAAGGACTTACACAAATTGTACTAACAGCTGCCTCGCTTAGCGTTCAGCATTAAGAGGTTAGTGTTGATGGAAATCCAGAATAAAACTTGTATGATAACGACTTATTCACAAACATAGGCAAGTCTGCAAGTTCAGATTTGACAGAAGTAGACCGCAAGACATTCGTAGAGTGTTTACCTTGAATTGATTGGAATGGCTTTCATATTGATTGTGACAGCAGTGACTCCGACAGCAATAATGGTGATAGCCATGGTTGTGATAGCAATGATCGTGACAGGAATGATGGTGACAGCCATGGTTCTTACAGCAATGATGGTGACTGCCATGGTTGTGGCAGCAATGATAGTGACAAGAATGATGGTGACAGTCATGGTTGTAACAGCAATGATAGTGACAGCAATGATAGTGACAGAAATGATAGAGACAGAAATTATGGTGACAGCCATGGTTGTTACAGCAATGATGATGACAGCCATGGTTGTGACATCAATGATTGCGACAGCATTGGTTGTGACAACAATGATAGTGACAGCAATGATGGTGACAGTAGTGATTCCGATATCAATGATTGTGACAGTATGGATTCGGACATCAATGATTGTGTCAGCATTAATTGTGACAGTCATGGTTGTGACAGCAATGATTGATGTGAAGAAACATTTAGAACTTTGCACTAGGGTTGTTATATATGTTATGACGTACCATTGTTTACATGTGATATGTTTACAAATGAAATAATAAACTTACATTGCTTGCAACCAGTATGGGTTTACTTTATCTCATCCAAACTAATGCATTATTACTTTTCTTTCGCAGCTAAACCTTTCATCTGTGACGTGTTTTCTGTGACTTTCTTTCAATTGTCCACAACCCTTACCTTGCTGGTCTTTAAAGTCAGGATTAACCTTGTCTTGACGAGCGCCAACAGCTACTTCGTTGTGAACCGCACTGGAAAATAAGTACATTTTGAGGTGATTTATATATTTTAGAAAGCATTTTGTTATATATAAAAAAGAATAAAATGTATACAAATGGGTAATTTTGATAAGTATTTTTCTTTGCTTTCGTTGATTTTGTCCTAGTATCATAGGTAACTATTATTAACAGGTTAAAATCTTGAAGACCATCACCTGCAAGACTGATATTGCATATTTAGCAAGTACATGAAATCAGGCAGTGTCGGACTCGTAGTCACGTGTCCAATACTCCGTGTCCTTGGCAAACGTATATAGTAATGATTCATTCACTGATTTTAGAACGCTGATCGGCTGGATTGAAGATGTTGAATTCAACTTGTCCTATTCATATCAACATGAAATTGCTAGCTCGTTAACGAAAATGTTTTCGGAAACGCAGACTCGTGACTATACGAGTGATGATCATGAAAGTGTTAAACAATAGATTTATACTGTGAACCGAAATATAATGATTTACAATTTCCAGTCTTCTTTCGTATACCTATACAGTGTTAATTGAATTCTTCTTATATATACATTTTTTAAAGAAAACACAAAAGCAGTAATCAGAAAAGGAGTTTACGAATGCGTGGTCTTAACAAAATAAATTTGGAAAAATAGGACATTAATAATAATAATAATAATAATAATAGTATTATCAGTACTTTTATTATTATTCATATAATTATTGGAAGTATTACCAGTATTGGTTTATGATTTTGGGGGTTCCAATTCAATGTTAATATCTTGCACGCTGACTAAGAATATGTTTTTTGCGAGATGGTAATAACCTAGAGCGAACTCATGTGAAAGGCATTTGACAAGTTATGAATAGTGTGTTGCAACCAATGTTTTTTTTTAAACACGTCAAGAAAATTAACACCAATCGAACGACACGAACCATGCTTTTTGAAACGATCTGGAGTTGCACATGCATCACGCCAGATACAGTCATATAACTATTTTGCATACCAGGGCCCGGCGATGTGGAACGAATTGCCCAATGAAAGTAGACACAAAGACACAGTGGTCCCTTTTAAGAGTGCTCTTAAAACTCACTTTTTTTCGACTGCAGGAACAAACTTAGAGACCTAATAATGTTTTGTATCTTATATGATTTCAGCATGTTTTTATGTTTTCCAATTTCATGGATTTTGTTTTTTGAACTTCTGTAGTGTAGTCATATCATTATAGATGCTATAAAGCGCTTAGAGCTTTTAAAGATTCGGCGCTATACAAAGTCTTCATTATTATTATTATTATTATTATTATTATTATTATTATATAGTGGAGCCTCGTTAATGCGGACTCCGTTTATCCGGAAACCTCGCTATCCAGACATAATTCAACGGGAACGGAATTCCTAAACGTTAATTTGCTCCATTAATCAAGAAATCCGCGTTCCGGATCCGGAAATCAAAATTGGGGACCAAAGTGTAAAATTACATTAAAGCTTGTCTCGATAATCCGGAAATAATCTGTCAAAAAATAACAAAATTTGAAAAATCGTATATGAAAATACAGTCAGTAGAAAAATACATAAAACACAATAGTGAAGCCCTTGAGAATCTATGGCCACGATCAATAACTAAGTAACGTGACCATATTATAACCAGCGATTATATAAAACAATTTCTGTTTTAGCTAGTCGCCGACAGTGTGTGTGTGTGTGTGTGTGATCAAATCGTCCACGCTTTTTGACATAACATATGGTAAAAAAATTAAGTATCAATAAGCCTCTTTCTTGTTTACCAATTGTATGTAACAATCACAGTTTATTGATGGCTGTACAAATACAGTTGACAGACTTAAGCTGTGGACATCATTTCCGAATAAAATGGGACGTCAATCTTGGCAAGGAAGAGACAGGGCAACAACTCAACGATGACGACATTTTGACCCTGGTATCTAAAGATGAGGCTCCAGACAATGATAATAAAAAAACGATGATAACACTACCGACCCTGAGAGAAAAGACATTACCATCAACCAAGCCAAGGACAGTATAGCAACATTAATTTCATATTTTGAGCAGACGTCAGCAATATTCACAAGTGATGACATAAAGCACAATAGTGAAGCCCTTGAGAATATATGGTCTCTGTCAATAATCATTGCCGATAGATCCGCCAAAGAATCCAGGCAAACAAAGGTTACAGATTTCTTCAGGAAATTGACATGATAAATATATATACCGTACATACATGTTGGATGTGTTAATTGTCTAAACTTATATTTACTGTATCTGTACGTACAGACGCATGTTAAAATAATGTAAAATAAACACAAATTAATAGATGTATTCATTAATTTATTTCAACCATTATTGAATATACAGTACATTACATTTAAAGCTAGCATATACATGTAGATATATACGGTGTGATGCTATCGTAAATATAAAAAAGTGCATGATTCAATATCCAGAAAAGTCGTTATTCCGGACATACTGTGAATGAATGTGTCCAGCCGGATTAACGAGGCTTTACTCTGTGTGTGTGTGTGTGTGTGTGTGTGTGTGTGTGTGTGTGTGTGTGTGTGTGTGTTACTTAAATGTAAATGAAAATGTTAGTGTTGGAAAAGGAGAACAATTCTGGCTACTAAACAAAGTACAGTTTTTATAACTAGGTAGTCCGAGTTTGGAAAGACACTCCAACATGAATGTCCAAATATCAAAAATGGGGTGGCAAGGGTCAGAGGAAACTCGGACTAGCTCTATGGTACTCTCAGACTGATATAAAAGCTACCCAAATAATATTTACAGATGTAATTCTCTGTCACATTCTGCAATTATGGGGGCGTTTCGTCATTTGAAAGATGCTAGTGAACTCATGGAAGATGATGAATGTTTTGGAACACCATTGTCTTCAAAAAGTGAGAATAAAGCGGCTGCTGTGAATATGTCAGTTACTGAAGATGTTCAATACACGCTTGAAATATTTATGTTATCACGGATATTGATTCCTCAGTTGTTTGTAATTTGCTGAATAATCATTTAAAGCTCAGAAAGATAAGCGCTCAAACATCTGCGATGATTATTTTCAGATATAGGTACTAGCCAAATATAAAGAGTATGACTAGGGGCATTAGAATGAGATTGGTGGTGGTGGTGGTGGGTTTAACGCCATATTTCAGCACAGGATAGGCCATACATGGCGGCCAGTACAAATAGTGGAGGAAGAACCCAGGAAAACCTCGGAAAGAACCATTTACCCACGAGGTTACTGGCAAGCTTTCTCACATATCCAGAATGTCCGAACCCGAGACTCGAACCCACGCAGACAGAGGTGCGATGGCAATGATCCGTAACGGTGAGCGCTTTAGACCGCTCGGCTACTCGGGGCCCCTTTGAATTAGATTGTCAACAATAATGAAATATGGATGCACGTTCTGATCAAGTCAAGAGAAAAAAAATAACGTTTCTGATGACCACGAGGGACCACAAGTTGCTGGAGATAGACGGACCATTAATGGAGTTTTGTACTCATTATTTTTTCGATTCAAAATTTCTAGTCGTCCATATATCTGTGTTTGACTCTGCCAGTATCACGGGGCGTTTTTGTTTGCCTCCAACGTGTTGCCAAAAATTGTAGAGCACTACCAATATACCCGTCTTCGTACCGTACAAGAGCTATCACCATTCTGCGTACCATATTGTAATGACCATGATTCCAGTCACACAGACTCGGATACAATGTTCAGTCTTGGCTTCTAATAAGTTTGTTTTTATAAATATGGCACATATGCATATGAATTATGTTCACTTACAAGCATATCAAATATATTTATATCTGATGTATATGGACTGTCAAACTAACAGCCAATTCTGGCAACGTATCTTAACATGTGTAACCTATTTTTGAGGAAGAGGTTCTTTCTGTAAAACGTCCATGAAAGTCTATATATAGTTTTAGTTTGCCATAACTGCAGGATGTGCGTATATATTCATTTCCTTTCATTACAGAAGTATATGAACCTTCAGTGATAACCTTCAAGGATTAATATATTTGTCTCCAATGATAACTGATGACCCTTTATTTACAGATGGTGATCCGGGATGGGCCACGTCAGAATTTAACTGTGGATTAAGTCTGAGGTATGTAAGTCTGATAGATGGTGATCCAGGATGGACCAAGTCAAAGAAAAGATGAATAATATAGTATAAAATGGTAAGGAATCTGGCCTGGTCAACCATGTTCCCTCCCATGTTGAGTAAAATGAGTTCAAAAGAGCGTACAAGATAATCCTTGTTGGAATGCCTGAAGAGTTCTTCAGTGAGAACAATGCGTTTTGGTTGTCACTGTATCATCAAGACTACAAACGCCTTATCAGATCCACCAGATGGCACGACCACTAGCTTTAAGAGCCTGAGTTGTGGTGTTCGAGTGGGCAAGGAAAATTACTAGATCAACCCGAAGCAGGAGTGTGTGGCTACAATCTCCGCAGAGTGGAAACCATCCAAAAGAGCAAGGCGTAGGGAGGTAAAATAACCCTCTTTGCCAGTTTCCGTCATGGTCTTGCAGCGAGGATTACAACTAACATTATCGGCAGCATTAGTCCCTATTCTCACCGAAGCCATCAAAGTTATCTCATGTCCGCAATCAGTGTGATAAAATATCTAAAACAGATGGATCCAAACCCCAATAGAATATATAAGATCCCATTTCTTCCTTAAGGGTGCTACGTATATTTGTACATAGGTAAAGAGAGCGATGTGTTATGAAAGTTCAAATGTTTCGGGTTGGGGCGATGTAAGATGGGTTATATCATCAACCTAGAATTAAGAAGAACAATTTGACAATGTTTAATGAATTTTTAAAATAAATAAATAAATAAATAAATAAGAGCTATAGTTATTGTCTACAGCCAGATTTTGTAATTTTAATATAACAAACTGCAGTCAGGTTTGGTGGGGGCAGCTTTTACAAACTAATTTTGATGGAATAAATATATTATTCTTGTTTATTTCATGTTGTAATGTGCTATGTTTAAAGATCCAAAAATGTACTAATTCAACACTTTGTATTCCTTTGACACTTTGAATTCTTGCGCCGACTGTATTCGTCAGTTCTCTGACCAACAATGACAGCGCTCCCTGATTAATAACCCTCCCCAGAAACAACATGAGACAATTCAAACAATTGCAGAATGCACGGCAATCTGTGTAACCAATCAATGTATCGTATGGTGTGCAGTGTATCGTATTGTAAAACACTACAGTTTTGCATGTATACAATGTCAACATTACAAATGCATACATTGCATAACGATAAGTACTCGAATACTGTAGGGCTTGTCTATGAAACGAATATGAAAATTAGATCAGCTTTGCAAGTGAACATTATAGTTAATATTTCTTGTCACGTTGTAAGGAACAAGAACCAGATTGCAACATGTATATGCTAGACCCTGAGGCTAAGAATTCCGCGTCATAAACGTACGAAGGTCAGTTTTGCGAACAATGAGGTGTCAATCCAGTTATTTAACATGGTCATAGGAACTCGTGACTGGCGCCTTATTTTGGTCAATCCAGTTATATAACATGGTCAGAACATGCTTCACAGGTAACTGACGAATCCTGTTTTTGGATCTAAGGAGCATCAAGTGGGGGGGGGGGCGTAAGTCGCCCTTGACAGACTGTCGGGGATGGGGCAGTAACTGCTAATTACATGAATCAAGGTTGAATCAACATCCACTAGGAATTTAGCACGGTGTGGCCATCATTGGAATCGCAAGCTTATATCTATTATCTTGACTAAACGTTAGTAGTCGCTAAACCATCTTGCGACAATTAAAAGGGAATATAAACTAATCTGACGTCATTCAAAATTGGCGGGAAACACGTTATTCTGAGAATTACAAAGGAATTTAAAAACAGGTCAGTGACTATTTTTTTGATTTTTGTAATATATTACGGCAAAGTAATTGTACATATGCAGTATGTAAACTTCATTACTAGAATCATTAGTACGTATACTTACCATGTGTAGGGTTCGATTCATTTGTAGTGTTTGATCTACATGCATATTTTGAGATATGAGCATTGTTTATATAAAGAATAAATATTGTAATTCGCTATTTGGTTAATTCGTAGAAACCTCGTGCATTTATTTATACATGTGATATTCTAGATTTGTAAATGTTGAATTAATTTATAACTTTGTATAATGGTTGCAGTGTGCAACATTAGTTAATAGGGATTTGACTACTTGTGTATACTTTGTAGGAGTATCATGTGTAAAAATATATCAGCGCATGGATATGCGGATATATGTGTACACTTTGTAGAAGTGCAATATACAGAAATGCGTCTGATTATGTAATATTGTTCTGTATATAAGACTGAGAATCTATATAAACCGTGTACACGATATCCAAGAGAACGAACAGTTCGATATACACGAGTGCGTAAGAAGGTAATGGCTTATCTGATGATAGTGTTGATAAGTGTGAGTCTAGATAGCAAGAGGAATATGCTATGCTAATGCCCTTGTGTGTTCGTACAGTAAGATTTTAGGGACCGGAGGAACTGTAGGAGACATAGAAAAATACCCTAGTGCAGTTGGTCCCGAGTATATGGGAGACAAAGAAAAAGGAAGAACAGAGGCAGACGGTAGACGGACCAGAGGGAACTTGAGTACCAGTCCCAGAGAAAGCGTAATACAGATGAGAAGGAACATGTTTTTTGAATGATATTAAACTGTTGCTTACTTGAACTTCGCATTTTGTGTATTTAGTAATTTAATTGTCGGCATCGCTGACGTGCACTCAGATAGTTGCATTGCTCTATCACTACTTCAATTTCTGACAAAAACGAGCCAGAATGGAACTTCTGAAACAATTTAACATAATATTGGAAGCACCCCACCCCAACCAAGTTAACGAGAAACCTTTACATTCATATTCATATGTACTATATTTATAAATACAAACTTAATAGAAGCAAAGACTGAATTCTATACGAGCCAGTGTCATAAGAGTATCATAAGTACTTTGCTATTCTATGAAAATACAGAGGCGCAAACAGTCCGCCCTCTTCGCATTCTTTTTTAATGATCGCGTCATCAAAACTTTGCCTCATCCACCATACAGCCCCCTTTTGCCTCATCCACCATACAGCCCCTTTTTAGGTCCTAGTTAACTCTGTTTCATCAACAAGGTAGCCCTCGTTAAGTTTTGCCTCATCCAACTTAAGCCATAATTTACCTCTAAGTTTAGTTTGCCTCGTCCACGATACAGCCCTCATTTTGTTTTGCATTATCCACCATACAGCCCTCATTTTGTCTTGCATTATCCACCATACAGCATTCATTTATCTCCAAGTAAATTTAACTGATACTTGTTATCAAAGATTAGATATGCGAAGACACTTTCGAAAGCCACAATACTGATGAAAGTATAGTTTTCTAGTGTATGAAAAGTATACCCGAATGTGAATAAAAATGGTGTGTACTAATTGGACTCTCAAACTGATAAATAAGGCAGAGTGCACGGCTATTTTAGGAGACGCACTGGGGTAATGTTCTCTAATAATTGACTTCGAAGTACAGCTCACTAACATTCAGAACTTTTGAAATGCCTCTTATCTAGTTCACTTTAGTGAATAATTCATATTTAATCCTGTTGAGCGGTAAGCAGGTCAATTTCTAAACCTATTATATATTGGTAAATATTCGCTTATTTTATAAATGCTCTGAGACGTGACCTTTGAATTCGTCTCGTAATAGTTACATCATTGTTAATGTATAGTCACTGTTTAATTTTTCAGGAACTACAAGTATCAGGCCATGTGTGCTTTGGTAAGTCAGTTGATGCGCGCGTGCATAAAACCCAGTGAATCTTTATGTGCCTTTTTGAACAAAATGCAGCTTGATAAAAGCTTTAATCTTATTCTTTGGATTCTTTACTTCTTTTATTTTCTTTTCTTTATTTGTTTTAGATAATTCATGATGGATAACAGCTGGGACATTCACAAGATTTGATGAAATCCCCTTTTCTCGGTACTGATATTTAATCTTCGGCTGCTTTCTAAATTGCAATAACACAATATCTGATACGTCCATTAACTGGACGTTTTCAAGTTTCGTAAGGCTAATGCAGTGCTATGACACCAGTCGTTGTTTTCGGTGTTAGTTTAGAAAACAGGAAGTCGGGACACTCTTTGCATTTTTAATCTTATTTATATGACCCAGTCATATGGCTATAAACAAGTCTCTTAAGAAGTCTGTTGTCTTTTTTCACTGAAAATTATCCTATGAACGCCCGATTATATGGTTGTAAAAGAGTTCATTTTAGGTGGCCATAAAACAAATCTGTCGTCTTTTGCATTGTATTGCAGTCTAAAAAGAATCATTATTTCAGATTTTTGCAGGTGATTTGCTAAGTGACGGATGAAATAAGCATTAAAGAAGACTTAAACAAAAAATAAAATGTTTAATTTGTTTAGCCCCATGGATTTTGCATACGGTGACAGGTGTGATTCGGCCATTTTAGGAATGGTCGCTTGCACCATATATACCATCTCTTTTAAATGCTACTATTTCCATAATGTACAACATAACATATGCTGATATTTCCATAATGTACAACATAACATATACTACTATTTCCATAATGTACAACATAACATATACTACTATTTCCATAATGTACAACATAACATATGCTGATATTTCCATAATGTACAACATAACATATGCTACTATTTCCATAATGTACAACATAGCATATGCTGATATTTCCATAATGTACAACATAGCATATGCTGATATTTCCATAATGTACAACATAGTTTGCATTTTGACCCGTTATGTTTAGATTGGTGTCGGACATAATGACGATACTAGTAGTATTACTGGATCTTAATTTATGACAAATGAGCTCGATTTCATACAAATATGGGAAAATCAAGGAAATATATGAGGAACTTTGTCGGTGTATTGACAGATAAAATAACACCATGGGAAAGCCTTTCTTTTGATAATTAGGTATCCTAAATGCATTCCATATTTTTTCATACATGTTAATGAAAGACGTATATAAATAAATAATATATTTGCACACAAAAAATATTGTGCTGAAATAAAAAGATTCTTACACATCTTTACACTGTGATATATTAACTACAGCATACGTATTCAGCTACACGCAACAGAGCACAATCAGATTTAGACAGTACAAAAGTGTCTAACTTGTTGCATTACCTGTTGTGACACGCGACTTGTTGTCACTGTAACACGACTTGGTATATAGTATTGCGTCAGAGATATGAATAACTTTAATTCAGATGAAACCGGATAACATCAAATTTTCCCAATCATTTTTTTTTTTAGTTACAGATCGATTTGACATGTCACCAATCATTCTAGTTACAGATTGAGTTAACATGTTCTTAATCATTCCAGTTCCAGATATATTTAACATTTTCCGATTCATTCTAGTTGCAGATCGATTGCAAAACGACAATTTTGAATTTTATAAAAAAAATTGTGCCCCGTTTCTCTCAATATACTATTATCTATATTATTTATATAGCGTGATAAAAAAAAAAATTAACGTGAACTAGCTAGTAGCACGTTCCAGCGATATCAAGTCCCTATCAGCCAAGATTGTTGTGTATCCAGAAGAATTGTGCTTAGGGCTGTCCACAGCATTCATTGGCAAAACATATATTTATATACGAACCAGTTGTTTTTCTCTTTTTTATTTTACGCTTATTTTTTGTCTCAGTTAACATTACATTGTTATAATCGCGCAATATTTTACGATAATGAACACCTAGCTATATCACGCACATGCACGAAGTATTTAAAATAGTAGTTTATTTGGAAGAAACCAGGTACACTCGTGTTGTAGGTGCTTTAGCTTTTGTTTGATTAAATTTGTTTGTGAAGTATACAAACCTTCTCGTCCATTTGAAAGTATAGATGATACATTTTATGACATGGACGAATTATTCGAGTCAGAAACAAAATTTTCAAACATGCACACTAATGAATGTGATATTCGCCATGATAACAACAAACGTGAGAGACGCGGTAATTGAAAATACAGTTTAAATCATTGAAACAGTTATTCAGGAGAATGTTCTTATCCTTTCGCACATAGAATGGTTCAGAGAATGACCAGTGGTTTCTAGGGTCTTTGAAAAGGATGGTCAGGTCCAGAGATATCGCGTTACTGTTGGATAAGTATCATTTTACAAGTCCGTCAAAATACTAAGTTCGATTTTTTTAAAAATGCAACTGAAGGTTTTGGTAGAAAACTAAGAGCATCAGAGCCACTAAGACAAGACGCTGGCTAAATGGACTGTCACACAGCAGCTGCTTTGCAATTTTCCCCTTGTAACTTTTACAATATTAGTATAACGATATATGATACACATTTTATGATGCAGGTCATAAGCTGTAGTCCATCCAACAGCGAGATGCAAGTGAACGTATGTCTTCTTTAGCTGGTTATAAAAATTGTAGTAAATATATTTACCTTATCGTGAATTTCCTCAAAATGTAATTTCCTAGTTCTGCAAATCCAAATGACGTGTCCTGCAGATCTGCACTGAATCGACCCAATAATCCAATCCGTCATAATCAGAAAAGCATAACTGAGTTCTTGGATCAACATAAAAACGAAATCCACCCATTCAAGAACAAACGAAAAAGTGGTTGTAATGCGCATTCATTTGCAATATGACTCTAAATTTTAATTTTAAGTAGACCCAAATGACAATGCTTTCTTAAACTACTATCGACCACGTGACAAAAGTTCAAGGGTCGCTGTATGGTACTCTGTGCGCCTTAATATTGTTATTTTGTATTCATGAATCTACGGTTGTGCATTTATTTTTTAATACAGCATAACTTAACTTAGTTTGTTTCTTGTAGTATATTCGTTTTAAATAGTTTAACCCATAGTTAGAATAATAAAATGAGTATATATTTTTTTTAAAGTTACTGAATTTGTATGGGGAAATATGAACTCATTTTCTGAAAATACCTCACTCCCAATGTTCGTGCAATATTTCTTTACAGTTGTTTACAAATGTGTAGAAATATCGCGCGCGACTTATAAATGTAAAGAATGGATTAAATCTGCAGATTAATCTCTGTAAATTATTTTTTTCAGCTCTTTCTATTTTTTTATATCAGTGATGAAGATAATATATGAATGCCAATCTTAGAAATGCAGAATTCTAATCCCGTAACTGGTCAAAACTTGATGAATAAGGGGATACACACACACACAAACACACACACACATATGTGTGTGTATATATATATGTGTGTGTGTATGTATGTATGTATATATATATATATATATATATATATATATATATATATATATATATATATATATATATATATATATATATATATATATATATATCGTAGTCGTTGTTTTTACCATCATCATCATTATCTTCATTATCTCAACTTACCTGGATTGAAACGCAAATACGTATCCGTTGGATTCAGCAGAATAGAGACAAACAATATCTCCAACGCAAAGTGTATGCTCCATTGTTAATTAAAGTTTGTAGTTCACTCGATACCTGTATCAATATCACTTCTCTCATAGTTTTGAAACTGGGCGGATAATTTTCCAAAAAAAGTCAGAAACAATCCTGCTGTAAAATAAGAAAAAATTGCCCCGGTAAACTGCACCCTATTTCTGACGATGGACATTGCAGTGCAAAATTGACCGGTTGGCTGCCTCGTTCTCAGCACAAGTTGACTTTGATCTTGTGTTTAAAAATATGTAAAATTTGTACAGGAAAATATCATGAGGCGCTTCAGGTGTAAATGTGCAAGTGGTTATATAATCGGCTGATGAACCAGTCATATGATTATCAACATTCAAAATGAATACAGAGAAAGAGATCGACATATTTTTTTCTTTATGTCCTATATTTCAGAAATGTTTAACTTAGTATTCTCTTTAATGACAATTTTGACTTTACATTAATATCACTTTTATGGCCAAACAAAAATATTGTATTTTTATGGGATCATTTTCTTTTGAGATATTTCCCCAAGTGTGCCCATAATGAATGGTTTGTTTGTATGTTGGTATGGGGACGGTCACATGACGACAGGTACAAATGTCTACCAGGAAGTGTTCACGTTTCCAATATTCAAAGGGCACAGTATACTATATTACCGAAGTAAAGAAACACATTAGAGTAACTCTTTGTCCGATACAGTCTGCAATACTGACAAAGTGTTGTACGCTATAACACGCTGAGTTACATACATGCACTCCGACACTCCCTACTGAATATAATATATTCATGTATAGGGTTAGATCGATCACGTAAAAAATATCAGTAAAGTTTTTAAAAACGCTATATGTTGGATATGCCGCAACATTAATTTTGTTTTCTTCGGTCATTAAAAAAAACAAAAAATATATTGCAATGCCGGATATATTTACACATATAAAGTACACATAACCCAAAAACAGTCATTCGAGGAGCATGAGTGAATCTCTCTCTCTCTCTCTCTCTCTCTCTCTCTCTCTCTCTCTCTCTCTCTCTCTCTCTTGGGGGCTGACGTAGAGTGGGGATGGGGTGATGTTACCTCAACATAGATAGAGGGAACAAAATGAGCATTATGTTCGTATGCCTCTTTGTATTATTTGGATTTGAGTCTTTAATTTAATGGTGTATGAAATAACAGTCTTTCAATGCCTGCAAATCTTGCAAATGATTGTTTTGACCGTTTTGTGTTTTTGTGTTTTCGGCATAGTAATACGTTGAAAGGTAATATCGTACCGAAACAAGCTTAATAAAGTCGCATGCCCACGGCAGCCAGTTCGGAATGATCCGATGGCCGCGGCCGGTCATGATTGAACTGCTGGCAGGAATTTGATTTGGATCCATTTAGCTTTATGTTCAACCCCGTAATCACTGACCTACCGAGCTCATGTCTGACAAACAAACCTGCAACAAACGCCTTGACTAATAATTTTAACTACCTAAATGAAAGATTGATGAAAATAATTTTTGGGTAGTATTTTGCAACGTAAAAATACTGATTAGACACGTATTCGAGCTGGAGTCGGTGGGTGTAAAATCATCTCCAGCACTCTTGGGTCAACTTTAACTCCAAAGTTTAAATGTCGGATATCTGAGCCTGTCATAATATTTAAAGTGTAACGCAAGTATATTATGCAGTTATCATTTTCTGAAAGGTTTCGAAACCTCGGTATCAGATATAATTTAAAAAAAGAAAGAAAAAATGTCCCCATACGCAGCAAGAGTGGTCTGGATTTGTTCAGTGCACATTAGAAAACGGCATTTCCCATTGAATATGGGACTATCACTTGCTGCGTAAATTAATTACATTGACAGTAGTTGCAAAGAAAAACATAAAAACTCCATGTGGATAATACATAATAAGAGAGCCAGGAAGCAGGTGGGTAGGTAGATGTACAGGTAGAGTTTGTATACGTTTGAACAACTGGCGGATAATTAAAGTTAGAAATATTTTGAAAATATATGAGAATTATCTGATAACATGTCTGCATTGTATGTCAATGCGTCCTGGCGCCGGTCTCTTAATGTCACCTATGCTAAACCATATCAAAATTGCAGACCAAATATCTTCTTTCCAAACGTTTGTGTCTTTCCTCTTTTCTTTAGCCAATTGCATACCAATATTTTTCTTTCCATAAAAACCAAATACTTTAAAGAAACTTAAATAAAATGCAGATCTAAACCCATCCATATGAATCACTGGTCTTGAATGACCGATGTCAACACCTCCTGATGAATCCCTAGTCTTGAATGACCGATCTCAACCCATTCATACAAATCAACGGTCTTGAATGACCGATCTCAGCTAATCCATATGATTCAATGGTATTGCATGACTGATCTCAACCCATCCATATTAATCATTGGTCTTGAACGACCCATCTCAACACCTCCTGATGAATTCCTAGTCTTGAATGACCGATCTCAACCCCATTCATATGAATCAATGGTCTTGAATGTCCAATATCTACCCTTCCATATACCTCACTGGTCTTGAATGTCCAATCTCTACCCTTCCATATGTATCACTATTCTTGAATGAACGATCTCAACCCATCCATATGAATCACTGGTCTTGAATGACCAATCTCTACCCATCCATATGAATCACTGGTCTTGAATGACCGATATTAACTAATCCATATGAATCACTGGTCTTGATTGACCGATTTCAAACCATCCATATGAATCACTAGTATTGAAAATGACCAATCTCAACCTATCCATATTAAGCACAGGCCTTGAATGACCGATCTTAACCCATCCATATGAATAACTGATCTTGAATGTCCAATCTCTACCCTTCCATATGAATCACTGGAATTGAATGACCAATCTCAACTAATCCATATGATTCACTGGCATTGAATGACCGATCTCATCCCATCCATATGATTCACCTGTTTTCCAAACTAACACTGAAAACAATGACTGGTGTAATAACACTGCATTAGCCTTCAACACGTCCAGATAATGCACATGACAGATGTTATGTTATTGTAATTTAGAGAGCCGCCGAATATGAAAAGGATACCGGGACTCGAAGGAGGCGATTTCATCAAATCTTGTGAATGTCACAGCTCTTATCCACCATGGATTATCTAAAACAAATGAAGGAAATAAAAGAGAACCCCCAATACAGGCTTAGATCTTTCATCAAGCTGGATGTTTTCAAAAGGCGTAGAAAGATTAACGCGGTTGTATGCACGCGCGCATCAACTGACGAAACCATATAAATCACTGATCTTAAGTGACATATTTAAAACCATCCATATGAATTATTGGTCTTCAAGGACAAATAAAAAATTCAATATGAAATTGGTGGTCTTCAAGGACAAATAAAAAATTCAATATGAAATCGGTGGTCTTCAAGGACAAATAAAAAATTCATTATGAAATCGGTGGTCTTCAAGGACAAAATATAACCATCCATATGAGTTAATAGTATTGAATGACAGATTTAGAAACATCCATATGAATTATTAGTCTTCATGGACAAAATAGAAGCTTGAATGGTTGGTCTTCAAGAGAAAACTAAAATGTCCATATGAATTATTGGTATTCAATGACAGGTTTAAAAACATCCATATGAATTATTGATCTTCGTGAATAGATTTAAAAAAACATCCATATGAATTATTGGTCTCAAAAACAAAATCAAAACATCGAAATACATTATTGGTCTTAAATGACAGATTTAAAAACATGTATATCAATCATTGGTTTTGAATGACAGATCAAAACCAGTCCATATGAATTATTTGTCTTGAATAACGGATCTCAACGCATTTTTAAGAATTATTGGCATAAATGGCAGATCTAAGCCCATGTAGATACATATTTGGTCTCGAATGAAATATCGAAACCTATCATGAATCACGACATCTACTTATCAGTGTACATTATAACCAATGAGATAAGAATCACGACATCTATTTATGCATGTGCTATGTAGTAAATGAGATTGGATCACGACATCTACATATGCATATACCATGTACTAAATGAGATACTTATCACGACATCTACATATGCACGTACCATGTACTAAATGAGATACTTATCACGACATCTACATATGCACGTACCATGTAGTAAATTATATAGAGATCCACGGCATCTACATATGCATGTACCATGTATTAAATGAGATTTGATCACGACTTCTAAAATATGCACGTACCATGTACTTATGAGATTGGATCACGATTTCTACATATGTACGTATCATGTACTAAATGAGATTGGATCACGACTTCTTCATATGCATGTACCATGTAGTACATGAGATATGGATCACGATATCTACATATGCATGTACCATGTAGTAAATGAGATATGGATTACGACAGCTACATATGCATGTACCATGTAGTAAATGAGATTGGATCACGACTTCTACATATGCATGTACCATGTAGTAAATGAGATAGAGATCACAACATCTATATATGCACGTATCATGTAATAAATGAGATTGGATCACGATATCTACCTATGCATGTACTATGTAGTAAATGAGATTGAATCACATCTACATATGCATGTACCATGTAGTAAATGAGATACTTATCACGGCATCTACATATGCATGTACCATGTACTAAATGAGATTGGATCACGACTTCTATAATATGCACGTACCATGTACTAATGAGATTGGATCACGACTTCTACCTATGTACGTACCATGTACTAAATGAGATTGGATCACGACTTCCTCATATGCATGTACCATGTAGTACATGAGATATGGATCACGACATCTACATATGCATGTACCATGTAGTAAATGAGATTGGATCACGACTTCTACATATGCATGTACCATGTACTAAATGAGACAGAGATCACAACATCTATATATACAGGTATCATGTAATAAATGAGATTGGATCACGACATCTACCTATGCATGTACCATGTAGTAAATGAGATTGGATCAAAGACTTACAGAAATGGTACTAACAGATGCCTCGCTGAGCGTTCAGCATTAAGAGGTTAGTGTTAGGACTGGTCGGCCTAGTGTCAGGAAAATGTGACTGGGTGGGACATCATGCTACATGTCTGCCGCATGATGCCCCAGTGCTTGACATCACTGTAAACTGCCTCACTGCAGACATCGTAGCGATATGACTGAAACATTGCTAAAGCTACGTTAAAAATCCTAAACAATCAAAGAAACAAACAAATATTTATCTATCAGTCAATCGTTCTATCTTAGCATCTTATAATACTTGTTTTTCACCTTAAATATGTTTATGTAATATACGTATGCGAACACATTCATTCGAGGATATACATACCCATGCACCAGATGAAATGAAACAGACACACATACAGACAGACAGGTGAGAACCACAAATGTCCCATACATGCATAGTGTGTCTAACATAGATATTTCTCCAAATCGTATACTCTAAAATTTCCATCCGTTCAAGGAAATAAAATTAAATTAATTATTAAGGAGACTCGTACGTGCACTTGTCTGTTGAAGTACGGATGACATTTGTGCATTTTGAAAGAAACTCAAGTTATTTCATGAAAAATATAATTAACATTAATATAAATGCAGCAGTCTAAATCGATAAAAAAAAAAACCTAACGAAGTTAGATTTTTTTCGTTGTCGTTCATCCTCAATTTACTGCTATAATTAAACTGTAAAAAAAAACAACATTTTTTCAATATTCTTCAAGCGAGATAAAATGCAAGAACTTTTTACGCAGCGATATACTTTTGCACAATCAAATAATACAAACTAGTACATAATGTAGTAATGGAAAGATAATGAAGATCTGAAATGGGCAGAGAACATTTATTTGACTGCAGCGCAAGTTAGTGGGGGGAAAAAAGATGTAACAACAGTTGATCAAATATTGATATAATTTATTAATTTCTTTTTAAGATAGTGAGATATCGATCCTGCTTGCAAAATGTAAGAAGTTTGCAATGCATTTTCTTGATCTACGTCTGCCATCTTTAATTATTGAACTATCTGGAAGTGAGCGGCACTGATACACCCTCTGGTGAGCTATTAACCGTGAAACCCCCTATACTATCAAGTATAAGAGATCAAATAGTTATCTAGAGAAGTTTTCAAACGATGGAAGCTTTGATCTATATACGTTGGTACAAACAGACTAGAGATCAAAGAATATGTTGGACGTGTATAAATAGTTACAAATTCTTATTTAAGTTCACCATGTTCTGCAGTTTTACAACATTTACAAAATTACAGTATAATAGTTGTACAAAAGTTTACATGGAAACAATCGTGTCACAGAAGGGAAAGATAGTGCTATTAATTCCTTTTAAGTCATTTTAAGTAATGATTATAATTTAGTTAAACATTTACCTAATTTATGCAGACGTGATTTCTAATTTAAAGTGTAATACACTTCATTTTAAGCATTTTAGACTTTAAATTACTAAAGTTTTAGGTACAGGACATGAAAATTGAAACACCAGTTTTTGCAAGCATATCAAGCTATTTTTCAATGGAGATGCATTCAAGAATGATAAAAATTAAGTCTCAACTGCCTCTATGATGCATTGTAATGTAATTTTGGGACATGAATGTAGTAAAGGGTGGGGAATTCTCAAAATGTATTTTTGTCCATTTTTAGAAAAACGTGGTCCTGCTTAATTTCATGAAAATTAACAGAGTATACAACTCTTGATTGTGCCAGAAAACATGTTTATAGCTTCAGTTTTTATTATGACAAACAATGAAAGCTATACCAAATCACACGTGTCGTCAGCCATCTGAGGAATGTGTGTACCATTTTCCAGAACCCATAATTATTTTGATGAAATCTAACACAACTGTTGGACATTTGTGACAACTGTTTCATGTTTGTATAAATTATTTCAACATAATATTGCCATGATTAAATACTAAACTTTAGAAATGAAAATTATTTGTAAAAGGGCCATAATAAGAGGGAGATAACTCAGTGGGCTTTTTCCTATGACTAACAATGCAATAAAGTTAGCGAATGTATTAAAGTGGTACCAACAACTTAATCTTCCCTTTGGCCCTAAAAAACAATAACCCTACTATGCAAACTACACTGATAAAATGATAAAATGGAGAGAGAGAGAGAGAGAGAGAGAGAGAGAGAGAGAGAGAGAGAGAGAGAGAGAGAGAGAGAGAGAGAAAACACCCTATAAACCGTTTCCCAAAAATCGTCCACATTTCACAACTTCACATTTCTCTCCAAGTGCATAAAGTCTCTCTCTCTCTCTCTCTCTCTCTCTCTCTCTCTCTCTCTCTCTCTCTCTCTCTCTCTCTCTCTCTCTCTCTCTCAAATGCATATACATGTGATTATAAGACCATACCTACACACCCACATACAAAACATAATACAAACAAATAAATATGTGTGAGCATGGTAATAGTATACATCTTATTACACTATTGCAACAGAATGTCATATAGTTAATGTCATGCACACAAGTAGCATAATGTTTTTTCAATTAATAAAATAAACACAGAATACAAACAGGTTGATAAATAATTACATTTTATAAGCCTTATAAAATGTAAGTATTTATGAACCTTTTTGCATTCTGTGTTTCATTTCTGCGTTGCAATCTCGACTTGAGCAGGAGTGACACCTTATAATAAGGTGTCACTCCTGCTCAAGTCAAGATTGCAAGATCAATAATCAATTCAAGTTGGTACCTTAAATAGAAAAAAATATTGCATTGATAATTTGAATTTATATTTGTTGACATTTGATTTTGTACTAAATATTTCTAGTAGAGAAAAATAAGAAATTTGTGAAACAACCGCATATTGTTGTTTACATCATTCTTTATCATTATTTTGAATTTAGCTTTCTAGGACTAACTTCATAGAGATATAATCTTGCCATAACACCGTTCAGTTAAACAAGTATGATACATACATTTGAAGAGAAGACATAAACACTATTTTTTTCTAATGTGCGGAATATTTGAGAGATAATTTGGCCTACGCACCGGTCATGTCAGATATGGCTGAAACGACCAGATAAGAATCCTGAATTGAGCTTCGTACGGTAAATAGAGGTAGCAGCAGAGAGGGTGAGCCGGACAACATTTTTAGACAAGTATTCACTGAAATCACGCTTAAAATCAATGAAACCAATGACATCAGGCCCAAAAGTCAATGACATCAGGTCCCAAATGTGTGTGTGAATCATGGATTAGGTCCCAAAAAAAATTATGAAAAAATCAATGAAATTAATGAAATCAAAAACTTTTCAACTATTACATTTTTTGGGAAAAAGGGACTACAACGTCGTTGTCACTACCCTCTCTGCTGCTAGAACTTTCAGTTGGGGTTAACCGAATATTTGATCCAGTCCGATACGATATCGTGTTCGAGGGTCATGTAAATTTATTGTTACAAATCCGTGGGGGGCAGACTGAGCATGACTAAAGAAATTTCTAAATTGATTGAAGTCCATATCAGAACACCATGTCTGCCAAATATTTCGTAGCGTATGTGTATCAACGCCGTTGAATACAGCAAGCATATTACAGTTATCTCTAATCACTTTTGGAATCTGAGTGTATCGTTGAGTGACATAGATCACGTCCGTGTTTTTATGCCTGCCTCGGGAAAATATTCTAGCAGGATTTTTTTGTTTATCTAACATGACATCATCGTATACAACTAAATTGTTGATACTTCCATCGAGGTCTTCTACTGATGGCGCCTCGTCAATATCGGTTATAAATTCAATAACATCCTCGCCGGCAATCTCTGAAGCGTTTTCATTAAAATCTTTTAGCACTTCATAGCATCGTTGGTCGTCTACGCTAGGGGCAATTAAATACAACTTATCCCACTTCATCCATCTCATTATTAAATTGAGCAACAATTGCGTTTTACCGGATCCAGATGGTCCGATTATAATTGCGCGGATAGAGTTTGGTAGCGCTGCATGATGCTTCACTGGTTCTCTTGTTTTAGTCGCTGAAAAATCAATTATATTCATATCTCTATACATAAATTATGGATCTATATTGCGTGAAGTGTAAGGCGCGTACTGGCACAGATGACTTGACGACGATTACAACTAAAAATAACCGATCAGCGCTTTCTGGTAAATGCGTACAGTGTAGTACAAAGAAATTTAGATTTGTTTCTAAACCCAAGGAACCCAAGGAACCTTTAAAAAAAAACGAGGAGGTGATATCGCTGCCAAATTAGCAAAACTCCCTGGAACCTCATGGGGGAAATACCCCGGAGAAAAACACCTTCCAGGGTATAGTTATTGTGGACCGGGAACAAGACTTGATATCAGACTCAATGATCAAAATCAGCCCCGACCCGGTGAGGAACCAATAAACGCTATTGATAAGGCCTGTCACCTTCATGATGTTGCTTATAAAAGCAGCAATTTGCAACACAGGCATCTAGCAGA
This sequence comes from Unio delphinus, assembly GCA_029339505.1. Classification (NCBI taxonomy): domain Eukaryota; kingdom Metazoa; phylum Mollusca; class Bivalvia; order Unionida; family Unionidae; genus Unio; species Unio delphinus. Next base: position 2,174,336 of record JAQISU010000111.1, on the reverse strand, counting down.
TGTGAAATTAATTCATGCGTTGAATTCTATCACTGATAAATCCTTCAAAGAAAAATTGGCCTCCTTTTTGATAAAATCGGCAATGAAAAGTAAATTGATGTTAGGTGCTGGTAATTAATAGCAACATGGAATCTATTTACTATTCCCCAAGAGGATACTGGAAGGGTAACGCTGCAATCAGTAAACTCGCTAGCGCCGCAAAAGTGAGAAAAACCACTGCGGCTCATTGGTTATCCAAACAGGCACTATGGCAAATTTATCTACCACCGCCTAAACAAATTCAATTCTCGCATTTTGATGTAACCGGACCCAATGAAGTTCATCAGGCTGATCTATTATTTCTGCCACATGATCGTGGTTACAAATATGCGTTAACTGTAGTTGATATTGCAAGTCGATACAAAGAAGCAGAACCGTTAAAAACAAAATCGGCCACTGAAGTCGCTTCTGCATTTGAAAGGATTTATCGAAGGAGCCCTCTACACTGGCCAAATCTGTTACAAGTTGATCCGGGCAAGGAATTTCAGGGTGCAGTGTTATCTACAATGAAATATCACAATGTCGCTATCAGACGAGGGCATACTGCACTGCATCGTGATCAGGCCATTGTAGAACGATTTAATCGGATTCTTGCTGAACGGTTATTTGGATATCAATATGCAAAAGAATTCATCCAAGAAAAAAGATCCCGTGAATGGGTTAAGAGATTACCAGGTGTAGTTACCGCACTGAATAACGAGATTACTAGAACCATCAACATGAAACCTATCAACGCGATTAAAAAGAAGTCGATACCTGAAAAACCACAAAAAGATTTCAAAGAACCAATTCTTCGTAGTAATGTCATTGTGAGGTACTTATACGAACCAGGAGAGCTTGAAGGGGATAGAAAAAGGGCTACTGATCCTATTTGGAGCGTCACTACGCATAAGATATCTAGTATAACACGATCTACGGGTAGACCTTCAATCTATAAACTGGATTCAACTGCCCCTCAACGGGGTTTTACTAGACAACAATTACAAGTGATACCCGAGGATACTCAATTGCCACCCCATGGGCTTAACTAGCACCCTTGCGTCTATTGCACTCAAGACAAGTCAACATCACATTATTTCTGACATGACCGAGATTGTTATTTTTTCTGTCTACGGTGAATTGGCGAGGATCCTTATCCGAATACTGCCAACGCATTATACAATTGCAACTCGCGCAGTTATTATTCTGTTGTTTCTTCAAAGTGATTATTAATTCAGCATCAATATCAAATTCTCGTTGTTTTTTTTTTGTCCTGTTGTTTGTAACCGGAGAGTTTTTTATCAATAATATCATTATCGTCACCAATGATTTCATCATCGCCAATGATTTCATCATCGCCTGACTCTGTCAGGACAATTCTTCGAAGTTGATTTATTTTTCGTACTCTAGACACTGCGAGATAGACTAAATTCGACCATTCTATGCGATTATCTACCATCCAAAGAGTTGTATCCGATATAGTCAATCCCTGTGAAGAATGTATCGTCGCTGCATAACCTAGCGTCCACGGGGATTTATTAGCACGCAATGCATCTTCAACAACATTGATATCAACCAGCACAATATCATTTAATACTAAATTCTGTTTTTCACTTTGTCCTGGAATATCAACTTCGATGTTCTGTTTTCGCGTATCCGATGGCCTATAACAAAGAGGCACTGGAAGTGTTGCAAATTTTTGTTTATGCAATTCAAATAACTTCATCTGAAGTGTGTCCCTGACTATTTTTCTACTTGCAATGATTAAATCATTTGGTCTCCACGCTTCCCAAAACTCATTCATGGGAGTTTCCGAAATTATTTCACGGGTTATTTCACACTGGATTCTATCCGGTTGTAATCTAATTAGTTTCTTCAATTCTTTTAATTCATTATCAAGTGATCTGTGATCGGTATCAATTTCTTCATAATAGTCTACAAAACCCTTTAGCCATTCATGGGGGGATGCACCGACAAATGGTGGTGGTTGGCCGTGATCACCGCACATGACGACTTTTGTATTCTTCAATAACAACCACTCAAGAAATATTTTTAAGACATCTTCTGACACTGTGTCTATTTCATCCCAAATCATGATTTCAGGAATAAATTTCTCTCCCATGCGCTCAGGAGTCCATTTATCTCCCTTCCATCGGAAAAAGCTGTGATAAGTGCAAGCATTTACCCCTCTCTGTATCATTTCTCTTGCAAGTCTATGAGTCGGTGTTAGCACAATCATGTTAGAAACGCTAGCGTTTCCACGACGAAATAACTCAATTGCCCGGGTTGTTTTTCCTGACCCACCACAGCCGTTTAAATAAACTGTTTTATACAGGCATATTGGATCAGAAATCGGTGGTGCACTAGAAAATTCTGAACACTGATTGCTTTCTAAGTAATTATTTTCAATGGTAACATCTGCTGATGGAATATAATCATGAATCATTTCTTTCTTAATTCTCCATGATCCCCATTTCTCGTTGCCAGTAGCCTTAAAATCAGCCATTTTGCTATTTATGTAAAATGAGTCAGTAGCAACTCTAACTGCGGTGGTAGGAAATCTATTGATCATTGAAAATAAATTAATAGAAGCATAACCAAGCATAGAAGCTCTCAAATGTGTGTACTGCGGATGGTATCCATCAGTGTAAGTAACAATTGTACCCAATTTGGTTCCATCGGACATAAATGCGTCCTTACGATTGACATATAGGCCCTTATTCGTTAAATCCGCCATTACAAAATCGTATTCAGCGTTGTCTATAATCAATCGTGAAGAATATTTCGTATTATCATCTTTGCCACCTTGGGTAAATTTACCGATTATTCTTCGTCCAAGATTTTTTGCTTCATTGTTTCTGATTTCAAATAACTGTCTGGACCAATCCATGATTTGTTGTTCATTAAAATCAGGAAACAGTTTTCGCTCTTCGCTAATTATTTTTTCTAGATCAGGTTGTGGTAACCAGACTGATTTCTGTGCCCGATAGGATATAATTGCTTCACTGACAATTAATGATTTTAACATCTTACAATCAAGCATATACCGTAACAACACTATTGGCATCCAGTGTTTTTCAGACATGTGTTTACCAATCCAAAGATAACTACACGGATGAAGTCCTTCAGCCATTTCAAATGATACCACACAAGCGAATCCGGTTAAATCAAAATCAGGAAGTGGTCCATTAATAGCAACACGGGTCATTTCGTGTGTAGGGTGTCCAAATCGTTTGAAATATTTCTCGCATTCTCCATACCCAAGAAAACTTCCTGGATAACACGCAATCATATCAACGGAAATAACGGTATCAGCGGTGTATTTTGTGTTCCATAATCCGCCGTGGCTGTATTCAAGACAGGATAATTTGACATCTGATAAAAACTCACTTCGTGTTGGTTTCCACGCGTTTTTCTTTCTAGCAAAATGTGCTGCAATGGATGGTACTGTAAAACAGTTTGCTAATAATTGATCGTCTTCTTCTCCGTCCTCAGAAAACTCACTAGCTAGTTGTTTCATTTGATTCTGCAGTTCTTCAGTACGGTATAATTCTCCGTTGGGCCTTACAAACTGATCAAATCTGCATTCCTCGTCTGAATTACTATGAAATAGCCACGCTGACACAGGATCGTTTTTACTCAAATGGTAAATAGCATCAAATAATTTCTGCTCTGAAAAAAACTCTTCGGTTTGGGATAGATATTTTACGGTTCTATCCCGTGGGAATATTGTTACTGCAGATGACCACGCGTGCGCGTTATGATCAATAATTTCAATGGGGTTTCCTTTTTTTGATTGATATTTCGGTTCTTTTAATACTTCACCGGTGATTGTCCTTACCGATATTGGAAATCTTAATGATGTTTCTAATTTAGTTATATCCTGAATTGTTGCTCCATGCTCTTTTACCGTGAACTCCCACTCGGTTATTTTTTTTCGTCTTAGATCAGTGAGTTTATTCCCCCGGGACGCATTTGTGAAGTGTTCTATTATTCGTTCTGCTACACAATTGAGCCCTGTCGAATATTTCATGGGTGCTAGTTTTGAAATATCAGGTTTTTCATTGAGCGGATAGATCCCGTAAACAACTGCTGTGACAGGATAAGACCTTTCGTAGTAGGGTTTATCAATTCCAGTCAAAATTCCCGGTTTTGAATCCTGATTCACGGTGACAGTTTTTTTGCCCTTGAGAATGGGTTCAAATTTATCCTTAATAATCCATTTGCCATTCTCACGGATAATGAATTTGATTCGGAAAAAATGACTTTTTTCCCCAACACGTGAAATGATCACTGCTGCCTTTTCATCATTCATGGTAGCGTCAACAACACCATCAATTCGAAATGTTGACCAGCAATAAGATGCTCCATCACGCTTGAATTCATTAAAACAGTCTCTGATGGGTTTATCAAGAATTTTATTCTTGGGTGTATTAGAAACTATATCAAGATTGAATTGAGCATCCTTCCATGATGATCTCATGTTTCCGTCTCTTGGACGTTTGTTACGTTTTTTGGGTCTATCGCGATTAAATCTAGGATTGATTTTCAATAATCTCTTAAACTCTTTCATGTTTCCGTCTATTGTGCGTTTTGGACGTTTTTTGGGTTTATCGATATTAAATTTAGGGTTAATTTTCAATAATCTCTTAAACTCTTTCATGTTTCCGTCTCTTGGACGTTTGTTACGTTTTTGGGGTCTATCGAGATTAAATCTAGGATTGATTTTTAATAATCTCTTAAACTCCTTCATGTTTCCGTCTCTTGGACGTTTTTGACGTTTTTTTGGTCTATCGAGATTAAATCTAGGATTGATTTTCAATAATCTCTTGAACTCTCTATCAGCATTGAATTTAGCATTTTTCGAAGTCAATCTCTTGAACTCCTTCATGCTATATAAAAAACAAACATTTAAATGAAAGTTTTATGTATAATGAATCACTGCAAATGGCTCATGATGGGAAATGTAACCCCGTGTAACAAATCATGCAGAAAAAATGAATACTGTAGGTATCATATGCAAAGTTTTCGACGTGGAAGTCTTGGTCCGTTACCCTGTATTCGATGTGGGGTTGGGGTCAAAGGAAGATCACAATTGTGTATTGACTGTGGTGGTAAGCGATATAGGGAATTGAAGCGTTATTATGATAAAAGAATAAAAAATGGACAATCCATCAGAAATTATGACCCTGAAAAAGCCCTTGACCCTGACAACATCAAGGATAAAATCATAAGAACCCCGCAAGACTACATCGAAAGATTTTCCAGTGATGTAATTATTGAACCAAACACTGAATTAGACAAACAATAGAATAGTATATATGAACCAAGAATTCAGACAGCATCCAGTGATTACAAATTATGAAGCATCCAGTGATGGTACTGTCAGAAACCGTAGACTAAAGAAATCAGTTGGTGTTGTGAATAATCACGGGTACTTGATGTTTGGCGCTGGAAAGAAAACTTATCTCAATCATCGTTTCGTGTATGAATGTCATTATGGTTTGATCAAAAATGGTTTTGTTATTTATCACAAGGATTCTAATCCAAAGAATAATTCTGTATCAAATCTGCAGGCTATCACACTGAGTGAGAATTCCAAACGAGGAAGAGCTGGCACTTGCAAAACGGTTGGGAAGAGACCTGTGACATCTTTGAATACAATAACTAATGAAGAAAAAATATTTTCATCTATGAATGAAGCCGGTAGGCACTTCGATATTTGTCCGACTTCTGTTCAAAAAGTTGCAGGGAGGATTTATCGATCGGCTATTTCAAAAAAGACAGGGCAAAAAGTTCAATTTAGTTATGTCTAATGCGTCATAATTTCCAATTAGAGATATGTCATTCTTATAGAATAATGAATTCTGAAAACATGAATAGCATCATAGTTGAAATAGCAAAATTGAAAAATCAGGATATCAAACTATCAGATGGATTAAATCCTGATCAAATTGTGTCTGATTTTCAGGATATAGAATACGGGGTTAGCACTAACAAATATATGCTACCCAAGAAATATGCACTCATCAAAAAAATTCAGAATTGTATTAAAGACTCTCTTTCATTTTCCAGTGACATCAGTGTGTTCGTTCCGTTGTATACTATCGTAGAGGGAATACGAAAAGAATTAGGTAACGAATACGAATTGAAAAAAGAAGTCAACTCTAAAATTAGAAACCTACGAGCATTAATTCAAGAAAATGAACAATTTTGATTGCCCGACCATTAATCATTTTTTGATTGCCCGACCATTTATCATTTTTTGATTGTGACCGACCATTTATCATTCCGACCATATCATTTTTTTAGCCGACCCTCAAGGGGGATGTCAAAAATCGATGGACGATGTGTCAGATTGATGTCAAAAAAGTGGAGAAACTGTGGTATTAATTATTTTATATACAATTTCCACACTTTCTCCATCAGTGATAGAAGGTGTCTCACGATGAAATAACACTTCCATGACCGTGTTAAAAATCATCCGACATGTCACTGATGTCAAAAAAGGAGTTGCACGATGGTGTTAGGTCGGGATTGAAAAAGTGTTTTACAATTGAAAAATGGTTTCTGATTTCAAATAATGGTCAATGAAGCATTAACAACCCGATTGGCTCGTGAACGATTAGATGCAATTAAGAAATTTATACCAATTCGTGACTCTGTAAGAAATAAACTGCAACAACGACAGAGTTTACAAACTGATTTTGCTCTGGGGTCTGAAGAATTGTTTAAACCAGTAACCACAGCAACGAAGGGGGTAGAGCGTGCTATACTGGGAGATGATCCTGACGGTAAGAGAAAGGAAGAGGGTCTTATTTCTGTACTTGAAAAACTAGCAGTGAAAACTGAACAAACTGAACAAACTGATCCGAAAAAAACGACTGTTTCTCTGTTGAATAAATTTACTGATCATGCTAAAATAGTAATAAAAAAATTTGAATTATTGAAATCAAAGGATTATCAAGCCTTTGGTAATTTTGCTGCTCAAAGTTATAATTCAAAAAAAGATTTTTTAAAGGACGAGTATAAAAATGATAGAATATCAAGTAATGATTGGTTCGATTATTTGTATAAACTAAATAAAGGGATTGGTCGTTTGAATAAGGATGAGATAGGATACAAGGAATTTCAAAGGGGAATTAGTAATTATAAAAGAGAACAAATAGAAGAGCGACAACGAGAAATAGAAGAACGGCAAGAACTAAAACGTCAAACACCAACACGTAGACAAACAAGAAGACAAAAAAAACAACAACTACCACCTGATGATGATGATGATGATACTCTTGATTATTTACAAACCACGGATACAGACAAACTAGATGAAGCAACTGGTTATAGCGGAAGTGGATTAGGAAATCCAAGGATTGGAAACACTTGTCCTGATAGTGTTATCAATGATATATCACGATTAGATGTTCTTGTAGGAGGGTTCCGAGCTGGAAATAACTCTCCAGAAATAATTAATGAAGCAGCTGATATCTGTAGACGGTTATTTGCCGGCGGTATCATGGATATCAAAACATATCGAGATTTCATTGACGAGTTAGCAAATGGGTATCATAGTGATTAAATAACAATTGAAAACACTATTGTTTTTATAATAATGATCGTACACTACAATCATGATAAACCAACCCTCGTCTATGTAGTTAATTCACGGTTTCCAGTTTATAAAGCATACTATGGAGATGGCCTCGGCAATACCATTTTAGGATTCTTTTCAAGAATGGCCCCAAAAGTGATGCCGTTAGCTAAACAGTTATCAATGAAAGCCATTGATGTTATTCGTGATAAGGGTATTAGTACTGTTGGAGATCTTGCCGGGAAAGCGTTTTACACTGCGAAGGATAAAATAACATCATTAGTGGGGCGAAAAAAGAAACCGTTACCGTCTACAGAAGAAATGCCTGCAAGTGTTAGTAAAATAATAAATAACGCAGTAGATGAAAAATTAGCGTCGATGGTAAATCAAGGGGACCAAAGCAATATTGCAAACATGATAGCAGGAAGTGGCCTTAAAAAACTACGTCGATGAAAATGGAAAAATCGTTTACGATTTCACTATTTAGACTCTGATAAATAGAATAAAATGTTCAAAAAATCATCTGATCCAGCATTTGATATAGACGCCCCAGTCCCCAAGAATGATTCTGTACGCGATTATCAATATTACACCTATCATGCCATAGACTCAAATAGTCGAGCAAGAATTGATCTTCAAGTCCATGATACCAGTAAATACTTTTTACCCTGTGAAGCATTTATTGAAGTAGAAGGAGAGATTATACGAACAAATGATACAGAGTATCCAGCTGGTACTCAAGTCGGTTTTGTCAATAATGGTATCATGGCGTTATTTGAGAGTGCTAGATATCTCATTGATGGAAAAGAAATTGAGTCCATAGATCGTGATGTTGATGTGGCTACAACAATAATCGGGTTAGCGAGATATTCCGATAATTACACAAGATCAGCAGGACCTTCTATGATGTTTGCAAAAGATGGTAAGAATACCGCTGGAGGAAATCCATTTGTTGTAAGACGACCAAAGAATAATGCTGGTGCTGCTAATGCTGATGTCGAGGATATGATTATAAACAACGATCCTAATTTCAATCTAGGAGCTGCAACACGAAACGGAATGTTGCAAGGAGATCGTAAATCATTTTCATGCGCGATTCCACTGCATCACATATTTGGATTCTGTAGAAACGTCAGAAAAGTTATCTACGGAGCGAAGCATACAGTATCGCTTGTACGAAAGGGTGATGATAATGACGCAATTTGGAGGATTCCAGCAAACCCGGCTGCAGATCATGTAAATGATGATGCTGGTAAAGTCAATTTAACAAAAATATCATTGTGGATGCCAGTGTTGACTCCAGCAATCACCGCAGAAGGACGATTACTATCATTTATGGACCAAGGAGGAAAGTCGTTGTTGAGTTGGCTAACCGTGAGTACAGATGTGAAACAATCAAATATCAACGGGTTATTCACTTGGAACCTAGCATCAAAACAAGGCGTTTCTGCGCCACGTCATATATTCGTTGCGTTACAGGATAACACACGAGTTGGCAATCAACAACGAAGTCATATGATATTTGATCAATTAGGTGTGAAAGACGTCTCACTGAGAATAAACGGCCAGCAGGAACCATCTGAGGATATACAACTTAATTACACAGAAAATCATATTGCACGAGTTTATCATCGTCTGTTGTCATTTATGGCACGCGATCAAAATGTGGATACTGGTTTGCAAATATCACAATTTGATTTTAAGAATCTGTATCCGATCTATTACTTTTCACTGGAACATCTCGATTTGATGAGACAGTCAGTTGTTGATATACACTTTAGAGCTAATGTTACCCGTCCTGTTGGTGTTGGTGCTATTGCTGATTATAGAGCGGTTGCTGTCATTCTCAGTGATAAATCAATGCTACTCGAAGGTGTTGGTGGAAGAATGAGAGTGGTAGATGCCCCAGTAGAAAATCTTTGAACGATTTTTCTCGATTTTTCATTGAATTAGAATCAATCAATTATATATAATGTCATATAGTGTTATTAGTGTTACGTTAACTCCTGGTCAAATCAAAAAATTGCAATCAGAATCGGCTAAAAAATGTGGAACCACAATCACGTTGAAACCTAATCAAATGACTGGTGGTGCAAATAAATTATCGCTGACAACTCGTCAAGTTAAACATTTCAATGATGCTTTCAAGGATAAAAAAGGTGTTCAGATTACTCTCTCTGCGGCTGCTATTAAAAATATGATGAAAACAGGCGGTATATTTCCATTGTTAGCTGCAATACCAGCATTGATTGCAGCAGCAGCCCCAGCGGTGGCTAAAGCAGCGGCGTTAGGAGCCGTTGGTACTTCAGCAGGAATGGCACTAAAGAAGGCAGCTGGACAAGGATATAAAAAAAAGAGACGATCCGTTCAAGGATTGGGTCTAAGACTACCAGGAACCCCGTATTCGTGGTACAGCGGAAAGGGTCTAAGACTACCAGGAACCCCGTATTCGTGGTACAGCGGGAGATCCGTTCACGGATCAGGCCTGAGACTACCAGGAACGGTTTATTAATACAGAAATCTTCGATGGTTCCCATGTCCAATTTTGATTTAATGGATGCTGCTAAAAAACTAGTGATTAAAAATTTCAGAGGAGTTTTTATGAAAGATCAATTACCACATCAACCAAACAAAACTGAAACAGGTATTATTAATCTCGATAACAGCACCGGACCTGGAACTCACTGGGTTGCATACGCTATTGATCCACGTGGGATTGTCTATTTTGATTCATATGGATTAGCCCCACCAAAAGAGTTTATGCGGTATATAAAAACCCTTCCAATGAAGACTTGGTATTCTACGCTACCAACACAACAAATCAATGACCCACCAATATGTGGCAGTGAAGTATTAAATGTCCTTGACGCTATTTCTAACTCCTTGGGTAACCCAAGGGGAAAACCACCTCATATTGTCGTTAATGACTACACTAGTAATCGCTTTTTAGAGAGAGAAAGAGTTTTACAATAACATGATTGATATTTGGGGAAGACCTCTGAAACCCAAACCCGATGACACTGCAACCCCTGATTCTATCAAGGATATAACAAAAAAAAATTAAAGATGAAATCGCTGAGACGTTGAACTTAACAAGTGTTGACCCGAATGAAATAGTTGTATTTCAAGACAAACAGGGTAAATTGAAATCCAGTAATATCTCTCTGGATGATATTTTAGTTAAACAACAAAACGCAATCGAGAACACAGTTGCGCTATTTTCCGATCAGGGTAAATTGAAAACCAGTAATATCTCTCTGGATGATATTTTAGTTAAACAACAAAACGCAATTGAGAACACAGTTGCGCTATTTTCCGATCAGGGTAAATTGAAAACCAGTAATATCTCTCTGGATGATATTTTAGTTAAACAACAAAACGCAATCGAGGATACTATCGCGTTATTTTCCGATCAGGGTAAACTCAAACCGGGTGTACTTTTTTCGACGATTACAGATCGATTTAAAACTCTCAACGATTCTGCGTTAGAACTAGCAACACTTCAATCTAAAACCGAAGAACACATAAAACAGTTTACCGCATTTCGTAGAAATATCATTGATAAATTTATTGGAACTACATTCGATAAAATTGAAATAAAACTCCCTGATATTAAAAAATCCATCGATGAGACGAAAACTTTCATCGAAGGCATCAAGGGGGATGCAACGAGGATGATAACAGCCATTGAAAAAACAAAAATTCCTCATGAGAAAACCAACAACGTAGTATACACGATCCAACACGGATCATTTGAGTGGACACCTACAAACAACAAATTAGATATCACTGCAACCGTTAAGGGTATTTATCGATTAACACTAGTAACACCATTGTCTCAATTTAATATATCATCGTCCAGTTCATCCGGGGTCAATAATACGATTTCAACGATCATCGACAAGGGTACAACTGAAAAGTTTACAATCACATCTACTGATAAAAATTTGGTTAGGGTCTCAACAACGTGGTATGTGGAATTCGTAGCGGATTTAAGTAAATCGTAATTGAAAACGCTAGCGTATTTAAAATAAAAATGATTTCATCATCGCAATATCGCTATGATCAGGTCAGAGAGTATCAAACTAGACTCAAAACCTTGTCTGAGGAGTATGAATTGAAAATTAAAAAATATCGCAGGAGAATTACCGCAATTGATGTTACTGTGTACGCTGTGAGTGGTGTAATCACCGGAGCCGGTATTATACTGTCTTCAGTGACAATGATGGCCCCGATAGCTGTTCCAATTTGCATTTCTGCGGCAACAACAATCGCTGGAATAATTTCAATAATCACAAAAAAATATCATCATGCAGCCAACGGAAACTACAAGACTACATAATTCAATTTCATGTTGTGTCCACTGCATACTCGCAATTATCCTCATTGATATCGTCATCGCTCGATGATACAATTATATCAGAGAGTGAGTTTTCAGCGATGGTAGATATATATGATTCTGCGATGTCAAAATTAGAAATACATCATGAATATAATAACAATGACAACACAGATGGAATTACTTCAACAAATAGTGGAGAACACAAACCCAGTACAAACAAGCATGATCTCAATAACCTCAACGAATCCAGAATTCAGTGTGAATTTCCCCTCTCCAGTCCCAGTGAAGGAGATAGCGCTAGCAAAATTACGAGTATACCACAGTTGGCCAAATATTAGGTCAAAATCATTTGGTGGTCAACAACCCAATAATTCACTGGTATTTGCAAATAAGAATAAACCAGACGGCACCCCAGACTGGAATGTTGTTTCCATACCAACCGGATCATACCAAATTGAACAAATCAATAATGAATTCGCGCGTAGAATAAAATCGATTACTGGAGTAGAGTCAAAAATCGCTATAACAGTTCATGAACCAACACTATCATCTGCCATTGAAATAAACTCAGAAGAATACGTCGTAGATATCTATCAAAACTCAATAAGAACAGTACTAGGATGGCCTGAATTACCACCAAGGGGGGAAACCGTTGATTTACCAGAACCTCAAAAAACCGATTATATCACAGACAGGATAAAATCTGATAATCCAGTAAAGAGTTATAGAGATTACAGTATTGCTAGAATCTTTTTTGCTCTTGGCACTATAGATAAGGGAGGGAAATATCTTTTTGTTAACGAACTTAAAATCGCTGAAAATTTCACAGCAATGAATAATGATTTTTCACTGTTGTTAATACCCCTTAAATCCGGCTCTCTTACCCGAGATGAATTTATCAGTGTCGTAGAAACATGTAACAAAATTATCGACGATATGAAAAAATTTAATTCACAAATTATTCAAGAGATATTAGATGACAGTAATCCTACAACAAGAACAATTTTTGCAGGAGGCAAGGGCATCCCCGTCAAGGATATACCAACAGTCAAACTACCAGGATATAATATCTTAGAACTACAAAAATCTCTCAGTGATGCCATCGATATTGGTTTTAAAATAATTCATGATGCGTAGAAAAAAGCAACATCACCGGAAATAAAAATCCTGACCCATAATAATGACCCAGATGGTGGTGGCAGGCATATTGCTCCGTTCAATGTGAATATTTCAACGGTGATTGCGCTCAATTTAGTATGTGATGTGATAGAAGGAAGCTATCAAATAAATTTAGAACGATCAAATCAAGCTCAGCAGGGATATATTTTGTATTCATTTGCACCAATAGCTCCTCCAGGGTTTTTAATAATTGAATCCCCGGTGAATCCAGTCTATATGCGATGTCATAATAATTCATTAACCAGAATTAATTTCAAACTCACTGACCAGTCTAATAATCTGATTGATTTACAAGAGGAGGTTTTACAAATTAGTCTATTTGTGAAATCCTAAGAGGATTTTCGTCCCCCAGACAAAGTCTGGAACACGATATCGTATCGGACTGGATCAAATATTCGGTTAACCCCAACTGAAAGTTCTAGCAGCAGAGAGGGTAGTGACAACGACGTTGTAGTCCCTTTTTCCCAAAAAATGTAATAGTTGAAAAGTTTTTGATTTCATTAATTTCATTGATTTTTTCATAATTTTTTTTGGGACCTAATCCATGATTCACACACACATTTGGGACCTGATGTCATTGACTTTTGGGCCTGATGTCATTGGTTTCATTGATTTTAAGCGTGATTTCAGTGAATACTTGTCTAAAAATGTTGTCCGGCTCACCCTCTCTGCTGCTGAGGTTACTCAGAAATATGAAATGTACATGGATATATTCCAAATTGTTGGAAGCTTATGACCTACCGTGTTTATGAGTATTACCCCTTCTTAATGTATGGAAATAAAACTATTAAAATTTTCAACGCTTCGCAAAAATACTATTTTTTTTCTTCCACCGTCCGCTTTATACCATAAACAAGTATCCGGATATGTATTATGTTGGGTTCCAATGATATTGCATTCAAACGATCCAAATGTACCTCAAAATATGCCGTAACAGCAGACCACTGTTCTGGAACCTAAGCGGCATCAGAAAACGAGAAGCCAGAAACGGTTATTCCCCCTGTCAGTCCTATAAAAAATTATGTGCGATATTTTGTCTTGCGCTCTTTAGGTATTGAGCTCTTTTGTCGGGGTCCCCTTCTAAAGATTATTCGCTATAGAAAGTCAGTAGTAGTAGTAGTAGTAGTAGTAGTAGTAGTAGTAGTAGTAGTAGTATATCATATTTATTATTATTATTATTATTATTATTATTATTATTATTATTATTATTATTATTATAATATACCAATGGTTTTCTTCTTTTACGAAGAAGTGTTTAACCGGTCAATGGACATTATGGAAATCTTCCAGAGACAATATATGTATTACACAATGCTCTTTTTTCAGAGACCAAATATCCTCATATATTATTGAGTACATATACATGGACAAGTTGTCCAGTTCTATATGGATCAATTCCAACTAGTAAATATATAGAGGTAAACAATGTTTCTCCAGCTTTCCAACGAAATGACCCTATGAGCCTCCTGGGTCAAATTTATGGGACTCTGTGTTGTCGTGGGCCCTACCTACCTAAAATTATGAATTCATTGTTACTTGCTTACTATAGCACCTAAATATGAACGTTTGCATAAAGCTCCATTAAATCACGGCAGTTAATTCTCTTTGACACGAAATACGTATTCTAATGCTACGCGTTCTCATTAAATACAAGTATTTTCTCAGTACAGGTACGTTATAATCGAAATAACATTGCCTGCACAAACTTTAGAACTATCATGATTGTTTTCTTAGCAGTAACAAAATGGAATCAACTCACAAAAATGTTGTGGAGGATATGGAAAGTCAGCCCATGCCCCACCCCACCGGTACTCACCTACAACCACTCCACTCCTGCCATTAGGAAGTCGCCCTTAATATTACCTATATTCATATGAATTAATATTACCTATATTCATATGAATTAATATTACCAATATACGACTCGTGTATGTATTAGGTTAAATGTCACAAACATATATTAACATTTTTACAATCAAATTGCCTGAGTTGCAATTTATGACTTCATCTTAGCCAGACAGAAGTGGTGGCTGGTGCAAATCTGACGTAAATGTATATGTCCTAATTTAAGAAAAGATAGTACATGTATATGTACGTGGATAACCTTCAATAATAGATTCTGATGTTGCTATACATGTACTAACTTTGAAACATCACCATTTATACAACTTAAAAGCTGAATTTCATGAAATTAAAGTTAAACTCACTGTCACGAGTGCTGCAATACTTGAACATTTAATTTAAAACAAAACAAAAAGAACCCCAGCTAATATGGCATGTTAAATATATTAATGTAATGGAAACATTTAGCTGGCGTGAACATTCGGGCCAAGGGAGATAAATATTAGACATTCCTACCTAGATGACGACTTCTAATTCATATTTCTCTTTTTGGTGCAATTTATATGAATAAAATTATTATCTGTTATAACAAGCAAGTGAAGTATAATGACGTGTACAACTATTTTGTGTTTTGGTTCAATTCATCACAATTGCAATCACAATTGTTATTTATGTTCCCCATATTTCCAGAAATAAAACCAAGCACTTATCTTCCTATGAGAATGCACGGGGAACTGTTTCAGACACATGTTCACAGCAGTATTATTTAATTCACATAGTTGATATATAATTTATAGGTGTGTTTTCTTTGATAACGTCATTTATCTATATTTTAGTTACACTCTAGTTACTGGCGGTTTGTGACCCACATCGCTGGTAGTTCGGTAATCCGACCATCAATAGGCATTGTCCAGTCAGTGTGACATACAACAGTGGTAGTCTAACTTCAAAAGTTTAACAATCAATTATCATTATGGTTCCATTACTTTTACGACCCTATCTTCTGAAGCTAAGTAACATAAGAAACAAATTAAGTTTTGTAAAATAATTGTGTTCATTCAGTTACAAAGTGAACATTTAAAGCAAGCTTACAGTATTGTAAATGAATTCCTAAATAATCCTTAATGTTATTAAAATAATCGAAAAGTATGGACTGTTATGAATGAATTATAATCATAAATGTGCTGATCTAACAATAGCCTTGGTCATCACGATACATCATAAAAATATAATCCAGAATGTCTTTGAATTGGTTCAGTTATTCCAAAGTAATATTTTAGTCGAAAATGTGAATCAACACTTCGTAATTCCGATGAATAAATA
Organism: Unio delphinus; assembly: GCA_029339505.1. Classification (NCBI taxonomy): domain Eukaryota; kingdom Metazoa; phylum Mollusca; class Bivalvia; order Unionida; family Unionidae; genus Unio; species Unio delphinus. Next base: position 2,158,044 of record JAQISU010000111.1, on the reverse strand, counting down.
AATAACTCCTGTCGAATTAAAACTGAACAAAACAAAAAAATTATTTTAAAAGGACTGGTAATAAAATATTAATGAATAATTGTTTACTTGCTGTTCTCTATATACATATTGTCACCTGGCTTATGACACAAGGAAATGTTCTGTACTTGGGTCATTTCCAGTTTAAATTTCCATCCAATTCTTAAAGAAGGTCAGGTCTGTTTACTTTTATTTTATCAGACCGAATCCATTCTTAACCCGTGTACACGTGGACCCCATTAGATGCTATTTCGTCCCATTGTAATATTGCACTCCATTTTACTTCTTTTACTTTCAGTTGACATGACTCACCGGATCCCAAAGCACTACGCATCCGTGTCAGAGTGTTTTTTCAACATTCTAGATAATATTGGATACTCGAGCCGAGACCGAGATGTGAAGATCAGGAATGTCATTGAGAAAGAAATCTTAATGAATATTTCTACCGTTGTAAGAAAAGCTGTAATTAGATTGTAAATGTTTGGCAGTATATGTGATAATGTGAGGACTCGACAGGCAGACAGGATTAATTGTCTGATGGTGAAGGATAACTTATAATATTGGTCTTGCATAAATAATAATACAACAGTGTTGAAATTGAAAAAATGTGTGATAGCGACTCCGATCTGACGCCCAAATTAAATAATGTTCTTTAAACACATAAAAACCTGGTGGAAATGGCACCATTCCTTCTCCCAGGAGTTATTAAAATAATCCAGCCTATGCTGGATAAAACAGTGCTAAATGACCCTCCGTAGCCGAGGCACTATAACTGAAATTTCATTCATTCACTTTCATAAATTATATGTCATTGGTACTGTAAAGCTAAACACCTTGTAATTTTGTACAGATGTGTACATACCACGTAAATTAATTTCTGAAAGGCAAATGCACCACTTAACACAATAGCAAAAACAACGAGTCAAGTTATAAAATATGGCTTTTTTATGTGTAAGCTAATCAAAACCATAAACTAAACGCAACAAATCTCTATTAAGCAGATGAAAACATGTATCTGTTCAAAAATAGATGTTTAAAAAGATCAAAATACAAATTTAGTAGATCGTCGGTGCCTTTATCATTTAGATCATGATTAATTGCCACTTATGGATTTTGCGAAAATTGGATTTTTGTACGAAGGTGGGATTTTTTAAAATGAAGATGCGATGAAGACGCTGGGTTTAGCTTGAAACATTGTTTTAAAAACATCAAATTTAAACATTTATACAATGTATGTCGTAGTTGATACGCTCTACGTACAGTGTTTTTGGTTTAATATTTTTTTTTAAAATGTTAACGCATTAATTTCTGTGAATCTGATTAGTCCAAATAAACTTATGAAATTTTCGCATGGTATTGTTATTATTGATTAGTTATGACTGTGAAAATTTTATTTGTCCCACCTTCAGATACCTTTTTTTTTCTTCACTATTTCTATCAACAATATGGCGGCCGTCTTTAAAATCAGACGACCAATGGATAATGGAAAAATTCAACAAACTGCATTTATTAGTTGCATCGGAATCAGCAAACTCACCCTATCTACCATCATCCTAATGCCACATGAGAACATTAGTGTATTGACATTGCACCATACCCCATGATAAAACGTCATTTAAATGTCAGTTTATGGAAGTAAATAGACTTATCTCTCTTATAAAAGATTGTCGACACATTATTGTATCCCAAGTGACAGGAAGTTATCCAAATACAGCATTGTTCCAAATCAAATGACCAGTCACAAAAATCACCAAATCGGGAATCATTATATCCAGCAACACCTAGTAACAATTTCTGCATCAATTCTCATTCTCACACACGACTGTCCAACAATGCTAATTTTTTCCAATATTGCATCTGTAGTAAATGACCATAGTACATGAAATTGACATTTTTCGGTGCAAATGATGTAAACATTCTCATTCGAATCATGAATTTCTTCAGCTCACCTGACCAGAGTAAACTATGTGACATCACACATGAATTTTATTCGGAGGATCCTGAGATGCGGATTGACGTTGCAAGTGACAAATGTACAAATTATTTTGAAGGACGGTTACTCAGTGAGGTATATTTTGTAAAATTTAAAAAAGAATCTACTTTTAAATGTTACACGTCATTAAACTGTGCATTATTGATTCAACTCACGCATGGGCGGTAGAGGCTTTAGCAAACGCTGAGAACGATTGTGGATCATTTTAGCGACTCTCTTCGATATACGCTTTGGGTCCCTGTGAGCACAGTATTTTGTAAATAAACATTTATACAAGTTGTATACGACATTGAACATAAATGTTTTATTTTCCCATTGATTTAAAATTACTTTCTCTTCATAGACATATTTTTAACAAATTACTAGCACGCGGGGCCCTTATGACTGTAGGCTCGATTAGATCAAATCGGTCTAATCGGCCTAAGGCCAGACCTGCGTCTGGCACTATTTTTTCACACTCAGAAGATTGTCGGATCCACCGTCTGAGCCAAAATGCCAAAATTCATTTCTTCCTTTTTCAACCTAAATTCTTTCCACTAAAATTAAAACTATGCTTCAAGCATGATCTCAAATTGGTAATGTATCGATATATAAGCATGATCTCAAATTGGTAATGTATCGATATATAAGCATGATCTCAAATTGGTAATGTGTCGATATATAAGTTAGCGTTTTCTTTATTTTAAACTCATTGAATATTTCCCAGCGTTTGTTCGCAACTGCTCGCAATAACCGGAAATTTTTCATCTCGTTTCATCACTTCAGTATTAAATCATTACCCATCGGAAATATATATATATATATATGAATCAACACATATATGAATAGTTTCTCAATATGGAAGGTATACCGGTAATCAGAATCGTTGAGATTTACCTTGTGACGGCATCCATGTTGCTCTAAGTTCAGTTTTTGGTTCAGATGAAAACGCTTTATTATGTCCCAAATGACGTCAAATTATTAACACCATGAAACAAATGCTTGAATATTATTGTTTAGAACTTTACGTCGTATTTGAAAATTTATCAAGTTTGCTCTCAGCATGACAAAGAGCATGACAAAGTTGGTATGTTACATATTGATACAATTTTAAAAGTGACTAGCCCGATCGTTTGTAGAATATTCTGGAATAATATCACGATGAGTGTTTGGAGTTTTAATTAAACAGAGATACCACATTTTGTGTGTCAGTTTGTATTATTATTATTATTATTATTATTATTATTATTATTATTATTATTATTATTATTATTATTCAAAAGGAAGTTCATTATTTAAAAAAAAAAAAAAAAAAAAAAAGAGTGCAGGAATGGTTCACAATTAAGTCGGAGGAAACCATTAAAAACTACCACGTTGACGTACTTCTGGTGAGACCCCCTGTTTCGGTTATGTTCAACCCGTACATTCATAGGCTATATAAACAATCCGAGGAAATTCGACGGCCAACCATCGGTCAGACAGCTGACTGAACAGAGGAAGGAAATGAAAGAAGCGGGTGTGATTAGCGAATGATATATTTTCCTTCATTCTTGGAAAACGTTATATTTTAGCCAAACTGTTAAATTAAAAAAACTACTTTGTAGTATACCAATCAGCTTAAGTCAAATAAGAAACTAGCATTTATCTTTTCGCTGTGGTGCATCGCCATCTTGAAAGGCGCAAATGGCGTACACAGGCGACTCGAACGCTCCTCTTCGAGAAGTGAAGAGGATGCAGTTTGGTATCCTCAGTCCAGATGAAATAGTAGGTTAATTTTTTAATATAGTTTATCAATGCGTACGTTTCTTAAAGGAGGAAATCTAGAGCTTAATTGTATGCCCAACCCTCCCCTATGTAAGTTGTAAAAGATTATCGATGACTGACAGAATTCTGTATAATATAAAAAGTCCCCTCCCCTACCCAAAAAATAAAATTTCTTTAATTGGTAAAACTATCGTAGGGCAAAGATTTGTAAATTAATTAGAAACTACGTGAAATTAAACTTTAAAAATTGGCTAGCGATGTGAACGATATATATATTGCATATCTTTCGTGTGAGATGTATCATTTAATACTAATATTTCATGTTGTGTTTGGATTCAGATATTTTGTAAAGCTCATTTGAAAAATGAATTCAGTTTTGGACCTTAAAAAAAGATGTCTCGTCAGAAAGGACTTTTAGGTAAAAGACCCAGGTTAAAAAGATGGTAATAGGTTAGACCTACCACAGAAGTCTGACGTTTTATCAATAAAGTATGGCGAAATCTCTGACAACATTAATTCCCCTTATTGGTAATATAAAAATATACATTACATTTTTCATTTTAGGACCACAGGAGTCTGATGTTTTATCAATAAAGTACGGCAAAATCTGACAACATGAATTCCTCTTATCGGTAATATAATATGTTAGAATCCTGTGGTCCTTCAATAAAAAATGTAATTTGTATTTTATTTTTGTGCTACATCTTTCTACCAAAGTAATGGCTTTGTGTAGTGTATTTTATATTTACTGACATTGGAATGGGAGCAGATTTTCAAGAATATCTCACTTGGCAGTATATATTGAAGCTCCACCATAAAATAGTCATATTGATTTTAAGCCGACTATACTTTGTTTTCGTCAAATAAAAATTCTCACAAGCAAATGGACATGTCTTCAGGTTCCACTGACCTATAATTCCAGTTGTTGGAATGCAATGGAAGCTGGAAATGCTGAAATCAGCTGAAAGGATGATAAACATCTTAAATTCTTTCTTCAGTATAAGTAGTATTCATTTCATTAAAGAAACATTTTTCAGCCCAGTCTGATTTCTGCATTAATGGTTTCCAGTGCATTCCAACAATATATGACAATGTCCATTCACTACTGTCAGATTTTGATTCTATCAGATAAAGACAGTGAGGTAAGTATTATCAATTAGATTTCAATATGTGAAAATTGTCAATATAAGCTGCCTTGTGTGAGATATTGCTGAAATATTTGTCTCCTGTCGGCTGAATTGGGAATGCATTTATACAAGGCCATTATTAGGTGGTAAGACGCAGCACTAAACCAAATAGCCTGGGATATGTCTTAATTGTAGTACAAGGTAGTGGGTCAGAAAGGACCAGGATGGAAAAACACAGGGTTAAGAAGGATTGCTTTCATAATACCGGTAATTGTTATATGTCCGAAGTTTTGCATTCTTGTTTATCTCTGTCAAGGCAATTTGAAACTAACTTCTTTTAGATTTATCTTGGTTTCATTATTACATATTTATGTCACACCCCAACCCCATAAACCCTAGATATTATACCAGGAGCTGTCCGTAAATGTTAGTCTATAAATTACCGACCTTTGGAGATCCAAGTTTTCACCTCGACATAGGAAAATTTGCAAAAACTAATAAAACTGTAAAATATTTTTTATAATAGTATACACATTTTAAGTTACAAATTTATGTAAGTAAAAAAGAAAAAAGAAAATTTACAATGTATTAAAATGTTTTCCTTGGTATGGTAATTTGGAATAATTTGTCTCTCTGCATTAGAATTTACATTGATTTACTACAAAAGATATTGCTAGTTTGTTTTAATTTCACTGATATTTGTTCCTAAACACGGAGTAGCAAATTAAAATTTGAGACTAAACATAATGACATGTTGGCAAGATGATGCAAGTTTCTGAAGTCATTTAAAACAAGGTAGGTTCGGGGCTTAAAATCGCCAGAGTGGTAGTTTGGAACATTATACACCATAAGCTGGTAATCCGTCGTGTTAGAATTTCACATATATGTTTGAAATGTTATTAATTTGTTATATATAGTGTGCCAATTTTGGTCAAAAAGTTGATTTGCATTGTAACATTTACGAACCTTGAGAATGATGTTAAGTACTTAAGTCATGCTGGTAATGCATCTTCCAGTTTGGTTTACATGCATGACCTGCTTATTTTAAAAGTCAATTTCAGGCAGTGTGCATCAGCATAAAATTTTGGAAATATCTTAAATGTGGTACAATCATTGCTGTTCTTAAAAATTTCTGTTTAGAACATATATTTGGCCAAACAAGAGGGTAATTTCAATATTTTGTTCTGCTTTTACTCGTCTTAAAATGCACCCTAAAATTTAAAATAATGCCAGATACACAAGATGTTGGGGTTTCTGCTTGACACTACCAATAATTACCTGCAAGATTTTATCACTTGAACACATGGTATGCTGCAACAAAAGACCTGTTTTGATCATTTTAAGAGATTTAAGGCAGTTTTGTAATAAGTAATGATGAACCTCCCCAGTATTCAGGTGTGATATAATATAAACCCATATCTTGGTTTGTAAGTTACATCCTTCCCAGTATATAAATGCAAGTAGTTTGGTTTAAGAAATTCATTGGAGTTAGAAGGACATGAAGCTACAATGTTGCATCTGTTTATTTTCACAGCACAATTGTTTTGAGAAGTTGTTAAATATTTTTTACACCATAAGCCCAATTCCAAAAATTGTAGATATTGAATGAGTACAATTTCCTTGCTTATCATTTGGAGAATATTTAACTTTTGTATGCCGTACACATTATGATTCGAAGAATATTTAACTTTTGTATGCTGTACACATTATGATTTGGAGAGTATTTAACTTTTGTATGCCGTACACATTATGATTTAACTTTTCTGTTATACACATGCTTTGAAGTGTTTGATTAGAAAAAGCATAGGAAGACATACAATGATTATATTATTATTTCACTGATGAATTTGAAACGACAGAAGTGATAGTTTGTAAACTCAACATGGCATTTTTTGGACTCAATTTTATTTAAGTAAATATTATAAACATATCTTGTAGATACACCTCTTGCATAAGCATTTTCAGATTAAGTTTTCTCCATAATACAGGTGGTGTCAACACTAAGATATTGTGTTAAACATTTTGTACATTGGATATGGAATGGGTGAATGAATACATCATTCCTTGCAGTACAGGTGAGATGTTGTGTTCCATAGAACAATCGTCATCCATGTGTTTGTGTAAAGAAAATTTATTTATCACAATCTTTGTTAATTTGGTAGATAAGCAAAACTACATCCAAGAGTTCATTGCAAAATAGATTTACATTTACAATTTTGATATTTCAGCGGAGAATGTCTGTTGTTGAGGGAGGCCTCAAATATTCAGAAACAATGGAAGGTGGACGACCAAAACTTGGTGGTTTGATGGACCCACGTCAGGGAACCATAGACAGAACATCGCGGTGCCAGACGTGTGCTGGGAATATTTCTGAATGCCCAGGACACTTTGCCCACATTGAGTTGGCCAAACCTGTTTTTCATGTTGGCTTCTTGACTAAAACCATAAAGATTCTGAGATGTGTTTGCTTCTACTGTTCAAAACTACTTGTTGACATTGTAAGTGAATATGTGGCATAGTTTAATTTTTTTTTTTTTACTTCTTCTTACTATCAGATCAATGATAATAAAATTTTCATAATAAAATAAAATGTACTCTAAATTTTCACTTTCTGCTCATGTGCAAGCAAAATAATCAATGTTTTTAACACAACTAGGTATTATGCTAATGGTAAATTGCTTGGAAATCAATGTATTCAGTAGTGTTGTTCCGATTATCGATTATAATCGATCATCAGTTGGTTAAACAAATCAATAAGATAATTGATTGTGAAACTCCATAATCGCTTGTGTGCAAAGAGAGACTACTTTTATGTGTATGCAAAGCACAAAGGTTAGTAAAACTCCAGGCACTAAAGTTGACCTGAAATTTATTATTCCCTTCACAACTACAAATAAAAAAAACTTATGATTCATAATTAGGAATATATAGCTATTATTACATGGTCAAGTTGTTAAATTGTTGAGTTAATAAATTTAGATATATTTTGTTGATTTGTTTCAGTTAAATTGCAACATCTTTTGTAGTATTTATAAACAATGACAAACATGAAAATCGTGTCCTTCTATACTTTAAATTATAGACGCATCACATATGAATGAAAGAATTTCTGGGGATTGTATCAGTATTTCAGTTACATATGACTGATCAGCCATAAAAAGTTGCGTTAATTTAACAAATTTGTAGAACAAAAGTAACACAATGTAATATTATTGTCAAGTTTAAGACTACATGTCATTAAAAGAGATTACTCCTGTACATTTATAAACATATTGAACTCTTGATCAAAGATATAACTAACAAAAAATTTAATTTGCTCTTAGTAACCAATTATAATCGATGATCAGTTGGTTAAGGGGAACCGATTATCGATTATGAATTTCTGACAGATTCCCATCACTAGTATTCAGAAATAACCCTAAAAATGTGTTTTCTACTCACAATTCATGCGAAAAACTCAAGTAATGCAATTTCTAGATTAGGAAAAGGTATCAAACAAAGCAATATTATGAGTGCAGAATTATCCCATCTTTACACCACCAGAACCCCATAAATCAGTTCAGCATCTCGCAACATAGGACTTTGATGTGTGGCGATATTTTCTCAGAACATTTTGTAAAAGTAAAAAAATTTAATTTTGTAAGGATTGTATTGTATCTGATTCATTTTTAGTGGAGAAAGCACTATATTTTATAGAATTCTTGTTCTGCTTTCTATTTTTGTTGTCAATACCTATTGAGAAGCCCCAGCTATGACCCATCCAGATTGGTCTCTATTTCATTTTTAAGTGTAGGATAATGCTCAGATCTGTGGTGTGTATTTTTCATTTTGCATTGGAAGAAGATTTGTGTTCTTTAATTCTATAGTATGTTATGAAAAGTATTTTAATAATCCTTATTTACAAGTAAGAAGTTTCTATTTTTCCAGCAGTTTTTGCATGGTAAGTAACTGTATTCCATGAAATATGCAATGGTGTTGTGTATCAGTTTATGTATCTCGGCAACCTTTGTTAATTAGTGATGACACTTAGGATTACCATGGGTGCTTTTTATAGGGCACATTTCACACCTGTAATAAATATTCTCATCTTTCGCAGATGAAAAACCAATTCAGAACCCACTATTGTTTACTTTAAATTGTAAAAAGAAACACTGTTCATGGCTCATTGGCTGTCCAAGTCTGGTTGTCCAGTCGGCACAAGCTTTTGCGTCGGTTACAACAAAAAAACGGCAACAGTTAATTGTAATACTTTTAATATTTATCTTTCTTTTTTGTATGTGAACAGAATAGTCCTAAAGTGAAAGAAATTATTATCAAGTCCAAAGGACACCCCAGAAAGCGATTGGCTCATCTCTATGACTTGTGTAAAGCAAGAAAGGTGTGTGAAGGTGGAGATGAGATGGACACAAAACTTGGAGAAGAGCAGAATGGGCAAGGAGATGATGGTGAACCTAAAAAGGTAAGAACTCTGAGAGCATAGTCTTTTCAAGCAAGTCTTATTTACTATAGCTGTACACGGCTATTGCAAATAAATTTTATAACCGAGTCAGTGCATTTCAAGCTGACAGCCTAAATGATGACGAATCAACATCCATATATAGGCCAGGTCTTCACAAATCGTGCACTTAAAACCAGCAGCCTAAATAATGGTTGATCAAAGCCCATATTGAGTCAGGTCTTCCTCACAAGTTGTGCTTCAAAAGCTGACAGCCTAACTGATGATGATTCAACATCCATATATAGGCCAGGTCTTCCTCTTAAGTCATGCATTTAAAACCTGCAGCACCAGTGATGATGGATCAAAACCCATATAAGGACCAGGTCTTCATCCAAATTCATGCATTGTCATAGATTGCAATCCATTATGGTGCAAGTAATAGTAACTGGTAACTGAATGATCTCATGCAGCCATTAGTAGTCTTTCCTCTGACCCTTTTTTCTCTCCCTTTTCACTTATTATGATCTATAATTTTCTGCTACAGTAGAAAGCTGTATGATACATTTTTTTCTTCATGTTATTACTTTATAAATATGATCTCAGTTTACTGTCATCACAAAATAATTATGCCAACCTTTATTTAGCCTGACGTCTGTAAGCATTTGTGCATCTGTATACCTGAAGAAAAACGCCTATCATAAATCTTTGTTGAAAAAAAAAATCGATTTACTGTTACATGGTTAGCTGTAATTTAATTGTAAAACTTCTGTATTCTGTTGCCAGGAAATGTGAGCCTTATCTTCATAAATAATATTTATCATTATATTTTGTTTTAGAAAACACCTCTGAAATTGGCATTTGAAGACAAAACAAGATCGTTGAATGCAATTGTTCTGACTGATGAGCGCAAGTTCAAAGATTTTTTTTATCAGAACATTTCAATAATGATTTTTTTATATTGTTTTTAGCAGGGTCATGGTGGATGTGGCAGATATCAGCCCAATATTAGGAGGATTGGGCTAGAACTGACTGCAGAGTGGAAAAAATTAAATGAAGAGTCACAGGAAAGAAAGATTATACTAACTGCTGAAAGAGTCCATGAGATTTTCAAGAGAATATCAGATGAAGAATGCATGGTGGTGGGAATGGATCCCAAATTTGCCCGTCCAGACTGGATGATTGTGACTGTCATGCCTATTCCCCCTCTCTGTGTGAGACCAGCAGTAGTCATGTTTGGATCAGCCAGAAATCAGGTATGGTATGTCAAGAAAAGATTGTAAGTGTACTTGTGTAGAAATCCTGGGTCCCACCCCACCCCTTTAATGTTATTTCAGATTTTAGGAAGGAAATAAAGTCAGTTGTCAATGATTTGCAAAAACAGGAATTCAAGTTGTTTCTTTTAGATACTTTAGTAAACTCATTTTGGTCTGTGTGAAAGTGTTCATGATGGAAGAATGATCAAAGGTTGGCAAAAGATTTAACCTTGAATTGGCATTCTTAGTATTGAGGCTATTTATTTATGAGTGTTTGAAATTGTATTGCTATTGTCTGTTAAGAGGAGATTGATCTCTGCAGTTGTGTCACAAGCTTCATTCATCATGTACCTCGTTAATTGTGCTTCTTTTCAATAATTTTTTGGAAGAACTTTATGGGATGCAACCAGATTTGGTACAAGACTTGATTTTTAACAATCTATTTAACAAGTATGAATTTTGTCAATCCCATGTTCGTGGTGGTTGGGACACTCACTTTTCCTGCCAGAGTGAAAAATTTTCATTTGCACATTTCCTAAATCTGTTTTTAATTCATCATCCATGCTATGTTTAATTTTGAAACTAAGAAGTTAAACTCAACAACATTTGCACTTGTACCTTTGTGTTGGATTCAAAGTTAGTCGTAGCAAATTTTGTGGGTGTTGTTCCTGTTTCTTTATCATTTGCATTAATTTCCTAAACCTCTTTTGGTTGTTTACAAAAATCTAATTGTTTGACACCTGGGGCCTCTCAAATTTCAGATGAAGTGTGATACCCATCAGGCTTGTTAAAAAAAATCTAATTTGCCTGAGAAAACATAATGTTACATCTTAGTTCTAATGAAATGCACACATTTATTTTCAACGTGAGATTAATAAATTATTAATATGTAACCCTTGTATGCTCCTTATCCATATAAATATGGTCTATTCATTATACTTCTATCAAGATAGTCTACTTATGAATGGGGAGCAGACTGTCTGTGTTACCTGTTAGTAATGCTTACTTGGCTTGTAGATATATTTGATTCAACCGGAGGTTGGAGAAAATGCCATTTTGGGTATTTATGTGCAATGTATAAACCAGTTTTGACAAGTTACCTCAGCAAGGATGATAGCTATGAAATGGTCTTAAACTCCAAATGTTATCAAAATAATGGGCTTCTTAAATGAAATCTCACTTGCCCAGCTGTGTTTTTCAGTTGTCATCCCTGACATCCATGTCATCTAGTTGGGCTAGAGAAGTCGATGTCCACTGCATATACAACAGATTTTTCCCAAGTTATCTTGATTCAAAAGTTACCCCCAAACATTTTCCTATTATTAGATTTTTGCCTATATACAAAGTTAAAGATGTATTTACTTTCATCAAACAGGATGATTTGACCCACAAGATTTCTGACATCATCAAAGCCAATAACCAGTTGAAGCGGAATGAGCAGAATGGCGCTGCTGCACACATTATTGCTGAGGATGTTAAAATGCTTCAGTTCCATGTTGCAACACTTACAGACAATGAAATGCCGGGTTTACCAAAGGTATTTATAATTTTTTCTTTTTATAGAACTAAAAGTTTAGTTTTACAGTTTAAGAAAAGCTGCAAGTTACATCAGTAACTGGTACAATTCAGTAAGACATTAGATTCCTCGATCATCATATGGATGCAGTCAGAACTTTGATTTACTTTTGTATCCAAGATTGATTAAAGCTTTCAAAGACCTGGGACATACTACAAATTTGTTAAGAATAACCATAGGGATGCCAACTCGACCAATCAGTCATGAAATTTTTGGGTATTTGCAAAAGTACCAGCAAAGTGCAATGTGTAAATAGTAGAAGGTGCACTTGACACATTCGATTAGCTTTTCACATATTACAGAGACAGTATCCTGTGATGCAAAATTAATGTTTGATGTACAGTGAACGTAGTTAAACACTCTAATTTTTTTCTGAGGATACTGCTTTAAATTGCTCAGACAATGATTTTTACCATTTTAATGAAACTTAATCTGTGCTTTAGAACTTTCTTGTTGGTTGTCTTTTAATGTATTTTCAATGCATTGACTACATTGTGCTATGGAAATGGGAGCTCAGTCAAGTATACTTTTCAAGTGGACACAAGCTGATCTGGGTGGGTATTGAACTTTGATCCTTGGAGTACGAGTCTGACACTACCAATCTGAGCTACCACCCTTTACTACAGGGACAGTATGATATAAAAATATTTGTGGCTTTACTTGACATATTTGTCTGGTCTACCTCCTATACCAGTGATAGACTGCTCTGGTGGACTTGTGGTTAAAGTGTCTGCCTTAGATTTGGGAGGCCGTGGTTAGAATCCTGGCCAAGTCATACCCAAGACTTAAAAATAATGGTACTAACAGATTCTCAATGGGCACCCAGAATTAAAAAGTTGGTTTTAGGAATTTTTGGCCTGGTGTCTGGATGTTGTGACTGGGTGGGACATGATGCTATATGTCTGCGGCATGATGCCACAGTGCTAGACATCGCTAGAAACTACCACACTGCTGACATTATTATCAATATGTTTGAAACATTGTTAAAGCAACGTTTAAAATCCAAAACACACACATACACCAGGGATAACATGTTGAAAGGAAAAAGTAGTAGCATTTGCATTTGCCACAATGGATATGCTTTCCTCATACTGCAGAGACTGTATCCTGTGATGAAAATTGATGGTCTGATGTAAAGTGAACGTAGTTAAACACTCTAATTTTTTTCTGAGGATACTGCTTTAAATTGCTCAGACTGAATGATTTTTACCATTTTAATGAAACTTCATCTGTGCTTTTGAACTTTATTGTTGGTTGGCTTTTAATGTATTTTCAATGCATTGACTGTATTTTGCTGTGGAAATGGGAGCTCAGTCAAGTATACTTTTCAAGTGGACACAAAGCTGATCTGGATGGGTATTGAACTCGTGATCCTTAGATTATGATCCTGACACCTCTACCAATCTGAGCTATCATGACTCCTTTCCGGGGGAAATAAATTAAATTGTAAATTTGTGGGTCTCCTTAATGCATAGGAGCAGCTATAAGAAATACTTCTGAGAATTATTTCCCCTTCTGATTCTACATTTGAACTTTCTGATTTCAACATGCTTTTTAAAACTAAAAAAATATTAAACATAGGTCTACATCATCTTTTTGGCTTTGAGAATCTTTTGATTTTTGTTTGGTAAAATTTCCATTGTTTATGATTGAGAATGTACATTTCTTTGTTCAACAAATGAAAGTTTCTTTGTTCAACAAATGAAAGTAATAGAACATATAATGAGTGATGTATTAAATTAACTTGTTAATCATGAAAAGATCTTGGCTTCATCAAAATTTGTAATATAATGTATAACTAGTAACAGGTGCATTTGACCCGTTCAGTCAACTTTCTCTTTACTACAGGGGCACTATGATATGAAATTATTTGTAGCTTTACTTGACATATTTGTCTGGTCTACTTCCTATACCAGAGATCTACTGCTCTAGTGGACTTGTGGTTAGAGTGTCGGCCTTATATTGGGAGGTCGTGGTTAGAACCCAGGCCGAGTCATACCAAAGACTTGTAAACAATGGTACTAGCAGATTCTCAATGGGCACTCGGAATTAAGAGGTTTTGGTCTTGCGACTGGGTGGGACATGATGCTACATGCCTGCAACATGATGCTACATGTCTGCAACATGATGCACCAGTGCTAGACATCGCTATATATTTACTACACTGCAGACATTGTATCAATATGTTTGATACATTGTTAAAGCAACGTTTAATATCCAAAACACACACATACACCAAGGAGAGCATGTTGAAAAGAAAAAGTAGTAGCATGTGCATTTGCCACATTGGATACGCTTTCCCCATACTGCAGATACAGTATCCTGTGATGAAAAATTGGTCTGATGTACAGTGAATGTAGTTAAACACTCTAATTTTTTTCTGAGGGTACTATTTTCAATTGGTCAGGTATATGTACAATATTAATTTTACTGTCATTATTAAAAGATAGTTACCCAGTGCATGAAAACTTAATGGCTTATTAAGTTTAAACCTTACTTTAAATGTGTTGACTATATCTTGCAGTGAAAATGGGAGTTTAGCAAAGTGTCTTTCTCAAAGACCCAAGTAACACAGGCTGATATTGACTCCCTTGGATTACGAGTCAGACACAACCAATCTGAACTACTATCGCTGCTTTATGGAAAGTAAAGAAAATTTCTGACTTGTGGATCTTGTTAATGCATTGAAGTAGCCTAAAGAAATACTTCAGATAGTTATTTCCCTTTGCATTCTGCCTTTGAAAGGCATAATTTCAGAATGGTTTTCTTGGGGCTATAAGTAAATATTAAAGGCAGGTCTATATCATGCATTGGTTGGAAAATCTGAAGGTTTTAATTTTGGAAAAATGTCCATGCTTTGATGATGGAACATTCTCATTCCTGGGTCGAATAATGCACAAGTAATAGAATGTAGGATGCCATAGATGCCAAATCAAATTGTCCCTTGTGGAATTATCTTGGAGTCGTCAAAAATATTTAAGAAAAGTAATGTGTAAATAGTTAGAAGTACTATTGACATGTTTGATTGACTGTCTCCCACTATAGAGATTACTTTGGTGCAAACATAATAGGTATACTCAGCATATTTGTTTGGTTTGCCTTATTTTGCAGAGACAGTATCCTGTGATGCAAAATTAATAGTTTGATGTACAGTGATAGTAGTTAAACACTCTAATTTTTTTCTGAGGATACTGTTTTGCATTGCTACATTTCCTTTCTTTATTGTTAACTCGAATTTTGCCACGTTTGCTTTGGGTTAGTCGAGTTCACTATTAGGACAGCTGGACAACTTAAGTATAGTAATTTTTATATAGTTTTATCATTAATAGTCAAACTGTCACTAATTTTCAAACACAGACACGTATATATATATATATATAACCATTACTGCCAGATACATTGTTTGTTTCCTTGGACATCGCATCTTTGTATACTTACATACCGCACAGTGAAGGGATACATGCATATACAGAAGCATGGGGAACAAGAACTGTAGACAATGAGCCACATACTTCCTAGTCCAACTATTCAAGCTTGTCCTAAAACTCCATAACTGCTCCAGTGGCCTAGCGGTTAGAGCATCCACCTCAGATGCTTGACGTTGTGGGTTCATAACAATTTTATGAAAATTGTTAAAGTTATGTTACAAATCCAAGTCATACACACATGCACAATAACTTTTAAATTTAATGGAAAAGAACTACCTCCAAATTAACGAAACCGCAATGGATACAAAAATGGCCCCTTCGTATGCTAATATGAATGAAAAGGATACCACTTTGACATCAAATACAGCTGCCACTTTTGATATGTGAAACATCTTATTGTATAATCCTTCTGAATGGAAGGGTCCATCAGTTATGGGTTTCACCAGACATATAATGTGTATTTAGTTGGATCTAAATACAAATGGTGCAGATCTAATGTCCTGTATAGCCCTTGTCGAAGATCTTGTTATTGCTACATGTTTTGAATCGATGGTCAGATCAACTTTGGGAATTTTTACTTTAAGATTTCTTACGATATCTGGAGGGTCCTAGATGAAAATGGTGCAGATCTGATATCCTGTATAGCCCTTGTCGAAGATCTTGTTATTGCTACATGTTTTGTATAAATGGTCAGATAAACTTTGGGATTTTCACTAGAAGATTTCTTACAATGGTCCTAAATGAAAATGGTGTAGATCTGATGTCCAAAATCTTGTTACGGCTGGAACAAAAAGTAATATTGCCACAAATTTTCATCAGGAGGAGTCTTATGCCATCAAATAAAAGGGTGCAGTCTTGAAAATATTCTTATTGCTACGCCTGAATGTACAGTAATATTAGTGTGGTTTATTTCCTGGAAAACTTTTGATTTCAATTTGTTCATCTATGAAAGTGGTGCAAATCTGACTTCCATTATAGTTGTAGGTTCTCTGGAAAATTTTGTTAGGCTGCTTCTCCTAGATACTTTATTGATATTATGCTTTCACCAAAGACTAATTATGTCTAGTTTTTCCTAAATGAAAATTGTGCCATTCTGACATCCAATATGTCCCCCCAGGGAGCCATTTTGAAAATCTTGTTACTGTTACTTCTCCATCACAGAATGTTATATCAACCCATGGTTTCTGGTGTTGCCTTATATGTCGTGAATGAAAATGCCATTCGGACATTCATAGCAGCTAATTTGAAAATATTTTAATTGCTGAAGAATATCCAAGATGGTATCAACACTTGGCATTTTTGAAAAAAATTTTTTGTCGAGTTTTCTTAGATTTATTTTGGCCAGTAGAGCATCAATTTCTTCAAGGGACTTGTTAATAGAATAATTATGGAAGGCCAAATGAAAAAGTGGGTTTGGAAAAGCAAAGAGTTTTCAGATGTAACACCCAGTATATAAATTAAAAGACCAAAACACTTTGAATAGAGCAGCTCTTTACAGACATTGGTATAAAATCAAAGCTATTTACTACATACAGCTGAAGCATTTTTTTATGTAATTAAAGGGACCCAAAATGCACAGAGATGACATTGCTAATCAAACTGTTTGATCTCAACAGGCTGTGCAAAAGTCTGGACGACCTCTCAAGTCCATCAAACAGAGGCTTAAGGGAAAAGAAGGCCGAGTGCGAGGTAACTTGATGGGAAAAAGAGTGGACTTCTCTGCTCGTACTGTCATCACCCCGGATCCCAACCTCAGGATTGACCAAGTTGGTGTACCCAGAACCATTGCACAAAACATGACATTTCCAGAGATGGTGACTCCATTTAACATAGACAGGTATATAAAAGTGTTTGGTATTGCTGTATTGTTTGAAGAATGCAGCTTATCATGTATAATTGGAACATGGATTAATTAGTGGAGAAAACAAGTAACACTCGTGTGTTAAATGTTGTATAGAATAGATTCTTGACAAATTACTTTGTATTCTCTAAATCAATATCAATTTTGCATGTTCAATGACTGAAGTATAAAAGAAGTATCAAGTGGATTGACTTGTTTTTTATGCTTTAAAATGATGCACTGTAATTCAAGGCTCACTGTTACTTGGCGTCTGCCACAGCTTTTGAATCCAAATGGTATGCTGAAGAGGTGAAATGCCTTGACACAGCCAACTTTTATATTTTTATGCATGATTTTTGTAGCTGGTAAATTTATTATTGGACTAATATGTCATTGCATTGGTGCCTCTTTATTGTGGTCACAACTGGTAAAAATAAACTACTTGATATTGTGTAAGGTGCTACGAGACAGAGACCTTTATACTTGTATTTGTTACAGAATGCAGCAGTTGGTACAAAGAGGCACCAACCAGTATCCAGGGGCAAAGTACATAGTTCGAGAGAATGGTGAGAGAATAGATCTACGATTTCATCCCAAACCAAGTGATCTGCATCTGCAAATTGGATACAAGGTAACATATTCAGCAAATTGAATACAAGGTAACATATTCGATAAATTGGATACAAGGTAACATGTTAAGCAAATTGGATACACGGTTAAGCAAATTGAATACAAGGTTAGCGTATTCAGCTTATGTTACCACCAAGATTAAAGATTTAAAATGTATTATCTCATTTAAACTATTTAAAAGTTTACCTTCATGTTGAACAAATTTCAGGTCTTTTGGATCTGAAATTCATCTTTATTGGTGTAATTTTTAGAGATTTCAATCTATGTTACATGCACTGAATTTCTGCAGCTCAGTATTTAGTGGCTATTTACTATCCTAGGCAATTAATGGTCCATTTTTTTTTTTCCAGTGCAACTTCCATGGATTGTAAACCTGTTATAAAAAAAAGTTATCACGCATTAGGTATTAGTGTTTATACTAAACTTATTTTCATAAAATGTTTGCATAACTTTTTCACTGGAATTTCATTCATGCAGAAGATGTCAATCTAACATCTAGTCCTGATGAAGATTCACACAAAGTAGAAACATTTAAACAACATAGCAATTTGTACCAAGAGGCTTCAAATTATCTTTGTATTTCAACCCCAGAATCCTTATTTATTTTAGGCCAATGTTTGCCAGGGCCTCATTACAAAAACAAATTTCCACAGTTGCAAATCAAAACATTGTTACAAGGTGACAAGTGTTTGCTACTTAGAACATGTTGTCTGTTGCCATGTCCATCCGACCTGAATATGCTTCTGCACTACAACTCTAATTGTATCACCATATATAGCTACCTTGTTCATGGCTTGCACTTAGTGTATGGATGAACCCTATTATTAATTTCAATCAAAGGTCAGTGCGACTAATTCAAATGGTTTATGTCCAATAACATTAATTTTGCATTACGGACTTGAACCATATGAAGGCTTCCACATGAAGATTTGTGGTTAAATAGATCAACAGTCACTGATTGAAAGAAGAAAAAGTTTTCTGAACAAATACATTATTTTAACATATAAACCTTGTTGAATATTTTTAAATGACTTTCACATGGGTAAAGGAAGAAACCTTTCTGGATTCAAATTGTCAGAGATAAAAGTGCTGGCTGAAAGAAAAACTTTAAATTGTTGACCTTGTACCTTCAACAGAGTTTCAGGATGGCTTTACACATTGGGTATATAAAAGCCTAATGAGTTTATAGATTAAAAGGTAAAGGTCGGGGTTTCAGGTGAAAAGTAGAAAAATATTTTTCCACATAATAATTATTTGTAGACCACGTTTCTGGAGCAAAGTTTGTGGAGGGCTTGCACCTAAATTATGAAAGAGGCCAGTTTGATTGTCAAATTGTACTATTTGATTCTCAGTTTATCTTGCCAAAGTGCTCAAATGTATATGCAATCACCTAATTTCTTTTCTTTTTTGTACAACAATTACCAGGTGGAGAGACATATGCAAGACAATGACTTTGTGGTTTTCAACAGACAGCCTACACTTCACAAGATGTCCATGATGTGTCACAGAGTTAAAATCCTGCCCTGGTCAACATTCAGGCTAAATTTGAGGTAACTTGCCATATAATTCTTTTTAAATGAAACAATTCACTGATGTATCAGTGCATTGGTAATGTTTGCCATTAAGATACACCATCGATACCAAACATGAAAACAAGGACTTTGGTAACTAGGTGGTCTAAAGCGCTTGCTTTTATCTATCACTTTTGCTTTATCTATCCCATGGGTTGATGATTATTCTGTGGGTTTATTTTGGTTCTTCCTCCCTCATAAATCGTTCAAAATCTTTTTTATCAATATCCATCCACAATGAAAAGTCATGTCAGCAATGGGTTTCCACCAGAAGACTCTTTTTGAATGTTGTGCAAGTCCTAAATAAAAATGTTGCAAAGCTGAAATCAATATGTCCAACGGTGCAGGTAATTTGAAAATCTTGTTATTGCTAAAGAATACCAAAGATGGATTCAAAACAGTAGTTAAAAGGAAGACATGTTCTTGTCTTGATTCCTGGAAATTTCTTCCAGCCAGTAAACCATCAGTACCTTTAGATTCTAGTTATAATGTTAACAAAATTCTCTTTCAGATGTAAAAAATCTTTTACTTCCTAACATTCCTAACTATGAAGTAAAATATCCCATCCTACACAAGAATCATGCTTAGAATATTGCTTGCATAGTATGTGCCAGATCTAGGGTAAACTGCTTTGGGGGGTGGATACATGCCTTCTGTTACCAAATAGCATGGAAAAGGTGGTTGAACGTAGAAAGTTATCCTTGGTCAGGTAGACTACTCAATGGCAGCCTGTACCAGCTTATCACATCATGGCACACAATTGCACCTAACAGCAGCCCACATTTTTATGACTATTATGTTCTAGACAATGCATTCCTATCATTTGCTGATTTCAGTGTGACAACTCCATACAATGCTGACTTTGATGGAGATGAGATGAACCTTCACCTGGCCCAATCTCTTGAGACGAGGGCAGAGATATCCAACCTGGCCATAGTTCCCAGAATGATTATCACACCTCAGGCCAACAGGCCTGTTATGGGTATCGTGCAAGATACATTGACGGCTGTCAGGAAGATGACTAAAAGAGACGTCTTTCTGGATCGAGTAAGTCATTACAATTACTCTGAGGTCATTATACTAACTCTTGACCCACCTAGGGGAGTAAGATGGAAACTCCTGGCAGTCAGGTAATACATTTATTTAAATCTGTAAGATATTTGAAAAATAGTTTTCTCAAATTTTATTAAAGTTTTGGTATTACATTAAAGCCAAACATTTTTTTCTTCTTTAAGCACTAGTGTCCTTGTATACAGATTTATATGCAAAGGAAGTGTATTTTGTCTTCTGTTAACAAGTTTTCCTTTCTAATCAGGTTTCAGCTAAGACAGGTTTGACTTTTAGCTATTCTGTTCCAGGAACTTAAAGAAAATGCAGACACAGTAAAATAGAAATTAAACATTTTGTATTTGTGGTTTGGCCCCAAAAATAAATATCTTTCAGGTCAGCTGAGTAACTGTTATTTGTTACAGACCCTAGCACATACACACCCTGGGTTAAAAAATATTTTTTTTATAAAAAAATTTAAATCCTGAAATTGATTTGTGCATCAAAGAGATGCAGTTTTTTTGCTCAGTACCAGAAACATACATAGTACATTATATATAGTACATTATATACCTATACTAATCATTATCACATATGTCATGTTTATTAAATAAAAAGATAAAAGAAAACCTGCCTACCCACCCTACTTTTAAAACCAGTGCTATAGGTAAAACATTGTTGTTTGCCTGCTGGAAACATCAACATGTACATTTTCGTTTTTTCAGTAACATTTAAGTATTTTATATTGGATTACTTTAGTTTGCTATTAAACTTGATGCATTTGATTATCAAGAAAATATTAGGGGAATCAAAATTAATTATTGCTTGACCGTATAAACGTGTTAGACAGTACATGTAGGGCCCTTATTAGGGTTTTTGACCTGGCTTATCCTGGGCAAGTCTGCCTTTGTTGTAGAGAAAAGTGAGACAGCTGCTGACATAATTTTGATTCACACCTAGCATGTAAAATGATGCAAGTTTTAAATTGGTTCCTTGTGCTACTGAAATTGTTATGAAGTACTAGTTCTTTCAATAAACGTTTTCCAATTTTTTAGCAGGTCATTGTACTGCCAAGCTCTTATTCACAGTTTTAAATTGCTGTCATCCTGCAGTCCAGTAGACATGCCAACCCGTATTATTTGATCTTGTTGAAATGACCTTTAAACTACAGACAGAATAATAGCAACAATAAAACACCATGACCAAATTCAAATATTGGCTTGTCAGGTTTTGGGGTGAATCTGGATTTTCATGTTAATTTCAGTGTAGCAGTGATGAAACCGGACTAACATTACAGGTGTTCCCAAGTTAAGGCATTAGAGTTCTTATTGAAATTATTGTATGTTGTGAAACATTTTAAAGTTAAGATATCTTTGCTGCATGTATCATTTGGATGCTTGCTTGGATTGGTCAAGTAGGCTAGTTGCTCTGTATTCAGTCCATATCAGTTTCTTTTTTTATGTTGAAGGTAAAAAGAGTAGTCTAGCATCACAGTGTGCCAACACAACTGTACCACAAGATCTGTCTTGAGTGTAGTTGAAAAACTAATGCTTATATCTCAACATTGTTCTTGGATACACAACGTTTAACAATATTTTGCTAAATATTTTCATTCATTTGTGGGGGGGGGAGGAGTAGTTTGCATAGAGAAAATGGTATTGAGATTCATCATGAATAGTAACCTTTTACCTCACTGAAATCCCGTTGGAGTGCATTATACTGTCAGATATTGCTAAATTCCTCATAATCTTCTGAGGCAATATTCTATGCATAATCCCATGTTCTGGTTCTGCTTTTCTAATGTTATACTTTTGATTTTTAAAATGCACATTTTGTAAGCCAAAATATTTTAGATTCTGTTCAGTAGGGATCATATTTGAACTTTGAAAAAAACATTTCATCGAGGAGAAAACTGGGAAATGACAAGGAATATTTGTTTTGTAAAGTGTGGTAACACTGCAAACACTGGTTTACAAGTAATATTCCAAGTCTTAGAAGATGGAAAGGCATCAATTATTTTTATTGTGGGTCAATTTGAGTGTGTCTCATAGTGGGTGGGAGGGATAATTGCCATCACCTACTTTAATTAAAACAAACCCAGCAAGATTGTTTAATGATGAAATAAGAAATCATTAGGCTCCTTGGGGTTTTGGAATTTCAGTTTCTGAAATTGAACTGGGAGTCATTACGGTCTACTTTGACTTTATCTGTTGCAGAGACCCTTGCCACATTGAATATCAAAATATTGCTGCAGTATAAATGCATGGCTTTAATGAAAATATTTAGCTTACAAATGGTACTGCAAAACTATTTTGTGATGAGGATCTGATTGCATTAGATATGCTGTTTCACTTCAGAGGGTTTATTTTACTCCAACTAGGGTGAGATGATGAACTTGCTCATGTTTTTGCCATTGTGGGATGGTAGGATGCCTCAGCCAGCCATTTTGAAGCCCAAGGCTCTCTGGACAGGAAAACAACTCTTCTCTCTGATCATCCCAGGTCGTGTAAACTGTGTCCGAACTCACAGTACTCACCCTGATGAAGAGGACAAGGGGCCATACAAATGGATCTCGCCTGGAGACACCAAGGTATGTAGTTAAATTGTCCTGCAATCCAAATAGAATATGATGACAAAGATACCATTAATTCCCAATTTTGTGGAGTTGTTACAATATTTTGTCACACATCCATATCATATTGAAATTCTGAAAAATTATTTTATTGGATAAAACATTTAGGTTGCTGTGCTCAACGTTGATCCCTCTTGCCTCTAATCCTGTATATGAAAGAGCTTTTGGATTGTTTAGAAAAAGTTGTCATCTATTTATCTTGGTGGAAAGGTCAAGAATAGGACTGCCTACCAACCAAGTGTAGCAAATTAAAGTATTTAGGTAACTTCCATCCCTGTTTTGTTAAAATATTTTAAGAAAAAACTGTAATTGGTGCAGATCTCTTGTACCAAAGTACCTGTTTCTAGTCACATGATATCATTTGTTAACTCTGAAGAAAAAAAGTTTAAGAGTTAGACATAGAATGATGGTTAACTGATTTCTTTATTATAGTTGCATATGAAGAAAATAATTGCTGAAAGTGCAAAATGTTCATTCTTATTGTAGAAGAAAAATCGAAAACAATTAGAGAAATGAAAAGAGGGATGGACCTTGGTCAGATTCGATAAACAGTATAGCAACCAGTCATTTAATTGGAGGGGGATCTTTAGAGCTGGGTGGAGGTTTTTTTTTTCTTTCTTTTATTGCGTGATACTTTTTTTACCCTCATATAATAAATATAATAATATTTTTTGCTATTAATTACAGCTGCTATACATTTTCTATTTGAGCACCAGAATGTTTTTTTTCAAAACAAATGCAGCCTATACCCCGTCACACTTAAAGAAAACTAAATGGACAGTCTCTCAGACATCCTTCGGCGTGGGAAGATGTATTGATTGTAACCAAATGCTATTCGTTCTCTCTGGGAAGTTCACTGATTTCAGTTACTTTGAAACAACCATATGAAGTGTACCAGAGAGCACATGCAAGTTGGTATTTGCATACTGTGTTCAGACCATACTGGGTTGTGGTCAGTGATGTTATGGGTGAATAACCTCAACTTTACAATTATGTGTTTAAGGGCTATTTTCAAACATTAATGTTTTTGGACTTTGTCAATGCTCTAATGACCAAAAACGTGTTTGTGGTTTATCTCGTAACAATGGGTCTCATAAGCCTTTTTTTTTATTTATGGCATTACATGGTTAAAGTCACTGACCTAGTTAGATTTTCAGATGAATTTAGCAGTTTTTATATTATTACAGAACTGGTTTTTTTCTTCCCCACTGATTAGACTTTTGTTTTGAAAAGAAACTTCTGATGACAGTTCATAAAAGACACGAGGTTGATAAATTGATATGTACCATATAGATGACCAAATTAGATTATCATGCCATTATTGCAACTTTTTACAAATGTTCAGCATTTTTGAAGTAAGATTTTGATTGCTTTGTTTTGTATTGGCAGCATTGATTTGTTAGTTTTTTTTGGACTGCAGTGAGGTTGTGCATATTTTTACCAAATCTAGATTAAAACAACATGTTTTACCAAATAAAGATTAACACGTTTTACCAGATCTAGATTAACACAACAGTAGTCTTGTTCTGGGCATGTAGGAAATTTCAATATTGTTCCCATCCTGCAAATATGGTATCTTCAGTCAGAAGAACTGAATGTCCTTCATTTCAGATGGATCTGCTGGAGTGTGCTTAAGCTGGAGTCTGATGATGACAAACTTTTACTGAGAGATGCTGAGGATCAAATGTCAATCACTCTAATATTTTTCTCTGAAGACTCCACTTAGTTCTTAGCTCACACATTTCTGGACAATCTGCTGGCTTATAGCTGTAGATCAAGCCCAATGTATCCTCCTATTGTGTTGTAAGAGGATTTGAGGCTTACAGGTGTAGAATAGACCCAATGTGTCCTGTTCCGTGTCACAAGAGTTTGGGGGCTCAGAGGTGTAGAAAATAATATGACATATCCTGTATCTGGTTAGAGGTTGTGTGTTTACAGGTGTTGATATGCCATGTGTAAGAGGATGCGATTTTACAGGTGTTGAATTGGTCCAATGGATTCTCTTGTATTTTATAGGAGGTAACTAATTTTGGCAGCCTTTTTCAATGTGTTTTCTGATGTTTCGATTTAAGGTGATCCTGATGGTTGTGCAGAGTAGAGTTAAGGTTGTCCTCTATCCCATATAACAAGTTGTTTTGGTCTCAACTAAACCGGTGGTCAGTAGGACCCATCATGGTTATTCCAAACTTCAGGGGGCTATATCACTTTCTTGTTGTCTTCATTTTTACAAATCTTTTTGCATCTAATGAAAATCTATTGTGTAATGTTTGCAACCTTTCAAAGGATGGCATCAGAGGGTGATATTTACTATCTGGTTAATTTAGTGAGGTTTATACTCCTACCTGTTTTTAAACTTGAAGGTTGGTGTGGAGCATAGATAATTTCTATTCTATAATTGAAAATTCAAGGACCTAGATTTCATCTTTTCATCTGAAAACAGAAATGAGGTTAATTACCTGAAATAAAGAGGGTTTGTAAAATACATGATTTTTGCACAGAAATGACCTCTCGTTTTCTTCAGTTTCTGGAAAACACTAAACGAGCAAACAGTTGATGATTCGCCATAATGTGTTAAAGCTGATGGAGTCCGATGATGACAAACTTTTACTGAGAGATGCTGAGGATCAAATGTCAATCACTCTAATATTTTTCTCTGAAGACTCCACTCAGTTTTTAGCTCACATATTTCTGGACACACTGGTGGCTTATAGCTGTAGATCAAGCCCAATGTATCCTCCTAGGTGTTGTATGAGGATTTGAGGCTTACATATGTAGAATAGACCCAATGTGCCCTGTTGCGTGTCACAAGAGTGTGGGCTCAGAGGTGTAGATAAAAACATGACATGTCCTGTATCTAGTTAGAGGTTGCGTGTTTACAGGTGTTGATATGACACTTGTAAGATGATGCGGTTTTACCGGTGTTGAATTGATCCAATGGATTCTCCTGTATTTTGTAGGAGGTAACTAATTTTGGCAGCCTTTTTCAATGTGTTTTCTGATGTTTAGATTTAAGGTGATCCTGATGGTTGTGCAGAGTAGAGTTAAGGTTGTCCTCTATCCCATATAACAAGTTGTTTTGGTCTCAACTAAACCGGTGGTCAGTAGGACCCATCATGGTTATTCCAAACTTCAGGGGGCTATATCACTTTCTTGTTGTCTTCATTTTTACAAATCTTTTTGCATCTAATGAAAATCTATTGTGTAATGTTTGCAACCTTTCAAAGGATGGCATCAGAGGGTGATATTTACTATCCGGTTAATTTAGTGAGGTTTATACTCCTACCTGTTTTTAAACTTAAAGGTTGGTGTGGAGCATAGATAATTTCTATTCTATAATTGAAAATTCAAGGACCTAGATTTCATCTTTTCATCTGAAAACAGAAATGAGGTTAATTACCTGAAATAAAGAGGGTTTGTAAAATACATGATTTTTGCACAGAAATGACCTCTCGTTTTCTTCAGTTTCTGGAAAACACTAAACAAGCAAACAGTTGATGATTCGCCATAATGTGTTAAAGCTGATGGAGTCCGATGATGACAAACTTTTACTGAGAGATGCTGAGGATCAAATGTCAATCACTCTAATATTTTTCTCTGAAGACTCCACTCAGTTTTTAGCTCACATATTTCTGGACACACTGGTGGCTTATAGCTGTAGATCAAGCCCAATGTATCCTCCTAGGTGTTGTATGAGGATTTGAGGCTTACATATGTAGAATAACCCAATGTGCCCTGTTGCGTGTCACAAGAGTGTGGGCTCAGAGGTGTAGATAAAAACATGACATGTGCAGAGTAGAGTTAAGGTTGTCCTCTATACCATATAACAAGTTGTTTTGGTCTCGACTAAACCGGTAGTCAGTAGGACCCATCATGGTCCTTCAAAACTTCAGGGGGCTATATCACTTGTTTTCATTTTTACAAATCTTTGCATCTAATGGGAATCTATTGTGTAATGTTTGCAACCTTTCAAAGGATGCATACATGCCAACCATTACGTTTTTGGCATAATTATTACATTTTTTTCGCTAAATTACGCCTTGCGCATAACCGTATATGGATTACCCTTTTTGGTATATCCACCTTCCCAAAAACTAAATTATTTGTTTTCTTGTTTTTATTAACTTTCAGTTAATCCCACCGACCGTATTTTAGAAAGGACGACTTCTACTTAACTACAGTATAAGAGTATGCATGTCTGTGGACTTTACTAACACTATCATGTTCTATTTGTAGAAACTTTCGACCTTGTATTCTATTTTTAGCAGCAGTATGTCTTCGTGAGGAGAGAACAGACTGGTTTTCTAATTTAAATCTTTATGCGCAGATTTTTTAGTTCTGATTGATATTTGGTGGAGAAGCAGTCTAAAGGTTTTTGGTGCTCAAAAAAATATATTTTATTTTAGTTGATGCATATATGAGAGCAAAAATCTCTCTTTTCAAATAATTTCACAGATAAATTAGAAAAGGCAAAATATAAATGAAACATTAGGTGAATCCTCCAAATATGAAGACATGAGGAGCATCACGTGGCGTCTATAACAGGCAATGTGTAAAGAATTTTAATATTTGGCATTCAAAGTCGTCAGATGGATTCTAGTCGATGTGTGTATAAAGCTAAAAAGTGCTACATATGAAAACTTTAAGCAGTAAAGGATGTTAAAAGACATAAGGGGCAAATAAATCATTGTTCATTAAAAAAAATTAGCATGTTATATGTCAATTACACTTTTTCTGCCTGGATTACGCTTTTTCCTCGTCATGGGTTGGCGTCAGTGGGTGATATTTACTATCCGGTTAATTTAGTAAGATTTATACTCCTACCTGTTTTTAAACTCAGATGTTGGTGTGGAGCGTAGACAATGTCTATTCTACAATTGAAAATTGAGAGACCTAGATTTTCTCTTTTCATCTGAAAGAAATGATGTTAATTACCTGAAAAAAACGGGTTTGTAAAATACATGATTTGCACAGAAAACGCCTTTTTTTTTTTTTGTTTCTTGTTCAGTGCAGTTTAAGTTTAGAATTAGCACGACTCTCACAGTCATGCAGCCTAGATTAGCCCCTGCAATTATACTGAAATGTTGTTCTTCAGTTCCTGGAAAACACTAAACAAGCAAACACTTGACGATTTGCCAGAATGTGTTAAAGCTGATGGAGTCTAATGAAGACAAACTTTTACTGAGAGATGCTGAGGATCAAATGTCAATCACTCTAACATTTTTCTCTGAAGACTCCACTCAATTTTTAGCTGATGTATTTCTTAATCTCCTGTAGGCTCATAGCTGTAGTTTAGGTCCATTGTATCCTCATATATTGTAAGATGCTTTGTGGACTTGCCAGTGTAGAATAGATGCAATGTGTCCTGCATGATGTAAGAGACTATGGAGTTTTAGATGTAGAATAGGCTTAATGTGTTGTTCTGCATTTTTTTTTTAAAGGCTGTGTGCTTACTGGTGTAAAATAGACCTAATGTGTCTAATATTAAAGACTTGTTCCTGTTGTTCCCAGAACACATTACAGATTTATATTGGTCACAAGTCATGTTTTCTTGGATACTTTTGTCACTGATGTAATTGGTGGTGTT
The DNA here is from genome assembly GCA_029339505.1 of Unio delphinus. NCBI lineage: Eukaryota > Metazoa > Mollusca > Bivalvia > Unionida > Unionidae > Unio > Unio delphinus. The sequence goes on along the minus strand of JAQISU010000111.1, from coordinate 2,129,164 downwards.
AAATTCTTTAAAACTAATGCCAATATGTAATTTCATTTTCAAGGTGTTGATTGAAGATGGTGTGCTGTTGTCTGGCATTTTGTGTAAGAAGACTCTGGGTACATCTACAGGTTCCCTTGCACATGTAGTGTACATGGAAATGGGTTATGAGGTGGCTGGAGAACTGTATGGTAACATTCAGACAGTGGTCAACAACTGGCTGCTCTTGGAGGGATCCAGCATAGGTATTGGAGACACTATCGCCGATCCACAGACCTACATTGATATCCAGGAGACAATTAAGAAGGCAAAGGTATGCCAAACATTTTCATTTATTTTTTAGATTGGTAACAACATTTTTATACTATTGCTGAATAAACAGACTTCTCAGTTGTGGGTTCAGTATTTTTGAAGAATAAGAACCGTTCATTTTACAAGTCAGCTCCAATTATTGTTCCACCTACTAAAACTCTGTCGTTATTTATATGCCCCCACCCAAAGACTGGCCATATTTGGGGTTAAATATCAAGATCATTGAGGAGAACAAAAATCTTTTGTTCTAAAGTAAAGACCACAATTTATGAGTGGCTTGGGTTTTTGGGTAATGAATGAACCTTTAGATTTTGTAGTCTAAGGGTTAGTGTTTATATTCTTGTCAACTGTAAGAAGATAATGATTTCTGCACAGGAAATTTAATTATAGACTGCATATCTTGATAATTGAAACCTTTGTTCATTGATTTCCAATCAGTGCATAAATATTCAGCGTGGTATTCATATAATATACCATTTACAACACTTTTTTAAAATATCTTACCAACATAATTGGGAGTTATACAAATTTCACTCTTTATGACATGGTGCTGCTATGAATATTTAGGACATGGATCAAAAGAAAACGTGAAGTGTGTTAAAACATTTTTATTTCCAGTTTAATACTTAGTATTCCATTCATGCCAACCATTACACTTTTTATCATATTTCTCTTGAGCGAACATATTCCTTGTTTTCATACAGTGTAATCAGTATAAATTAATGTATGACAATATTTTCCAGCTTGATGTCATTGATGTCATTGAGAAGGCCCACAATGATGAATTGGAACCTACTCCTGGTAACACACTTAGGCAGACTTTTGAAAATCAGGTAGGACTTTTTAAAAGTAATGTAAGAGTTATATTTCTGTTGAGTTTAGTTTTAAGTATCATATGTGGCGAGCTGGGGCCAGACTTTCAATATGGAACTTTATAAGTATATTGAATATTTGAAGAAAAAAGAAACGGTTTTGCATTTACAATCATAAACATTCCCTGTTGTATTAGATTTATGAGCAAAATTCTGTCAAAATTTAGTTATATCTTGAGGCTTTAAAACTTTTCCACTTTGCTTTTAGAAGACCAAATTATGACTGGCTATTAGTTGAAGCTCTCTGTACATATAATTTTTCCCTTTTATCTCTAATTTACCTGGTTCGCAATGGGCATCTTTGTACAATGCACAAAATGTTGAGTCTGTGTGTTACTATGGCATATACCAAAATTTCTGTGATGCGTTCATTTCAGTTTCTTATATAAAGGAATTTTTAGTTCATTGTAGTTTGCATACTTCATTTCTTCTTATCCAAGGACTTCATTACAGTCTGCGCCTTTATTTAAAAATGTTAGAGCTGGTCACTTTGCATTACACAACATATGCAGAGTTAAATGTTAACTTCAAGAAAATCAGAAGTCTATGAAATCTTCATCTCTAAAGTTGATTCAATTTTTTCTTTTTTCCCAGGTAAACAGAATTCTTAATGATGCCCGTGACAAGACTGGTAGCAAGGCTCAGAAATCTCTCTCTGAGTTCAACAACTTCAAAAGCATGGTGGTGGCAGGGTCCAAGGGATCAAAAATTAACATTTCACAGGTTAGTGTCCAGTTCAAAATGTTGGTCACATTATTGGTAATTGTTTTTACCAGTTCTGTCTTTACTTGTTTTTCCTCTTATCTTCAGGTGGCATAGTTTTTGTATAGCCCAGTTTAACTACCTCCACTGTGCTGGCTCTGATATTCAGCATGCATAGTTTTATTGAAACTCATTTTATTTTTTAACTTATTATATATTTTATTATAACGCAGTTTAATTTTCTTGACTCGCCTGATCACCATTTAACATTATTTTTGTCTTGTCATTCAAATAGATATTCATTATTGTCAGGACACTTAAACACATGATTATTTCCCCATTTGTTAGAACTTGTGTAATATTTTTTCCTTCTCAGGACATGTGTAAAATATAATAAATGAGAAACTTAAATTTAAAAATTGTTCATATTCAGAAAGTCCAGTCATTGTATATTATGAAAATGCAGATCTAGAGAATTTATAATCAGATCCCACAAGTGAGTTTATTGTATGACCTGCATCCATCTTGTTATCCATCCGTAAACACCTTCATGTTACGCAACTGAGGGCCATATTTGTACTCCATTTTGGATTAAATTTATAATATGGATTGGTGTCATCTTTTGCATCTTTGATAATGATGGAGGTTCATGTATAACAAAAAGGTGATATGTGCATATTGATTTTGCATCCAATTTGCTGATCAGACAACAACAATCTGAGTATACCTCAAGTATCAGCTTATGTCATCAAGATCTTAGATAAATGTAATTATGTCCTTGTATAATTAATGTAATGATCTTCCAGCTGATTAGTAGACCTCTGTACACTACCGACATTGTTTCTAGTCAGATTTGGTAAATGCTCTTTTTGACAGTTGTGCTGTCAAGATGTCAGACGACTATATGAGCATTTCCATGCTTGTTATAATGAGTTGATCTTGGCTCTGATTGGTTGAGGTTCTTTCAAATTTGGATGCAGTATGTGTGACTCAGTTTTAATCAATCTTGGTAAATAAACCATGTAAATTAATGAAGAGATCTTCCATCTCGTCCAGTTTCAATTTTTACCACTTTAGAGACTGGATTTGAATTTAATCACAATTGGGAAACATGATACCATGAAAACATTGGATGAATGTGTACATATTCATGGGGTGATCATGTAATCAGATTGGCTGGTCTATTTTGCCAATCTGGAAACTGAATTGTCAGATTTGTGCCGAAGCTTGACCAGTGCCATAATGGTCTTGGATAGATTCTATAATAATAATGCACATATTGATGAGGTTGTTTGACCAAGCTTGTTACCTCTTTGTAGGCTGTCATTCTTGCACATTTTAATAAAACTTTGTAAATATGTTGGACATGCATATGGTTGTGATCTTACATGACTGAATAATCCTGTTTAGTAAAATGGTGAATGCTAACTTTGTCATCTAGGTCAGCTTGTTGCAAAGAATGTAGTAGAAGCAGATTTTGGATTTGTGAGAACCAGTTTTTAGCTTTATAGTATTATACGCCCAATAAGGTTTTATGTAAAAGAAAAAGAAAATTAATAAATCTAGGTGAGCAGTAGGAACATACTGATATTTCTGTATTTCTCTCTAGGTTATTGCCTGTGTAGGTCAACAGAACGTTGAAGGCAAACGTATTCCATTTGGTTTCCGTCACAGAACACTCCCTCACTTTATCAAAGATGACTATGGTCCAGAATCAAGGGGTTTTGTGGAGAACTCGTACCTTGCCGGTCTGACTCCCTCTGAGTTCTTCTTCCATGCCATGGGAGGCAGAGAAGGTCTGATTGATACTGCCGTAAAGACTGCAGAAACAGGTACATTTAGCAGATGTGAAAATTTCTCATCATTACAGCAATTGGCATAGTCTGTAGCTGTCAGTGTCTTAAAATAAATCAGTTTTGAAAATTTATGGGATACAAACCAAACACAAAGATTTATATGGTTATTGCAGGCAGCACTCAAAGTTAACTGACCAGAGAATATTTGTTTTCAGATTAGAGTAAACAAGATTTATTCCTAAATGACGTATGGTTTATCCCCACAAGATACTGTTGCAAAAGTTGCTTGTTTTGCACATCTGCAGTTCTGGTTGAATTCCCTATGCTGTTACCGTTGTAAGGAAATGTTTATAAACCTATGTTGTATGGAATTCTTCTGGTTCAGTATTCTGTACTTCAATGACCAGTTATTGCTACCTGTAGAGTAGGTCACCATTCTTAATGTAATTTGCCCAGACTTGATACACAACCACTCTAAAATAAATGGAAGTTTATTTAAGGTGAATTTATTTGTCCCATTTGTAAATGTTAAGGAAAATCAAGCCTTTATTTGAAAAGATAAACTAGTGCCATTTCAGTGCAATACTTTTCCATTTGCAATCCATTGCAGGCTATATTCAGCGTCGTCTGATCAAAGCTATGGAGAGTGTAATGGTAAAGTATGATGGGACAGTGAGGAACCAGGTAGAGCAGCTTGTTCAGCTGCGATATGGGGAGGATGGGCTTGATGCAGTCCTGGTAGAGTTCCAGACCATGCCCACACTCAAGCCTTCCAATCGGGCTTTCGAGAAAAACTTTAAATTTGATGCCAATAATGAGAGGTGAGAACTGTTTATCTGTAAGAAAATATTTTATAAAATCTTTAAGAAAAACATTAAGCAATAAGCACAAGCAAATAAAAAGAATTGTTCTATTCTGATGTGTATTTTAAAGCATTATAATATCCTGAGTAAAAACAAAAGTCTCAAATACACTAAATGGATTGTTTGACCAAAAGGTATTAAGGTTATTTTACTATTTAAAGAAAAGAGGAAGTTTTTAATTGTGCTTCCAACTCGCTATCAGTACTAGAGTCACTACACAATAGAAAACTGGAGAACCCATTACTAACAAATATTCTTATAAAAAATACTGAGCTGAGTACATCCCACAATATAATATACTGTTGGTTACCTTGCCATATTGGTATATAGGTAATGAAAAGGCAGATCACAGTGCTAAAATGACTTTTATCTCAAGAACCATCTGATTATAAAGCACCATATACTAATTTTAAACCTAGTATTGAAGAGTCTTAACGTCAGAAGGCAGTGAATAATAAACTTCACACCATCAAGCCCAACTCTAGAAGAATGGACTCCTTCCTACAGAACCATCCGTAGGGAGGCTGTAGTCGTTGCAAGAATTGGAATGGGTCATGCTTACATAATCCACTTCCACATACTAAAAGCTGAAAATCTACCAGAGTGCATTTCTTGCAATGAACCAGTCACTGTTAAGCACTTTATGATAGTTTTGACCTGCAATCACACATGATCACTATTACAATGTGCATGACATGAAGGAACTTTTTGATACAATAAATGTCACATGTAATTTAGAATTCCAGAAAGAAGTAAAAATTTGCTGGTGGCTATAATTTTTACGCCATCACCTTGAGCAATTTTATGTAATGTATATACCTTTCCTTATTGTCAATAACGTTTCATCAGTCCGTATTAGCAGCAACCATTTACATTTCCCATTGATCGGGAATCTCTTTATATTACCCTTACCATCTTATTGTTTTATTTTCAAATATTTGGTTCTTATATCACTGGTTGATATGAGACCTTTTATCATTTTTAAATTATCCTATATATGGTCTCTTGCATGGCGCTAAAAAGCCTAATAGAATCAAGCAAGCAATCTGCGTTGTGTATACGCTTTTCTAAGATTGCAAAGGTAATAGTTGTTCAGTTATACTGCTAATTTTCATGACTTTTCAAGATAAAATGTGCCTTGTATAAATTGAATGAAGAACATAAATTTAATAATTAACCGAGCAAGCAGCCTCTAATCCCAAACTAGGTAAATTGAAATGGATATATAGAATAATAGGTGTAATCAAACTGCTTTTCTTTAAAGGCATACACTTGAGTGTGTTTTTATAAATATTTTCATTTAGACAACTAAGGAGATGCCTGACAGAGGACATTATCAAGGACATGCTTGGGGATCATCACACATTACAAGAACTGGAGAAGGAATGGGATCAGCTGAAGGATGATCGAGAAGCCTTACGTCAGATCTTCCCATCTGGTGACAGCAAGATTGTACTGCCCTGCAACTTGCAGAGGATGATCTGGAATGCAAGGAAGATCTTCAGGATTGACAGATATAAACCAACTGATATCCATCCACTCAAGATTGTGGAGGGTAAGATGTCATTAGCTGAGTTCTTCCTGGTTTCATTTTTGAAAGTGTCTTGTGTATAATGGTTCCCAAGTTTAACGGCGACTGGTTGACATATTTTTATAAATTTAATTAAATCTAAAGTATTTTGTGAAATGCAGAACATCATTTCATCATGTTATAGTTTGTGTGCAACTTCATGCATTGTTTGTAATATACCTTGTTTAAATTTTATATGGGTGCATTATAATTGAAAGGTAGAAGATGAACAACCATGACAGAGATATTGCATCACAAATATCTTGCTGCACATAATGATCAAATAAACTGTGCCACATTATGAGAGAGAGATAAGTATTTACGATTGTAATATAATCTCATTGCTCACTCAGTTGATGACTAATTATACTCTGGTACTAAAGTGCAGTACCATATTCTATTATCAATTAATACCACTGGGTAGGCGATTCCGTCTAGTTTTAGTTCTTGTGTCCATTGTTCACAAATCACATGGCTTTGTAGTGGTATGTATATTGAGGTCAAGATTTGGTAGACCAGATCAGATTAGTGAGGCTACCAACAGGTGCAGGTGTTACATGTCAATTTTTCAACCATAGACATCTTTTGAATATGCCTATAGGACTGACAGCAATTTAAAATGACATATAGCATTAGCAAAGATATAAGAAACAATTGCAGCCAAAGTACAAGAAAAGTACATGAATCTGAGGGAAAAAATCTCATTTGTTCAAAATGGAGAGGTCATAATACTTGCAAAGAAAATTAAACATCATGCAAAATGGTCATTCTTTGAATCAAACCTTGTAAATGGAATCTATAAGTATATAACTATTGTGAATATTCAAACCCTAAAAGAGGATTGAACATTTTCATAGTTTACATTTACTATTTAATTTGTTGATTTTATTTTCTCTCTTTGACACAAGTTTCATATAAATAGAGACAATAAGGTAAAAGAGAAGAAATAACTGATAGACCTGAAATCTCTCTCTTATCGGGCCATATTTTATTTTGCTATTATGAGTGCAAGAAAAATGCCAGGGAATAAAGATGAATCTCTCTGCATCTCTCTTCCACCCACTCCCAAAAGTGGAAAAGGCATTTTAGCATCAAAGATGCAATTTTCCTATTGAAGGTAATCTGAAATAGCACACATTGATGTTTTTAGTATTTATGAAATGGGAAGTCATTACATTTTTATTCCACACAGCATCACAAATTTTATCCTATCTGTAACTCAATAAATTTTCAGGTCAGCATTATTATATGTAGCTAAAAGTACATAATACATTTAAAATACTTAATGTGAAACAAATTAGGTACTTTTTTTATTGATCCAGACCAGAAAGGTTACCGAGTTACAGATCGATTCAATTTTTTATGCTGTGAAGAACAAAGCGAAAAAGACCAAACCAAGGTATTTGATCTGGCCTCGTCTTTTACTCGTCATCTACTTATTTATATTTGAAGGATGGAAAATTTGCCGTATTTGCACATTTGACTTGCAATCCGGCAAATACGGTTGTTCAGGGAAAAAAAATTGCATCCTCCATCAACTTTTAAAATAGGAAAGACTTGGAATTGCAGTTCAGTACACTTGTACTTGTATTTGTATTTGTTTTAATTAATGACTTTGCTAAATTATGTGTAGTTTTTAAATTTGAGCCTGGTTATGGAAAGTGTTCTGATTGACAAATGTTTCATGTAAATATATGTTAGCAAATTCTTACGGAGGAAATATTGTGAAGTTTTATCTTCTATCCATAGCTGCCAGCCCTTATGATTTTGGTGTGAATTTCACAACATTCTACAGTGATTCGTGAATTCACATTGCATGCTCCCAAAAAATCTCAAATACCCCTTATTTTTCAATTATTTAAAATTTTCGTGTTAATTCTTAGTCATGTCATCAGTTATCAGCCGCTGTCAAAACGGTTCGGTACTGCTAGTCGCGATATTATTGTTGAACATAATTTGTCATCCTCAGTTGGAGGTCAACAACAGTGGCAGAGAAAGATTATTTCCTATTGTGAGGAAGAACGAGACAAACTTTAAGTGCCTTCTTAGGTGCTGAAAATATGAAACAGTTTTAGTTGCCAGGATTAAACAGCTTGCAAGAAGCCTTAGCTGTTTTGAAAACAAATTTACTAGAGCTGTACCGGTTAATCGACCGTACGCGTAATCGGGCCGATTATTAGCACAATCGGTATAATCGGGTATCGGCAAAAATAATCGGTGCCGATGCAAATAATTTTTTTAAATAACCAATTTTTCCTGATAAAAGTTGTATATACAGTCGCGTTTTGACTGACCGTAGCTTAATCCTTTGTAACACTAGAGCTCGGGATAAATGCAGTATGCAAACAAGTTGCTCATTAACTAACACTACTGTATAGTCGAATAACCATATAACGAGATAAACACATCGAACCATCAATTAATCTTTTGTAACAAAGAGATTGCTCTAATAAAGTATTTAAAAAGAATTTATCTTGCTGCCGGTTGTGCGAAATTTTCAACTCCAGCGTCCGGTAACATTTGTAAACTGCAGTAAACCAGACTAAAGTACATGTCGCTAACCGCCATTGTAGTGCCAAAGTCATGTGAATAGCCAGTAAGATTAACATCAAAGGGAGTAATGATGAATATATACACAGTCAATTTTGAGGTTTGTGTTTTTTCTTTATCTTTATGAAAACTCACAAAACACCGATAGTCCTTATGTCCCAGTGAGAAATTGTTTGAAAGGGCTTCAGTGTAGGTTTGAGTACGTCGTCTGTCTTTCAGTTAATCCGTAATGCCTGGAGGGTGAACGAACTCATTGTCTTTAATACTAGTAAGTGAGAATCATTTCCGGATTTTTTAAAATTATTTTTTATTTCTTTTGTTAGTGTTTCACCAAGCCACCATCTGGCAGAAGGGGCGGTCTCTCATAAGTCATAACAGGTTTTACTGTACCTTTGAAGCACCGACATATACTAAACAAATAAAACAATTCTATATCAATGTTTTACAATTATCTGATGTTGCCGCAGCAATAACGAGTATTTGTTGTCGTCAAAGCAAGCCGACGACCTTTGCTCATAGAAAGTCGGCAATAAACTCAAAAGCATTGCCTCAATTTACATAGTGATTAGAACATATTTATTGTGCCGCGAAACTTTCCTGTTTGCAAAAAAAAAAAAAAAAAAAAAAATCGCCACCCCCACGGTCTGTGGACAACAGAGTAGTAATTTATTTGGACACATTGTTTCAAGAGCCCGAATAGATTGTCGGCTTATACCTGAGTACATAATATGGTAATGAAATAATCGGTCTCATAATCGGTATCGGCAATTTTGATAATCGGCTATACGCGGTATCGGCATAATCGGCAAAAAGTGACATCGGTACAGCTCTAAAATTTACCATGGCCTGAATGTCAGGAAGTTCAAGACTGCCATAGCATCAAATCATGACAAACAGCATGAATATTATGTGGTTCAGTAAATTTGAAAGCAAATATAGTAGTGCATGTAATCAATGTAAATTATTTAGTTTTATGTTTTATTTTTATTTTGGGATTTTCATACAATGCAATATTGACCATTGAAATGGATGGAGTTAGTGTCATGATATTTTTTACTATTTGTGTTACAAATTCACCAATTTGTATTCCTCTTTACACTAATTGCGAGTCTGAAGGGTTGGCAGTTCTCCCTGTCTTTGGCTCAGCTCAACATAATGGTTTATTACTGCAGTTTAAACTATTTTGTTTGATACATAGGTGTAAAGGAGTTGTGCAAAAAATTGGTGGTGGTACCAGGAGAAGACAGACTAAGTATCCAGGCCAATGAAAATGCAACACTTTTAATGAAGATCCTCATTCGCTCTACCCTTTGTTCCAAGAGAGTCATAGAAGAATTCCGTCTGTCGGCTGAGTCATTTGAATGGTTATTGGGAGAAATAGAGACAAGGTTCCAGCAAGCTCAGGTATAGATTAGGCTATATTTATTACTCTCCATGCTTTATTTACTGTGAAAATTTCGTCCCACATATGGAGCAAATCAGACACAAGATACCTACCTGACTTGTGCATTCCTACTGAAGGGTAAAACCTCAATAAGATTACATGCCCTGCCTGTGTCCCTTGAAAGTGGAAAATGTTCTTGTCAAATGTATCGGCTTGCACACCGTGAAATAGAAGTTCTTTATGTGAATTCAGTTAGGCAGCTATAAGGTGATATAACACTCAAGAATAATGTGGATTTTGTCTGTGAATGCCATTTATTAAGCTAATTTTGACTATATTTTTGGTCATTATATTTTGTATACATTTTACGGAATTTTAACATACACACTTACATGCTGAAGCTGGAGGGAGTCTGCTCCAGTGGCCAAGTGGTTGGAGCATCCACCTCGGATGCAGGAGGTTGTGGGTTTTTCCCAAGCCAGGTCATACCAAAGACTTCAAAATTGGTACTAACAGCTGCCTCACTTGGTGCTCAGCATTAAGAGGTTAGTGTTAGGACTGGTCGGCTTGGTGTCGGGATAATGTGCCTAAGTGGAACATAATGCTGCAAAACTAAAATTTAAACAAATTAACTTGCAAACAAATGCAAATTAGATATGAATAACACTGAAAGAGAAAAATATTGCATATACTCATGTTTTTGAACTTCGAGTTCACTGACATCAGCTTTGACCCTGATCTGCCATCACATGTGCTGGCATATCTAGATCCTTGTTGTTCAACAGATTACTTCTTACAATCTATAGAAACCCAGATCGAATGTTTCATTATGCATTTTGCCATGTAAAGTCTAATATGGTCGTAGGTATATTCAATTTATGGGCTTATTCTTGATGAGCAGACACAGTTTTGAGTTTTAAAGATTAACAAAAAGCCTGATGATGAAAAGTAAAATCTTTTATCTGGATGATAAAGTGAGACACTCTAATTTTTTTCTGAAGGCTTAGTCAGATAGTGTACAATTATTGATATAATCAGGAACTTATATAAAATCTTGTCATCATACTCATCTTGGGCTGTCTGATTGTACCTGAAATGTACCCCCATGCTCATCGTAATGGGCTGTCAGTCTGTATCTGGTTGGGGTGGGGAGTGTAATGCAGGGTTCCCACTCTACTGGTAAATTGTGCAAAAGTTGTTAGCAATGGTAATTTTCTGCCACCACTGATGCCTGAAACAATCATGTAATTGAGTCGTAACTAAACTGATCACGAGTTAAATTTATCGAGATCTAACCAGAATATTCATTAGGTGCCATATGGATCATTTGGATGCTTGCAATAAATATGTATGCCGAGTAATTCCAGACACTCAGTGGATTATATTCGCCTAGTAGACTTTTACTTTCAAAGTCAGCTTGAAATCCATATCTTTCCTTACATGGAAGGTTTGAAAAACCAGTCTAGTATCATCATCATCATCAGTCTCTTGACCTAGTGTGGTCATTGAGGCATTGTGCTGCTGAACATCTGACCATTGAAAAAGAGCTTTTGTTGATAAATTGTGACTTGGATTTCCGATATCATTGTTAGAGATTTGTGATGTCATGTGACTAGTAAAGCACATGGTGAGTACTGGGTCAGGTTTCATCTATGCCATAGTTTTGTCTAGTCTGTCAGCAGATTAAAGACATAACAATTAAAAAAACTTGCCGTTTCTGAGACAATAATAAATTTTCCTACCTATTTCTTACAGATGTATGATGATACAAGTTTAAATTTTCTAGGCCAACTAGTGACTACCATATGTCGCTACCGAAATGCAATTGCAATGACCCCACACCCCAATATAAATGTCCAAACCTAAAAAATATGGTGGGAATATTCGGAAGAAACCTGGATTAGAAAACGGACTAATCTCGGTTTTAAGCTAAATTTGTGATCCAAATTGTTGAAATTGTCATCCCTTGTATTAAATATTGAAATCGATATGAGCCCCTGTATCAATACAGGTTTGTGGACTGCTTTAATAAATTACAAGAAGACAGTTGATTTTACAGAAAATTCAGTCCTTCTTTATAAATCTGTATATAATTTTGAAGTTCTTTCGTCAAATTTAAATCAACCCATTTGAAAATGTTTTTCAAATGTTAGGTTTTTAACCAGATCATATTAAGGTGATTAGGTTGTTTGCAAATTCTTGTTTGGGATTTTATTGGCGCAGATAAATTCAGGGTTAAACACTTTACATTACAAGACAAGATTCTAATTTCCTTTTTTTATGGGGTAACACTAATTGGAAATGTTTACTTTCTGTAGGATGCACATGTGTGTGTTACTATATATATATATATATATATATATATATATATATATATATATATATATATAATTCTTTAGAATTAAAGGTTTAAAAAGAAATACATTTATGTTTGATATGTTGTTCCCACTTACAAGATGATGCAGGTTCGCAAAAGAAAGTTAAATGGCAATTTATAGAAATATAATCAAACTTGTTTCACAAATATAATCAAACTTATGATACATTTTGTGGCTTTGTACATGATCATCTTTTCTTAGATGCTTTGGCGAGTCTTGCAGAGAAATTGTCTTTAAATTTAGAAAATGCATGTTTTATAATCTAAAATGTTCTTTAATTCCATTCAGTAATGGTCATATGTAAACCTTGAAAAATGTTAATCCTGGAAATTTGTCTGTAGAAAAGCATGGGAACCATGTTTCTGGCACTGCTTTGATCTGAAACGTACAACCAAATCATCTTGGGCTGTCACTGCCTTTGTCTTGATATGGTATTGTAATTAGAAAATGGGTTTTGCACCACTTCACTTCCAGGATTGTAACCTGACCAAACTTTCTTAAGGATGTACACTTGAGATAAGGAAGTGATCGATTGATTTTGGGATATAAAGGTTAACGTCATTATGACTTCAAAAGTGTTTTTTGCACAGTTAATTGTATTCTAAAAAAAGTTTGTTGGTTTTCTTAGATTTTGGGGTCTAAAGTTAGAAGGTTAAGGTCATGTGAGAAAATGGTTTCTGCACAGTCAGTTTAGTTCAAGGACTGTATATCATGACCAGTGGTCTAGATCATCAAGACCTGTTGCCCTTCTAGTAGACTTTTAAGTACTGGTGGCCAAATAGTGTACTATTTACAGTACTAATATTAAAAGCTTTTAATATGTTACATATTCCACCAAAACTGAATCTTTAGTACTTGTAGATTCAGCTTATTATTCAGTAATCTTTTTCAGGCACACCCTGGTGAAATGGTGGGAGCCCTTGCTGCCCAGTCTCTGGGAGAACCTGCCACTCAAATGACCCTCAACACTTTCCACTATGCTGGTGTGTCAGCCAAGAACGTAACTCTTGGTGTACCCAGGTTAAAGGAGATTATCAACATTTCGAAGAAGCCCAAAACACCTTCCCTTACTGTGTTCCTTGTTGGCCAGGCTGCTCGTGATGCAGAGAAAGCAAAGGTAAAATTTAAATAATTTATCCTGTGGTTGTCCACTTTTTGGGAAAGTCAAGTGGGGGTTTTGTGTTGCATTACATTTGAAAATGTGCAAATTATGTTGTGTTATATAGCCTTTAGACCATAGTTACAACTGTTACTTAAATGCTACATCTGTCTTTTGAAATGTTTCACTTGGGAGGGGTTTTGTTTAGATTTTGCTACAGAATGTCAAGTTAGTAACATGATAGGCATTCTTTCATATCTGTTTATATCCTGTGAATCTTTTATATACTCACGACAAGACTTTTTATTTGTAATGTCCTTGAATCTGTTCCCTATTTTGTTTCTCCCCCATCTGCCTTTACCAAACTCTGTAAGCGGCTTGCATCTGGGCAAGAAAGAAAAATTCATTAAATTTGGATTGACAAGGTCAGAGATCAAGTAAGTTGCTGTTATAAGAAAAATGGTTTCTGCACAATATTTCATGTTTTTAGTCTCTTACTTTGATCAGACTTGCATCGCATGCCTTAACAAAATTATTTGATACAAGAATGTTACTATGTTTTGGGGATTTAAAAATCAGAGGTTAAAGCCAATGGTACTCCAAGAAAGAAAGTGGTTTGCAAAGAATAATGTGAGCTCTGTACCACAAACCATGATCATACTTTGCAACTGGATTACTTTGGACATGGTGGAACACCATCATCGTTGTTCAAGCTGATACATCAAGGATCAAGGTCAGGAACAATGAAGAATATTGGTTTCCAGAAAAATTACATCTCAGGCTTATAATACACTGTTTATTGTATTATTGCCCAATTTTGAATTAAAATTATTTTTAATAATTATCAGTTTCAGAGCTCAAGTTGAGATGAAATGAGTTACAGCACTGATTTAATATATTCTGCTCAGTCTTAATTTGGCAAGACAGGCATAGGTCACTGTGTCTTACATTGTTCTGGGAGTTGCCACTTGACAAGTCTGGTTTTTTTATCCAGTTTGCATCAGTTTTCAAGGATTTTCTGTTTTGGCCACAGTATCACATTATTATCAATTCAGAAGTCACAGATTATGCCCACAGGAGCTAAAACTCATTATGGGTTACACTTGATAAGTCTGCTGTTCTCAAGTTTTCCTTGCACACATTTTCTAGCTCTACTTTTCGTAGACCAGGCATCTATTTTAGCTGCCATTTTGAAAATGTTATCACAACTCTTGGATGGACCCTTGGTGAAAATGAGGCATCCATTATGGTATCCATCTTAGAATCATGTTGTTGCTACTTCTGAATGGATGCTTATTTTTTTAGGGGGTGGGGTCACCAAATGAATTCTTACAGTGTCTAGCTGGTCCAGAATGAAGATTGTACAGGCCTTTAATACAATATGTCATATGACCCTAACTTGTTCATGGAAATTCTAGTTGGTCAGTAGAGTGTCAGTCCCTCAATTGACCTTACACGAGATGATACATTGCTCCGCCTACCAAATCATGTGACGTCACCACCTGGTAACCTCTGACAAATGTGCAATATTTGGCAAAGAAATATGTTTCGGTTTAAGTCCTATGTTTATTAAAAATTATTTGTATTATTCTTACAAATATAAAATTACAAAGTTGCATAAATTACACTGCAAAATACAATATCTATATTTGCAGTTAAAGTTTGTATAGTAATAACCTAAGTGTTTTATTTAAGTAAATAATAAAAATCATTTTAAAAGCTGCTCAAGAACTTATTCTTGTAAACAGAAATTTGCTTCAACAGATGCTAATGTATTTAATACACTGGATGATAATTATTTGAAACCATTTTTGGGGTGGTTTTTTTTTTTTTATACTTCTCTGTTATTACATTTTGTATCCCCACCCCTCCTTCAGCCCAAAGAGAAAGTAAGTGTCTGAAAGTTAAAGATGATAAATTATTTTTGAAACAATCAAACATAGTGTAAATTTTCAAACTATAATAGATTCTGGGATTGTTCAGTCCTTCCTATACAAAAAAATAATATCCTTCAGGGCCCGAAAGTTAGGGTTATCTCCATCCATATTCTAGAAACTTTTATTTTTACATATATTTTTTAATTTCAATTTTGTTTTCTTCAAGTCATTAACAGAACATGCTTTCTACATTTGTATATGCAAACAAACATGTAATATAATTTTTTTCCATATTAGCTGATCATACGAACAGTCCAAAAAAAAAAGGTCTTTATCCATCAGTTTTGTCCATGTTCCGGGAAAGGAATAAATCTAATTCATATATTAAGACGATCTGGGTATCAACTGTCAGAATTACAAGTCTCCCACTAACTTCTTTTCACCCTTATCGATAGAAAAATTAACAAATCATTACATAATTTGTAAATACTTATCATGATCATATTGCCATAAGCAGCTTGTCGGAGGAAAATGGTGGACAAAAGAAATTTCTATATGTGGGTTGAATTTACACTCACTGATTTTGTTATTTGATAAGCATGATTGTCAAGCAGCTGTATGTCACTTGCATTGCATTTGTGCAAGGGCATTGTCATTTAGAGTCTTGATCGACTGATTTCAAGCTCAAGGTCACTGAACATGAAATTTAAAAAAGTATCAAAATTTGTAATTTGTAACAGCTGGCCTTAGGGGTGACATTAACAATTTACTCTTCCGGTGGCTATTTGTTGGCTGTCATGTCAAGTTGTATTTTTAACCAGTTTAATTTACATGGACTCGTGTTTTATAGGATGTTCTGTGTCGATTGGAACATACAACCCTTAGAAAGGTGACTAGTAACACAGCCATCTACTATGACCCAGACCCACTGAACACTGTGATTTCTGAAGATCAGGAATGGGTCAATGTATACTATGAAATGCCTGACTTTGATGTAACAAGAATCTCTCCCTGGCTACTTAGAATTGAGCTTGATAGAAAGAGGATGACAGACAAGAAACTAACCATGGAACAGATTTCTGAGAAGATCACAGCTGGTGAGTTTATTCTGAACATAGATGCTGACAATGGTTATAGTGTAACATTTGTCCATATATATGTGTTGCACCTTTTTCATTATGCCAGTCATGTCCAGGTATGTTGAACAGTGGTTCTATACAACTGGCCATAAGCTATCACTGGTATGAAATGGGCTGTAAAGCTATCACTGGTATGAAACTGGCCACAAACTGTCACTGGTATGAATCTAGCTATAAAACTATCACTAGTATGAAACTGGCTATAAAACTATCACTAGTATGAAACTGGCCATAGCTATTACTGGTATAAAACTATAACTAGTATGATACTGGCCATAGCTATTACTGGTATGAAACTGGCTATAAAACTATCACTAGTATGAAACTGGCCATAGCTGTTACTGGTATGAAACTGGCTATAAAACTATCACTAGTATGAAACTGGCTATAAAACTATCACTAGTATGAAACTGGCCATAGCTGTTACTGGTATGAAACTGGCTATAAAACTATCACTAGTATGAAACTGGCTATAAAACTATCACTAGTATGAAACTGGCCATAGATGTTACTGGTAGGAAACTGGCTATAAAACTATCACTAGTATGAAACTGGCTATAAAATTATCACTAGTATGAAACTGGCCATAGCTATTACTGGTTTGAAATTGGCTAGAAAGCTATCACTGGTATGAAATTGGCTAGAAAGCTGTCATATGTATAAAACGGGCCATGTACAGATTTATTTCATTATTTCAGTGTAAAATGGTATTTACAAAATAATATAAATGTCACAAGACTTGTTTTCTTAAAATTAAAAGTAACATTTTACCAAGTGTTTTAGTTTTTTTGTATCAAAACCATTTTATTCTGAATTGTGATAATGGTGCATTCTGTAATGGTGAGTATTCACCACTAATTTTTTTTTTACATTAATCACAGATTATTTGCCTTTTGGTAGCTAATTTGTCAAGCATGTATGAATACGACTGTAGGGACCTGATATTATTTCAAAGTTTAACCTTGATATAAATGGAAAGTTTTATGAGATGATTGCAGCATGTTAGCATTTTGCTGTTTTTGGTGGAATTAGAGATTACTGAAATGGCATCAAGTCATCAAGGGCATTTACAGTATGGTTGCCATGTAAGTAATGTATGACATGGTATTCTTTATACTGGTCATCTTGGAGTAGAAAATTATTCCCTCAGAAGGTCTTTGTATCTTTAAATTGTAAATTACTAAGGCTATTATGTTCAGAAAAAAAAAGCAAAACATTTACACACCAATGGAACATGAAACAATTCCATGAAAAAGTGGTTAATCAACTTGCATGCCCAAACTGACACTTTGTGGCAGATGGTCTTTTCATTGTCGATATTAATATGAAAAGTAAAGTCTTAATTAAGTACAAAAATAAGTATTTTCTGCAATAATTCATATTAATCAGTAGGGTTACTTAGTCTGGAATTTATATGCCCGCTACATGTATGAAGAAAGTAAAACTAGGTACAGGATGAAAGTGTGATGTGTCACTTCAACAGATTGCATGATGATTCCATAAAGTACATTCATTTATATAAGATAAAGTCAAGTTCAGTTTGCCATGGGACATCTGTAACCTTGGAGAAAGGAAACACAGAAACATGCAAATTCAATCACTTGCACTTTTCATTACATTATTCATGAACAGTTTATATATGAACAAGTCATTTTACATTTTTGTCTATGCAAAAATAATATGCAGGGCATACATTTTTCCTCCTGCAATATAGTCAGCTGCTTGTTTTGTGTACCAAGCAGCGGGAAGCCTCTTGGGAAAATCATAGTTATTCAAAACACTTAACAGTTTAATAGAAGAAATTTTTCACCTTGAATTCCTGGAAATTCATTTCTACTTTTTCAGCATCTGACAGTCCCTTTAAGGAACTCATTGTTAAATATTTTCTATGGTATCCATCTCTGTAGATCCTTAAAAGCCCTTTAAACGCCATAGGCATCCTGGCAAACCTTGAAAAAAAATACCCATTTTAATGTAATTCTGTAATTCTCGCACGAAATTTTTGAAAATGAACATTTGTTCAAAAATATGATCTGTGTTCTCAAATCACATGTTTGTGACTTTCTGCGACTGTCTGGCTTTGCCTTTATGCTGTTGTTTGCATGTACACATGCCCAGATGCAAAGATGGTAAGCAAGACAAAATTCCAAGCTTTTAGGCTTGAAAATAAAGAATATAAAGAATTCTTAAGAAAGATGCTGACATTTTTTCAGCTCTTTAAAGATTATGTCTTCAGTTAAAGTGATGTTGATGATTGAAAGTGCTTGGAAATCTCATGCAAAAAGGAGCTAAATCATGTGGCAGACAAAGGAGTGATCAGAAACTGGCTGTTATATCATCTTTTTTTTGTTCCCAAAGCTATCCTGGTTTTTCAAAAGCCTATTGACATAAGTCTAAGCTATAAGCTCCAACCACCAAACAGTCTTCCTGTCAGTTGATTCCATTATTTGTATCGAAAGAAGACGCTTTGCAGGTTGATGTTATTTGGGCTCAACAAATGGTTTCAAAGCACAAATTATTTCTTTAACATGGGAATGGAAAAAGCATGTTCCCAGATTGCAACTTAACTTTAAATATTTTATGTGGAATAGAAATACTTTATATCTAGATTGTTTTTGGATGAGCACACAATTAGTTAGGATTCTGAAGGAAAAATTGGAAAACAAACAATTTATGATTTTAAACAAAAGCATCAACAAGTGCTTTCAAAACAAACAAGTGGATTTCCACATCAGGCCAAGAAGTCATGCATTGGTGCTTGAAAAGGGCTTGAATTTTGTCAAAAGATTCTGCTACAGACCCTGGGTAGTTAGATTATTCAGTGTTCATATTACATGATACAAATTTGCATTAGTGGGTGAATACTCCACATCAAAAATGCCTTCCAATGTCCCAGGTATGATTTACTGGTACAGCCCCAAGTAAGAGGCCTGTCAGTTTGGGGGTATAGTTCTAGGTCCAAAGGAGAAAAAAAGGATTCTCTACAGATACTTAAGCTATTTGACCATTCATCTTGACAAAAATGTATGGATAACTTTTATATTGGGTAAAAAGAAGCCTGTTGATTTGGGGGTCAAAGGTTAGAGTCAATGAATGAAGAAAATTATTTTCCATAAAATTCAAGTTCAAGATCACCTTCCTCAAGCAAAGTTTGTGTAGGGCCTTCACTGAATAAATGGAAGAGGTCTGTTGATATGGGAAAAAGATGAGAAAACTTCATGTTTATTGTAGAAAAGTTGATTTTGCAGAATAACTTTTGTTCTAGAGCGAGTTCATTGACCATACTTTGTGAAAAGCGTGCACTTGGGTTAACCAATCATCAAGCTAGATTATGTGGTCTAATGGTCAGAAGTCATGGTCATGGCAAGGCCCTGTACATTATAGTTCAAGATTGTAGACCATGACCATTTCTCCACTTCATATTACAACATACATGCCAACCATTATGCTTTTGGTATAGTTATTTTTTCTGTGGTGGTTTTCATTTTTATGATCATCTCTGATCCAACTTAGCATATTAATTTGAATTTGTTCTTAAAAAGATGAATGTTGCTTTAGAATAGTGTACAGAACCACTTGATTATCTCAGACTTACATGTGGTGTGCTAATATATTTTCTGTTTATAGGAAATATATATGATATAATTTCAAGAAAACAGACCATTTTCTTCAATTTGAAACTATGCCTCACAAAATCATATATTTGGTCAGTGAACCAGTCTATACTTTAAAGAAAATGGAAGTAGATAATCAAGTGAAACAGACTCTATCAATGTGGCTCATGGATATTAAATGACTGAACAAAATTTGAGCTTTTTAAACTTAAATGTAAGATCAGAATATGACAAATCACTTGACAAACTTGAAAAGGAGAAGAAGAGAGTGAAATAATATGACTGAGTGCATCATCACAAAATATGCAGATTTGGTTTGACATATAGACTGGTTAAAGCAAGTACTGTTTATTAATAATTTGCGATGTTTCAAGTTTATATTATCTTACTAATCCATATATTTTGCCCATTGTGCGACAAATTTTAACCAGCAGCAGACCAGGTTAGTACCACATGGAGGCAAAAATATCCAAGCTTGTATTATAATGATATTAATTCTCAAAACTCCTTTTTGTCTCTTTCAAGGCTTCGGAGATGACTTAAACTGCATTTTCAATGATGACAATGCAGAGAAGTTGGTACTGAGAATAAGGATCATGAATTCTGACGAGAATAAGTACCAGGATGTAAGTAAATTTAGCTTTCCAGTTAGTTCAAAGAAGTTAATGAACTGCACATGGCAGTTCTGCAACACCAAAGTCTCAATTGTTCAAAAATATACTTTCAAGATAAGTGATTCCTATATCATATTGATTTAGCTTATTAAGGCAGCGATGTAACATGGCATAAGTATGCAATGCCCTTCTTTCAGGTCCAATGACACTATCATATTCATGACAATACCAAGTGGGTGGTATTAGAGAAAAGTATAAGGATGTAGCTTGATACTGGTGCCAAGTAATGTAGATATATTTTGAACCTTTTTTTTTTTTTTTTTTTAAAAGCAATTTTACAGCTAAATTTTATTTACTAAATAAATTTCTGGTTTCAGGACCAGAATTCTGTCAAATTTTAGACTTCCTCTTGTTAGATCTATAGCAGATCTTGGAGCAATGTTGTTACAAGGGGACAAACAAAAATCAGTATTTTAGAACAAAAATTTAAAGAAACGTCCAAATTTTACCCTATGTGTGAGCCTAAAAATAAATCCAATGTACATGTAACTTCCCTTTCATGTATAAGAAACTGTCTATATGAACATTTATTCTAGCATGGATTCAATTGGAAATTGCGAGAAAACTGTCTCTCTTACCCTTCTTTTATTGTGTTATGCTTCTTGTACCATTAATTGTGAGGAGGAAATTTTATCTCATTCTTGTATACATGTGACACAGTTTGCTCTTAATTCCTACATCAAAGATAAAACAATACATTGATCATGAAAATGATTCATTTGCATTCAAAGATGGCCTTTAGATCTTGCACACATTAGCATATATAGGTATTATTTTTCCGGCAATAGTGGTGGTGTCATTGACAGTGTAAACTCTTTCAGTTTTAGCTTTCTGTTGACATATTTTAAGTCATAAACCCACTCTGGTGGCCTAATGGTTAGAGCGTCCGCATCGGATGTGGCTGGTCGCGAGTTCAAGCCCTGACTGAGTCATACCAAAGACTTTTAATAATAGTACAGGCAGCTGCCTATCTTGGTACTCAGCATTAGGAGGTTAGTGTTTGGACTGGTCTGCCTGTTGTCAAGATAATGTGACATTGTAGCGATATGAGAGACTTTTTTTTAAACCTACATTAAAAATCCAAAACACGTGCTGCTGAACCTTTGTTTCAGTTAGCTCAAAAGCCAGGGTATAATCTTAACATGTTCATTTTACTATATATACCAGTGTATAGATTGCTCCAACTGTAAACAGTGTAGAACCTGCTTCAGAGTCTGTTCTAATATGCATGACAGATATATGCAAATTTCTTTCAAAAAATTATTAGGGCTGTTCCAGTAAAACATACTTGGGACCCAGGGAAGGCACTTTTAATGTGGGGTAGTCACCAGTATATGCAGTTTAGAATTTTATTTTCTTTTTAAGTTGAACTATTTGAAATCAAAATACTCTGGCATATATTTTTAAAAAAGTACTGCCTTCCCTGTGCACCATGTTTGTTGAAATGAAACAGCCCTTACAATAAAATCATCTGACTGCACAAAAATGGCTTTATATTTTCTTGTTCTGCCTTTTTTCATCATAATCAATCATCCTACATTAAGAAAAATAATTTTTCAATCATTTTTTAATGGTGGTATGGTCCATGCTAAATTTTCAGTTCTATATAGATCCTGCAGAGCTGTCACCAGTCTGCCAGCATATCAAGGCTATTGAGCGATTTAAACAATGGCTGGTTTTCTCCAGTTTCAATGATAGGTGACAAATGATAAAAATTGTACATTCTAACTAACTCGATGATCTTTTCCTGCAGGAGGAAGAGATAGTGGACAAGATGGAGGATGATGTCTTCCTAAGATGTATTGAGGCCAATCTTCTCTCTGATATGTCATTGCAGGGAATTGAGTCCATTGCCAAGGTTAGTCAGTTGATTTGTTATGCCCTACCATGTCTACATTTGTATCAGTAAATTTGTGGTGTTTTGTGCATGGTTGGCTAGAAGGTCAGACATAAAAAGTTTGGCAGGCATTACTGCTAGTGTTGTAGTTGTTCTATAGCCCTTGAGAGTTGATTTGTGCACGTAGGGTATTGCCTCACCATTTTTACTTTTAGGTCAGTTTGAACACTGCTGATTATATTCATGAAAAAATATCTGGGCATGCATCTTCAGACATGTCATCCATTCTGGACTTTACAAAATTATCCAAATTTCTTTGGAAAATTTGGATCTAGAATTACCAGAAAATCAACATTGTATTGAATAGAACATTGGACTGGATTTTTCTGTGCGAACACGGTTTAAAAAAGTACCTAAGTTCCTTTAGGATGGAATTGTATCTATAATGTAACTTCTTACTATTTATAATGAAGAATGTCCATGTCAAGAAACCAGTCATTTAGACTGTAAATACTGGTAAGCGAAACGTGGTGTCAGAAATGAACAGACAAGATTGGTAGTGATAATTGTTTAGGAAAACTAATGTTTATCTTTATTGTTTTGGCGTAAAAATGTCAAAAGACTTTCAGGTTATGGAATTGGAGAAATAATTGTCCTAGGACTTAATCGTTTTTGATTGTATTGGCTCATAGAAAGATATCATTATAAAGAAGTTTGTTAGTTTTTATGAAGATCTTGTCCATTTCGGACAGGCTGTCTGTTTTCTGACAGATTGACACAAGGATCACAGATAAGCTCAATTCTGATTGGCATCCTGAGGAGTACAGCACTATACTGAAAGTAATTCTTTGTGAATGATTTTCATGATCATATACACTTGTTTGATTTAAGGCAGTTTTGGGGACACTATTGAATGTATAAAAAAAAATAGGTCAAAGTGACCTACCATTTTCATTTGGTGACTGTTAACTTTTGATGTTGGGATGATTATTTTTTTACCACATTGCCTATACAGTCAAAGACAATGAGAATATGTCCTGACAGGTACATTATCACCATATCAAAGATTAGATATTTAACTAAATCATGGATTTGTATTCATTGTCACTTAATGTGGATCACCTTGTGTGTTGACAACATAGCTGAGTGGTCTAAGAAGCTTACTTGTACCAATCACTGACATCTCACCGCAATCTGGGATGGTCCAATTATTGGACATGGCTATCATTGTTATGTGAGATAAAATGACAAGATAATTCAGAGAATGGGTATTTATTAAAAACAAGTGCTAGAAGGTAACTAGTGTATAATAAAGTTAAAGGGAGCAAGATCTCAAAATGGAATTTCCAGTAGTGCAGCTGATTTCATATTAACCAGATATTAAAACCTTTTAGTGTTTTCATGAGTTTGATTAAACTTCTGCTGCAATAATTAAAGAAAATATAATGCAGACCACAAGTTACAGTGGCAAAACTGACGAACAAAGTAAGATTATCTCTTGCTTATAGCACTGCTAGTGCAGTATTGATTATGATTTTATTATACTGTGTTCCTCAAATTTGAACGGTCAGGGACAGTGAAGGATTAAGTTGGTGCTTATAGCATTGTCTAGAAATGGCATTAAATGAACAAACACGGTGAAGATGAATGGACAATAAACCTTTTTAAGCGATATTTACTTTATTGGACATCTTGTATTGTTTTGAGTGTGTCTCCTGCCAGGAGAGATGTTTGCCATCACTACTTGAAATGGGGGAAAAGAAACAGGAAAAGGAACCAAAAAATTGTCAGGTTGAGAGATTTAGCTAGAAATCATTGAGCTCCATAGGTTTTGGGACTTCAGTTTCTGAATTGTACTGGAGGTGGTTGAGATTTAAATTTTCATCACAAACTGATTTAGTTGAACATATTTGCCTTCACTGCATTAGACTCAGATAACATCTGAACTTTTTTAATACACATTTCTACCTTGAAAATAGCAGTGCATGATCTTTCATTACATCTTACTGAAAAGGATCTTTACGGAAATTTTGGACTACCTGGCTCAGAGGGTCATGCTTGGGTTGACAGGTCTGGTAAGTTGATAAGTTTGATGTTAACTGACAAGACAGCTGAGTGGTCTAAGATGCTAACTTGGAATAATCACTGACATCTCACCGCTATCTGGGATGGTCATTTATCTCTTTGTGAGATAAAATGATAAGATAATTCAGAGAATGGGTATTTATTAAAACAAGTGCTAGAAGGTAACTAGTTTATACTAAAGTTAAAGGGGAGCTAAATGGCTGAGATGGTCTTGCTAGGGTTGGCAGGTCTGGTTGGTTGATGATAATATATATATATATATATATATATATATATATATATATATATATATATATATTACCCAGTTTAATGTACTATATTGGTTTAGTTTTATTTGCATACCTAAGTGATAATAATGTTGAAATCAATGAACCCATAATGTGAGGTAGTTTGTCGTCATTGGTTGGTTCAAGATAAGAAGCTAAATTTGCATTTAGATGTTTAAGTATTTGTCCACTTCTAAACATACCATTTTTTCAAATTAGATAGTTTGTATATCTTTGATGACATCTGTGTTATCTTATTAAATTCATTTGATATGTAATTGAGCTTTGTAATACAAAACTTGGAACCAAGTTAAGTAAAATTATGCACAAATGTGGGTCATATTTTTGTTGGGATATGGTAGCAGTACCTATTTTTCTACACTTGTGAGGTAATGGACACATACAATTCTCTAACAGTGTTGTGTCCATATGATTCTTATGTTGACCAAATCACATATGTTGACCAATATTTCTTCTTAATGATATAGGTTTACATGCATCTGCCAAACACAGATGACAAGAAGAGAATCTTCATCACTGAGGAAGGAGAATTCAAGTCTGTGGCAGAGTGGATCCTAGAAACGGATGGTACTGCCCTAACTAAGGTCCTTAGTGAGAGGAATGTGGATCCAGTTAGAACCACCACCAATGATATCGTAGAAATCTTTGCGGTTTGTATACTAAAGAGATTTTTTTTATTGGGGTCTTATTGATTACAATTGGACCCGTAAGATAAATGTGTGTAGTCACTTATTCCAATATGAAGTATTTCATAAATGTAAAGAATTTCAGTTTTACAGCACACTCTATGGAGTACTTGATCTTAGAAGTTATGTAAAAGGGCTATTGCATAGCTGCCAACTGTCCCAATCTTTCCGTATTTGTCCCGTATTTTGGACCTGAATACGGGTGTATTTTGGCAAGCGATACATTTTTTAATTTAAAAAATAATAAAATTTCTTTGGAATTGTCAGTTTAGAATGGGCACTCAGTTTTATTTTTAAAGAATGTATCACATGTATATACGAATACAGTTCTACAATACGATTGGTTCATTCGAAATCGAGGCTACAATGTCTGTCGTTATCTGCCATATTGGATTTCACAATAGTTACTGCTGTTGCTGTATCTTGTCTTTGTAATATTCAGCTTCTAATCATGTTAAATAGAATGTTCAGAATTTTCTCCGGGAAAATAGAAGAAAACAACTAGAAGAACATTTTTGCCGTCTTGTATAGATTAGTGAAACCATAACGTAAAGAAGATAACAACGTTTTGCAAATTGTGTAACGTGATTTCGCTATCGGGCATGGACTCTGGAGGCGCCAGTGAAATACAAGAGTACGAAAAAGCTAATAAACATCAGCTTCCTGCTTCATCACACTCAGCTCAGCCTGAAATTATGGCGTAGATAAAAGCCAGAGCGAACCTTAATGTAAATCAATTGAAATTTGATTTAATAAATTTCTTTAATAAATAAACCTTCCTTTTTCAGTTACTAGTGTTGCTGGCGATTTATTTTGCACACGTTTTACACACGTTTTTCAGACATTATAATCGCAAAGGATAACTCTTGTGCTTGAAAGAAAACTTTTCAAAAAGAAAATCTCAGAATTGAGATAATCAATGAAAGTTGGTACATTGAAATCAATTATTGAAAAAGAAACAAGGTGTGGAAAGGGCTCCTATAAACAGCTTGTGTTTGAGTGTGTTGCACTCTTGCACCTTCTGAATGGGCACCCGAATGGAACATGGTGCAAGTCCAGAAGGTACAAGTGTGCAACATGTGCATCTTTTGACATTAAATAATTATGTAAGGCACTGTCCTACTTTACTGATGGTTGTATATGTCGTAAATAGATACATATGCATTGAAATTTAAAAATCAGTATTTGTTCCTGAAAATCAGTATTTTTGTCACAAGTAATCAGTATTTTTGTACTCGGGAGTGGGGGGGGTTGGCAGCTATGCTATTGATATTGATGACCAAAAAATAATTGTTCGAGGTGCATTTGAATACATGTATATGTTCATTGTGAAAGTAGAGTTCTTGCTCTTCCAGTACTTGGGTAACTGATCATTAGGGTCAATTGGTACCTGGTAGATAGATGTTTAACAAACTTTTGACAAGTAGATAGATGTTGAGCAAACTTTTGACATCCCTAATAATTGAATATGATCTCATCCAATTGGACTTTAAATGTATCCTGAATAACTAGAATATACTTTTAAAGCAACAATACCTGTAATAGGAGAGGTGGAGGTAGAGAGTAAGATGCAAAGAGAGGAAGTTTATTCTAATTGCCTGATTGTCACAATTGATTGCCACTATCACAATATGTAATTTGTTTTATGGCTAATCAAGTTTTAATAAAGTCTTGTAGCTGTCCCATCAAAGGCAATATGAAGTCCAAGCCTTTAAAATTAACTTTCAATCAACAATTATACATGCAAACTATATGTCCTCTGATAGGTCTGAATAGTCAGCATTTGACTGTATTAAAGAGTGTCGGCATACAATGTGCTTTTACTCTCATTAGTTAATGCTTCTATCCATTTGAACTATGTCCACATTGGAAGGACATTTTTGGCAGCCCCCTTTAATGATTTGTTACGGTTAATGAAAAGTCTCCAACAGTGCCAACCTATATTTAATTGATAGTGAACTTTATTAAATTCCACTCTTGAAACATTTTCAAAGAAAAGGCATTTTAGCAAGACTAGTTTAATAGAAACTGTTGATTTTGTAGACTCTTGGAATCGAGGCAGTGCGGAAGTCAATAGAGAAAGAAATGAACCACGTAATCTCGTTTGATGGTTCCTATGTGAACTACCGTCACTTGGCACTGCTGTGTGACTGTATGACAGCCAAAGGTCATCTGATGGCCATCACCCGTCACGGTGTCAACAGACAGGAGACAGGTGCCTTGGCCAGGTGTTCTTTTGAGGAAACAGTAAGTATGGGGCAGTTCAGTTATAGAATGAGATAGAATTCTCTTTTACTTTCTCAACTTGCATTTAGGTTGAAGTGAATATTTTTTGATATTCTGTCACTTGTATGCTTTCATGTTGAAGTTTTGTTTTACTAGAATTTTGTATTTTTGTATAAAATACATAAATGCCTGATTGTTGGCAATACTTTGTATACACCTGCTAAAAGATGGGGCATAGTTCCTCCATATGTCCATCTATCTGTTCCCAGTTCCATATGATAACAATATACTCAGTAACTGATACAGATTTCTAAAGAGCTACACATCAAAACTGCTTCCTTGGGTCCCAGGTATATTTTACTGCAACCACCCATTTTATTATTGCTTTTTAAAATTAGACCCATTAAATATATAAAATGGTACCTTTTTCTCTTAAACAAAAATGTCTTTGTCATTTGTTCATTCCAACTTAATTCCTCTGATTCTAATTAATTGTATCTCAGCCTGGTAGTTTTTCTTGTTTTTTTTTAATCTCTGCCGGTCATTTGCGAGTAAAAAACATTACACCAATAAAGGAATCCTTAAAAAGTCCATAAACCAGATCTATATCTCACATAAACATTGATCACGAGGCAAAATTGTGAACTGCAAATCATTACTACAGGTGGACATTCTGGTGGAGGCAGCAGCCCATGCAGAGGTCGACCCAATGAAGGGTGTATCTGAGAGTATCATGCTTGGACAGCTGGCCAGGATTGGCACAGGGTGCTTTGATCTACTGCTTGATGCAGAGAAATGCAAGTATGGCATGGAGATTCCCATGAACATACCGGGCATGATAGGTGGAGGTAAGAACAGACGTTGATGTCTACTTTTTCAAATTGTATTTTCATTAGTCTTTCCAGCAAGGATGGAAAAGTTATTGCAGACAGATTTTACCAATACAAATGCTTATCAGCCAATATCATCAATACATAGTTATCTTTTGCATGAATTAGGGAAAACTATGTTATCAACAATAATTTAGAGAACGAAAAGTTGGTGTAAAGCAGCCACACCTTAGCAGCATTAGCAAATCTAAATGACTACATGAAATCAGCATATAATCTGTTGGAAGATTATCTATTTTCACAGAAATTGCAAGTATAGTATTATGTCTTGAATCTGCTGACAGATGAGCTGAAAACTACAGCATTGATGAAATTTGACTTGGTACTTGCCAGTTGCAAGGCTGAGCACATGACTAAACTAATCTCCAAACCTGCATGTCCATGATATTGGAGGTTCAGTAGTCATATGATATCAACAATAAACCCATTTCCAATGTTGAACAGAAAATTTAAAATATTATATGAAAGTCACAAAGTGTTTGTAAAAAGAACCAAAGCATCCTTATTTATTCCAATAACAGCAACCAGAATCCTGTCAAAACTAACTTGAGAAAACAAGATTCTTTAAGCATTGCGGTAGTGATGTGATTGCTGATATGTGATCCAAGCTTCATGAATCTGGCTATTCTCCAGGTGGAGGTGAACTCCAACCTTTTGATAGCCAATTGGTTCAAACCCCACTACCCAACATAAATGTCAAGATATTTTAAACGGGTGGATATGTTTCAAGAAAACTCTGCTTCATCCCTTTCCACTATTGTCACTGTCAGTCACCAACTTAATCCACACACAATTAACAATTTCATAGCTGTCAACTGTCACATTTTTTCCTGTGTTTTTGACCTGAATAAGGGGGTGCGTTTTTTAATATTTTTTAAAATTTCTTTGAATTTTCGGTTAAGAACAGGTGCTCTGTTCCATTTTGATAGAACTGTATCGCATGTACATGTGTATAGGAATACAGTTCTACAAAATGATTAGTTTGTTCGACAGCAAGGCTACCGTGCCTTTCTTTATCCGCCATATTGGATTTCACAAACGGTTACCGCTGTCACCGTATCTCGTCTTCATAATATTTCAACTTCTAATCATGTTGAATAGGAAAGCAGAATATTCATAAATGTTTTCCAGTTAAAATAGAAGAAAACAATTAGAAGGACAATTGCACTGTCTTGTGTAGATTTGTGATGCCATCTAGTTAAGGGGAAAACTTTATGTTTTGGAAATTGTGTCATGTGATTTTGCTATAGGGCGTGGAAGCACCATGAAATACAAGAGCACGAAAAAGCTAATAAATATAATCTTGCACACAGCTCAGCCTGAACTTATGTATATAAATACCAGAGAGAACCTTAATGTAATTCGATCAAAATTCAGTTTATTAAATCTCTTTTTGAAATTAACCTTCATCTTTCAGTTACTCTTAGTTTCCCACCCTCGAAATTTTGGCGTGAATTTCACGACTTTTTCGGTATTTCATGAATTCTCACCACATGCAAAAAATTAATGAATTCCCCCAATTCTCAATTATTTTAAATACTTAATAAAATGACCAATTTCTCGTTAACTTACTAGTGTTGCTGGCAATTTATTTTGCACACATTTTCAAGTCAGTAACATCACAAAGAAACACTTGTATGCTTAACAAAAAGAGTTCAGTAAGAAACTCACAGAATTTAAAACGTCGTGAACATATGCAAGGCTGCATATCAGGATCTGAGACGCATCAGTTGGTACATTGGAATTGATAATGATTGAAGGTGTGGGTAATGCTCTTTTAAACAGCCTGTGTTCGAGTAAGTTGTACTCTTGCACCTTCTGAATGGGCACCCAAATGGAGCATGGTGCCCATCCAGAAGGTACCAGTGTGCAACATGTGCATCTTTGACATTGAATAATTATGTAAAGCACTGTCCTACTTTACTGATGGTTGTATATGTTGTAAATAGTTATGTATGCATACAATTTTAAAAATTAGTATTTCTTCCTGAAAATCAGTATTTTTTTTACAAGCAGTCGGTATTTTTGTATTCTGGGGTTGGCAACTATGCAACTTTTGTTCAGAGTTCACTTAAATATAATAAAGTAGTTGCGGTGTTTACATGCACCACAGAAAATGCTTAATGACTTGGTTGTAGTGAAAGCCTTCAGCTTCATCATGGCTTGTAAGATTGCACAACTTAATAATCCATTAATAGAAAGGAGGCATAAATAGAAAGCGGTATATTCCAAACACACACAAGGTTATTAATTTATTTTAAACCAAAATAAACAAAAGTTGGATTAATATTAGTGAAGAAGAAATAGGTGTGCTTTAATTTTTATTGCTTTATGAGCCAGCATTTAGTCTCACATAACAGCACCAGAAAGAGTCGGCATATTTCTTTAGTAGTTTCAGGAATTGTTTTGACCGCAACTACACAGGATTTTAGTTTCTAGACTTCCTTGTTGTGCTACAGCAGGAATCCAGCAGTAAGTTTCAGTAATTTGCTAGCCATGGGAAATCCAGTCCTAATGGCATGTTGTCCATCTTAAGACAAGTGAGACAGAATCATGTATATACCATTACACCACCAGAATTCATCAAGGAGTTGAGCAAATGCTTTTTCTGCTGCTGTTGTCAATGACTGATCAAAGTTGTCAGGGATGTTGAACAGTACAATGGAATAGAATGGCTTTTGGCTGACTGATGTTGAGAAAGTTAAAATTGGAAACTTAAAACACTAATTTGTCAGATATTTTTTATTCATACAGGATCAAAGTTTACTAGTAAAATCTGACATATGCCATTGTAACGGAATCTGTCACATCATACATTTCCTGATTAGGTAAAAGGCTTTGTGATTCAAGGTCTTCTCAAGTTTTACCTCCCTTCATATAGAAGACATTTTTTTTAAAAGTGCTACACAAGCACTAGCAGCAGGATAATGGTCTGTGTTTGTCTCTGGGCTACATAAATGAAACTTCCATTTCTCAAATATTGGGTGGTAAATTTGCAATGAATAACTTTTGCCCGAAATATTGCACAAACTTGTAAGTAGATGCCATCAGTTTATTTCTAATGGACACTTGCCAGAACTTATTGTTCAAATGTCATCAAAACAGTTAAGATTATTGTTCATTTTTGTAGCCAATATTGCATCTTTTCATAATACATTTGGCTTAGTTTTGACTTGTGTCTGCAAACATAGATTTAACTTTGTTTTTCCTCACTGCAGTAGGTAGAGGGAAAGTATTGCCAGAGTCTTCAAGTCTATGCACCATCCTAAAACAAATTTAGTTTGATGACAAACAGAAATTGAACACTGGGGCATTAGATTTAGTTTGACAACACAAAATTATTGGACTGGAGTCAAGACTAATGACCTGATTATATTTCAGACCATTAGGACAATTTTATGTGATACTGGTCATAGACCATAAGAGCTTGTGGTTTGGGTTGTGCCTCTCATCCGTCTGACAGCAGAATTTTACTCATCGAGGATTGCCATGAAACTTTACACATTCACCCCATTGTCTAGTTGGTCCATAATAAAAATAGTGCTCCTCTTGAACATCTTTTTATCACCACTTCTAAATAATATCAATATGGGGCTTTCACTAAAAGACTACGTACAATATATAGTTATAAATGATGATGTGGCCAACCTGACATCCAATATAGCCACCATAGCAGCCATCTTGGAATGCATGGGTTTTCACTGTTTTATGATATCTAGTTTGTCCTAAATGGAAATGGTGCCAGTCTGATATCTTAGCATGGCCATAATGGCAGCCATCTTTAAAATTTTATTATTGTTACTTGTCCAAAATTGAAAGTTGTTTCAACAAAGGATTTTCACCAGAAGTCTTAGTATAACGTCTTTCAGTCCTAAATAGAATAGTGCCAATCTGATGTCTAATTTGGCCACCATGGTGACCATGTTGAGAATCTTGTTATCATTACTTATTCCTGGATGGTCATATCAACGTGGGTTTTCAATAAAAGACATGTCTAATTGGTCCTATATGAAAATTGGGCCCATCTACCAGAGCAGCCATATCTACTTTGATCTGATGTTTCACACATTTTCACTTAAGCCACACTTATCTTTTATCTATTCAGCATAAAAATGGTACAAACGGCTGCCTTGCTAGGCACTCAAAATTAAGAGGTTAGTGTTGGAACTGGTCAGCCAGGTGTCTGGATATTGTGGGTGGGATATCATGCCACATGTCTGTGGCATGATGCCCAAGCATTAGACAATACTATAAACTTCCACACGGCAAACATCGTAGCAATATAAAAAAAATTACAAGCTAGATTAAAAATCCAAATAACATACGCTAACTGCATCAAGTGATCAGATGCTTGATTTACATGTGTCCAAAACAGACAGAAATCTAACTTGAATTTACGACTCTTAAGCCATTGTGTTAATGCCATGATCATCAGAAAGTAATAATTGGTTCAACTTTATGGACAGTGTTCTACAGAAGAGATCATTCAAATGTACCTTAATAACTAATTAGCTTAGTGTTGGCTATATCAGTATTTGATGTCGAGTATGAGTAATTGATAGTGACAGATGTATGATCTGTGCTCATACACATGGAAGTGTTGTCATGATGGTTTCATTTGTGTTCTTTATTTGTATTTGTAGAGGTTAATGCACAAAATTAAATACCTTCAAACAGGCAAACTTTTGCAGGCAAAACAACAATATTAAGTACTTATGCAAATGTCCTTTTAAAAAAACATCACAAAAAAACATGAAAATAAATGATACCAGGGTGGCTTTCAGCTGAGTATCAACTTGATATATGTTCTCTTTCCATGTATATTCTCTTTTGTTTCAGTTGGAACTGGAATGTTCTTTGGAGCAGCTGGAAGTCCTGCTGCTGGAATGTCACCTCAGATGACTCCCTGGCAACCTGGTACACCTGGGTATGCCAGTGCTTGGTCTCCAGGTGTGGGAAGTGGAATGACTCCTGGAGCAGCTGGATTTTCTCCCTCAGCAGCAAGTGAGAGTGGTTTCAGTCCAGGTTACAGCCCAGCATGGTCACCACAGATGGGCTCACCAAGCTCTCCAGCCAGCCCCTACATACCCAGCCCAATTCATGGAGGACTGTCTCCGAGTTATTCTCCAGCCTCACCATCATATGTGCCCAGTTCACCAGCAGCCACACCACAGAGTCCAGGATATTCGCCAACAAGTCCATCTTATTCGCCAACAAGTCCAGGATACTCTCCTACATCACCCAATTACAGTCCCACATCTCCATCATATTCGCCTACTAGTCCATCATACAGCCCTACATCCCCATCTTACTCCCCTACAAGTCCTTCTTACTCTCCAACAAGTCCAAGTTATAGCCCTACCAGCCCAAGTTACTCTCCAACGTCCCCTTCATATTCCCCAACAAGTCCTTCATACAGTCCAACATCTCCCTCGTACAGCCCCACAAGTCCATCTTACTCTCCCACAAGCCCCTCCTACTCTCCCACAAGCCCCTCCTACTCTCCAACAAGCCCAAGTTATAGCCCTACAAGTCCAAGCTACAGCCCAACAAGCCCCAGTTACTCCCCAACCTCACCTAATTACTCTCCCTCATCTCCTTCTTACTCCCCTACCAGTCCATCCTACAGCCCAACTAGTCCTTCATACAGCCCAACAAGTCCATCTTACAGCCCCACATCACCAAACTATTCCCCTTCAAGTCCTAGCTATAGCCCTAGCAGTCCAAGCTATTCTCCAAGCAGCCCTAAATACAGTCCAACAAGTCCATCATATTCCCCAACAAGTCCTTCATACAGTCCCAGCTCACCACAATATTCTCCATCTTCTCCCCAGTACACCCCAACAAGCCCATCCTACTCTCCTACTAGCCCATCCTACTCTCCAAGTAGCCCGAAATATAGTCCAACGTCACCAAAGTACAGTCCAACTAGTCCAGGATATAGTCCTTCATCTCCCAAGTTCAGTCCATCCTCACCTCAGTACTCGCCAACATCTCCAACTTACTCACCAACAAGTCCCAAGTACTCTCCTGACAGTCCATCCTATTCACCCTCAAGTCCCCAGTACTCCCCAGGTAGCCCCACATATACCCCGACTAGCCCAAACTACTCTCCAACTAACCCAACATATACCCCTACTACACCAACACCAAAATATTCACCAACTAGTCCTGCTTACACAGAGGATGACAGTGATCAGGATTAAAGTGAAAATAACCAATGTTGAAAGGAGACCAACATTGGTCAGGTGTTTAAAACCAATGTTGAAAGGAGACCTACATTGGTCAGGTGTTTAAAATGGAACTTGTGTGTTGTGGATAATTGTACAAAATACAAGGCATACAGTTGTGGACTTCACATATTGTTACATACATGTGTAAGGACTAACATGTATGCAGGAATGTATATAGGTCAAATAGCAGATGTACAAAATAGAAGTTTTTAAAAATGTTTTTGTTACATGAATAGCAGACTGCACAGTAGAGGAATGTACAAAATCCAAGTTAAAGAGACAATGCTGTGTGAAGATTTTAGCTAGAACTGTAAATAAATATTTAATAAGTGCAAATACCATTATGAAAGTGATGTTAAGAGTGGGTTAATAGCTTGGTATATATGCATTTCATCAAGACTTTGCAGGGTGAAGGAGATGTAATAGTGTATCTCAAACTAGTTGCTGTAAAAAAAAATGGGCGAGCTCACATGTATATAACTGCATAAGCAGTTTGTAAAACATAGAATACTATAACATTAATTTCATGTGGACAGCATCATTTTATTTAGTACAGGAACATTATGCCAAAACAAAGTTTTAAATGTTTTAAAAAAATGGAAAATGTACATTTTCTCATTTAAAATCTAGTAAACTAAATTGACTTGACCAAACTATTTTTCTTGGAAATAATCTCACTAGTTTAAACTAGACTGACTTAACCAAACTTGTTTTCTTGGAAATAATCAGACTTGTTTAAACTTTATTGATTTATCAAACTAGTTTCTTGAAAATAATCTTGCTGGCATAAACCAAGCATTCATTACTTGATTATCATACGGACCATACCAACTGTAATAGATCATATTTTCATTTTCTTGAACTTTTTAATTTGCAGTCATTTCTTTCATATTCAGTGTAGAATGGGCAATGTTGTGGATATTGATTGTTTAAGATGTTCCTCCATAGTGTATATGTTTGGGGTTTTTTTTAATCAGTCTTTTCCATTGCATTTGGTAAAGCAGGTTCCAATATGATCTAAAATATTATGTAAATTATCCGACTTTTTCATGCATGAATGCACAATACTAATGCAGTAGATAACTTGTAACATTTGTTATCTGTTTATTGAAATATCATTTCCACTGACTAGACTATAACAGTACAAGACAGGTGGTCCTTGAGCAGCCAGTGTTCTGTATTGTGTACCGTGAAATAATAAATTAACTGTACAAGTACAGGACTGGTGGACATAGAGCAGCGAATAGTGTGTATTGTATACTTTATACCACTTCTGAAGTGTAAAATTGAAAAAATGTACACAAAAGCTTGAGATAATCTCAGCAATGTCCTAGTTTAAAATTGAAAAAATGCACAAAAGCTTGAAATTTTCTCAGCAATGTCTAGTGGTACTTGTTTCTGTTAAAATAGATGTGGAAAGATCTTTTTTCCTAGATAAATGGTAATCAGTCTGAAGCCTCTCAAAAAACATTATGGGCAGTTTAGAAATGATCCTGGGGCAGTTCCATTTAAACATGGTACCCAGTGAAGGCAGTTTTTTTTTTAAACTGCTATATACATTGATTTCACGTAGTTCATATTAAAAATGTGAAAAATCTAAATTGTATCTATTGGTGAGTACCCAGCATTAAAAGTGCCTTTCCTGGATCCCATGTGTTTTACTGGAACAGTCCTTATTCCAACATTCAAGCTTGTATTTCATTTATTAGTGGCA
Source organism: Unio delphinus (assembly GCA_029339505.1). Lineage (NCBI taxonomy): Eukaryota > Metazoa > Mollusca > Bivalvia > Unionida > Unionidae > Unio > Unio delphinus. The sequence goes on along the minus strand of JAQISU010000111.1, from coordinate 2,092,397 downwards.
AGATTTATCTTTAAGTGTGTAGATAGTATATGTAGGGCACTAAGAAAGTCTTAAGACTTAGAAACTGAAATAAATTTGTGTCTTTGTTTTAGGTACATTATTATTTTGCATATTTTTCTGTTTTGAACATTTTTTCAGCATTTTTCATTGCTTGATCATTGCATAAAGAGAAATAATCATGGTGTGTGAATTACTGTCTTGGTAATTGTGTAAGCTTGCGTAAATCATAGCATTTGCTACTGTTTAGCTAATTATTATAAATGTTGGTACGTTGTGCTTTAGATTGATCAATGATGTTTTGTTTAATCATGGGTTTTTATTTTTCTTGCAATCAAAAATTATTTACACGGGACTGATTAACATGACTTGTCGCTATCTAGACTGCTGACCTGTTGCAGTTAGGACTGCTGTAATCAGCCCAGTAAAATTCAGCTTCAGAATGATTGTGCACAAATACGCTTATGTAGATTTACATATGGTTACATTTTACGTGTACATGTTAGAGATTTTTTTCCACTGACACTTGTATGCATACATTAAAATATAGTACCATGAAAAGAAATATGCACATCATGTATTGTAATTTAGATTTTGAATTAGACTTGAGGATTCTAAATACAGAATCCATCATTTAAATCTTGAACCTCGTATCAGTTCTGTACTCAAAAAGTGGAGGTTGATTATTTGTATTGTTCTTATGGCTAGAGGGCTTTTTCAAAGCACACCTGCATTACAAATGCAAGTTTTCATTATACATGCCAATGTTTTTGTGTTAAAGTCAAATCGTTACAAGTGTTTTATTGTGTATACTTATGAACAGAATTGCTGAAAATCACCTCTATAGATTTTATAGGGAAAACTGAAAAAGCCTTTCAAAACCTTGACCATATTTGACCAATGCCAGTTTTGTTAGGAACTAGTGGATAAATGTAAATAGGACCTATTGTCAGTCGGAATCATTTACCTGTGGAAATAGGTCAGCGTACATTATTAATGCGTTACAGACGCTTGTGATGTGATTATACATGGCTGATGAGCAATTTTCATTTATTGTTTCTAACATTTATGTATTGTTTTGTAAATTATAAAAAAAAAAAAAACCACCCTCAAAAATAGATGTGCCTAATATTAAATTTGCTTTGTCAGCATACAGTCATGTTTGGGTGGGTGTGTTCAGAACTGAACATATTGGCATAGATGTGTTTTTCTTGGATTCCTTTTAACATATGTAGCTTAACTGCTTATATGCCAGAAGACCTTACGGATGGTCTCTTGTCTATAATCTTCAGTTACCACTATTTTGTTATCGCTACTTCTCAAGTAATAGGAGGCTTGCCATGAAACTTTACACTCATATTTATCCTTTGGTCTTGTTCGTCCTGAATGAAAAATGTGACATCTTGTTGCTAGTTAAGCTGAATGGATATTCATATTGGCATGGGGTTTTAATTAAAGTACGTTTGATTGGCTCAATGATCTGAAGTCCAATATGGCATCCATCTTAAAAATCTTGTTTTCACAACTCGTTCAGAACTGAAAGATGTCGACATGCTATCATAATGTCTAGTTGGTCCTCATTCAGACATTGTTATCCGGACACGATGGCCTTCTTACAAACCTTATTATTACTAATCCACCCAATTGAATGGTTATATCAGTATGGGGTTTTCGCTGAAAGATTTCATATATGATGTTGATCATAAATGGCTGTCTTGAAAATCTTGTCACTGCAGGTTAACTGGTCATGTTGACATTTGTGCTTTCACTAAAAGACTATGATCTCTAGTTGGTAATAAATGGAAATGATGCCAATTTATTTCCAATATGGTCACCATGGTAGCCATCTTGAAAATGGTGTATTGTTACTCCATATCAACATTTCATTTCCACTTGAAGACTAACGTGATGTGTTTGTCCTAAATGAAAATGTTGCCAACCTAACATCCAGTTGTCCACCACCACAACTGTTTTGAAAATGATCTTTGTACTGAAGAATGCCAGGGATGATTTCAAGACCTGGCAGTAAACACTTTAATCCCTGGAGGTTTTTTGTTTTTGCATGAATGGCAAGTAGGAAACGCATTTTGGGGACTATTTCTGAATGCATTCTAATACATTGAATTCCAAGCAATTTTTCATTAGCCCAATGCCTAATTGTGCTAACAAAAATGTTTTCCATTGGTTAGTGTGCTTGCATATAAATAGAAGGTTAAAAATTGGGTGGAAAAAATATGTGTCCGAAAAATAAGGTTTTTCTCTATGTATTTTGTAGTGCAACTAAAATGTCCGGATCATTTGGTATCATTGTCGAGCTAAATATGTCTACCTTTCTATAATACCACTCACTTTAGTGTACCATGCATGACCTCGACGCTACAGACCTTGACGGTAGGCTACTACCTCCTACTCCGTAAATGCGGCACATGGGGTTAAAAGGAAATGGTCATATTTTGAACTTATGGAAATTCTTTTCTGCCAATACTGTCAAATCTTTTTGGAAACTTGTTATTGTTTAATTGATATCTTGGCTTGCCCAGTTTCAACAAGGAAAAATGCACAATGATGAACTTGCCCATTTCTACTGTCCATCTTGATTACTTGACCTGTTTAGGGTATACTTATGCAGCATATTTGGTCATTGACAAATGAAGACAATTCCAGTTAAATATACTTTTGGCACAGTTTTATTATGTAGTCACCCAAACATGCAGCTTAGAACTTTTATCTTGATTCTTCAAGAGATCATGGTGCCCACATATTTTTGTTTTTTAAACTCTTCCCTATATATTAAGTATGCTCACTTGTGTAATTACATATGTCACTGAAATGCAGAATCAGGATTTGAAAACTGTCGCAGTAATCAATATCTTAACCTTGTGACTGAAGTTTTATTATCTTCCACTGTGTTTGATATTGTCATTAGACGAGACATTTTTATTCAGTTTAAATTATTTTAAACACCAATACTTTGTCATACTTTTCCTTGTGCACTGCAGTTGTCAGTTTCAATGCTTATTCCATTAACTGTTGGGTGATTTACAGTTGTAGGTTTATATGACTGTAAAAGTTAAAGTTTGAACATGCATGAATATTGAAATAAAAACTAAAACGAATTAATTTTTTGTTATATTTTATTATTTACATGTTGTAACCACCCGCAAGTTTGATCCTCACTGAGAATATGTTTGGTCATGTTCATCACTACATCATACATCGGATGCAAGAAGCCCCTTAGTAGCATTACACAAGAAACTGTCAACATAGATAAAATTATGGTGGCATCTTTGTGTACATAGTAGAAGAGATTAGAATTTCAAGTCATTACAACTATTTATCAGTTTTTAAAAAATTTTAAAACCCTTGTTGGCGCAATTAAGCAAAACTCAAGAGATTGACTAGTGAAATTAGATGGACATATTTATTGAAGAACAGATAAGATTTTCAGGTCGATGTAGTCCTGTTTATAATGCCATTGACAAAAGGCTTACAGTATGGCCCGTCGTCTGTCTCTGTGAACACTCCCAACTCGCCATCTTTATGTCAACACTGGAATATACACTTGTCACTCATTCAATATGTATTCCATGGCATTAAAATAGGCCTCGTATTTCATTGAATTTTATTCCTTCATCACTATGTTCTATGGCAGAAAATGTGCAGTGGCAGTGTACCAAATAAGCAAAATAGGCACAAGCCAATGGGCTCCACAACAACGAATACATATATTATTGATAGGAGATAATTTGCGAGGGGAGGGGGCCCAAGATCTTGACTGCCTGAGGTCCTCCATATAGTTTAATCCAGCACTGAAATTGTGCAATCAAGTTAAATAAAACAATTATTTTGCTTTATATATATTCTTATTCTTAATAGTAGCTTCGCAAATCACAAATAATATTCCATACGTTCCATAATCATCAGAATACACTAATTTTTTTTTTATAACTAGGACCGGATACGATCTATATATTATTACTTGCATGTTATTAATTGCATTTTCTTGAACATATTGCTGCAATGTTCCTCTCCAATTTATAATTTTGTAGGAAGGAACATTCCAAAATGTTGAGAAACTAATATTATTTTATTGAAATTGACACTTTCAAGTGAACAATTCTATGCTGATCGAAATTTATTGGAATATTTGCACATGTATTGTCACTCAAAAGCGCCTTTCTCCTACTACCACCCGGTCTTTCCAAGAAGGAAAGTAAAGAGCTAAAAGTTACCATATTATGGCAGTATAAATAAAATTTGAAGAACAAAAAATACTGAAAAGATACAATTAACAAAACGTTTTAAGGAATAAAGAATTGATAGCTTTGCAAAGTTTCTTCCTACGATGTCCACAGTTCTCTCTGCAAAAGAGATGTACGGTGTGAAAGTGAAGAAAATAGTGGATGAAGGCAGCATAACATTTTGGTTAAGCATATTGGATCAAATATATCCATAACCAACCTGTTAAAACAATGTATAGCAGCTGTTTCATAGTTTAAAGTTGGTCTATTTGATATTCTCAGAGACGACCATATTTAGAAATTGCAATTCCATGAAGTAGTTTTAAAAATAAATTATGGTTACTTTATTTCGGGTTTATGACGTTTTCTCTATCATGCTTCAATGCGTGTCTTGGAAGAAAAAGCGATGGTTTCAATATTAAAAAGGAAAGAATCGTGTATGAGATTTGAAGATGATCTTTTTTAATAAAAAAAAATTCGGCAAACACTACCGGTACTCAAAATAGTTATCTAAAACAGAACAAAACTTGGATTGCCAGTGTTCATAATTTAAATGGTGGACATTTATATGTAGTAGCTTTCCCATACACCATGTAGTTCCTTTTTGAGTCCAAGGTTAAAATCCCGTCCTCCGATCAATGATTAGAGGTCTATAATGAAAACAAACAGTTTCGGTCCAATGCCTTAACAACTTCCTAATTCTGAATATCAGTCTCTTTTTCCTTGGACTTGGTACAAGGATAATACTTATCTCTGATTCACTCACCTACTTCACTGCACAAGCCTCCTGTCCTAAATTAAGAAAATTCTCGGATTCACTCATTGTTTAACTACACAAGCCTCCTGACCTAAATTAGAGAAAGTCTCGGATTCACTCACCTGTTTGTCTGCATAAGGCTTCTTGCCAAAACGAGGCAAAGTCTCGGATTCACGCACCTGTTTGTCTGCACAAGCCTCCTGGCCCAACATAGGGAAAGTCTCGGATTCACGCACCTGTTTGTCTGTTTAAGCCTCCTGTCCTAAATGAGGGAAAGTCTAGGATTCACTTGGCTGCACCAACAACCTGGCCTAAATGAGGGAAATTCTCGGATTCACTCACCTGCTTTGCAACACAAGCCTCCTGGCCTAAATTAGTGAAAGTCTCGGATTCACTCACCTGCTTGGCTGCAAAAAGCCTCCTGACCTAAATGAGAGAAAGTCTCCGATTCACTCACCTGCTTGGCTGCAGAAAGCCTCCAGGCCTTAATGAGGGAAAATCTCGAATAGGGATCTGCAGCGGATCTTCTCTCAGCCGGCCTCCTTTAACATTTTAAAGGTAGAGTTCTTGTATGCGGCCACATTACTTAGATTTCATAAAACTGTACCAAATACAGCGAAACACTCGCTCTCGCTGTTGATGACACTATGGAGGTGGCTGTTGAATGCAACGCGTCATGAGGACTCTGATTTGTCGGCTTTAATCCTACGGTGACGTCTCAAAATCTCAGATCAACAATATCGGTCGTTGACTGTGGTTCCTAACCCGTCTAAATCGTCCAAGAAATACACATCATTAGAAGGCCACGGGTTAATCCCTATAAATGCTTTAATTAAGGGTCTCTGATAAACTACCAGAATCGGTAAACTTCTAGCCACCTCTTTGGTTAATGCGGCAGCCTCAGCGGCCATCACATTTAGTATGTGGTCTCCTCTACTCTCCCGAAGGAGGATGGGTAGCAGGCCCTAGGGAATCTTTCCCTTTTCAGCAAAGTTCCTCTATTCCCTTTATCACAGTATGCGCCAAACATGGCCAGTTTTCAGAGGCATGATCGAATTTAACTGATGAGACATGGGTCTTCTTCAAAATAAGAGGGTTACCGGCTTCGTTTTCGAGATTGTCCATTGATCATCGATCTATCTCCCTTTTAAAACTTTATTCTGAAAGCGTAGCTTGAAATAACAGCGTTTATTCTTAAACGGGCGAAGGGAGAGAAGAGTCCTCTCTTGTAGTTATTAAATCGTGAACGTATGATAGGCCAATTGCAAGCAGCGATACGAGCCCCTGTGCTTAGAGCTGGGTCCTAACGTAAATAAAGGTGCACTGATAATTCAGTTATCTCACATGAGGTTTAAATAGGAACACGTGTCATTGTGTAAGTAACAACTCTTATGCATGGAGACTGCTACTGTGGTTTCCCTTGGAAACGAATTATTGTTGCCACGACACGATCTAAGTGTTATACAATACATTATATATCTAACTAATATTGAATAGGTATTTTTCAGCTTAATGTCGTATCTGTACACAACTTAAGTGTTAAGCATGGCACTATATATCAATTAAATGTCGTATCTTTACACAACTTAAAATGTTAAGCATGGCACTATGTTTCAATTAAATGTCGTATCTGTATCTGTATACGACCTAAGTGTAATACAAGGCATTATGTTTCATTTCAGTATCGTATCTGTATACGACCTAAGTGTAATACAAGGCATTATGTTTCATTTCAGTATCGTATCTGTATACAACCTAAGTGTTATACAAGGCAGATTACATCAGCTCACATATCTATGATTTATAAAAAAAAAAGAAAAATTCGGATCAAAAATTCCTTCACGTTTCAAATAAATTTCACATGGTTCATACAAAGAAGGGTAAAAAATGACGAGAAGCTGTGGTAACCCAGCTGGCCGAGACTCGCATTCGCAATGGAAGGGTCACGGATTTTATATCTATATAAGTCAACCAGGGTCGGCTGATTCATTGTGTCCGTGGGAAATGTACGTGGCTGCCACTTCATCAGAATGATATAACCAAAAACAAAACAAACAATGCTAGCTCATAAAAAACAGAGTTTGTTTCGTAGAATTTTAAAAAAAATAATATCCCTTGTCCTCTATATGTTTACCTTTTTATAACAATATTTGCATAATCGCGGGGTGTGATATTCATATTTAGATATGAAATATATGTGCATATAATATTTTTTACATATTGACTTTGGGGATGCCTAACATTACTTACACTCTGTTCTGTCTGAGAAAACAACCTAAATTGTATTCGAAGCATTTCAGTGAACGTTGATTTGTTTAAGGAAACCTTATGGACTGGTTCAGTTTTACAATTGTTTTCACCTAATGATATATTGGTGACTCATTTGCGCGCGCACAATAATGTTCCTGTTAAGAAGGGACATACCAAATGAAACCTGGACTGTCAGGTAAACAAAAATGCAAATGGCCACCCTAGGTGGAAAGTATCATTATAAAGGTTAAATAGTTCATATTTATTAATTACTAGTTCCATATACTTTCCTCATTTTACCATAATATGCTGAGCATTACTAATAACATTTAGTGCTAATTACTAATAGCATTAGTGTACATTACCAATAATAGGATTTCGTGCTCATAACCAGTAGCATTAGTGTTCATTACCAATACTATGTAATGATGATTACCAGTAGCAATTAGTCTTCAGTACCAATATTATTTATTACTCATTACCATTAGTATTTCATGCTCATTACCGGTAACATTTAGGCTCCATTACCAGTTGTATTTAGTACTCATTACCAGTAACATTTAGTGCTCATTACCAATAATATTTAGTACTCATTACCAGTAACATTTAGTGCCAATTACCAATAATATTTAGTACTCATTACCAGTAGTATTCGGTACTCATTACCAGTAGTGTTTAGTACTCATTACCAGTATCCTTTAGTGCTCATTACCAGTAGTGTTTAGTACTCATTACCAGTATCATTTAGTGTTCATTACCAATATTATTTAGTACTCACTACTAGTTGTATTCGGTACTCATTACCAGTAGTATTTAGTACTCATTACCAGTATCATTTAGCGCTCATTACTAGTATTATTTAGTACTCATCAGTATCATTTAGTGCTCATTGCCAATATTATTTAGTGCTCATTACCAGTAGCATTTAGTGCTCATTTCCAGTAGCATTTAATGTCCATAACCAATAGTATATAGTGCTGATTACCAGTATCAATTAATGTTCCTTACCAATTAGTGCTCATTACCAATGGCATTTGGTCTTCATTACCAGTATCATTTAGTGCTCATTACCAGTAGTATTTAGTACTCATTTCCAGTAGTATTTAGTCTTCATTATCAGTAGCATTTAGTGCTCATTACCAGTAGCATTTAATGCTCATAACCAATAGTATTTAGTGCTGATTACCAGTATCAATTAATGTTCCTTTACCTATTAGTGCTCATTGACAACGGCATTTAATGCTTATTACCAGTAGCATTTAGTGATCGATTAATTTGGATTCCATTGTGGCAATTCACATTATATCTATGTAATGCTTATAGCCAATCGAATTCCATACAGTCATAGAGTCATGTTTGATATTTTTACGAAACTGCTGGTCACTGGCCTTCTGAAGCTTTGATACATTTGTCCATCATCAAATTACTGAAGTGCCAGATGTATGTATTTTTTGGGACGGTATTTCTTATTCCAATCTACAGTAGTTGAATCGTGATAACGTAATCATTGATAATAACTGGGCGCTCGGGATGACTGTCGTGGTCTAAACGTATAATTCCTTACTTTTCTAGGTCAGTAGTATCAGTTACAAATATGAATTTTAGTTCCAGTAGACTTGTTAATTTTTTCTTTAAACTTCTACTAGATCGTCACACCGGTCGATGCAGTACAAAGTTGCAATGCCTCGGTTATTTTTGTGTGGTTTTGGGTGGGTGGGAATATTTTGTGCATGTGTGTGGGACATTTCCTATTAACAATCATTAGAATTATAACATAGAAAAACAACAGATTTCTAAAGCGTTTTTATTGGTCGCACTGAAAACTGTTTTCAAATGTATTTTTACAAAGTACGCCATTTTTGCCCAAGCATATCTGTATTCGAAAAGAGGGAATCGACTGTTTGTAGTCTTTTCCAACCACCTGACGTGTTTCTCTGGATAATATATTCATGCCACAGAGAGCAATTATTTTACATATGAATTAAATGTATTAATTCTTGTACAATGCCATCGTGCCTATAAACTGAGTATATAAATTTGTTTTTCTATCTTTTAATAGTTTGCAGTGATATTAAGTACTTTAGAATTATAATAATAAAATTTAATATTTTGAGTACCTTGGAGAGAGAGAGAGAGAGAGAGAGAGAGAGAGAGAGAGAGAGAGAGAGAGAGAGAGAGAGAGATGCATGCACACACATGTATGTATGCATGCACACACACATGTATATATATATATATATATATATATATATATATATATATATATATATATATATATACACACTTTTATTGATGGTACTAATATAACAACGACACATATTCCTTGATATATGTTCATGTTTCTATGAATTCAGTCAAACATTGTTTTGAAACAACTACTGCTGTGTATAGAGACTTTCACCAAATTGCTTATTACAACCGTATTTGAGACAGCGTTTTCTGACCTATACGATCGAATACGATCTTATAGACGTACCGCTGAAACTTAAACACACACTGAAATATGTTTGAAGTAGTTGATTAATCAAAATAAATCATTTTCATATCATGCAAAATAACTTGCAAAACGGAAAATAATGTGCAATGTATCACAGGTAAATCGTTAGTATATCGTCAATATGAACATATTAATTGTACCTTTTACACACGCAATTTTTTTAAACTTCTGGTTTAAATCGTTCAAGTGATGTTTCCGAACGCCAGCAATTGTGGTTTCTTAATCTAAGTTTAATGTCAAATGGATTATTTGTTACTTTCGATTTGCGCAATACAATTTAATCAGTAAAGCTAGACATGTTTTCAGCTGCTCCTTTTGATATGTGTAATATAATTTAAGCAGTAAAACCACAAATGTAATGAGTCACACATATTAGTCTTATACAATGACGTTAGGAATGAATGCTGGTCTCCCAATCAATACTGAATTGGGCCCATAAAATGTTAACTATATGTCTTCCAAAAACTGAGAATAAATATTCTTCATGGAAGCATTATTATTATTATTATTATTATTATTATTATTATTATTATTATTGCTGTTGTTGTTGTAATATTAGTAGTAATAGTAGTAGTAGTAGTAGTAGTAGTAGATGTAGTGGTGGTAGTGGTAGTAATTGTGGTACTACTACTACTACTACTGCTACTACTACTACTACTACTACTACTAATAATAATAATAATAATAATAATAATAATAATAATAATAATGATACTAATCATAATAATAAATGTGGTCATTATTATGATCAAAACACCATATTGCAATTATTTTTATAATCAAATAACCATCACTGTTGCAATCGACGTAATCGTCATGCTCATACTTGCATTCTACATCGTCATGAAGAAATACGCTAAACTATAACTTTGTAAATTTATGTGAAAGATGATTTCAAATTCAGCTATATACGGTTGGTACCAACACGGTTTGGAATAAGAAAGGTTTGGAATAAGAACAAGGTGAAGGAGGTCAGGATGAATCAGAAGTAGAAGAAGAGGAAGAAAAGGAAAAGAAAAATAGAAAAAGAACGGCATAAACAGTTTAGATTATTAAAACTTATTTTTTTATATAACCATGACTTTCATTTTTATGTAAAATAAAATAAAAAACTTCGAAATTCATAACAAAAATATAAAAGAATTGATTGCACATTTATTCATGTATACTGAATTATTTCTTAAATAAATTTTGCAATGATAGTGGTGATAACACATGCACAAGGTTAACGGGTAAAATTAATCAGAAGATTTTATTTCAGACACGAAAGTCAACATAGTAAATATGTCTAGATTGTGTACTATAATACTATATAAACATAATTTGAAAAAGTTTTTTCCACACGTGTTCAGGCAACTTTTTAGTAATTTCTTATTATTGTGATATACCTAAATTCACATACTGTGTAAATCTTTTAGGTGAATTCAAGTAAAATTATATTTTAGTTAAACTCACTATCTGATAGAAGCAAACAGAAACAAAGTTTTAGAAAAATATACGATATCTTCTAAATACTCTTTGCTATTGTTACAATACTGCTTTACACGTCTGTGTTAAAGATCTTTGTTACATGTCCATGTTACAGGGATGTTCTACATATTTGTGTTACACGAGTGTTCTTCACGTCTGTATAACATGACTGTTTTACATGTCTATCTTACAGAATCGTGTTTTACATGTATAAGTGTTTTACGTGTCTGTGTTACAGGATAGTGCCTCACACAACTATTTTACTAATATTTGTATTAAGTAATGAAAACGAAATATACAAGGAACATTAAATTCCTACAATTTCCATATGTTACTTTACTAGTCTGTATCATACATGCTTTCACGCTGTCGAAACTGTTGGCATATTTTAGTTAGCATGTCGATGTCACAAGACTAAATTAATTTAATGTAAGACATTAAATTATAAAGCCTGTATATAATGTCAGTTCCTCTTATAAAGATAGTGAATACAACGATACGACACACATTACATTGTCTATGCTATTGTTATAATACATTGCATAGTCTATGCTGGTCTTTGCAATAATACATTGCATAGTCTATGATGGTCTCCACTATATAACACTGCATAGTCTACGTTGGTCCCTGTTATAGTACATTGCATAGTCTTCGCTAGTATCTCTTATAATACACTAGCAAGTACCCGGCATGCGTTGCAATGCCACTCAAAGAAAGAAAGTGTTTGTGTTTTAATCCTGGCATGCGTTGCAATGCCACTGTTTCCAATCTTGCTTCCCGTTGCTCGTCTGTTTCAGATGATCGGGCTTGAGCAGTGCGAACTCGAACGGTTTCCAATCTTGCTTTCCGTTGCTCGTCTGTTTCTGAAGTTCGTGATGCCTTTATCTTTCGTGCTTGAGGTGTAGATCGAGCAATAGCTTTTCGTTTAGGTGGCATAATTGATCTGACAGCGAAAGTAATGCTTTGTAACGACTATTACAAATTCACACCGCGATTGTTTGACGTAACCAAGGCGCGAACCAAACGTAACCAAGTAAACATGACGTATCTAAGGCGCCTACAGTTCACACCGAACACATGCGAAATTAGGTATCGCTACAGACCGTGTTCGATCACGTGACGTATTTAAGGCGCCTTCTGTTCAATCACGTGACGTATCTAAGGCGCCTACAGTTCACAGCGAACACACGGTAAAAGTCGCAAAACTATATGAAATACACACATTTGTTAATTGTACAATTTAAATGGTTGTACTAATTCAGAAACCTTCGTGTGCGTGCGCAGAACAACTCACCAAAGTTTTAGCGCAATCGGATGAACGGTATAGAAACGCATGCGACACAAACAAACAAACAAACAAACATTCATATATATATATATATATATATATATATATATATATATATATATATATATATATATATATATATAGAGAGAGAGAGAGAGAGAGAGAGAGAGAGAGAGAGAGAGAGAGAGAGAGAGAGATTGCATAGTCTACGCTGGTATCTGTTATAAAACGCCGCATAGTCTATGCTGGTCTCTGCTATAACACATTGCACAGTCTACATTTTATAATCCGGGCTGGTATCTGTTATGATATATATTTTCTGGTTTCACGATAGTGCATACAACGCCACATCATTAAGAACGACACACATTGCACGGTCGTTTCTGATTTATGTTATGGCATCTCTCTCTTATAACGATATTACATAAATGCTTCTTCGGTCATAATGACACACATTGCATAATTCTTTCCAACTTCTGTTATGTATGATCTTTTATAACGATTTTGCATACATGTTACATCGGTTATAACGACGCATACTGCATACTCTTTGCCAATGTCTGTTACATATAATCTTTTATAACGAGTTTACATGCATTCTACATCAATCACAACGATACACATTGCATAATCTTTTCTGATTTCAACACATTATATGTTATAGTGATATTCGTATATAACAAAATGACAGTGGCGCATTATTATATCTAAAATTTAGAGGACACGAACATACTGCTTAGCAAACAATGTGGGATAAACTTACAGTATAAATACCATTACTGTTTATATTTAACATTTCGTTTACGTGCCCATTTTCAAACTTCCTGAAAACAAACGGATAATATGGATAAAGTCTTCTGCATGGTACGGAATAATGCCTGGTTAGAGGAAAGTAGGACTCGTTTTTATGTGAGTAAATAGAGTTTGAGCACAAATGAATGTTATAAGTTTTTGATAAAACGGTCTCCGTATTGCACGGCATTGGCAGTAATTTCCCTTCGAATAGTCTTCGTTTCAAAGGAAATATATCACTTTTCTTGTAGGAAAAGGCTGTTTTATAGTTTGGTAGGCTGTCCCATATATGGGTACCATTTTCCTCGAAAAAGAATATATCGATAAATGGCCAAAATTTAGATACACTCACATTCATTCTTTTACCAAAAGTTGCTTTATAAAACTTCCATTGCCAGTCTTTTGGTGAGTGCAGACGATATGATTTTATATTTCCCACTGCATGTTGAATCTTTTCTTTATCAGAAATATTCAGCAAAACATCTATATCGTCATCCCATGGAACTATTCCGTGATGACGATAAGCGCCAAGGAGTGTACCACCATAAAGCATAAAGTCCATATTAAACGAATTGCATATCTCTACGAAGTCCCAAAATACATCAATAAGCTCTTGAAATTCCATAGCGGTCATCAGTGTTGTGAAAGCTCCATATCTCGTGTGGTTTATGTATTTGTAATAGTCTTGAAATCGATGTAACGAGTGCCAGTGATTAATCGGAACACTTCCCTTTATGTGTACCAAGTCTAAAGACTTATTCAAAATGAAAAATTCTGTCTTTTCCAGAATCATCGTTCTCTTAAATATTTTTGCATCAAATACACTGAGCACGATAATTACTGCTAAGTGAAAAAATGCAAAAAGAATTACAAGGGATCGTCTGCTGCTGTAAACACGGCCGTAGAAATGACGCGTTGGAGTAAACATGTTTGAGTAACCTCCGGTATTTTCTAAACTCATGCAATGTCCAGTTATATAATGTAAACTTAGAAGGATCAGAAGAGTTGATTATAAACGATAGAGTGTCTTCGTTCGGCTGCCCTTTTAAAAGAATCTATGCCGGACAGAGTATTTCCCATCAGCTTCCCTTGACCAGAGAACATTGTTTCCTTTTAGCTACATCAGACAAGAGGAACTGTAACCGATGACATTTCCACCCAGCCACAAATTTCAAGACAATATTTAATCAACATTGTTTCCATCAGCTACCATTGACAACGGAATTTCTAAGCGGCAAAGTGTTTCCATTAAAGTACTTGAGAAGAGAATCTATAACATATACAGTGCTTTCGTTCCTTTGACAGCTTAATTTTTAACTGATAGAATGTTTCCTTTCAGCTACACACGATTATAGAAACACGAACTGGTAGTGTGTTTCAAATTAGCCTCCTTGTGACAAAGGATAAGCGATGGTGTTTCCGTTCCCTTGACAGAAAAGTTACGTCAATCCACATATCTTGGTTTCAACAGTGGATTATGTCTTTGAGTTTAATTGGCACTGCATGGTACCTCTTCCACGCATGCGCAAGTCACTGTCTAATACATTTTATCCTTGATTGACCATCAAATGGTCATTGTTGCATAACAATATATGAATAGTTGAAGTAAGTGTACTAGATAAGTATTAAGCAGCACGATCACCATGATGCAACAGCAACAGATAGTTTCAAAGCTAGTGGTTTTTCGCTTCGGGTTCATGGCAATCTTAAACCTGATACAATTCTGATTGCCTGAAATATGCAAAGAATAATCATGGTTGCTGTCAAGTTCTTGTCTGTATAGTGAAATACAATGGATAATACATTCTCTCGATATCGTGCAATATAATCGATAATTTAAAATATTCTTTATTCTTTTACACACTAAATTTGTCTTGACAGAATGATTTACTCTTTAGGTCAATAGCGCACATTTACGAGTTTTGTCAATTAATGTCGCGTACTATCGAAATAAACATATATTGAAAAAGGAATCGTGCGTTCATGCAACTGTCAACATAGAACAATATGGATGAATGTGTGCATTGCTCTTGGATCTCTACACGTTTTTTTGCCTCACAAAGAACGATATTAAGGTATTAATACCTCTAATCCATCAATTGTTCCAACGAATCTAAACGCAGTTATACTTCCAAGCACATCCAACGTAAACTGAATATAAAATATCCCTGCTGATAAATCGTAAAATATTATAGCGATATGTTTTTAGAACGCCCTTGTCAAGTGCTTAGGCAGACTTTATAATTTTGAAATGTTATTGATCTAAATGTAGATTCACTAAAATGGAAACTTAATGCTGAACTCCCTGTATGCAATGAAAAATTAAATTTCCTGGTTTTCGAAATAAATTCATTAAGCCAAAAATACCACATATTTCCAGGAATCAATCATTATTTGCTGGTTGCAAAGTATCCCCAGATTTAAAGAAAGAAAGAGCAGAGATGAAAAGAACAAGTCATCCTCCTTATGTGATAATCTTTAACGTACGTCCACTTTTTCTTTCCGCTCTGTACTTGTACACTACCACTTGTTTTGACAGACTTCTAAGCTCTGAGCGCTTGTACCCCCGTTATAATTGCTAGAATTCCAGACATATTGATTTATTCGGGGCTGGGACCATTTATAGCGATATCAGATTGGCGAACCATGACAGCCAAACAACTGTAAGGACGAATATTAGCCACAAGTGTTCGTCAGTAGGGCATTTAAGGTTGATCAGAATGATGTGCTAGAAAAGCGTTCAATCGTAGCCCTGTTATTAGTATTTGTGTAATTTATCTTCTTAAACTCAATCGCCGGCCTGTCATTAGTAGTTGTAAAATTTGTCTTCTCATGCACTGACAGGATGACGAACATAATTTGTTATTTTTTGGGGGGTGGGGGTGGGGGGTGGGGGAGTGGGTGAATTGGGGAAACGTGTAATGGTCAGCCATTGAGTTTTACGAATTTAGGCCCAACTATGTTTCGAGTTGAAATCCGGGGAAGGGTGGCGGTGTTACTATTTGCTTGCGCCCATGGGCAATGCTTTTATTTTATTTTTACAAGACTTTTACATTCACGTAAACGTAATGTGATACGATACTGCATGTAGTTAGTTGTCAATGGTGTCAAAGCCTTGACATTTATGATGCCAAAACATTGTCAATCACTGTCGAAACATTGTCATTCACGGTGTCGAAATATTGTCAGTTACGGTGTCGAAACATTGTTATTCACGTTGTCGAAACATTCATATTATGTTATCACTCTTTTCATAAACCACATACACATAGCGAATGTTTTTTTAAAGTTGCTTGTCACTTTGAATTTATATGACGTATAAATAATTGTTCCATTAAACTTATTTTAAAGCGGCTTTATTCTGAGTTAAATTCTTCTTATTTTACACCTGTTCTCGCCGTGACCACTCTGGTGACCTAAGTGGTATGAGTGTCCACCTCGAATGCGGGAGGTCACGGGTTCGAACACAGGTCGAGTCATATCAAAGACTTACAAATATGGTACAGTCAGCTGCCTCGCTTGGCTGTCAGCATTAATAGATTAGGGTAAGGACTGGTAAGCCTGGTGTCCGGACCATGTGACAAGGTCGAACTGTTGTTACATGTCTGTGGCATGATACCCCAGTGGTAGATATACCTATTAAATGCTACACTGCATATATCATAACGATACGACTGAAAAATCGTTAAAGCTACGTTAAAACATGCGCACGGGTGCCTCCCCCCCCCCCTTTTTTTTTTCCTTCTCAACATGCCTTTCTGAATTAATATATGATCATAATTACAGCGTTATTCTGTCAATATTTAACAACATAATAATTCCAGTTATTATCAATTAAATACGTTTACCGTAATATGAATGGATATTAGCAGTTAAGTAATACTTGTCTTGAATCGGTACATTCTGAGACTACTGAAGTTTTTCAGTAATGTTCACAATGTCAACTAACATCGCAGACGTGGCTTAACAAAATTATTGTTTTTTTTCTTCCGTTATGTATAAATTTCCAAAACAAGTAATGGCTAGAAAAATAAATATGTATTTTACATTTGTTATGAACTTAATATTACGAGTGTTTTTGAATTTTCAAGTTATACTAGTCTCGTGCAGATCAAAGCCTCCAAAAAGCTATTTTAAATGAAAAAATAATTAACTGTTTGGAAAATTGCTTATATTATGTTTGAATAAATATGTTCACTAACAAGATGGGGCCGCAAGTGGCCGAGTGGTCTAAAGCGCTCTCCGTTACGGATCAATGCCATCTCACCTGACTGCGTGGGTCTGAGTCTCAGATTCGGCCAATATGGGTATGCGAGAAAACTTGCCAGAAACTTCTCGTGGGTCGGTGGTTCTTTCCGGTGGTTTTCCCGGGTTCTTCCTCCACAATGTGTATAAGCCTAACTTGTGCTTAAAAAAGGCATTAAACCCTACAACAACTCTAACAAGAAAATATGATTTCAAGCGACATAAACTTATATGTTTCATCGGCATACACTCAGGTTTAATAGGCATACACTTCAGGAATCCTAGGTTAATAGATACACTTGATATCTGCTGTCAGGTTAGACCCATGGATCCAACTTACCACTAGTATCATTTATTTGAATTATGATATGCTAATGACTTGTTGCATGCCCATTCATTGTCCTGAGTGAATGAATTTCAAAGTGGTTTTCCTTAGTAAGGGTCAAAAGGGCACCACGGTAATTACGAGTGTCTGATTGGATTATTCGGCACTATAACAACACAGGTCCCGAGGGATTTCAAGAACAGGGATGTCAAAAATAAATGATGTTATAACGATTCTTGACAGTTAGGTGGCTGCAGCTGTGAGCCGAGCTTGTTCTCTGGCTCTTCACAAATCCGGATCAATAATGCAAGAATTGCCCCAAAATAGAAATGGTAATTCCTGTATATCAAAGTTGAATATGCTTGAATAAACCAGGACTATAGACCTAACCATTCAGCGTTGATGAAAAGCAATATTATTTAACAGTACAAGAGAACCCATATTGCCGAATTACTCTCTCAGTCATATATAAGGCCGTCGAGGGCGATCACGGGCCCTGGTGAAAGAATGACCCAGGCCTCTCCTAGTTCTTCATAAAATTATAAAGTGTTGTTTGGCAAGGGCCACTGGCCCTCGTACAGGTCCTGGCCCGACACCCCACCCCCCAATATATATATATATATATATATATATATATATATATATATATATATATATATATATATATATATATATATATATATATATATCTATATATATCTATATATATATATATATATATATATATATATATATATATATATACATACACACACACACACACACACACACACACACACACTGCTGATTCATCATACCCTAATTGTTTTAAACGTTGCAATTTAAATCTGAAAATCAAAAGTCATTCCAATTACATAATATAAATTAATATTTATTAAGCACATTGGTTCAAAACTTTTGTAAAATAAGACTTAATTGGAAATTATTTACGTTTGTGCACCATTTTCTTTTTTCATTTAGCGTTGAAACTCTGAGATATTGGTGTAAATAACACAGATGCACGTGTACAGTTATAATACCCTGATAAATGTCTAAGAAAAAGTGAGAATTAAGTTGAAAATGAACAGGAACCAAATCACAGGTTAGTAGTCGGGGTAGCCATTTAATACCTGTACATAGCTTAGTATGCAAGGTATACCATTTAATGACTGTACACACCTAGGTGGTCAAGGTATACTACTGAGTGGCTATATAGCTTAGTATTCAAGGTATACCATTTAATGACTGTACACACCTAGGTGGTCAAGGTATACTACTGAGTGGCTATATAGCTTAGTATTCAAGGTATACCATTTAATGACTGTACACACCTAGGTGGTCAAGGTATACTACTGAGTGGCTATATAACTTAGTATTCAAGGTATACCATTTAATGACTGTACACACCTAGGTGGTCAAGGTATACTACTGAGTGGCTATATAGCTTAGTATTCAATGTATACCATTTAATGACTGTAAACACCTAGGTGGTCAAGGTATACTACTGAGTGGCTATATAGCTTAGTATTCAAGGTATACCATTTAATGACTTAACTTAGCTCAGTAGTCAAGGTATTCCATTTAGTGACTACTTAGGTGTGAAGTATCGACCTTTGAATAAGAATTTATCACATTTAGACCGGGGAGTCTTTGTGGAGGGTTATTTCGACCTTTATTCTTAACTGTTTTCGACATCAGTGTTAAAACTTCAAAGGGGCCTGTGTTCTGATTAAATTAATTCGACCCTGTCCAGACTGCAAGGCTTTTTTCAGTATGTCAACGTTCACCACTTGACTCGCAGTAATTGAGTGTCAATCATTTCACTTTACCCTCGCTGTGCACTTCTCCTTGTTTGTCCCGTTATTCGTAGCCATAATCTTTAGGACCGCCACTAGTAAAACTTAGAATCATCGATATTAGGGTAAGAGTGATCCAGGTGATCGATGTAGATGCAACTGTCCCTGTCAAAATATAGCACACAATCTCCTAACAGTTCTAAAACTTGGTAAACATTTAAACAAGAATGGACTATCACGCAATCCGCAATGATGACATTTCCAAATTCGTCAGCTTCTACAAAGTCAAGGTCTTGTTGGTAGTTGACGAAAATCAAGTCCCCACGTGGTCCAAAGTGATGCTTTTATGTTCCCAGTATTTTGCATTGTCTTTGACTTCATTTTGGACTTCGGGAATGTGGCACCAGGAATGATAACCACTGGCTTCTTGTTTCAGTATTGAAAGAAGCATCCACGAAGTCTGAGTATTTGCCTTTTTGAGTTTGGTTACCCCCGTGATATTTTTTTTCTTGAGAAAAGTGGTAAATTTCGTACACTTCTAACACTTGATATCCCAGATCCAGGACTTCAAACAATTCCACTCTGATCCACGTTCCCGTAAAAGTGCGTTATTCCTGGGTGTGCTGACAAGGTTGCCATTGGTTGCACGTTTCGGTAAACGTATTGCACAAAGGAAACAATACGTTTTCCTTGGCAATCGTGACGTAAAACGGGATGGTACAAGTTCGTGGAAGGCAAGACTTTGCATTTAAACAATCCTTCGTATTGTCGAATGTTGTCGAGGTCGACGTGTTCGGCCAGCAATTGCGGGTGCCCTGCGGGTAAGTGACAATATTTCCACACGTAAAGAAAAAGCGAACACACGTCCAAACATTTTGATTTCTTCTCCTTTTTCTTCGTGGGCTTGGTACAAACAGATCGCACTCGTCCGTCCTCAGTACAA
The DNA here is from genome assembly GCA_029339505.1 of Unio delphinus. NCBI lineage: Eukaryota > Metazoa > Mollusca > Bivalvia > Unionida > Unionidae > Unio > Unio delphinus. The sequence goes on along the minus strand of JAQISU010000111.1, from coordinate 2,071,817 downwards.
ACCGTCATGCCGATTCAGACGGTCAATCAGTTGGCATCTTTCCACGATACGTTTAAACTTGGGATCGGTTTTCACACGGTGATCGTAATCGTGTTCGAATAATTCCACCGCTTCGTATCCTTGCTGTTCTAAGTTCATGTGCCGTTGACAAGTGGCCTTTTACAAGTCTTCCTTGGAAAATTGTAAAAATTGAGTTTTAGTGTGACGTTAAGTGGACATCTGCGAAATAAGCATCAGTTAAATACGTACACGATTTTGGAGTTTTCTAAGTCTCAACCATTAGCCGAATACGTTCTGATAGTGTTTTCAGCTCCTATGCGTTTTCTTTCATCAATCGTTGGCGGTACATTAAAGAACACGCATGGCAATGGTGTGCGCATTTCTCAAAGGATAGATCCCTCCGTACTCCATAAATAATTCTCGAAAGTTTCCACAGCAAAGCCGTAAAATGTCCTCGTCGGAAAAACAATACTTTAACATTTCATCATGAAAGTCCAAAGGTTTAGTAGCATGAGTGCGATATTAAGCGTAGAAAGTGTCACCTTGTTCGATGCGCATGTTGTCGGTATCGTAGTAGTGAGCATCAGGCAAATGTATTAGAACAGCGCATTGATTGGCTTCGGTATTTGAAAAGTGTGCAAAATAGCCTTAGGTAAATTCTGTCATTCCAAATGTTCAGGCATTCGGAACAAAGGCATAGCCATCTCTAATCTTTAAACTGCATTTGTCCCACTTTCCGCAGCGTATTCGGTCAACGAAATATTTTTTCACGTTCTCCAGGAATATTGCTGCAGTGAGGGTAATGACTAAATATAGACTATTGTCCTAAAGTGACTTTGATCGTAGTAAAAGCATTTCTATTCAAGTGGAACAAATGCAGTTTAAAGATTAGAGATGGCTATGTCTTTGGATGCACTTCTTGCACGTTCTTGCATGCATTCGAAATCGAAAATGATGAAATTGCCTTTCTTCTGGTCATCTTTCACTTCCTGCTTGGAAATGTACTTTTCAATGAATCATTCGTGTTCTAAGTCCACGATTCGGTGACAAATGTGATATCGATTGTTTCCTGAACATACGTGAGGCTTGACATTATCAGTACGTATGCATTTTCCACAATTAGGATTAGGGCACAATTTCAGCAGTTGGCAAGCACGTGTCTGTGAACATTGCGTTTTCAGATGTTGTTGGTAGCAGGTAGGACTGACAAAATTGTATTGACAAGCAGAGCACTAGTGTCTGTCCTTCGTCAAGAAAGGGTTTAGAGGCATAACATCCCTCACATTCTGATCAACAATGCCTTTATTGCTCTCGACTGTTATAGCGATAGTCACTATTCTCACAGAATCCGGTGATACTGGTAATGGCCTTGAACTATTCATCGTGATGATAGACGTGAATGCATTTTCCGTCTTTGAAATTTTTTCCTCGAACTAACCTAGATCTCCGCACTTCTTGAGGGTATACTTTCAAGGTGTAACGTGGAGCTCAAACGTCGTGCAGTTTTTGCATTTCAGGAATTCCGCTGGGTGTGTCCAGCTTATGTATGTATGTATGTATGTATGTATGTATGTATGTATGTATGTATGTATGTATGTATGTATGTATGTATGTGTGTGTGTGTGTGTGTGTGTGTGTGTGTATGTGTGTATGTGTGTGTACGTACGTACGTATGTATGTGTGTGTGTGTGTGTGTGTCATATTGTCCCTATACAGTCCCAACTTTTTGTCTGTATATAATCGCATCCTTTTGTACATATAGCGTCGGGGGGGGGGGGGCATGTCTGAAAACAATTGTCCATATAGTGTACCAGAGGAGTTCCAAAGCAATGGTAACGGTATCATCTGTTGTGTGTGTGTGTGAGAGAGAGAGAGAGAGAGAGAGAGAGAGAGAGAGAGAGAGAGAGAGAGAGAGAGAGAGAGAGAGAGAGAGAGAGAGAGAGAGATTTGTATTTTTAACCTAGCTCTAGCGGTTTTTCAGTAATTTCGCTACAATGTCTGCTGTGAGGCAGTCTATAATGAAGTCTAGCACTGGGACATCATGCCGCAGACATATATCATGTCCCACCCAGTCTCATTATCCTGACACCAGGCCCACCAGTCCTAACACTAACCTCTTAATGCTGAGCGCCAAGTGAGGCAGCTGTTAGTACCATTATACAAGTCTTTGATGTGACTCATTTGGGGTTGAAACCCGCAACCTCCCGCATCTGAAGCTTACGCTCTAACCACTAGGCCAGCGGAGTGGTTGATCTGTTTTATAATAATATTTACAGAAATTAACGAGGGAAGAGGGAAGGGTCTGGGATGCAACCCAAAAACTCTCTGGCAGCCATGGCGAAAACTATATTTTTTTCCTATTTTCTAGAAACAAGACTTTCTTGCAGCCATCATTTTTGCTTCAAAATGTTTATTCAATTATCATGTTATCCCAGAGAAAAAAATGTCTAAATGGTTGGTCCAAAACAGTGGCCCTATTTTGGTATCATAGTGATGAATCCTTCTAGATGCAGTGAGAAATGTCACTTGGCGTCTTTCAACATTGTTATTTTCAACATCGCAGAAAACCATTCTAGCGTTTTAACCAAATCTGACACAAAGTCATCAGTCACAAAATACAAAGATTTTAAAGACTTCTCAAACGTATGAAAAAATTTACCCAAAGTTGTCAGAAAACCTTTCTTTTATGAAGGCCTTTCAAGTTTGCACAATACATTTTTAGAAAGAAATCAGGACAAAACTTAACCGAAAGAGTCCTGGTATAGAAGTAAATAAAGTCAAACAGATTTTACATAAATAACTTTATCTATCAATCTATTTATTCTCATGCCTGCACACACTTTAATGACGACTTCCATGATTTGCAAGATTTTTCCAATTATGGCAATTTATATTGTTAATTCAGAAATCGAAAGTTTGTTAACAGAAGCATATTTGATTCACACAATGTTTAAAATTTACGATTCTGTCTGACGTTGATATATATATATTCTGTCTGACGTTGATATATATATATATATATATATATATATATATATATATATATATATATATATATATATTCTGTCTGACGTTGATATATATATATATACATACATAGACTGGATAGACTGTTGGCTCTAGTGACATTGCCAAATTGTAATAGTAATTACAAAAGGGATTGCTACCGCGCACTCTGCGAAATAATGCCTAATGTTGTTTTTTATATTTAAGTCTTTCTTCCCAATGATATAGTAGAGTACAATTTTATGCATGCATACTTAATGTTCCTCTAATGTAATACAACTCACGCGTGCATATGCAATGTCCATTTTATGTAATACTATACTACTTATTTGTGCATACATAATACTCAACTTATGCAATACTACTTATCCGCGCATGTGCAATTCTCATCTGATGTAGTACTACTCATCCGCGCATATGTCATACTCATCTTATGTAATACTACTATACATGCATACATAATACTCATTTAATGTAATGCTACCATACATGCATATGCAATACTCATCTAATATAATACTACTTATCCGAGCGTAGGAAATACTCATCTAATGTAATACTATTATACATGCATATGTAATACTCATTTAATGTAATACTACTTACCCATGTATATGTAGTGTTCATCTAACGAAATGGCGACACAAATATAACTTGATAATTACTAAAGTAGCTTTGAAAGGCATATCCAGCTGAAAGCGTTACATTTTACTGTACAGATGCCGATTTTTTTTTTTTTCATGTCAGCGGCATTGTCCTTTGTAAATAAAATTGGTTATTTGTATCAGATTGAAGTTTATTCAAGTCGGACAGCCAAGTTCGAAATATTTACATAGGAAATATTCTACGAATGTGGACAGGGGTATTTCATACTTTGTCAGATCTGAGATTGTTGTTTGTTTGTTTCGTGTTTAACGGCACTTCACAATATATGATATAATACATTGCATGTGACACACAACAACGATCCTTCCAGCCTTTTCTCTACATGAATATAACCTACGTCCTTTCTGGTCGCACCTCTGGCACGCTGACCAATGAGACACCCCTAATCCATATGCAATGATTCCTGATAATAAGTCCTTTGATATTTCATTGATTCAGGTCCCCACTATCAGCAAATGCAATGGATTTGACCGACTATCACTTTATCCCCTCCAATAACAAGTCTCATTGTCAGTGTAATAGTTATTTTAGTTCATGATATATAATTCCTTATGTTCAGAATAATAGTGCTTTTAGTTGATACATACGTTCTGCAGGTAAAAAGAAATTTAATTTTAATATTGTGCACGAAAATACGGTAAATTCAAGCTAAATTCATGCGCAAGAATAATCACTTATGCACATCATTAGAAAGGATAAGAGAATAACGCTTGCTTTTCAATGAGGCTGTTGCATTGTGTGCAAATATTAATTATCATGAAATATGATTTGTAAATGAAAGCATTTTTTTTATCGGTCTTGTACGTGTGACTATCTGTTAGCCAAGAGACGGACTAATCAAACAGCTTAGTGCTTAAAGACTTCTGCGCAAAACATGAACACAAACTTAGTCTTGCCACTTTATCATAGCTGACGGTTGCTATGATATGACTGGCCCGTATTCCGATGTTTTCAGACCTAGCGTAATTGAAGTGGTTATGTTTGTTCCTCTGATCAGATCCAGAAACATGCATGTAGACTTCATATTAATAAATATCTACATCTTAGGGGAAAGGGCTGGGGTTATCCGCATGGTAATCATATTTTTAAGTGAATAACGGTGTGTCTGTGAATGAGAATGATTTCTTTTTTAAACTATGTCATGAAGCATTTTATTCTACTCGACGATGTTACTTTGTACTTTCCATCCGCTAAATCGTAATATTTCCTTCGTTACTCTTTCCTTGGTAACTAGTACTATATTCGCTTTTTGAGAGTGGTTCATCTTCTATCGGTTGTTCATCTTTAATTTTGTGGTGGTTGATCATATTTAATTTTGTGTGGTGGTTGTTCATCTTTAATTTTGTGTGGTGGTTGATCATATTTTATTTTTTGTGGTGGTTGTTCATCTTTAATTTTGTGGTGGTTGATCATATTTAATTTTGTGTGGTGGTTGTTCATCTTTAATTTTGTGTGGTGGTTGATCATATTTTATTTTTTGTGGTGGTTGTTCATCTTTAATTTTGTGGTGGTTGATCATATTTAATTTTGTGTGGTGGTTGTTCATATTTAATTTTGTGTGGTGGTTGATCATATTTCATTTTTTTGTGGTGGTTGATCATATTTAATTATGTGTGGTGATGGGTAGTCTACTTTCATTTTTTCGTGGTCGATGATCACGTTTGATTTTTTATCGTGGTCCATTTTTAATATTGTGTGGTGGATGATCTAGTAGTTTTGTGTAGTTATGTGGTGGCTAATAATTTTTCATTTTTTGTGGTGCTTTATCATTTTTAATTTTTTTGTGATGGTTGATCATATTTCATTTTTTGTGATGGTTGATCATATTTCAATTTTTGTGGTGGTTGATCAAATTTCATTTTTTTGCGGTGGTTGATCATATTTCAGTTTTTGTGATGGTTGATCATATTTCAGTTTCTGGAGGCTGACCATATTTTATTTTTTGTGGTGGTTGTTCATCTTTAATTTTGTGGTGGTTGATCATATTTAATTTTGTGTGGTGGTTGTTCATATTTAATTTTGTGTGGTGGTTGATGATATTTCATTTTTTTGTGGTGGTTGATCATATTTAAATTTGTGTGGTGATTAATCATATTTTATTTTTTGTGGTGGTTGATCATATTTAATTTTGTGTGGTGGTTGATTATATTTAATTATGTGTGGTGGTTGATCATTTTTAACATTTGTGGTGGTTGATCTTTATGGGGCGTGTGGTAGTGGTGTGGGTGGTGGCTATTCTTTCCGTGTTCGTTTTTGCTGCTTATTCTTTTTCTGATTTTTTTTGGGTATTTATTTTGGCTAATTACTTTTGTAGTATTTATAACGAATAATAATAATAATAATAATAATAATAATAATAATAATAATAATAATAATAATAATAATAATAATATTATTATTATTATTATTATTATTATTATTATTATTATTATTATTATTATTATTATTATTAAGAAGGAGGCTGACTTTGTACGGCCTTAATATAGCAACAATAATCATATTTGTGGTACTTATTAACGGACTTTCCAATTTACAACTAAAGTTGTATGGAAGTCTTTGGAAATTTGGGCAAACTGACGACTTCTAGCGGGAATCGCGCCAGGGTTTTACAACCGCTCGGTTCAGTAAAGACCCCTGGTTTCTAACAATATCATATGTTAAGTGTATATTTACCTCAAGCACTATATCGCCATTATATATTAGTCTGGCATTTTTAATTTTACTTGTTATTTGAATTAACAAATAATGTGTCTTTTTCTAGTGTTGTTCTCCTTGCAAAAGAAACCTTTTGAAGTCTGAATATTTTCCAGTACCAATTTTTTGCATTTGATCTTTAGTTTTTCGAAGGCATTCATTAGTGGACCTAAGATAGCCGTCTAAAACTCATTTTTTATTTTGTTTGAAACTCTATATTTAATATGACTTCTCTCTCTCTCTCTCTCTCTCTCTCTCTCTCTCTCTCTCTCTCTCTCTCTCTCTCTCTCTCTCTCTCTCTCTCTCTCTCTCTCTCTCTCTCTATATATATATATATATATATATATATATATATATATATATGGATTGACGGATAGATAGATAGATAGATAGATAGATAGATAGATAGATAGATAGATAGATAGATAGATAGATAGACGGACAGACAGACAGACAGACAAACAGATAGATATATAGATAGATAGTAGTTTTATTCCTAACATTACATACAACATCAAAATTAAAATTAAAATAGTGAATCACATGTCTTTCTTAATGTACATAATTACTTAGATACTAACCCTAACTTCATCTTTTTTAATTTCATCCATAACTAATTTGCACTAGGAATTAGACTTTTTAAATATTTGTTTGCAAACAAAAGTTGATCTAGTTAGATGTTTAATATTTAATGCTAAATAAACTGGATCTAATTAGATGTTCTAATACTTAATGCTAAATAAACTGAATCTAATTAGATGTTCTAATATTTAATGCTAAATAAACTGAATCTAATTAGATGTTCTAATACTTAATGCATAATAAACTGGATCTAATTAGATGTTCTAATATTTAATGCTAAATAATCTGAATCTAATTAGAAATTTTAAAATATTTAATGCTACATAAACTGGACATATGTATATATATATATATATATATATATATATATATATATATATATATATATATATATATATATATATATATATATATATAATAAACAACACCAACACGTATTAATTTATTTATATTTTATATTCATTAATTAATTTCCATCATACATATTACAAGTAAAAATAAAACTGTTTATCTCTATTTATTCATAAATTATATATATATATATATATATATATATATATATATATATATATATATATATATATATATATATATATATAAGCTATCAAAATGCTACTAAATGAGATGTTTATCATTATTTTATATGTCAAAGTTATACTAAATGAGATATATTTTTCATCATTTTCTGATATTACAAAATTGTACATTATGAGGTATATTTTCCATCATTATTTGATATTACAAAGTTGTACAGTATGATACATACTTTTCATCGTTATTTGATATTACAAAGCTATACAGTATGAAATATATTTTTCCTCATTATTTGATATTACAAACGTGTACAGTATGAAATATATTTTTCCTCATTATTTGATATTAGAAAGCTGTACAGTATGATACATACTTTTCATTATTATTTGATATTACAAAGCTATACAGTATGAAATATATATTCTGAATTATTGATATAAGTCATTGTGGCGTTTTTCCCGACCCAAAATTAAATTAGAACCATGTGTAATCAAGTAAGTCGGACAAGCCACTGTTTATTGTTAAACATGACCGCAGGCTAACACCATCCCTTACGTAAGTTTGCCGTAGGTAGGATAGGAAGCCGACCAAGGCCGTCAGAAGTGTAATTAGCACCTTGGGCTGGAAGGATGTTTTGTACATCAAGGAAGCTGCCAGAAGGAGTGGGCGTGCCTTATCTTCTGGATACGCTGACTGACCGCCAGATTGAATTAGTCGAGTGGATAGGGCCCCAGCGCTACCCAATCAGAATCGAGATAGGGGTGGGACCCTGATTTATTTTAAAGTGTAATATCTTTAAACCTGCCAGCGAGCTTTAGTTGCTATAGTTCGTTACAGAGAACTTACCCGTGAATAGGAACTCCGGTCAGCCATACGTTAATTGGCGGAAAAACCTTAGGAACAGAATTCTAAGTGTAGCTTCTAAAAGGTCGGTGAGCTATTTGTTCGATCTTTGCTGACTGCGACTGCATTTAATTTAGATCCTATATATACGTATTATTACTAAAATCGTAGTAGGAATAATTATTTTGTGATGTTGATATGTTTGTATATTTTGAAGAATGAGTTCATATTTGTAAAGAATCTTATTGCTTGCTAGCCGTCGTAAGAATTAATATTATTATAATTCGCTATGTGGTTATTTTATAGTACAATAGCACATTATCAATGCAATTATAGAAATTGAATGGTATCTTTGAAATGGATGCACTGTGAGAAATTAGTAATATGAATATTTGTGTACGCTTGTGGGAGTGTAGTGTACAGACATACGTCTGGTTGTTGTAATATTGTAAGTACAATGAGATTAAATATATTATTAGATATACTGATGTGATACGATGTATTGATTTATGCATGATATCGTGCTATTACGCCATTGTTTCCCTGTAAGAGTGTGTGGGAATTTCGATGTGTATGTATGCGTGACCTAAAACGTAATAGCCTTATCTGATGGTTAATTTATGTTTTAGTGTGAGGTGAGATTCGATAAACCCTATGTTAACGCCTTGTGATTTTCACAGGAAGCTTCGAGGGACAGACTAGGATAGCGGTCCCAGTGTCTCCGATAGAGACGGAAGGAAGAGAAGGAAAGCGGGAATTCAGGAGAGGAAGCTTCGGGGGACAGACCAGTGAAAGTGGTCCCAATAGTCTCGATAGAAAAACGGAAGGAAAGAGGAGGAAGGAGAGAAGTCGGGATTGGTGAAATCCAGGAGGAGTGAGAGGATCGAATAAATAGATGAGTACAACCAAAGGCCAGGTGGAAAATCGAACTCACACTGAAAATCACGAGATGAAATAGGCTATCACTTGTAGGACGAGTGATTGGGTATCATTTAAAATTATAGGTTTTATTAAATTGTTATTGTTTGAATTTCATCTTCGTGTTCTATATAATTTAACCGTCGGCAGTGCTGACTGGGGGCTCAGAGCTGTACATCTATTTGGTCATTAATTTAAATTTATAATTCACGAGCCAGGTGGAGCTTCCATAATATTTTAATTAATATATTGGAAGTACCCCACCCCAACCTTTGCAAACGCTACAGTCATAATATTGATCTGAGTATGTTATTCTTACTTTAAGTTTAAATATATATATTTGTGATATTCAGAAGAGAATATTATCCAGATTTATTATGAATAAATACTGGAATATATCATCATTAAAACTGTTTTTTATTTGCATGGCCTATTTATTTTCTAGTGATCATGATATTTTACTTTTTACAATGCACTGGTCTCTTTTATGTGTAAGTAGGTTTTGCTTCTTCGTTAGTAACCTCCTGTATATGCTTGGACTTGTAATGATGTTTATTAGTAAATATCGTTTTAGCAGCGTTTCCTGGCCTTGATTCCTCAAAAACAATTCTTGCTGCTTGATGTTTTTAAACAAGAAACAACTTAATTATAGTCTTCTCTGTAAATATGTAGGCTCATGTGTCATCTCTTTCTGCATTGATTTAGGGTCAATGTCAAATCCTAGTGGCTTGTGTTTTGCTGATCTATTTGTTCGTGCTGTATTTTATCATTATTACTTGGACTAATGTCCTCTTAAGACGTTGTCCCCCACAACTCCTTCAAAAATCAAAATATAGAACTAAAGATTACATTGTGCATTACACGGGATTTAGCAATCGGATGACAGGTCGACGGTGAATTGAAGCACCTTCTCGTATTTTCATGATTTGCGACAACTGTAGAATTTAGATGTGTCTGAAATCTGGTTTGGTATCCATTGATAATACATGCTTGTTATCTGTGGTTTTGCCGTTTGGTCAATCATCCTTCCCTGCTCTCTGTGTTAGTGTCAAGTGTATAGATAACAAAAGCTATCTTTTAGGCATAAAGGCATATATGTCTAGAAGATAATTATCTAGATTATGTATTTTTTTAAATAAAATTATTTTATGCTACGCCTTTATCTCCAGGCATCGAGGTCATTCCACAGCTGCAAATAAATCATCACCTACGCACCAAACCACTTTATATAATAGATTTTCGAGGTTTGAATAATTTAACAAATTAGGACTATTAGCTACAGATACTTTATAAATTCTGGGCTATAATATGAACTTAGAAGTCACGAAAACTAGAGCACATGGTTGTGTTTTTCAGAATTATTCACATTATAAAGACTTTTGATAAGTTGTGGCGTCATGTGTTTACTACATTTTTTAAGAACAGTAGCCACGGAATTTTAATAATCCGCCACGATTGATATTCAAGGGCTTTTAGTGTATGTTTATGACCAGTTACATTGGAATTTGTGAACGAATACAATTTTAAATTGGGGGGGGGGGGGGTCAGGGATGCGGGTCAAATAAACAAAATATTTGTAAAAAAATTGAGTGTTGATGTTATGACGTTCTTAAAATTAAAAGTGTGTGATGGCCTATGTCTTGTTTCATTCTAACTGAAAACTGGATAAAAATTGGCAAAACATTGTAGTAAAGTCCGCGAGGATTTTCATAAAATTAGGAGGGCTAATGGCCTAGTCATTTTCAAAATAATGAAAATTTATGGAACGCTCTGGTGGCCGAGTCATACAAAAGACATAAAACGGTACACGCAGATACTCGCTTGGCACTCAACATTAAGAGGTTAGTGTTAAGACTGGTGGGCCTGGTGTCAGAATAATTGGCATGATGCCACATGTCTGCGGCTTGATCCCCCAGTGCAAGACTTCACTATGAACTGACACTCTGCAATTTTACCTGTATAATTGACACTAGTCTCATCTGCATTACATCTCTAAATGACGCAAGGTACACTTGTTTTTCCTGTATAAATAACTAACACCAGTTTCAATTGTTTTACCTGTATGACATAGTTTGTTGATTATGCACGTCCTATTCAAGTTACATCCGCATTAGAGACATTATTTAAAAATAAAGACAAGGGTAGAAAGTTTGAACTCGTAAAATACCATTGAATTCCAATAATGAAATTATTTTGGGAAATACGGTTTTACATTCTCCCTGACAACACTACTACGCAAGAACGTACATTAGATTTTTACGATGGCCGATAGCGGCCTCCAGAATACAACATCAAAATAACATGAATTTGTACATGTTTGTACATGTACACATTTTATACGTGACGGATCAACATATTATAGTAATAGAGAATTACGATAATGATAATAATAATGACGATTATTATTATTATTATTATTATTATTATTATTATTATTATTATTATTATTATTATTATTATTATTATTTATTGAGTTATTTCCTAAACTGTCAGTATTTTCTGTATTCTTCTATTTTTCCGTAACATTTAGGATAACGTAAAGTACAAAAAGATGGCTTAAAATATTTGTATTAACTCTACTGGCCATAGAGCAAAAAAAAAATTTTGTAGTGGTCTTCTTTCTGCTGAATAAAAACCAAACACAAGTCAAGGTGAAGCGTAGTCTTATTTTTATAGTAAGAACATATTTGACACAATCAACATAATTAGTTATAGTGTAGCACTTGTGTGAACAACCCGATTTCATGACACAATGAACCATATGAGATCCTATGATGCATTCATATCATGCATGCATTTTACCTCTTTAATATGATGTGTCCAAGTTTCCATATATACTCTTATGCTACACTATATAACAATATATACAGTAATCTTAGTACTACACTATATAATAATATATATAGTAATCTTAGTACTACACTATATAACAATATATACAGTAATCTTAGTACTACACTATATAACAATATATACAGTAATCTTAGTACTACACTATATAATAATCTATACAGTAATCTTAGTACTACACTATATAATAATATATACAGTAATCTTAGTACTATACTATATAACAATATATACAGTAATCTTAGTACTACACTATATAATAATCTATACAGTAATCTTAGTACTACACTATATAATAATATATACAGTAATCTTAGTACTATACTATATAATAATATATACAGTAATCTTAGTACTACACTATATAATAATCTATACAGTAATCTTAGTACTACACTATATAATAATATATACAGTAATCTTAGTACTATACTATAAAATAATATATACAGTAATCTTAGTACTACACTATATAATAATATATACAGTAATCTTAGTACTACACTATATAACAATATATACAGTAATCTTAGTACTACACTATAATCGTACCAAATTTATTCCTTACCATGAATATTATCAGTATTGATTAAAAAGCATTTAAACTTGTATGACTCACATTATTATTTCAGTCTCCAAAGTACACCTCTGGCAAGACCATTATTTTTAAAAATTCAGTAACTTTAACTTTATGACTGCGATTGATCAAGACTTCATAAGTTTCATCAGATGTTACGACTCTATCGTCTAAAAATATTTAACAGAAAGAAATTGAAAGCAACATATATAATAAAATCGACAAACAATTTATTTCAAAACAATTAAAATTAAAAATCAAAAATGCACCAACAGTATTGTGAATTAATTCCCAAACATTTATAATTGTCCTTAACACAAGTCTCAAAAATTTAGAAACTTCCTAAATTCTGCCACTCTTTGATGTCCCGATGTTTCTGTAGTCTTTAACGTCCTGATATGCCGGAATGTTGTAATTTAGAATATCATTGAATAAGTTTGCATACATTCTCAAATCATAAATAAATCAATAATGAGTATGAGAATGATCACTTTACGAATTCAAATGAATATTCAAAATAAATCATTCTAACATCGGACTGATAAAAGGTCTCTTCACCGATTGACCATTAGTACAAGAATGAAATATTGTTAACCAACTAACTAAGATGACCGATTTTTTTTAAAGACAATGTCTATGTGAAAAACAACAAAACATGCCAAGGAACAGTCTTATTGCGAATGTTTTTGGAAAACAAAGACTGGCATTGAACTCTGATTTTGTAAATATGTTATTTACACAAATGACCATAACCTAAGTCCAGTACACTTACATAAATATACTCTGTTGAGCACACGTTATGAATTACAGGCAAATATACAAATACAGTACAGACATATTCGTGATGCAAGCTTCTTTTTTGAGAAGAACATGTGAAACTAAACATTTTGTTTATCTACATGTTTTTGAGACATGCATGTTGTAATACGACACCAAAGAATCATTTCCTAATTTCAGTAATGAGTTTTACAAACTCACGTCCATAAAAGTGCAAATATTCCATTAGTAAAACGCAGCCTCTGCTTTCATTTTCACTACAACTAGGATAAGCTCTCAAAAGATTCCTTTCACTAAACGTTTAATTTCATTATCATACACTCCTGGTCAGAATAAGGTTGAAGTTGCTTGTCGTGTTCGCTCAACGTCTTAGTGGTTCACATGCAGAATACCGATGTTACACATTGGTGGTTATGTGATTAGAAAATGGTATTTTTATATTATTCCTTCAACAATATCAGAGTTTCTTAGATTCAGTCATAATATTCATTGTCAATTTTAAACGAAATTACATATTGGTTTGTAAGAAATAACAGATCAAAGTGAAAAAATCTAGGGTTTTACTGTCAGGAAGTTATTCCTATACAACATTGAAGGAAGTTCTTTGAATACAAGAAATCAGTTAACAATACCAATTTCATTTTTGCACGATAAGCCAATAAAATAAAAGCAGGCATATTTATATAACTATATATGTATTGACAATGTTATTTTGAATACATGCATGTTTCACAGATTGTATTCACCCTGTGATTCAGGACGACATAGACTTCGCATTTTTTTCAATGTCGAGAACCAAGCAGAAGTGGGTCACCCGAATTTGACATGCGTGCTCGTAGTGTATTTCACATAATGTGCTGGAGTGATGCACATTATTGGCAAAAGGCATTGCAAAAGTTGAAACGATGTAAACTGCTTTCCATCCCTCAGTCCATAATTTAGAGTATTTTGCAGATCAAATGTATTGTCATATACAATTATCTAATTTAATGTTCTTGAAATACAAAGTACTAACGAATTACGACTTATAGCCGCTGCTTTCTTCCTTTGACATTGAAAATGTACAGCTTGTTCAATTTGCTGGAATGAGCATTTATACTTACATTGCTTAAATTTCTTGTCGCAAATAAAGAAGCGTGATAAAGATTGTTTTGTATATTTTCTTTCTCTTAACGACCAAAGGTAACGTGCAAATCTTTCTGCTACTGTTGCGTGTGTGGTTTATTACTTTAACCATCTGGTCAAGAAGTTTGACACTTTGGTCTTCGTTACATATTCTAAAAACTATTGATCCATTTCATCTCTTGTTTGGAATGTATCAGCTTTAGACATTTCCGTAGAAAGGGGTCATACCTTCAAGAGGCATTCTTTACACTTTTTAACTAAAAAGCTTGAAATTATTGAACTAACAATATATTTCACCAGTTGCATATTTGATAATATTCAACAAATGTATTCAAGGACTGGAATATCACATGATCATATAATTTCCCTCAGTATCGTTACGTCACTTCGGTTATTCCCATACACTATACAACTGTATCATGAATTAACCGCATCTGCAATGTTTATTAAAGGTACGTGTGTAAGCACGAATAAAGTGGTGTTGAAGTAACTATGACTGCATGATGTGTTCCATTTTGCTTCAGTATCTACACTCAGTTTATGTTCCTATGTGTCAATGAAAGACAGAATTTAATTTGTAAGGATCCTCAGTGGGTCTGATTCGCTAACATTGTTTATGTTGGTCTGCAATGTTATATACACATTGTGAGCAGGCAAAAATGTATTCTCTGAGTACCAGGTTAGTGGGTATGCTATGAACTAATGATGTTGCTGGCTGTCCATAAAACAGGAAGCAACAATCATACAGTTCTTCAGGAATAAATGAAGGATATATTTTATTACAAATTATAATAAGGCATTCCAGATTTTATCATACGCAAAACGAAATACAGGACTCATCCTGAATTAAATACGACTAACCCATAATGAATGAACACAAGGTGATACAGGTCTTTCATAGGAAAGCGAAACAGTTGTTAAGGGTGTCAGAACACTATACCGACTGAAGATATCCTCAGGCAAAAGTCAAATATTTAAACTTTTATAAACGCAATCGATGAAACCAGTTACATTATACGCACACATTTTTATTACTGGCTACTGAAGAAGCGGTCGTGCTGCTACGGAGGCCAAGACAATCAAAACTGTTAAGGCATTGTTTCATGTATGAATTAATATTATGGGTGATACTGGCCGACAGATTACAACAACATAGTCACTACTTTGTACATGTACAAATTTTGCTAAAATCGTGCCAGTGTACATCTAAAAGTTGAAAAACGTATGCACACATTTTACTAAAACGCGTACATGACGGGTCTACATGTGAAAAAAATAAAATGCCACAAAATTTTGAATAGCCATCACATGCAGTACAATTTGTCTTGTTTATGTTAATTAACAGGAATGAAATTGCATGAAACCTCCATTTCTGTACTGCAATATTTTAGTTAAACGTGGAGTATCAGGACCAATCAGGGACATTGATTCTGTATATTCTATTGTCCAGATGATCGAAATTACTTAGAGTGGAAGTTTTTCAGTTGTTCTGTATAATATTGATGCCACGATCGGAAAATAAATTCCATTTATAGATGTATGTACATTGTAATAAAAGCACGAAAAATGCACAGATTTGCCATACGTACAACTGACATCTCTGTATTCATTGTACATGATGTAATGCATATATTCATGCTGTACTTCTTGAAGCTAGCGCTCTCACTTTCTCTCTATAAGTTTTCATCACGTTGGTAAATTTTACTTTTTGACTTGCATTATAAAAGTATAATGTAACGAAAATAGGAGTATTTTATAGAGGACAGAAAACGCCAGAAGTAATGAAGTAGGACTATAGCATGTATTTCTTGTGTTATATATATATATATATATATATATATATATATATATATATATATATATATATATATATATATATATATATATATATATATATATACACACACACATGTACAGGTAATATATAGAATCCAGGCATATACACTTTGTTGTTAATATAATTTATAATCTGTAAGCGACATAGACAACAGCAAATGCACAACTTATGCAATTGCTATCATCTAAATTATACATGTCTGCCCTGACCTGATCTCGTGAACTTGATATTTATCACTGTTTAGGTTACTTAGAAATATATTGTTACAGGGGCCCTGAGTGGCCGAGTGGTCTAAAGCGCTCTCCGTTACGGATCACTGCCATCTTAACCTCTGTCTGCGTGGGTTCGAGTCTCAGATTCGGCTAATGTAGTTATGTGAGAAAGCTTGCCAGTAGCTTCTCGTGGGACGGTGGTTCTTTCCGGGGGTTTTCCATGGTTCTTCCTCCACCAATAATACTGGCATCCATGTATAGCCTATCGTGTGCTGAAAAATGGCGTTAAACCCTACAACAACAACAACAACAACAATATTGCTACACGCACATGGGAATTACTTGACCGAGCGGTGTTAAACCCAAGCGTGAATCCGCTGGAAGTCATATGTTTTCCCAAATTTCCAAAGACTTCCATACAATTTGAGTTGTAAATTGGAAAGTCAGACGTGTCTGCTTTGATATACTAAACTTTACTCTAATCAATTCAAGACCACAGATAAAACAACTTGCCAAAAGTCCAGCAACCGCACATTTGCATGGTTTTTCTTCATCATCATCAGATTTCCGTACCGCACGCCGGTCATGCCATGGGAAATACACAAGTATCCCCTTTTTCACTGGGAACTATTTTAACTCCTCCACCTTAGGCCAGTCAATGTACACTTTTACAGGCACATTACGCCAATATAACTGCAGCCATTTTCCATTATGAATACATACACAGTATATACTAAGTCCCTACCTGTTGATTCCATTGTGTAATATATCGGTTTTCTCCCATAAATACTGCCACCTCAGCCACACCACTATTGTACACCACTAGATTTTAATATGGACTATCTTAAAACCAAGGAATGTCATTCGGTTTGGACCAGAATTCACTACTAGCGAACCATGGCATCATTCAAACTCACTAACACTCCACTCCGTGACGTTCGTTCCTAGTAATTGGCTAATTATTTCGGGCTAGGAATATTTCCATGCCGCCGAATCCCAATAATCACACAAATCTGAGAATTGCTTAAAACGGGGCGCAATCAAATGTGCATACTCGAAATTTATTACAGTATCATATAATTCTTGTATATAAAACGGATACAGTAGTGCGATGACGAGACACAAATAACTCTGAACTAACCAAACCGTACACCAAAATCTTGAATCATGTTTTATAAATGAATAAAACGAGAAGAACAGTCGCAGTAAACGTCATGAAGATAAACTAGGTGTTATGTATATTTGTTGCAAGCTTATGTAAGATTGAGTACCAGTATTCATTTCTTCAAACAAAAAGACGCATTTTTAACTAACTTTAGTTAACTAATTTTACATAAAACATTTGAGCCTTTGATATTCTTGTGCAATTGTCAACCAATTGTCAATGTAGCCTAAAGAAATAATAATAATAATAATAATAATAATAATAATAATAATAATAATAATAATAATAATAATAATAATAACAATATGAAGCTATCAACAGTGCATGACTTAAAAGTCAAAGAGATATATAACGATAAGTCAAGAAGTCTCCATATAAATCAAAAACGTTTGGCATGTCGTCTAGTTCAAGACCATAAACATTATATTTTAATTTATTTTATGCAAGAAGAATACAAACTTAAGCCTAAGAATATTCACAAAACTAATAACAGTTTTTTTTTCTTTCTCAAAGCTGGCACTGAAAAGACATAAGTCATTGATGCAAAGGTATTAAGTCTATCACGATTGTAAGTACAAAAGCTGTATGCAAGTTCATAAAATTACAAGCATTGTTGAACAGATAGTTTTCCATTGCTCATGGTAATGATAATTATTGTATTACATGCTGTATGTAGATCCAATATTGAGGCGGATTTTACAAAACACCAGTACAGTACATATTTCTCAGTCATAAAAAAAATAAAACTATTCTATTTTCTTCCATTCAGAATAAAATGTTCTTGAATGGAGTATGTAATGTACTGTGTTTGGTCACAACTAATAACAGTAAAATGGTCATGACGTCATTCTGCAGCATCAGAAGGGCTCACATAAGATGTAAAAACAAAAACAAGCAAAACATCGTAAAATTACAGTAAAATAAAATGAAATAATACACAGTATGTATGTATGTATGTATGTATGTATGTATGTATGTATGTATGTATGTATGTATGTATGTATGTATGTATGTATGTTTGTATGCATTACAGTCAGAGAGAGAGAGAGAGAGAGAGAGAGAGAGAGAGAGAGAGAGAGAGAGAGAGGGGGGGGGGGTGTACTCACATGATTGCTTATAACCGAGAACAGCTTTGTTATAACGGTGCTGTAGATTTTCTCCCACTTTCTTGCTAACATAGAGACCATTGTAATTGGGTTCAGACGCACAAATAAATAAGCCGAGAGGTTATCAGAAAGATGAATTGTTCTTTAAAATGTATTACTGTGCAAGGGATGTTAATTGGCTTTACTTGTGAAATAATAGAGAGTTGTACATGCACACATTGGAACAAAATGTGTACATGTACAAATCTCTATTACTATAATATGCTGATCCGTCACGTATAAAATGTGTACATGTACAAACATGTACAAATTCATGTTGCTTTGATGTTGTATTCTGGCAGCCGCAATCGGCCATCGTAGATTTTGCTAACAAGTACACTCCAGTTTCCTCGGCACTAAATAACGTACTGCCGAAAAACACCAAGAAAAACTTACATGAACATGGCAACCTTCATTTCCATCAACTATTAGAATTTTTGTCGCACGGTTTATGCAGACTTCGTTATCGTAATATAATATTGCAATAAATTGGTATGTTGTGCGCTACTTAAGTTGTCAGAGGCAACATTATCTTTCAACCGTCCCTTGCCCCTCGCCGCGCAATACCCGTCTTTTTCAGTTAAATTGGCTAGTTTACAATGCAGTCAGGGCTGGTTATTTTGAAAACAAAAAGCAAACTATAATTTTTAAAATCGAATCCTTTGCATAATAAGTCTAGATCCGTTGGAATTGTTGGATTCTTTTAGAATGCAAGCATTCTCTTTTGGAATAGTATTTTGTTGTTGTTGTTGTTGTTGAATTATTGGCTATCGTTGTGAACGAAACGACTGTCCGCTATCCACTCAGATGAATGTTGTGAATAAATGCTAAAGAAATTCTGCCCAAAGGAAACATTCGGTTCTGTTTTCTGGCCGTCATATTAAATACTGGAATGTCTAACTCTGCATTTGTTCCCACACTGTTTTGAGTCTTCGCTCCACTCCGCCAATCCAACTGTAAATCAGCCAAAGGGGAGTGTGTCGCAGTTTGGAAATGTTTCTCACATCTAAGAACTACTTCATTTATATCTGGAGTAATACGATTTTATCTCAAGTGGTGTAGTATGAGTTATGAAATAACACGCACACATTGTGGATGCATTTATAATATCTGCATTCGTATATATATATATATATATATATATATATATATATATATATATATATATATATATATATATATATATATATATATATATATATATATATATATATATATATATATATATATACCAACATATTAATACTCCAGTTCTGCATAACTTGTCTGACTACAATAACAGTTCATACTCTGTGACTGGTGATGTGTCAGGGACGATAGCAAAGCCGATTGACCGACGTCTTGGTTTAGATGAAATGCTTCTGAAAGGGGGTTGAGCTCACCTGTTGATGATGTTTAGAGGTGCAATTGATATATAAGTCACCCCTCCCCTCGCCCCTATGTTCTCTCTCTCTCTCTCTCTCTCTCTCTCTCTCTCTCTCTCTCTCTCTCTCTCTCTCTCTCTCTCTCTCTCAGTGGACTTCAAAAGTAATTAATACACTATTTTTGTGATTCTATGTATTTCATTGCATTTCTATACTTTGTCTTATAATCTTTAGAAAATGGAGAAAGAAAAGAATATCTCTCTCTCTCTCTCTCTCTCTCTCTCTCTCTCTCTCTCTCTCTCTCTCTCTCTCTCTCTCACACACACACACACACACACACACACACAAAGAGACAAACATACAAAGACAGACAGACAGACACACACATACAATAGCCCCTGTTAGATATAGCAACACTTGTATGTATGTGTGTATTGTTTTGCAAAGATTAACTTCACGGCTGGGACTTTTGGCCAGATTTGCAATTTTGGAAGCTTTCTGTGAAAGGGATCCAAACATCTGGGCGCGAATTTGAAAATATGCTAGTACTGACAGACTCGATCGCTGTATGGGAACTTAATCATCACGTATGAGGTATAAATGCCGTTGGAAAAACTCCGTACAACAAGGTTGGCATATTGAAAGAATTTGGGCCTACAAGAAATTCCACACGCCAAGTGATATTTGCCAATGTAGGAGAGGCATCATTGACACTATTGTATTAATCCACTAATTGTCTGCATATATTGTATGTTTTCTTCTTTTGTCTGATCTTCTTCTTCTCACATTATTATTATTATTATTATTATTATTATTATTATTATTATTATTATTAGTAGTAGTAGTAGTAGTAGTAGTAGTAGTAGTAGTAGTAGTAGTAGTAGTAGTAGTTGGGCATTTATAGGTTTTTATTTTAGGGTTTAACGCCAATTTTCAGCACAAGATAGGCTATATATCGCGGCCAGATTTAATGGTGGAGGAAGAACCCGGAAAACCCCGG
Organism: Unio delphinus; assembly: GCA_029339505.1. Classification (NCBI taxonomy): domain Eukaryota; kingdom Metazoa; phylum Mollusca; class Bivalvia; order Unionida; family Unionidae; genus Unio; species Unio delphinus. The sequence continues at coordinate 2,050,522 of JAQISU010000111.1, read as the reverse complement.
AAAGAACCACCGACCCACAACAAGCTACTCTCAAGCTTTCTCACATACCCACATTGGCCGAATCCGAGACTCGAACCCACGCAGAGGTGAGATGGCAGTGATCCGTAACGGACAGCGCTTTTGACCACTCGGCTACCCGGGGCCCCTTAGTAGTAGTAGTAGCAGTAGTAGTAGTAGTAGTAGTAGTAGTAGTAGTAGTAGTAGTAGTAGTAGTAGTAGTAATGTAGTAGTAGTAAATATCACACTAATCTCTTATACACCAATGCAAAAAAACATTTCTCTACATTAAGAATCATACTGTATGAATAAGTACCAGATACTGAACATGAACAATATATACCTACTGAATAGGAACACCACATACTGAATACGAACAATACATACATACTGAATATAGACACAACAGACTGAATACGAACAGCACATACATATTGAATATGAACATCACATATTGAATATGAACACCACATTTTGAATATGAATACCACATACTTAATATGAACGCCAGATACTGAAAATGAAACACCACATACTGAATATGAACATCACATACTGAATATGAGCACCACATACTGAATATGAACACAAAAGACTGAATACGAACATCACATACTGAATATGAGCACCATATACTGACGAGCGCCAGATACTAAATATGAACACAACAGACTGAATACGAGCATCACATACTGAATATGAGCACCACATACTGAATATGAACACAACAGACTGAATACGAGCATCACATACTGAATATGAGCACCACATACTGAATATGAACACCACAAACTGAATACGAACAACATCTGCATGCTGAATATGAACACAGCATACTGAATTTAAACACCACATATGTACTGACTATGAGCACCACATACTGAGTGTGAACGCCATATGCAATACTGACTATAAGCACCACATACTGTGTGAACACCATATGCATACCACATTAATGAATTAAATTTCAGTATTGTTTTTACTATTTACCTTTAAGAAAATGTATAAAAATGTATATTTTGGAAAGATCGCCGCTATCGGTGAACCGGCTTGAAGCAGCTCTTCCGTTTTTATGCTGTTTTTTTTTCATGATATATGTGCTTGTTGTCTATATTCATCTATATTATTGTGTTTCATCACGCAGCAGCTGTTCAGTTCGTATGTGTTTTTTCATCTCCTTGTTTTGGAAACGAGAGCAAGTTGAATTTTTCTCTGCTGTCTTGCTGCAATGGTAGGACGTTCTTTGTTCTTGAATAACCTCCATCACGTGATCGCCAGTCAACCCATTTATAATTTGATGGACCCTTATTAATTGCTTTAAATGACAACTCCTTGGTTCTTCATCTTACATTGTGCTCAAGACCAAACGAATTAAATGACAGCTTCTGTATAGAGAAAGGGATATGAGCCGCGGCATTTTCTGGATCTGCATGTATTTAAAACATGCGGTTTCAATTCCACACCAAGCAGGCAGGTGGAGATTTTAGAGAAATTAGTGTTCCAAGCAAACACTGTTAAAGTGCTGAAATTCCATGAAGAAAACAATGTTGCTAATTGTTTAAGTTACAATTAGTATAAGCTCTCAAAATATTAGTTTTTCCTACAAATATACGTTCATTATCAACCAATCGTGACCACACACACACACACACACACACACACACACACACACACACACAAACATACATACATACATATATATATATATATATATTAATTTACAAATAAATAAATAAATAAATAAATAAATATATATATATATATATATATATATATATATATATATATATATATATATATAGAGAGAGAGAGAGAGAGAGAGAGAGAGAGAGAGAGAGAGAGAGAGAGAGAGAGAGAGAGAGAGAGAAAGATTTTAAATCGATGGAAGAAAATTTTAAGTTCAATAGCATATAAAATTTGTTTTAAAATTTATTTCCAAATGCCATGATCACAGAGGGTCCCGCGCACTAGAACCGATTTATAAATTATACTTAAATCAAGAGGCCCCGCCAAAAGCATCAAAATCAGGCTCTACGTTCACTAAGGCCGGTACTGCTCCAGCTTATATCAAGGCCGACTTGGATCAAGGTTACATATGTAATATTCTGCCATATCCTACAATTCTGACGTGTTTTCATTGTTTTACAGATGGCTGATTTTGGTTGGAAAGCCGCCATTCAAGTGTTTCAACAACATACCGAAAGTAAACATAAAATGGCATTTAATAATTGCACAGTATCGGGAGTATTTGTATGGATACACTAGCTCATCTTTCACAAAAAGAAAAAAATTGTTGTACGGTGTAATATTCATAACTTTATAAATATGCCTAGTATGCTTACCGCCCTGAAGTTCGGGCTGTTTTAATTTTCTCTCATTTTACGAATAGCTACGGTATCTGATTCTAAGTAACCTTGTTTATGTGTATTTCATTTCGTATAGCGAAATATTTAACTATCCTTAATTTATCGTCTTGCTGATCCGTTATTTATGGTCTGGTAATTCATCCCATCCCATCCCACCCACCCCATACATTAAAAATCGTTTCTGATGTTCTTTCTGAATTGATAGCTAAGAGTTCTAATTTATGATACGTGTATAATTAGTTCTTTTGATTCTCGATTTCTTGAACGTTTGAAACTCTAAGTTGCAATGGAGAGGAGCAAGGGAAACAGTCCCGATGAATGTAAACATAATCTTGTGCTATCGATTTCCGGTCTGCAGGAACAATAATGCCCAAAATTCAAGTGATCCTTAGCACATACTTCTGGTTTGTTGCCAAGAACACGGTGACAGCAAACAGCTTACAAAAAACCTTAACTTTTATCCGATTTAAGAAATATAACCCGCAATTAAATAAAATCATTATATAAATCCGTAAAAGTGGTATAAAAATGAAGCTACCCTTTAAATAAATTATCCCTACAGCTTGCAATATTTTCAAAGACATTTTGAAAATAAATGTAAAAGTCGGTGCAAGTTTTGAGAAGTCATTAAAGTGCCATACCAGTGTATATAACGTAAATCAAATTTAGTATTATTTGAATAGAAAATAAAGTCTGGAAGCGGTATAAACAAACCCGATGGAAAAATTCTCCGTAATAAGTGAGAAATACGCTCAGGTGTGTTTTCGAAAATATTACACATCGGACCGATTTTATCGCTCGGTAATTTCCGGAGTGTATAGATCGTCTGACGTCATATTATGAACACACTCCTTACTGCCGTTTCTATCGAAACATAAACAAAGCACGTTTTCCGTTCCATATTAGTTATTTTATCATCTCAATCATGCCAAAAGCACATCGTGGAGGTACAAGCAAGGGCAGCGGGGTAAGGTCTGTTGCAGCAAATTGTGGGAATACAAATGCTGATGAGTTTTCTATCCATTCCTTCACGAAGGACCAATCACTTCGTCGTAGGTGGAAATATTTGTAAAAAAAATCAAAAGAGCAAACTGGGATAGACCGACTGAGATTTCTGCCCTCTGCTTCTTTCATTTCACACCCGAATGCTTCCCTTTTACGTATAGATTTGAGGTTGATCATATCTGTAGGGCACCAAAGAAAGTCAAACTCAATGATGATGATGTCCCGTCTATCCACTGTGTGGAGGAAACTGACAACCAAACCAATGTAAACAAAAGTATCATAACCTTCAACACCAAAGCATCAGCTGTGTAGACTTCAAATGTTGTCACCACCAGAAGAAGTTACTTATCAAGTGTCACCGCCAAAGAAAATAAGAAGTGGCTATTCAAAGAGAGAAGCAGCAATGGTGAGTTTTTAATGACAAGTACCATATTATTATATCTATGATATTCAACAAATCAGTCACCACATCATTTCCATGTATACCCTAAATCAGTCACCACATCAAATAATGCAGTAAACATCCAATTAATCAAGAACTGAGATATAACCATTTGATAAATATAATATAAACATTTTATAAATATTGCCACAATTTTCACGATGCCTTCAATTTAGACCATTTGAATAGAGAAATCTTTCTGCTGGTTGATTTAGAAGGCCTACATATATATTTCATTGTCAGACTAATGTGTGTATCAGATTAAATATAGATATTTACAAACATGATGAAGTTTATTCCCATCCCCAATTAATAAATATTTTCAAATGGAATGTCCGTGGTTCTTCCCTGGGTTTTCCAGTGTTATTCCTCTAACAGTTATACTGGCTGCCATGTATCGCCTATATTGTGCTGAAAAATGGCGTTAAACACTAGAACAACAACAATAAGAACCAAATGGAGTAGAACATTTACAATATTGTATACCTCAAAATTATCTTTGTAATGGAAACACAATATTTAAACTCCCAATGTAGATGACAGTACATTTTTGTTTAAAAACAAACATGATATTTGGTATGCAAAAGCACATTGGGGTCTTATGGAGTACATGTCATATAGGCATGTGACTCACTAACTTTATTGGTCTAGTAATTTATTGAATTTAGATATATTTTTGTTTGTGCACATTTTAATTTTGATGTAAGATAGCATAAAACCAAGCTAAGATGAATATATTTTATAACTTATAGGATCTAAAGTATTTTAAAAGCTTGAAGAGATTGTGACCAGCAGTCAAATGAGAAAAGTTGTGCCAATGCTTGTTTGTTTGTTTGTTTGATTAGAAATTTTTAACGTAGCTTTAACAATTTTTCAGTCATATCGCTACGATGTCTGCAGTGAGGCAGTTTATAGTGATGTCTACCACTGGGGCATCATGCGGCAGACATGTAGCATATGTCCCACCCAGTCACATTATCCTGAACCAGTCCTAACAATAACCACTTAATGCTGAACGTCAAGCGAGGCAGCTGTTAGTACCATTTTTGTAAGTCTTTGGTATGGCTCGGCCGGGGATCGAACCCACGGAGTGCTTTCAAGGTAAATCTTATATTATTGCACACACACAAAAAACTGTTTCAGGTTTTGCAGTGTTTTATATATAGTCCAATATATTCATGTTCAAATTAAATCATAAATATCAAGATCTGTTTTTTTATATCCTGCAATGTAACATTGTATAACAGCATTTAGAGTTTTGGAATGTTTGCAAATAAAGTATTTGGTTTTTGATAGAATTATGTATTGTATTTTGCATCTTTATTTACTTTGGCTACCTGCATTGCATTTTAATGAAAATAACCAAAGAGAGCAAGCGAGCGCTAAAAATAGGAGGGCCAGATATAAAATAGTGTATCCAAAGTACAAGAATGGAGAATACACTGTCAGGAAAATCCTAGTTGACTCAACATATAGTAAGAATATGCATTAGTAATTAATGACCAGAAAGGAATATATCAGTTAGAGCTATACATACTGTTGTACCAAGTGTAAGTACCTATATTATATATATATATATATATATATATATATATATATATATATATATATATATATATATATATATATATATTCAAACAGTAAAGGTAAATTATTTGTTAAAGTTGACACTCCTTTAATTTAAAGATCAAGATTTCGCCCTATGGTAAAATAATAAAAATATGCAAACAATTGTAAAGACTAATACTTTTAATTCATGTATTAACTTCAACACAAAGTTGCAGTTTTTGGTTTGTACAATACAATGCATATTAAATTTTCTTTAATTAACAGATTGTGTTGAAAGTCTGATGACAACAGCATTCAGAATTGGACAGGTACATGATGAAGGCGTCAAACTTTGGGTAGATGTACCACCACCTATGTGTAGTCCGTATGAGAAGCCTGATAAGATATTGCTGCTCAAAATCTTCTTAGAAGATTTAATCGCAGTCAACCTCATGAAAGCATGCGTAGTTCAGGTTTTGATCAGGAAAGGCAGTGCGGATCCTCTGAACAGCACATGATGGAATGATGACACTCACTTCCTTGCCCAAGAAGTGCCAACATCACCGAACAAATTGTCTATATGCTGTATATAGATGTCTTCTGAAATAATAATTTGAAAACTAAGTTGAGATAAATTATGCTTTGTGCATTAGATCAAATTAGGAAGTCAAAAGTTTTAGTAATTATTGTTATTGGTCCAGTGTGATTTATCGTTATTTTTTTTTATACTAATAAAGTTATATGATTCCAAAATAATCTGTGCATATATATCTCGTCTTTCTTCTTCGTAATCTTCATCTGCAGCTTCGGAATCGTCGGTATTGGAAACATAGGGTTCAAACTAGTTCGGATTAATCTGGGTGCCGGCAGCCGCTTGTACACCATTATCATAATATTCTGAGCTTATTAAATCACCATATTCGAATGGATAAGACCCGCAGGACAGTGACAATTCACTTCCTTCAAAATCGCAACTTTCGTGTTGAGTTTCTGAAGACTTTTTCATAAAGTGACGATACTGACTCTGCCATTGTTTACAACAAGTGTTCATAATGTGACGTCACGCTTTGTTTTCACTAAATACCGGAAATGGTCGGCAGTTGCGTTCGGTTATTATCGTAAACAGGTGCAAATGCGATATTAGATAGGCTCCCATGCAGTTATTACTTAAGATTTTTCAATCGGATTTTTTTCATTCGTATTTTGAATATATATTCTCATTAACCAAGAAATAAGCTGAATAAGTGTGGATACACTGTTATGGCACTTTAAGGGTCTAAAGATCGAAATGTCGATGGTAAAGAAGTCCGCACATTCAAATTATCCATCTATATATCAGCAACAATGACTCAAAATTTGCATAAAAGTCAGTACTCTAAAATGTTTCTGTAGAAAGAACGTTTTGCGGGAAATTCCGTACTTATATAAATAAAAGAGATAAATTAAAACTAAACAGCGAGTGCTCGGAATAATCTAAGATCAAGTAAAAAAAGTGAAAAGTGAATTTACAGAAATCATCCTTGTACAACTCTTAGTTCAGCTCTTCCCCTACACCTCTATTAACCAACACTGCACGAACCCTAACCCGTCATTTATATTGAACCAACACTACCACAACAACTCCTTGTTTTCATACTGAACAAACTCTACATTAACCCCTCTTCGTACTGAAACAAAACCATTCCAACTCCTCTTTTATACTAACACTTCTCTAGCCCCTCTTTTATTCTGAACCATCACCACCCTAACCCCTTTTTACACTGAACCAACACCACCATAACCCCTCTTTAATACTAAACCAACACCACCCCAACCCCTTTTTTATACTGAACCAACACCACCCTAACCCCTTTTTATACTGAACCAACACCACCCTAACTCCTCTTTAATACTAAACCAACACCACCCCAACCCCTCTTTTATATTGAACCAACATAACCCATCTCCTCTTTGATAATGCAAATTTCCAACAGTCAGCAACTGTTTTTAATATTTGCCTCTGGCAAGGCGACTCAAACATTATGTGTATCATATGCAAGAAGTTCCCTGTTGTAAGAACTAATCGCGATTTTCATCACCCGTTAGTCTTCTGGAGAATATTTGAATAGACATGTATACGATGGTGGTCGCTCCTTTTAAAGCCAGGTTACGCATTTGATCTGCGGTGCTAGTCTAACTATCAGAGGTAGTCACAAAATAAACCAATCCATATTCAAGCCCAACTCAAAAGTCTCAAAAGTAAATGCAAACCAAATTACAGATTTATGTAATATGTGAATTTTTAAACAAAGGTCGCTCTTTTCCCCTAGGAATAAAATTAATGCCTGTAACATGTATATAAAGTATCGATTACATCAATTAGCCAGCCTCGACCATGAGAGCGATTGATCTGGGGCATTTGTAGAGGGGAATTATTTATACATGAGAGTCCGAGTGTGATCTCTATCTAATGCAACACAAAACTGTATTAATTAGTGCACTATTATTATATACTGGTTCATTTCCAGCCGGACGTCGAATGGTGCAGGACGGTGTGGACGGTGGCTGCATCTGTTGAATGGACACAAACTATCAGGCACAACGAGTCAAGGAAATGCACGGTAAAAAGTCAAAAAGAAATGGAGAGATGAACATGTAAAGAAGTATATACTATCGAGGTATTTATAAGTTTGTTTGCTACTTTAAATTTATATAACATGGAAAGATGGTGGATTGCTACACATGTTTAAATCCCTATATTCACACATGTCACCTTTTGATTGGTAAAATAAATATATTTTTTTCAATAACATTTAAAATTGTATTAATGCGTTTAATCTAAACCTGCAAACCTTATCTTTTAGCACAGGAATCTGTGAGAACATACAATTTGTTTATTAATTAAATACGTATCGATTCTCTTCAGAGTGTGCTGTGAAAATATTTTCTTTTATGACTTTCTACTCTTGCGCGCGCAAATCATATCTATCAGCTTTTCCTGTCCAGACACGTTTTGATCGAATAACTACGTAAAGTATATTTACCATGCAGATTGGTATCCGTGAATACTGATAAAGAATATATTTACTATGCAGAGTCGTAAACGTCTATACTGATTATAACGTGTAAAACTGATATTAAACGTTTTATTTCAGCAAGTGATTAACCGACGAGATGCTACTACCGAACAACTTGTAACTAAATATAATTCAACCCAGAATTATTATTATTATTATTATTATTATTATTATTATTATTATTATTATTATTATTATTATTTTTGTTATTATTATTATTATTATTATTATTGTTATTATTATTATTATTATTAGTATTATTATTATTATTATTATTGTTGTTGTTGTTGCTGTTATTATTATTATTATTATTAGTAGTAGTAGTAGTAGTAGTAGTAGTAGTAGTAGTAGTAGTAGTAGAACCTGGAGATGCTATTGTAATGGCGTGACATAGATACATAATATTTTCGGGCGATGGATTTGTCTTACGTGATGTGTTGCGAGAAATTTGGTTGTTGTGGTGTTGTTACCTATTCCGTCTTAATTATACTTCTTTATCTCATAATCTGGAATTTACTTAAACCTCCTCCTTTAGAAAACGTGATGTACCTTTCGATGTTATTGGGGAAAAGATGACAAGAATTGAAACTATCACAGAATTTTACAAAGCTTTACTAATGTCCGTACTGATGATGTTCACTCTGATTCCTGTATGTATTATACATATACATTTGGACATTAATTATTAAATTAGAACTAAATTCAAATTAAGACCTTATGCTTGCTTTTAGCTGCAGCCATGCGGATGCGTGAAAAAAGGTAAGGTGATTCAGTTGTTTGTTTCTTACAACAAATTATTGAAGAATCACATTATTATTCGTACCAAAAGAAGTACATCTCTAAGTCACCTCTGTCTGCGTGGGTTCGAGTCTCAGATTCGGTCACTGTGGGTATGTGAGAAAGCTTGCCAGTAGCTTCTCGTGGGTAGGTGGTTCTTTCTTAGCGGCTTTCTGAGTTCTTCCTCCACTGGTCGCCATGTACAGCATATCGTATGCTGGAAAATTGCGTTAAACCCTATAACAACATTGCTAGGTTTTGGAGCTATTGTGGGTTCAAAATTACGCTTAATCATGAGTTTGTCTGGTCAAAATAAATTCCATGTCTCTTATTATACGTATGATTTTTTTAAAACCCACACAAAACGCAAATAAACTTTTAAGAAATAAGCGTTATATAAATGTACGTTGCCGTCTTTGGGCTCGTCCAATTCTTTACAACTTTGGAACTTATCTTTAGGTTACCATCAAAATTGTTGTGTGCTGAATTGTCGCTAAACACACACTCATACACACATATGTGCACACACACACACACACACACACACACACACACACACACACACACATACAAACATACATACATACATACATACATACATACATACATACATACATACATACATACATACATACATACATACAGATAGAGAGAAAGACAGACATAAATTCACTCTTCTTTCATGCACAATTTGTTGCATAATCTATTACTAAGATTCCTCCTCACGCCGAACAAACATGTATGAATGTATGATCTGCCTTATATCGATACATCTCTTCTAAAATAGTGATTATTACCTACATATATGTGGGAAAAAATGTTGACCTGGTTAGAATGTACAAATCAACGTTTCCCTTGCAGGCCCACATTACTGCTTGCCTGACAGGGATACGAAACATAAGAAATGCGATATCCATCTAAACGGTATTTCAAGATGTTCACATCTTTAGCACGTGTGTTTATTAATTATCATCTCCACTTTCCCTGTTTTTCCATATGAATAAATTTAAAGGGAGAGATTTTCACAAGATAAGTATTCCATAAACTTCACTTATCTAAAAACAAATGCAAAGAAATATATCAAGCACGGTAAGGTAAGTTGCTAATATACTCTTTCTATTTTATCACTTGCGAACTTGCGTATCTGATCAAAATAGGAAGAAAAATTATTTCTTTAATGTACAAAAATTAATGATTGAGTTTTTAACTCCTGAGAGCATGTAAATTAACACCTGCATCTAATACAGCTGCATAGAAACCTTCTGTCATGTTGTTCGCCCAACAAGCGCAATCCTGTTCCTCAATATGAGCCTACAAAGGCCTTTCACGTCTGCATTTCCTTCACGTTCATGTAAGCACCCACCTTATATGTCCATGCAATATCATCAACAAAAATAACCTCACCTCTCGCCATATTTTGTTATTTTATCTCTAAATGCGCATTTACTATTAGACTTAATTAAAACTCCAAAGCTTATTAGTATATGGAAAAAGATCATTTATACTGCGTAAGAATACTTCCTCAGTTGAAAACATCATTTACATGCTCCATGACATTGTAGTTTTAAGAGTATCAGTTTTCATCTTACAGTCTGAATTTTGTGGTTATGGGGCAATTTCGTCACTACTGGACGAGTCCATTGCAGCATGTGGCAATCTCGTTATCATGTCACTAAATGGCCGATAAAATTGGAGCATTTTAATAAAAATTGATGGAAATAAACATTAATTTTAAATTCATTTATAATGTTGTGACATATTTTATTTTTCAAATTTATAGAAATAAAGGAGATTCTGCACAGGATCAAACAAGACAAAATGCTCTCCACTCCCGTTGAGACAATAGTTAGGTTCCATATAAATCAGCAAACAAGGGGAATAAGTCAGAAGGATTTTTGGCATCCGCTTTCATCAGTTTCTTCCATTCGCTCAGCGGCAGTAGCAGCAAGCAGACGACATAATGGTAAGTCACCTGTTTAATGATACTCGAAGTTTCAACCATAGTAACATCCGGAGTAAATCAAAGTGAAAATTTATTTTTGCATGCCTTTTACCAATCTGTTTTTCAAGCCTAATTCGATTTTTTCTGGATCGAAACAAATAAGATCCATGGATACGTATCAGTCGATTTTCAAAAATATATTATCTTTGTGTGTTAGTTTTCATAATCGTGAGTTGCTAACACTTACGTATTAAGTCAGTAATTTAATCACTTAGGATTCATTTACCAGCCAGCATTCACCATTACGTGACAAATTGCAAGGTACATATTATTACCAATAGATATGGGACACATTTTTAACTTTGTAAAAACCTTATCAACAGTTGTCTATATTGACCCACAAACGGAAATGGCGTAAATAATTTTCACTTTACTTTAAAAACAACGTTGTTCTACTATCAACCCCAACTTAAAAAAATGTCTTGATTCTTCCAGGCTAACCTTACAGGAACTGAAATTGAAGGTAAGATAGGCGCATTTGTGATATGAGCCTCTGTTCTGTATATAACGAACCCATGTTCAATTCTCCAATTTTGTCATTAACTGTTTGCTGCTATGTCTCCTCTAATCCACGTTGGACTCATCCATACAATCTTATTTTTTCACCCTTTTGTATCCACGGACACCGATTCCTCATGTACCTTCCTTGTCGATGTCTTTTGCTATATTGATACCAGTGCTACGAAGTAATTACACATTTTAGATTAAAATTTTGTAACCAAACACAGAGGGTTTCTTGATTTTATACTTCAATTAAACTATGCAGCAGTTAAGAAGTAGATTTTTCCAATATGGCGGGTTTTAAGTTTCTTTCCAAAACAGATTGATCTAAAGAACAACCTCTTGTAAGGTGTTTCAGTCTGTGGGAGAAGTCCGTTAACAGGGTTGATTAACCACACGCTTTATTACTTCTGCATGCTGATAAAACTTCTATGGCTTCTCTGTCTACTTTTTATTTTGCATGCGTGTGCAGTGTTTTAACCAGGAGTCAATCATTTTTACCAGAATACTGTGCCTAGTTTCAAGTAATGATTGTGCAGATATTGAAGTATTTTGCTTGACTTGAAATTGTTATGAATTTTTAACATAAATTCTACAGATACTTATGTATTGCCTTTAAATCGATAACTCTTAAAACGAATCAAACGTCAGCAATATCGTCCAATTCACATTTGTAAAAGTGTAGGGCTCTCAGTAGCTCAGAGAAACAATGCTTTTAGTCTGATGGGATAATTGCCCACATGTCTAAATACAGCTATGCAAACTTAAGAAAATCATTGGTCCCGTTGGATAGGTTAGTGGCCATGTTTCTTTATTCACAGCAATGCACAATTAAGTAAAAACAGTGGTCCTGTTTGATGGGCCAATGGTCCACCTTACTATGTAAAGTAATGGAAAATTATGAAAAATAATTCGCAATCTAAGCACGTAAGATGCCACCCCAAGAACCATGTGACAGACCGATTATCATGTAACTCCATACAGAAAACGTGTTGTAATGCAATGGGTAACTAGGGTGCCAATTTAAAAATGAATATACAGTTTAACTGTATATATATATATATATATATATATATATATATATATATATATATATATATATATATATATATATACTCTGCGAGCAAACTGGTTCAGGTCCATCCCATGGAGATCTCTTTCATGAAAACACCTACACATTATTTCAGTACATATCGAATGAAGGATGGAACGAAGGACAAATAAAACATGTTTCGCGGCATTAATATAAATACAAAAGTAGGCGACCAATTTTCTTGCAAGTGCTTCCTAACTGTCAATGGAAAATACGTTATGCAAAAAGATTATTCTGGCCCGGATTAGGTAAATGCAGAAGACGAGAAAATGGAGGAATTAGTTGGCAATATTTCAAAGATTTAGGAGGATCTTTATTTACGTTGATTCGAGGCTATCTAACTATCATCGTGTTGTGTGAGGTACACTCACCGAACATATGTACACGACCGGTTCTGTATATGCATAGTAGCTGCAAAGGTTCCAAGTTGCTATTTGATAGCCTGTTTTGTGTATGCATGTATATTATACATTTCCTCGGAATCTTGCGGAGTATAGGCACGCTACAGGCACGTATTAACCCAATTCCGTATGAAGAACGTTTGAAACACGTACCGCATTACCAGCAGGTATAGTTCCTGAAAAGAAATTAGTCCACGTGTCTTATGTAGTCTATATTTACTTATTTCTACCGACGCAGATTTAAAAAAATAAATAGTGCATTTATTTTAATCCATGGCTATCTGCCCAAGGTAATGATTTATACCAGTAAATATTACTGCGCAGACAACACATCTTAGACATTAAGTGTACGTTGATCTGGATCAAATGAATAATAATAATAATAATAATAATAATAATAATAATAATAATAATAATAATAATAATAATAATAATAATAACAACAACAACAACAACAACAATAATAATAATAATAATAATAATAATAATAATAATAATAATAATAATAATAATAATAATAATTAGACTACATTTGTTTGTCTTGCACCCTAAATCTGCTACACGATCGCCATGGAAAACATATTATACACGAGTCTTAAAAACTTGGCTTATATTTAGATAGCTGGTAGAAATTGTTGAAGTAAACTACTTAGCTCCCTTTCAATGCCTAGCTTACTTCCGTATAACTAAAACGATTCTTCAGATAGAAGAGGTTATTTTTATCAGGGTATTTTTTAAAACTTAATTTGTTCAATTGTGGTGAAAACAATTTCTGTATACTTCATGAAGCGGTGACATTAATGACTATGATTGCTGTTTTTATAGTATACTAAAATACTGTTGTCAATGTGTTTTTGAATATCTTCAATTTTAAAAAAATATGAACCACACAATAAATAACAGTTAAATATAGTGACCTGGATTTTTCTGTCAAAATGTTGGTGCGTATACCGGCAATGATCAAGCAATTCGTCATATCAAATTATATTAAATGAGGCAGTTTTCGTAAGGGGGACAACCAAATTAGCCATTTGAACCTCGTAAACTACATCATATTGCTATGATTAGTACAACAACTATTGAAAAAACAATTATATACACTAGTATGCACTCAATCAGATTCTACGGTGTCTGCGATAGGTTTGTATACTGTGTCGGTAGTGCATCGTACTTGTAATTCAAGAGGTTACTGGTTTGATACCCATCTAAGCAAGCCCAGTCTGGAAGCCTCTTTGACCCCTAGGGAAAGGCACTTACCTACCATTTCGTTGGATCGATATAACCAATACTATGCCAAATGTTCCCTAGAACTTTCTGATGATGAACTAGAACTTTCTGATGATGAACTAGAACTTTCTGATGATGAACTAGAACTTTCTGGTGATATATTGCACCTTCCAAACACATAATATGTGATGGAGGTAACACATAATATTTGCAAAGAAGGTCAGAAATATTCCTGATTTCCGCAGAGGTATTGAAAGTCCTCAATTGCATTCCCAGGTATCAGTACAGGATTTAGCAAATGCTGAACCCTTAGATTTATGATACTGAATTTAATTTTTTTTCTCCATCGCTTTAAAATTACTTTCTTTTAATACATAGAGTTTTTAAAATTATTTAAACGCAGGGCACCTGTGATCGTGGAACCCGATTGGGCCAAATCGATCAACTGACCTAAAGTCGGCCCTGTTAGGTATCATATTAATCAATAAATCATACTCTAACTTGCGTCAAATTGATAAATGCATGACACCCTCTGGTAACATGTTAAGCAACTAAAACATAAACTGGGGCCCCGAGTGGTCTACAGCGCTGTCCGTTATGGATAGCTACCATCTTACCTCTGTCAATGTGGGTTCGAATCCCAGATTTGACCAATGTGGGTGTGCGAGAAAGCTTCTTAGTAGCTTCTCATGGGTTCTTCATCCATGATTAATACTAGCCGCCATGTATAGCCTATCGTGTGCTGAAAACTGAAGTTAAACATTACAACAACTACAACAACAACCAACATAAACTAACTCGCGTTGTATGGAATCCTCATGTATTACATTAGGCAATCCAACATACTCTAACTTGCGTGGCATCGCATTCTCGTGTATCATAGTATGTGGTAAAACATACTGTAACTCGCGTCGCACTGATAATCGCGTGACAACCTTTGGTATCACATTAGGTAATTAAATAATGCGTAATTCGCGTCGCATATATAAGCCTGTGACATCCGTTGATGTCATATTAGCTAATTAAACAAATTGGGACAGTTATTCACGGTAAAACGTAAACTTAAATGCTAAAAGTAACAAATACACCTGAATGACTACATGGTAATAAATTCGATGTAATATATATATATATATATATATATATATATATATATATATATATATATCGAAAAATTACAAAGTATATACAGTATAAAAAAAGACCGTTACATTAATATGGACTAGTAAAGTGTGGAATAGTACAATTCCCAACAATGTCACACACACACACACACACACACACACACACACACACACACACATATATATATATATATATATATATATATATATATATATATATATATATATATATATATATATATATATATATATATATATATATATATTCAAACGCAATACTGTATCGAAGGTTTAGATAATTTTTAATTTGTACTGTACGTAGATTCAAACCTAGGTACGGGGGGTAAACGATCTTGCATATTCCAACACGACTAGCATTCTGCCAAGTATTTAGGAATAGAACTCAGTATTCAGGAATATATATATATATATATATATATATATATATATATATATATATATATATATATATATATATATATATATATATATATATATATATATATATATATATATATGCGTATGTCTTTGTGCGATAATCAGGCCTCAGAAACATGCAAATATGACTGTTATTTTCATAATTATACGGAAAGCATACACAGTACCAGAATGAATGTACATACCATTTTTAGCTGGTAAGGCAAATTATAGATTCGTTAATCGGAATAAAAGTTATATGGAGGGAGGAGAATTTCATGCAATGTTACTTCAGAGGATATGTAATTGAGAGCAAAGATTTCATATATATATATATATATATATATATATATATATATATATATATATATATATATATATATATATATATATATATATATATATATATATATATATATTAACAGTAGTGGGGCTGCTGACGCGTGCTGTTAATTGTTACCGTGTGTAAAAACATTAGTTGCCAGGAGCCCACCGCCAAGCATATGATTGAAAGGGTAACTTGATCCTGCTGCGTCGAGATGCGGTTCCAGAAATACTCTCTCGCAGATTCAGTTGCCCATAAAAGGACCATACATTACTTTGTCTGAATGCACATTACATTGGCAGAGGAAAAGTGGACGGGGGTGGGATAAGTGATATATTAGTATCACGCGTGGTAAAGAAATGGACATTGATATTACAAAAGCAAAAAAAATAAAAATAAAATAAAAATAATTTAAAAAATAGACAATAATTCCTTGCATCACGTCGCATGAAGTTATAGCATGATCAAGACTCCCTTGTCTGTGGGTTCATTATTGGTTGCCTTTGTTGCCATTTCAAAGGCATACATCTTTACATTTTTTTATTTCAGTATATTTCTTTTCGACCACAAATCTTGAAACTGAGGCACGTATACTCTAATATACAAGCAAGTTGGTTTGCTTGGTAGATTAAGATATTATAAATATTATAAAACATACTCAATAAAAATTATGTAGTAAGATGAGTTTTAGAAAAGGGTTACTGTAAGTAAGATTTATACTTACAAAGATTACCTTGGACCTTTATGCTTACAAAGATTACCGTGTACTTTGCTTTGGTGCGGAGTTTTATTTAGTGCGGAATCGTTGCCAGAGAAACATCACGGCAGCCAACCATAGATGATTATGATACGATTCGAACATGCACACTTTGTTAGTTGTGTGATGGAAAATTGTTTCGCACTTATTCAAGAAACGAGAGACATTACTTAGAAATGTTAAATGCAAATATATATAATATATATATATATATATATATATATATATATATATATATATATATATATATATATATATATATATATATATATATATATATATATATATATATATATATATATATATATATATATACATATATCCATTTCTTTTCATTATGGCCTTGCCATGCTTTCCATGGTAAGCGTACGTTGAGATAATATCAAAAGGGGCGTTGAAGGTACTTGAATATTGTCCCTACAATGCGCTTATTACTACTATCAAACCAGGGTACTTATTACGATAGTAAATACAAATGAGAATATTTAACTTTAAATCGCTGTTGAAATGCACTCTTGTCTAAACAACAGGACTCATTATGCTAGTTTTACCATTCTTGCCATAAACTCACCATGTTATATGTTTCGAAATTTCCTTCCCTTATTTTTTCTTTCGGCTGCATAAACTGGGATGAATTATTGAAATAGCTTTATACCCAAACTGGTCTACATTTAAAATATTGTCTGGGATGAATTTGAAATAACTAGTTACCATAATGGTCTAAATTTAAAGTTTTGTTTGTGAATGAAAATTAGTCGTCACTTTTTCGTTCCATTCAGATTAACAGCAAGAATATTCATCAGCATCAAGAACTTTACCTAAGTTCTTATCTCGTAATCACATTCTTGACCTTAATCGTATGATCCCGAACATTTCCAGAGATGCATGTCTTGTATGATGTGGGAAACGTTTTATAATATGGAAAGTGTCTGTCTTGTTCTGTATGGAAAGTGCCTTATTCTGTTTGGAAAGTGTCTCTCTTGTTCTGTCGGAATAGTGTCTTGTTCTGTCTGCAAAAGTGTCTTGTTCTGTCTGTAAAGTGTCTTGTTCTGTCTGGAAAGTGTCTCTCTTGTTCTGTCTGTAAAGTGTCTTGTTCTGTATTGAAAGTGTCTTATTCTGTCTGGAAAGCGTCTGTCTTGTTCTGTCTGATAAAGTGTCTTGTTCTGTCTGTAAAGTATCTTTTTCTGTCTGTAAAGTGTCTTGTTCTGTCTGGAAAGTGTATGTCTTGTTCTGTCTGCAAAGTGTCTTGTTCTGTCTGGAAAGTGTCTTATTCTGTATGGAAAGTGTCTTATTCTGGCTGGAAAGTGTCTCTCTTGTTCTGTCTGAATAATGTCTTGTTCTGTCTGAAAAGTGTCTTGTTCTGTCCGTAAAGTGTCTTGTTCTGTCTGGAAAGTGTCTCTCTTGTTCTGTATGAATAGTGTCTTGTTCTGTCTGCAAAAGTGTCTTGTTCTGTCTGTAAAGTTTCTTGTTCTGTCTGGAATGTGTATCTCTTGTTCTCTCTGTAAAGTGTCTTGTTCTATATGGAAAGTGTCTTATTCTGTCTGGAAAGAGTCTGTCTTGTTCTTTCTGAAAAAGTGTCTTGTTCTGTCTGTAAAGTGTCTTTTTCTGTCTGTAAACTGTCTTGTTCTGTCTGTAAAGTGTATGTCTTGTTCTGTCTGTAAAGTGTCTTGTTCTGTCTGGAAAGTGTCTTTTTCTGTCTGGAAAATGTCTTATTCTGACTGGAAAGTGTCTCTCTTGTTCTATCTGAAAAGTGTCTTTTTCTGTCTGTAAAGTGTCTTGTACTGTCTGGAAAGCGTCTGTCTTGTTCTGACTGTAAAGTGTCTTGTTCTGTCTGGTAAGTGTCTTTTTCTGTCTGGCAAGTGTCTTATTCTGTCTAGAAAGTGTCTCTTGTTCTGTCTGAAAAGTGTCTTGTTCTGTCTGGAACGTGTCTTTCTTGTTCTGTCTGAAAAGTGTCTTGTTCTGTCTGGAGAGAGTCTTGTTATGCCTCGAAAATGTGGTTCTCTCTGGAAAATGTCTCGCAGAGCTGGAAAATGGGATTGGACCTAATGTTGCGTAAAGCATAGCGGATACATGCTGCTAGATTGTTTCTTGGAATAGTATGTCAGCCATTTGTGTTATTGCGTATTGATATCACAATATAGCCATAATTTTATTCTGCTTCAGCATTGCGGAAAATCCTTGTGATAGCTTGTATTGAATTCATGGTGGCTGGAATACCTTTTCTACAGCTGGCTTCATATTAAAAGAAGAGATTAGCCAATAATATATACTCTGTAGATTGAATCTTCACTTAAATACCTCGAATCAAGTCAATGTAACGCCAGAACCAAGTAAACAGGACTTAAACACAAAACATTCCTACAGTTCTCCTAAGCCATACATACAGGCTTATTGCTTGATTGGCATCAACGTTAATTGTCTGGTAGAATATGTTGAATTTCGTTAAAATATTATTCATTAGTTTTGGGGATCTACGTTTTCATATTTTGCGTGGGGTTAGATTTTTAAAGAATTTTTTCCCCAGGTTTCCTCACTTTGCATACTGGCTACTTCAAAAGACCTTGTATATCAAAGGTATTGTTCCATGAACCTATAATTCCTTTTTTGGGAGTGTATGATTAATGGGTTTAACATGGATTATATAGTATATTACTTGGCCATACTCCAGATGTGCACCTTTAAAAAAAAACAGTGCTAGCTCCACTTGGTTATTTTCACTGCCTGAACTTAAGAGGTAAATTGCAAAATAAGAGCCGATAACTTTCTTAATACATTTTTTTTTTGGCAATTTATTCATTGCACTTTCAGAAGCTGGTCTTGAATAGTCTGGCAAAATTCATTTTCCCTATTTTAATAGATGCTAAGGATATTGTACTTTAGACTAATTCAGGCTGATTTTGGTAGCATAAAGGAGCAATAATTTTAGTTAGCAGTGTACTTAGACCATGCATAATTTTAATATGTACAATATGCAAAGAAACGTCAGCTACATTACATGAAAGAGGCATTGAGGGATGCCAACATTCTCTCCACTGTGCATGTTTCAAATGCAAAAAACTTCACTTTACATAAGTTACTCTCTCAAAAAGTACATAATAACTGGTGAGCGCCCCCAATATTTCAAATGATTCCACAAGTGGTACCTATAGGTCTCAATAACGATACATGTCTAGACAATGATACAGGTCTAAACAATGACACAGGTCTAAATAATGATACAGGTCTAAACAATGACACATGTCTAAATAATGATACAGGTCTAAACAATGATACAGGTCTAAACAATGACACAGGTCTAAATAATGACACAGGTCTAAATAATGATACAGGTCTAAACAGTGACACAGGTCTAAATAATGATACAGGTCTAAACAATGACACAGGTCTAAATAATGATACAGGTCTAAACAATGATACAAGGCAAAACAATGATACAAGGTCAAAACAATGATGCAGGTCTAGACAAAGATATACAGCTCTAAACAACAATACAGGTCTAAACAATGATACAGGTCTAAACAATAATATAGGTCTAAACAATGATACAGGTCTAGACAAAGATACAGCTCTAAACAATCATACAGGTCTAAACAATGAGGTCTTACAATGATACAGGTCTAGACATAGATACAGCTTTAAACAATCATACAGGTCTAAACAATGATACAGGTCAAAACAATGGTACAGGTCTAAACAATGATACATGTCTAGACAAAGATACAGGTCTGGACAAAGATACAGGTCTAAACAATGATACAGGTCTAATCAATGACACAGGTCAAAACAATGATACGGGTCTAAACAATGATACAGGTCTATAATAGATACAGGTCTGAACAATAATACATGGCTAAACAATGATACAGCTCTAAACCATAATACAGGTCTAGACAAATACAATACAGGTCTAAACAAATGATACAGGTCTAAACAATCATACAGGTCTAAACAATGATACGGCTCTAAGCAATGATACGGGTCAAAACAATGATTCAGGTCTAGAAATGATACAGGTCAAAACAATGATTCAGGTCTAGAAATGATACGGGTCTGAACAATGATACAGGTCAAAACAATGATTCAGGTTTTGAGAAAGATACGAGTCTAGACAAAGATTCACGTCAGATCAATCTTCACATCTTGACAGTGATACTAGTATTGACAATGACACATGTTGCATTCGGCAAATAAAATAAAGTTGTAAGGCAGTCATATATCTGTCACTTTTAGAGTTTCTCGACAAGTTAAGTCTCATTTTGTTTGATGCCTCATTGTGAGGCGGCGACTAATTGGGAGACACGACTAACCCACCGTTCACCCCGCAATCTATGCTCTCCAACTGGACCAATGAATCAGTGAATTCCCAACAGTTCGCAAAGGTTATATTTTGTCCTCATGGAATAAACTAGCTGTTGTTACAAGGTGTCCGCTTTGTATTAGTGGTTAAATGTTGACACTGGAAACGTTTATATAACATTTAGAGACATTCCATTGACTGTATTCTAATTAATATCGTATTCCAAGTTTACATACGAACACATTGATTATTCCATTATTATATAAAGTAACGTGATGGATATTCGAAATTATTACATGAAGTTTACAGAAAGTCGGCACAACTGATTTTTTAAATATTTTATTCATTAAATAGTTGTTATAGTGTTTAACGCCACTTTTCGGCACACGATAGGCTATACAAGGCGGCCAGTATTAATGGTGGAGGAAGAAACCGGGAAAACCCCCGAAAAGAACCACCAACCCACGAGAAGCTACTGGCAAGCTTTCTCATAATCCCACATTGGCCGAATCTGAGACTAGAACCCGCGCAGACAGAGGTAAGATGGCAGTGGTCCGTAACAGAGAGCACTTTAGACCACTCAGCTAATCGGTGCCCCTTCATCAAATAGTAAAGAGACAATTGGATCAGAAAGTGAATTGAATTGATTGTTTTCACAGAGAAGGTCAGGATCCATCGATATGCAATGCTTATGTGTACCTTCTTCCAGGACACATTTTTTAAATAATGGTGGATATACATACGTTGTTCTATGAACATTTTATACAAATAAATAAATGGCTATTGAGCAATACAGACGAGTTGTATACGTCAACGAAAATGGGGGAAATGGTTTATTTTCAATAACGAAATCTTTGATCTGTTGTACGATACCTGCACACAGTGAATTAAAGCCAGGCACTTAGTTTAGAATCAAGTTCAATCATTTACTAGTCTTGGCCTGGCCAGACTGTATGTGTTTTGAACATTTGCAGATATCAGGCTTCACTTGAAATAACAGTGCCACCACGAATTACAATAAGCTGTTTTCTTGAAGAAACACCTTCAATTGTATTTACTTTATTTCACAAAATATTCCCAAAAGGGAAGGAAAATATAACATTGATGTTCCTTGAGCTGACAACTATATCATTGTTTTGGCTAACTGTTCTTCGTGTGTGTGTGTGTGTGTGTGTGTGTGTGTGTGTGTGTGTGCAAATGTTCAACGCAAAATAACTTAAAGTACACTCAGAATGAGGCTAACGCTCAGATATAACCATGGTCTTACATCATTCATCATCCGTGATATAAATGTTATATTTGTTACTTTAAATGTGTGTGGATATGGATGCTTTGTTTTTCTATATTAATTTGTCATGACGCTGTCAATGCTCAAAGCGTCATCTGGCTCCCCAAACTGTTTGGTACATAGTTTAGATTTCACATGTCTCCGTCAGATCTCCATCTTCCCGTAATCGAAGCATCTTCAACCATTTTGTAGAAGTCTAGAGAAAGATTTTGGATGTAAAGAGTAAATTTTTTAACTTCCCACAATTCCATGTATGTTATTACTTCACAATAATTTCATACATGTTATAACGAGACTGATGTCATATGTATAATAGCAGCGCAACCTGAATATGGATGACTATTTTTATTTTGCTTTTAATTTGTTTTTTTCCCCATGAAAACATGGAAGAACAATATTAAAATTAAACAAATGCAGGTATCTTCTTGGTTCATAATAAACGTTGGCGAATGCAGCCTATATTGTGTGTGCCCTTTACCTCCGTCATTCACCCCTGTAACTTGGTAGTCAGAGATGATCAATGCAAAAACGTTTTCTTTGCGACGTCATAATGATTACCTATATACTGTACATCGAGCTTATAAGGAAAAGCGTAACAACAGGAAAAACATGGTAACTGTGATCAACATTAATTTTAGTTTTAAAATAAATAACTTAAATCATTATTTTCAGTGTTCAATAAATTAAATGTGAGAGAGATTTCAATCCCAGACAAATAATACAGACTATAATAATTTATTTTATAAAAAGAGATAGAAAAAAGTTATTGCTTTTAATAAGAAAAACATATGTCAAAGGGGTTGTAACAGTCGTGTTGTTCTAAGATCAATTGGAAATTCGTTCCACCTAGCTGGGAAGTGAGTGGTACGAAAGAGAACGTTGTCCGTATGACGTCGTTGTGGCAGTTGGAATAATGAGATTGCAACTATCAGAAGAGGTGCTTAAGTTTTTTTTAATGAGGTCTGAATATGTGTGTGATCATATGGTTTATTGGACAGAAGGCCGTCAACAATACGTAGCTTTGTGAACAGATTTTGTGTTTGATTCTGGATTGAACGGGTTGCCAGTGAAAGTTACAGCGTGTGTGTGTGTGTGTGTGCGTGTGTGTGCGCGCGCGCTCGCTTGTGTGTGTGATCAGTTCTTTGTATTCTAAGGATGACGTTTCTGTCGTACATACTGGGACAAAGCAGACTGTTACAGCGTGTGTTTGTTTGTGTGTGTGTGTGTGTGTGTGTGTGTGTGTGTGTGTGTGTGTGATCAGTTCTTTGTATTCTAAGGATGAAGTTTCTGTCGTACATACTGGGACAAACCAGACTGATGTGAGTTACAGTAGTCTATTGTTTGCCGAAAGGAAGTGCTAAGACCACAAACCATCACCACAATCCTGCAGTACGTAGACCTGCATTTCCCGATTTCAAATCTTGCTTCCTTTGTGCTTTTCCTTTATTGGTGACGCTATGTATCTTGGATATGCTATATTTCAAGGCTTCCCTAAGATTGTCATTCTACTTGTAGCCCCGAAGTAAAACAACTAGCGTCGCATTGATGTCATTCCAGGTTCGATGCACAATGTCGACTTTTTCAGGGACACGTGCTGTAAATATGCGATGAAAGTTTGTTTCTGTTCGGATTCTCAGTTTCTTCGCCATTGACATTACTTAATACATGCTAACAAAACAATAATTAATATACTTGAAAAGCTTATATTTTTGTTTTGTTTTTCTTTCAGATGCCAAAGAGGTATTCGATCTGTTTGACTTTTGGGACGGTAGAGACGGGGAGGTAGATGCCTTCAAACTCGGAGATCTTCTCCGGTGTCTCGGACATAATCCTACCCTCGCCACTATATCCAAGCATGGAGGCACCAAGAAAATGGGTATGCACACTTACAGTGATGACAAATGGCCGACACCGCTAACCTGTCAGTAAAACTTTAATTTAGATCACCAATTTTGTAGACCAGTTTTAGCTTTGGATACGAGTAAGTTATTACGTAATTATATTTACACTGAAATCTCCCGGAAGGTGTCCGGTATAATGCCATTGGCACTCAGGTTGTCACTGTATACGGTGTTTGCAGAGTCAACTAGTGGTGGTTTTGACAGTTTATATTTAATTTTTCTGCGATTTCCAATAAAGTCTTACATACTGTTATTGGTTATTGCATAGGAAACAAACTGATTTCATAGCATGTGTTTATACAAAAATCCATTATTTTTTAAAGAGAGATTCAAGTTTCAATGGTTTTTTAAAATGTTTTGTTCCCAAAATATGTGTCAATGTTTGTTTTTCTCTTTTTCTTTATGGGGTGGGGGTGGGGTGTACATAGAAATGAGTACAATGACTGGATGGTGTGGGAGTGCAGGGCGGACAGTCGAGCCCAAAACTAGATCTAGATCCGTTGCCGTACTAACGGCTATGAGTTTTTGTTCTGGTGATATATCAACTTACGGATCGGTCAGTGTTGCAGTTACCTACATTTTGACCAAACCAACTTCCAATGGATCTCTGATAATTCATTTTACAGTGTATGTATACAATTATCGCGTACTTGTATCTAAAAAACAACGACGAGAACACTATCTTCACCAAAGTTGTCAAAAGAATCTGATATCATAATGACCTACAATACGGGCATATTCCCATCAACCCACCAAGAGTAAGCGTTCATGTGAGTGTTGTGTATTTTCGGCAGTGAAATAAATCTCTTAACAAATCGCGTGATACCAGTCTAGACCATCCACTTTGTTTGGGAGCAAACAGAGATAAAAGAAAAGACAAAAGAGAACAAAACTAAATAAACCTATTTTCAACCAACACACAAATGACGATGACGATGACAAATGTAATGTACTGCAGGTCGTACAAAGCAAATACAACAAGATCATACCAAACACAGAGTGCTGCTGTCATTGTTTTGGATCAGGTCTTTTACACCACTATAGGAAAAGCGGGTTAGAAATTCAGCACGAAAATCAGGGACGTCTATGGTGGGGAGGGGGATGTGCTGTAAAATTGATGTAGCCTATATACGAAAATTAACAAGCCCGTCATGTTTTGCCATGTTTCTTCCACCCCTCCTAAAAATTGAAATGAAGGCCATTACAAAAATCATAAGATAGTACTTTTGTTACGTCACCTCTAAGATCAGTATTAGTCGCACTGTAACTTTTGATCTTATAACAATATTGATGTTATTGACCATGTGTATATAAACTGTAAATCACTCTAGTATTTTTTAATTGAATGGGATATTTCAAGACCCTATGATTGTGAATGATATAACCCTAACACATATCATACTTGAGGACATTTCGATCTTTCCTGTGTGTGCGTACATGATATTATGAATATCCTATCACACCATCACACTGTGAATATACTCGTACACCATCATATCATTAATATCCTCTTTCACCATCATATCTTTATATCCCCGTACACCATCTAATCATTATATCCCCTTACATTCTCATATCGTTATATCTCTATACAGTCATATCGATAATATCATCGTTAATATCCCCTTACAATGTCATACCGTTATATCCACTTACAATGTCATATCGTTAACGTCACTTTACATAGTTTTGATGTTTAGCAATGATATATTCAAAAATGTATTTACATTAATTCACAGTAATTCAAAATAATTATCTAGTTCTAAGTCTATGAGCACTTTGTAATTCCAATGAATAATAAAGTAAATAAATCTTCTTAAATAATATTGAACACAACTAAAAGACTGACCAACCTAAAGATGTTTAAGATAGGAATAAAGTAATTTCTGTTTACCTCTCTCTTATATATATATATATATATATATATATATATATATATATATATATATATATATATATATATATATATATATATATATATATATATATATATATATATAATAAAAGACACACTAACAGAAAATGATGAGGGTCATTTTCCCATCAAGTTTATAAATAAGATACCTGCTAGAAACTTATAAGGTCAAAATACCACATAAACATGTTTACGTCCAATTAATAATGATCTTGATATATTATCTAAACTCATTTACAAGAATTAGCTCTGTACTATGTTGTTTATAAAAGAAGACATTAGTCAGTAGGCCAAACTACTTCTGTCAGTTATGGATAAAGGCCACACACAAAATACAAATTAAATATACATAACATTAGTTTGTAGATATACTCAATTTTCGAAGAATGTCAACAGCATTTAACAACCAATGTTGCCATCATAACTAGCATACCCCACTACAATCTCCATCACTTCACTCCTCCACCCTCAGTAATAAATACCTGAAATGAGTTGGAGTGATGGTGGGGTGATATAAATGAATATATCATACTGTTTTGCTACACAGTCTAATGTTGCATATTTGACATTGCAGGTGAGAAGGCTTACAAATTCGAGGAGTTTCTTCCCCTTTATCAGGAACTATTAAAAGAGAAGGACACAGGAACTTTTGCCGACTTCATGGAAGCCTTCAAGACTTTCGACAGGGAGGGACAGGGTTACATTTCCGGTGCTGAGTTGAGGCACGTGCTCACATGCCTTGGTAAGTCAATCAATAGTTTCATCATAGGGGTTGCGAGTCCTTTGCTGGTATGTGAAAGATTAGGTTCTTGTCCAATGTCATCCATTGGGGTTCGATGGACAAAGGATGGCCTTCATAAATATTACCTTTAATGTTTCATAAAATAATATAAGCATATTCTTCATCTGAATGTGCTTTAATTATGGCCAATAGACCATTCAGACGGTGTGTGTGTGTGTGTGTGTGTGTGTGTGTGTGTGTGTGTGTGTGTGTGCGTGTGTGTGTGTTAATTGATACCCAAGTGAACGGAATTTGAATTAGAATATAATCAACTTATTTTCTTACAAATAATACGATGTATCATTCAAAGATTGTTACCATAAGTGTATAATATTCATGACAGGTGTAGATGGATAGGTTTTAATTCGCATCAGCACATACGGTAAACACCAGCTGTCTGTGTGGTAATGTGTATGTTTAGACATTCCTGTACATATCCAGTGTGTGTAGTACGAATAAGGGTGACATTCCTGTATAAC
Organism: Unio delphinus; assembly: GCA_029339505.1. Lineage (NCBI taxonomy): Eukaryota > Metazoa > Mollusca > Bivalvia > Unionida > Unionidae > Unio > Unio delphinus. The sequence continues at coordinate 2,022,823 of JAQISU010000111.1, read as the reverse complement.
TATATTTTCAGGTGAAAAGTTAACAGACCAGGAAGTTGATGACCTTCTAAAGTACATTGATTTGGCAGAAGATTTGGAGGGGAACGTGAAATATGAGGGTAAGAGACAAATTGATTAATTTTATCAGAATTATACTAGAGAGAGAGAGAGAGAGAGAGAGAGAGAGAGAGAGAGAGAGAGAGAGAGAGAGAGAGAGAGAGAGAGTGCTGCACATATATACTGTACATGGGACGTATTACTGTACATTGGACATCATAATGTACATGAGACATCATACTGTACATTCGGAAGTATAAATAAAGACTATGACTTAAGCAAACTAAGCTCTTTCTGATGTGTTATGAAATTATATTTTTAGTGTGCTACAAATGGATAATACTATTTGATATATGCCTGCTTAGATTATTTGAAGTCTAACACTACTCGATACATACTTGCTTGGATGGACTGTTTAAACTGTATTACTACTTGATAATACTTGCCTGTATGGACTGTTTGAAGTCTAACACTACTCGATACATACTTGCTTGAATGGACTGTTTAAACTGTATTACTACTTGATAATACTTGCCTGTATGGACTGTTTGAAGTCTAATACTAATTGATACATACTTGCTTGGATGGACGGTTTGAAGTCTAATACTAATTGATACATACTTGCTTGGATGGACGGTTTGAAGTCTAAATACTAATTGATACATATGGGCTTGGATGGACGGTTTGAAGTGTAAAGCTACTTGATAAGGCTTGTTTGGAAGGGCAGTTTGAAGTCTAATGCTATCTGATACATTCGGGCTCGGATGGACTGTTTAAAGTTTAAACTACTTGATACATACATGCTTGTATGGACTGTTTGAAGTGTAATACTACTTGATACGTACTTGCTAATTCAACAATGCCTCACATTAACACTACACGAGACATAACAGTTCCGTTCTCGTCTCACATACACAAATGAATGAATGCTTTCATTACATGGAATAACTACGTTAAATATAAGAGAATACATACTTTCAAGTCTTTAGCATATATGCATTTTCACTTCATACAATGTTAATTTCAGTCAATACTCATTCAAGTCTTTATCATCTAAGATCGGGGAATTCACACAGATTCTCATAACTCATCAATTAAGTAATGTACGAAATCTTAAAATTTAACTAATTCCTATACAAACTAAGACAAATTCAAATCATTCGTCTTACTTATATAAAGAAGATCACTGTTTAGATAAATAAAACAAACACGGTTATACTCATATCAAGAAAATTTATCTACTAATTTAAACAAATAAAGTCATTCAAATATAAGCAAGTTATTAAAGCAAAGTATTGTTTTGGTATCAACGAATTTACATGAGATTGGCGCAGAAACCTTGTGACTTAAGTTTTGGCTAGCTTCTGCCGCCCAAAATGTGCCTGTCGACCTTTCAGACATCTTGTCCCCGGACACAATTATTTAAGATAGAGAATTGCTTCCAAAATCCTTTCGGCGTAAGTTAATTTCACTCTTGCAGGAAAAACGTGGACTAACTAGAATTTCTGATGGGTCTTACTTAAAACGAGGGTTTTCGTGTGTAAAACACGCCCCTTAATTAGCATATCCAATCAGGATTAATATATTTACCGCCTTTTATAACTAGGCGCCAACATTTTCGGTCAGCCTGACTCTAGATTTCCCAATAACAGGTTCTGGTGAATATTAATTTTGACATTTTCGATACAGAAAACCAAAGTTAGCCTTTCTTTAGACTTGTCTGAGACGGTTAAATAAACGAAGGCATAATTAAGAATCACGTCCTCTCCCGACACATTGTAGTATAGTGATTTAACAAGCACACGTCTCCATAAATACATTAACTGTTCTCTGACCCAATTTAATGCGCTCTTCACGGATCGAAATAAATTTGCACCGTCACAGAAATATAATACTACTTGATACATACTTGCTAGAATGGACTGTTTGAAGTAGAATATTACTTGATACATATACTTGTATGGATATACAATTTGTGGTCTTTTTATTCTTCTTATCAATTTATTTTTAGAGAGTAATATATGCAATTTGACACAACATTCTAATAAATATAAACAAAAACAAATATTCTTATTTTAATTTTGTTTGCATCTTTTGCAGAATGTGTTAAGAAGGTGATGGCAGGACCCAACTAAACGTTCTTCTCAAGCTGTTCTTCTCATATCATTCTAACACAATGACTCTCAAAATTTAAAATGGTACAGTTTTCTTTTTTGCTGTTTTGTTCATCAAAAAACGAAAAGAGCTCTTTTCCTGCCGACACACTCTGGGGAAAGGTCTTACAAGATGCTGACAACACCTTCTGCCACCATCTGCTAGAGGCGACACCACACTGTAGATTTCTAGTCTTCACTGCATGGAATACCAACCCTAATAGATTTTTACTATCAAGATTTTGTAAGACCTTCCTTATTGTAGAATCCACATTTGCCGTGTGTACTTGTTTATAAGTTTTGAATGTTCATGTTTTTACTTAATTGTTTAAAAGCAACTATAGCCAGTACTGGTTAAGGCTGCACGACGTCCCGATGGTCAAACATGATCTTTGAGGAACTATATTGAAGACTCTTATTTGTAAGTTCATCGTCTGTATGAAGTAATGACTTTTGAGAGAGCACAAGAGGAAATGTGGAAATGGGTATCCCTTACTATTTCCTCTTCCGAAGGTGTGAATAGTGCAATATAATATATTTTCCCGAATAAACTTGTTTTCTCAACATACTATACCAATTTATTATTTTAATTTCTCTTTCCTCACTGCAGGGCAATGTATGCTTTCCTTATCTTTCAGCAAATGGCGAGCATCTTGCATCATCTGTTTTGTATCATGCATCCATCAACATTTTCTATGCACAACACATTATTAATACCATTCAACAAAGGTAAAGAAAACTCAGTGGCATATTAAACATTGCGAATATTTAGTCAAAAATTTAGTGGATTTAGTGGAGCAATAGCACATTATGTCATTAAGTGGAGCATTAGAACATTATGGCATTTAGTTAAATATTTGAATATTATGGCATTTAGTGGAGTATTAGAGCATTTGGCATTTTTTTGAGCACTAGAACATTATGGCATTTAGTGAAGCATTATAAAATTATGGCAATTCGTGGAACATTAGAACATTATGGTATTTAGTGGAGAATTTGAATAGTATGGCATTTAGTTGAGCATTATAGCATTTGTCATTTAGTGGGGCATTAGAACATTATGTATTTAAGTGGAGCATTAGAACATTATGCCATTTAGTGGAACATTAAAACATTATGGCATTTAGTCTATCATTAAAAGATTAGGGACATTTTGTGAAGAATTACAACATTAGGGAAATTTTGGGAAGAATTATAACATTAGGGAAAGTTTGTGGATAATTACATTATTAGGAACAATGAGTAGAAAATTAGACCTTTAAGGACAATTAGGGAAACATTATAGAAGGGACATTTAGTGGACAGTATAACTTTAGGGACATTTAAGGCAGATTAAATCATAAGGGACATTTAATGAAATATTTGAAAATTAGGAATATTTAATTGAGAATTATAATATAAGTGACATTTAAGGGGTTATTATAAGATAAGTGACATTTAAGGGGTTATTATAAGATAAGTGACATTTAAGGGGTTATTATAAGATAAGTGACATTTAAGGGGTTATTATAAGATAAGTGACATTTAAGGGGTTATTATAAGATAAGTGACATTTAAGGGGTTATTTTAAGAAAAGTGACATTTAAGGGGTTATTATAAGATAAGTGACATTTAAGGGGTTATTATAAGATAAGTGACATTTAAGGGGTTATTATAAGATAAGTGACATTTAAGGGGTTATTATAAGATAAGTGACATTTAATTCAGTATAATAACATAAGGGATATATAATGGACTATTATCACATTAGGGATATTAAACGAGAATTATATCATTAAGGATAATTAATGGAGTATTATAACATTGAGGATAATTAATGGAGTATTATAACATTAGGGATATTTAACGGAGCATTAGAAGATTATTTACATTGACATTCTGTGTGTGTGTGTGTGTGTGTGTGTGTGTGTGTGTGTGTGTGTGTGTGTGTGATTTGGATTTTGAACGTAGCTTTAACAAATTCTCAGTCAACTCGCCACGATATTTGCAGTAAGACAGGTTATAGTGATATCTAGCACTAGTGCATCATGCTGCAGACATGTAGCAAGATGTCCCACCCAGTTACATTTTCCTGACACCAGGCCGACCAGTCCTCACAGTTACCTCTTAATGCTGAGCGTCTAGCGATGCAGCTGTTAGTACCATTTTTGTAAGTCTTTGGAATGACTCGGCCGGGTTTCGAACCCACAACTTTCCGTTTCTGAGGCAAACTCTCTAACCACTAGGAAAAAGGAGCGGTCAGTGGAGAATTATAACTATTGAGATTTAATGGAGCATTAAAAAAGAATAGACATTTAATGGACACAATATAATCAGGGACATTTAATGAAGCATTCCATCATAAGGGACATTTATTGGATCCTTTAACATTAGGGATAGTTAATGGATTATTATAACATAATGGATATTGGTCGACATTATAACATTAAGACATTTATTGAAGTATTAGAACATAGGAAACATTTAGTGGACATTATAACATTAGAACATTTAAGAAGCATTATAGCATAATAGACATTTAGTGGACATTATAACATAGTGGACATTTGATGGAGCGTTATAAAATTATGGACATGTAATGGAGCATTATAACATGGTGGACACTTAATGGAGTATTAGAACATTAGGGACATTTAATGGAACATTATAATATAAGAGACATTTAATGGAGTATTAGAACATTAGGGACATTTAGTTGAGTATTAGAACATTAGGGACATTTAGTGAGAAAATATAATCTAAGGGACATTTAGTGGAGTATTATAACATTAGGGACATTTAGTGGCGTATTAGAACGTTAGAGACATTTAGTGTAGCATTATAAATTTAGGATATTTAATGGAGTATTAGAACATTATAATATAACTTACATTTAGTGGAGTATTAGAGCATTAGATACCTTTAGTGGAACAGTATAAATAAGGGACACTTAATGAAGTATTAGAAAATTAGGGACATTTAATAGAACATTATAATATAACGAGCATTTAGTGGAGTATTCGAACAGTATAGATTTTTAGTGGAATATTAAGATATATGAGATATTAAATGGAGTATTAGAACATTAGGGACATTTAGTGTAGCATTATAAATAAACAAGGGACATTAAATGGAGTATTAGAACACTATAATATAAGTTACATTTAGTGGAGTATTAAAACATTATGGACACGTAGTGGAACGTTATAATATAAGTTACATTTAATGGTGTTTTAGAACATTAGGGACATGTATTGTAACATTATAAATAAGTTCTATTTTATGGAGTATTATAACATTATAGACATTTAGTGGAACATTATAATATAAGAGACATTAGTAGAACATTATAATATAACGGGCATTTAGTGGAGTATTCGAACAGTATAGATATTTAGTGGAATATTAAAATATATGAGAGGTTAAATGGAGTATTAGAACATTAGGGACATTTGGTGTAGCATTATAAACAAGGGACATTAAATGGAATATTAGAACATTATAAGTTATATTTAGTGGAGTATTAGAACATTATGGACATGTAGTGGAACATTATATTGTAAGGGACATTTAATGGTGTATTAGAATATTAGGGACATTTAGTTGAACATTATAATATATGGGAGATTTAGTGGTGTATTAGAATATTATGGACATTTAGTGGAACATTATATGATAAGTGACATTTAGTGGAGTATTAGAATATTAGTGATATTATTACATGTGCAAATGTTGCTGCCTCATCATGAGATGATGTCACCATTATTTTTATAAAAGACTCATACCCCGCTACCACACAAACTTACATTTCAATGACTTTTCAAATTAACGACGCTACACAGGTAGACACACCAATTTTGATATGGAGGTTACATGTATATTTCTTTTCTTAACATGTACATCGAATTCGGCCACAGGTACATACAAAGTAAAAGCATTTAAACAACTTCATCTCAAACACAAATTAACTTTTAAAGAGGAAACAAGTTCTCGCCTTTTATCATAGCTTTTACGACAATAAATGCTGTATTATGTAATGTACACTTTAAACAGACAGAGGCATCTTCAGAACTGTGTTCTATCTATCTATCTATCTATCTATCTATCTATCTATCTATCTATCTATCTATCTATCTATCTATCTATCTATCTATCTATCTATCTATCTATCTATCTATCTTTTCGTTTGTCTGTCTGTCTGTATTTCTATGTCTTTCTATATATATATATATATATATATACATATATATATATATATATATATATATATATATATATATATATATATATATATATATATATATATATATATATATATATATATATACATATATATATACATATATATATATATATATATATATATATATATATATATATATATATATATATATATATATATATATATATGTGTGTGTGTGTGTGTGTGTGTGTGTGTGGTTTCGATTTTTAAAAAAAAAACACGTAACATGCAGTATAACTCCATTAATCACAGCAATGAAATCTGTAGTTTAAGTAGAATTCTAAATTACGTCATGTCATTCATTGCATATTTTTGTTGATCTTTTATTCTTTTCTTTAAAAAAATATTTTCGTTTTGCAATTGTTCACCCTGATTTATGGCGTTTATTGGTTCTTACTGAGTCACTAATCCAAGCTGTACGGTGGAGTTATTACGGAGTCAGGCGGTAATCCAAATTATGTGGCGGAGTTATTACGAAGTCAGGCTGCAATTCAAGCATTGTGACGAATTTATGACGGAGTGAGACAGCAATTCATGCCGTGTGGCGGAGTTTTTACGGAGTGAGACAGCAATCCAAACATTGTGTCAGAGTTATGACGCAGTAAGACAGCAATCCAAACATTGTGTCAGAGTTATGACGGAGTAAGACAGCAATCCAAACATTGTGTCAGAGTTATGACGGAGTAAGACGGCAATCCAAACATTGTGTCAGAGTTATGACGGAGTAAGACGGCAATCCAAACATTGTGTCAGAGTTATGACGGAGTAAGACGGCAATCCAAACATTGTGTCAGACTTATGACGGAGTAAGACGGCAATCCAATCCTCGTATCATTAAAAAAAGACTGACTTTCTGACACAGACTCAGCGGTTTTCGATGTAATACTTGTACAATTGAAAAACTGTTGGCAGATAAAGGTCCTGCGAAATGTGCAAATATTAGATTATATTTATAACACGTGTTTAAAATATCACTAAATGACGTCTCGACCATCAACGAAATACTTGCACGCTTAATGTTAATGTTATTTTTCAGAGACCGCCATGGTAGAGAAGGGTTTTACCTTTAAACTTTAAATTTTCTATGTTCCGTCACATTTGGCGATTTTCTTGGAAAATGAGGTAAACACAATGACATGCTGAACCAAAATATCAGAATGAGTTTTTTTCTTTTGGTTCTATTAATTGTGAAGATAAGTCGCTACAAACCAGCCTGGAATATACTTGCAGAAATCAGTCTGTGACGTAGTGGCATTTCGACTTAAGCGAAAGCACCTCATGGGAAGCAATTCTGCGTATCGGTGCAATGGCGTTTCGGTTGATGCAAACTCCCCTCCTGGGAAGCGATTTGTGGATCGGTATCTGCTATAACAGTAATATATTCGTGGTGCAGAGGCATTTCGATAGAAGCGATAGCGCCTCCTGGGGAGCAGTGTGCGTCACGTTGGATACAATCAAAGAGTGCTAACATTCTCATATGATATAATTACGACAATGTTCTCCTATAAATATAAAGGGCACATTCGTGAAGAAGTAAACCAATAAAGATAAAATAAACTTATCAGAAATGTATTATCTCCCTAAATCAGCTCCACTATTTATTTATTTCAGATTACGGTTCCAATCCTTATCCATTCCGTATTGTAGAAAATATCAATTTAGCAACTCATATTAATGTTAAAGAAGAATATTATGATGTTTAGCCTGCAAACATTATATAATTATATAATTCCCATAGTACTTTGCGTACAGTATTTTAAAGGCCATTGAACGTCAGTACTTGATTACATTTAAATGTCATTTTCATTAATTGATTCAAAACGTTCTGCAATAAATTTACAACAACCCGCTTTGTCAAATTAGATTGGTTTTAAGTCTATTAAAAGTATGACTTAAAAAATTAATTTCCAGTATGTGAGTTATTATGAGCGACCAAACCTTTCCACAATCTATTATTTCAAGCAGTTATTAAATAGGATATCTCTGATCTGAGTATATATGTCCACGTAATGAGGATGAATGGCACAGAGGAATGTAATTGTAAACACATATACAGATGAACATAATTATTATTTTAAATGCAGCCATAAATACATATGCACATGAACAAATTTTCTTATTTTAAATGCAATTATAAACACATATACAGATTAACATACTTCTTATTTTAATGCAATTATAAACACATATACAGATTAACATACTTCTTATTTTAATGCAATTATAAACACATATACAGATTAACATACTTCTTATTTTAATGCAATTATAAACACATATACAGATTAACATACTTCTTATTTTAATGCAATTATAAACACATATACAGATTAACATACTTCTTATTTTAATGCAATTATAAACACATATACAGATTAACATACTTCTTATTTTAATGCAATTATAAACACATATACAGATGAACATGTTTTTTTTATTTTAAATGTAATTATAAATACATTTACAGATGAACACATTTCTTATTTTAAATGCAATTATAAATACATATACAGATTAACACATTTCTTATTTTAATGCAATTATAAATACATATACAGATGAAAAAATGTCTTACTTTTAATGCAATTATAAACACATATACAGATTAACACATTTCTTATTTAAAATGCAATTATAAACACATACAGATTAACACATTTCTTATTTAAAATGCAATTATAAACACATACAGATTAACACATTTCTTATTTAAAATGCAATTATAAACACATATACAGATTAACACATTTCTTATTTAAAATGCAATTATAAACACATACAGATTAACACATTTCTTATTTAAAATGTAATTATAAACACATATACAGATTAACACATTTCTTATTTTACGATTTATTCAGGTGGAATATAACATTATTCAGAACTTATTCTGAATTTTGTCTAGGCACACGTCATACTTTTATATCGCCTCACACACACACACACACACACACACACACACACACACACACACGCGCGCGCGCGCGCGCGCGCACGTAGGTAGGTAGGTAAAATTTAAGAGGGTAAAAAAGAAATTGATGGGCAGACAAATTTATCTTATTTTTCTATTAGAAGAGACAATTGAAGTAGAATAGTTGCATAATATACAAACATTGAAGACAGTATATTATTATTTGACTTCCAGTAGACTAACACAACACAATCTGTTTTTTCATGTTTGTAACATATGAATGCACTAGATAAGGTGTCCCAACAAAGAAAGGTAATACCTAAAACTTATTTCGCTCAATGTTTTGCTAACCTTACTTTTCCTATCTCAGTCAGGTTATCTCTGACCTGTTGTCTGAATCATAGTGTCCCCGTGTTAAGAACTACTTTTAAAAACACACCATTGATGCCTTCTGTTCTGTAGATCGGGGTTGTTATAAATCCAACATAATAATAATAATAATAATAATAATAATAATAATAATAATAATAATAATAACAACAGATATATAAAAAAGAAATTAATTTACTCCAAGCTAACTTAAGGTCTCTACAACTTTGATAACACGTACACACACAAATCATTATGACACACACACACACATAAACACATATACAAATCATTTTGGCACACAAAACACACACACACTTACACACACACACACATCATATTTACACACATACACATACAAATAATTTTGACACACACACACACATACACACATCGAGCTATTTGACGGAACTCAAGACCTACATGCAACACACACCAATGTCCATACAAAACCAAACTTTCTCAAGTGATACTGCAAAGCCGGCATCATAAACGTGTTATGTCAAATGGGCTGTTCTTTGTCTAACACACACAATCCGCTCCAGTTACATCAAACATAATAATGCGACTGCAAATGAAAACTCCTGCACTTACCAACCAGAGTGGTTCATTCATCAATCTACATGCAATTCCACGAAAACGAATTTCTTGCACTAGTGAAAGCAACAATTGCCATATTTCCAGGACAGAAAATATACATGTCCCTATAAAGTCATGAATTAAAACTTTCCTGATGTCACTACATGCTTCCAAAGAACAAAGAACTGTATTGTACTGCACAATATCGAGCCTTTGGCACCATAGAACATTTTCTAAATTAGAACTGATGAAAGTTAAAACTTATCGGTATAAAACATTACTTATTGTCAAATTCATTTGAAATCCATCGATTAAATGAAATATTACAGTAATAAAGTCAAATGATTTTGTTTCTATTTTCCCATGCGTATATCTTGTTTACTTAGGGTCAACAGGCCACCCCATTGCCCTTTTCAACATATCTGTCTTACTGCACTGTTGTGGAAAAATAAAAACATGTGGTTCGAGACAATAATTGCGCAATACTTACAACACAACAATTTTATTGTTGTTCTATATTTTTTTCATGAAAAACCTGATAATATTTATATAGGATGATAAGCAATAATAGTACCTTATGAATATGGTGTTTGGAATCCGCTAAGTAAATTGCAAAGGTGCATGGTTATTTTAATTGAGTTGGATAAATTGTGTGAGAAGAATAATCTATGTCGGTGTTTGCGCCAAGAAAAGGAAATCTCAGTCAAAGGTTACATTATTTGTGTCCCTACCAGGCAGAAGATCTCCTTGTCTCTCTGTGAAACCAAACATAGGTTCTATCACTGCTCCTGTTTTATCTTAAAATGTCGTTGTTATACATTAGCGTTACATTGTCATAGTTAAATTATAGACTGTAGAAAGGTAATAATAACTGGACTTTGATAGTTAAGTAGAAATAATCTCTTACGTACAGTATCATTATGGCTAGGGAAAAACTCTGTCTCGACAAGATTTGGATTTTTTAAAAATATGAACTGTATTAAATGTATTACAACTTTTTTCTTCGTGTTGGTACTATGTACATGAATGCAGCCGGGCAATATAAAAACACAACCGGGGCTATATAAAAATACAAGGGCAATATAAAACACAACCAGGGCAATATAAAAACACAGCCGGGGCAAAATAAAAGACAAACAAGGCAGTAAGAAAACACAACCAGGCAATATTAAACACAAAATGGGGTTTGCTTTATATAATTGCTTACATTTACAAACTACAGAAAATTATTTTCATCAAATTGGGCTAGTTTTCTTTTCTTCTTTCTTCCTTTCTTTCTTCATCGTATCTGTAAGATTGACCAAGAAGTACTGTAGAAAGACTCAATATTTGAAAACACGTTTCAAACTGATGCATGTCGTCTTATAGTGCAGATCTACATTTTTATCCAAAAAATTGTTTTAGACCTCAATTGATAAGCATTACTCAGATAATTTATCATTCAGAACCTTGTAGGAACAATAGCACTAATGGGATTGTAGAAATGAAAATTTCGACAAGAAATAGACGTAGAAATTTACTTACTTGTTGTATTTATTCTGTCTCTCTCCATCTGTCTTGTAGCATATACTATATTTATTCTACCTCTTAGCATCTGTCTGTCTCTCTACCTGTCCTTGTAACAGATACGGTATGTATTCTACCATTCTCTCCGCCTGTCTTGTGGGCCATTGAATCAGCCCCTTGCTCTTGATGATATTGAGTTTAGGATTAGGGGCTGATATCACCAATTCGTTAAAAGATGCAACTATTTTCAGTAAAATTTGGCACCATACACCGGTATACATTTTAAACACTTTCTGGTATTTCTATTGGCTGTGGAGCTACCGTCGGCTGAAAGGTTCTTTTAGCAAACTGTATATTATATTATGTACATTATATTTTTGGAGCAAATCATTTGTTTGGTGATTTGCAATAGCACTATCATCTGTTATGTGGCCATTTTGAATTTTACGCTGTTACCAATTACCGGAACGTGTCTAAAGTCTACGCATGTTTGTTCTGAAAAATTTGCAAACAAATGCACATTTAAATGAACAGACCCACACATCATCCATCAGTATCAATTTGTTGTAATGGTTGATTGATCAGAATACCTGTCTTGTAACAGATACGGTATTTATTCTACCTCTCTCCACCTGTCTTGTAACAGATACGGTATTTATTCTACCTCTCTCCACCTGTCTTGTAACAGCTACGGTATTTATTCTACCTCTCTCCACCTGTCTTGTAACAGATACGGTATTTATTCTACCTCTCTCCACCTGTCTTGTAACAGCTACGGTATTTATTCTACCTCTCTCCACCTGTCTTGTAACAGCTACGGTATTTATTCTACCTCTCTCCACCTGTCTTGTAACAGATACGGTATTTATTCTACCTCTCTCCACCTGTCTTGTAACAGATACGGTATTTATTCTACCTCTCTCCACCTGTCTTGTAACAGATACGGTATTTATTCTACCTCTCTCCACCTGTCTTGTAACAGATACGGTATTTATTCTACCTCTCTCCACCTGTCTTGTAGCATGTATTAATCCATGACACTTGAAAACGCATTTAATACCAGGCTTGCTACTAAACATTATGAGGGTTTTACATTTAATTTTAAGACTGGAGAAAATAAAATATGTTACCATGAGATTGAACAGACTAACTTATGTTCTAAGCGTCATACATAAAGTCAAATAAGAAAGCCAAATTGGAACCACTACATATTTTAGTTTAGGTCCGAATCCATGGTTGAAACACTGGTAGTGAAAAATTACTGGTAGGAACTTCATTCCCCACGCCCCCCCTCTCTCTCTCTCTCTCTCTCTCTCTCTCTCTCTCTCTCTCTCTCTCTCTCTCTCTCTCTCTCTCTCTCTCTCTCTCTTTTAAATGATTGCTTCCTTAAAACTAAGATTCATTGGCGTAGCAAGAAATTCATTCTGCACCTCCACCACTTAACTTAATTATGGGGACACTACCCAATAATTTTTTTTTTTATTAGGAATTGTGCCTCCCCTCCCCTTCTGTATCTGCGGTGTTTTTATTCACATTTCTAAAATGCATTAAAAATTAGCTTGATAATAATCATATCACAACTTACAATCTTTCACTGCCGGATTGTATGAAGTTTCATTACAATTGTATCTGACCATGATTTTGTTAAGGTTTTGTTTCGTTTTTTTGAGTTATTTCACTTACACTAGAATATGAAAGAAGGCAAAATAATGAGATATGGACTATTTTGAAGTTTTATTTCCTTCATTATTATTACTTAGACACATATTTTTCACTCTTTTTCACCTGTTATATTTTGGTGCTTCAAGCAGGGAAACACATCTATACGTTCAACACGCATAGTAAGCGTGCATTTAAGTGGAGGTTGGACGTTTAGACACAGGTAAGTGTCTCAAAAGGCAGAGAGTTGTAAGGGTATGACTGGATCTTATTTCTACATTTTGCTTACGGGCTACAACAGGCTTGACGCTTGTATCTCGTACGTCAATATATTTGATTTCATCATCATCATCATCATCATCATCATCATCATCATCATCATCAGTCTCTTGACCTAGTGTGGTCGTTGAGGCACTGTGTTGCTGAACATCTGACCCGTTCCCTCCACTTGTCTCGATCATGTGCCAATGCCTGTGTCTCCGCAAAACTTTTCCTGGTTCATTCTGTGATGTTGTCAGTCCACTTTTTCTCTGTCTACCTCCCCTTCTGCCATCCTGGAAATTGCCCTGCAGTACTGTTGTGGATAGATAGTTGGCTCTAGTGACATGGCCATACCATTCAGCTTTCTCTTTTTGACAGTGGTAAGAGGTCTTCATAATAGCCTACTTTGTGCCTGATGGTGTTATGCACTTCATTTGTGATTTGGTAACTGTACGAGATGCCAAGGGTGGTTCTGTAGCATCTCATTTTAAGTGCCTGGATTCTTTGTTGTAATTCTGCTGTCAGGGTCCAGACCTCATATGAATACAGAAAGACTGAGATGACAAGTGCTCTCAATAGTCTGATTTTAGTTTTAGGACAGATATTCTTGTCTCTCCAGATGGGTCTTAGCTTTGACAAAGCTGCCGTTGTTTGTGCTGCTAGTGACAAAATGTTTGCTCTTGATCTCTCCGGTGATTATGGAATCAAGATATTTGAATTGGCCCACTGTTTTTTCAAGTTACTGTCCTTTGACTTTAATCATGGTTGAGATTTGTTTGCTACTATTTGTCATCAGCTTTGTCTTATTTCCATGTAAAATCTGGAAGGTGTTTAATCCAGGTCCTTCACTAAGGTGGCAAGCTCATCACTGCCTGCCAGCCCATCAATGTCGTATGCAAAGCGTAGGTTGGTGATTTAACGCCCTCCAATGCTGACTGTCCCATAGTGGCTTTCCAGGGCTTTGCTCATGATGCGCTCTAAGTAGATTTTGAAAAGCGTGGGTGACAGGAGACAGCCTTGACGTACTCCAACTGTTGTCTTGAACCAGTCCCCCACATAACCTTGAGCAATTACTGCACTGGTAGTCTTGGCGTACATCTGCTTGATGACATTGGTCAACATTTGACCCATGTTGTACTTTTTCATTGTGGTCCACAATGCTTCATGCCACACTTTGTCAAAAGCCTTTTTGAAATCTATGAACACGTGATAGATGTCTTGTTGATATTGTGAGTACTTTTCACAAGAACCCTAAGATTGAATACATTGTATATGTTCTGTTGTGCTTCTTCCACTCCGGAACTCTGCCTGTTCTTCAGCGATTATTTCTTCTGCATGTGTGTTAATATTGTTCAAGATGATCTTCAGCATCACCTTACTAGCATGGCTGATGAAACTGATAGCTCTGTAGTTTTGGCACAGCTGGAGACTGCCTCTTTTGGGGTATTATAATCAGTGACTGGGTCCTCTGTGTTGGCCATTCGCCTGTCTGCCAGATTTTGTTGCAGATTTGTGTTAGTAGCTATATCCCTGAGTCCCCACCATTCTTGATAAGTTCAGCTGGGATGTTGTCTACTCCAGCTGCCTTCCCATTCTTCAGTGCTCTTATTGCTGAATCCACCTCTTCTTTGAGAATGGGGAAATCATCATTATTGGTGGAGTTTGGAACGTCAAGCACATCTGGGTCTCCTGTGGACGAATGGTTGTAGAGTTCTTTACAATGCACAGTCCATTTTTATGCAATGTCACTTGCTTCTGTGAGGCATTTTCCATTTTTAGTCTTGAATGGTACTGACTCTTGGTTGCTTCTGTCTGGTGAGGTCTTTTACAATTTGGAATGCCTTTTTTGCTGTTATTATATATCAGACTGCTCTCTATTTATGTGCACTTTTGTCCAATCCAATCGTCTTTTGTTTTTTCAAGTTTTTTTTCTGATAATCTTGTTTATTTATCGGTACTCCACTGCCCATGTTGTGTCTGGTGTTTTAGTGGTCTCTTCGGGCATCACACAGATTCAGAATCTCTTCTTTAACCCAGGGTTTTTTTCTTAGGGCAATGGAGGTCAATGATGTCCTTGGCAGCTTTTAATTGATTTACTCGATTCTTATCCTTCAGCTTGCCTTACAAGGATCTAATGTCTTCATATAATTTTTCGAAATTAATCTGGGAAATACATTTGAACTTAGTAATGGTTATAAATATTTAGTTATGAAACAATAGCAAGCTAGAAGGATTTTCTTCGTTATGAAAGACGAAGACATCGAAGGTTAAAAACAATCGTCTATTCGAATGAATCAGGGAGAGGTGATTGATTGGTTGAACGCCAGTGATAACATCAGAACGAAATTAGAGGAAGTTTATCAACAGGTACCCCTAACCAAAGGATAGTCGTGTCGGGTGGATGACTTTGACATAAATCTATCAGTAACCAAAAATCGCTATTGTCATGCTGCTTACACGTCAATAAAATTGTATCGTAAACTTCTTTGACGTGACCAGTACACGCACAAGTATGACGCGAGTACTATGCGAGTATGACGCTAGTACTTCATCAGTACCACACTTCCACTTACACGATTTGCATCAACGTTCGCGGGGTGAACAAACCATCCTCATACAACATACTATACCAACTGGGTACATCAATAATCGATCCACATCTTATTCGGACAGCTCTTCTTTGATTTCTTATTTAACTTCACCTATTAATTCTTCTGTCAACCTTTTAGTTCAGTGACGTACCTATCGCATCATGGGCGCCATAGAACATTTTGGTATCGCCTCCATCGCACTGTCACTGCATTTTTTAAAAATGTTGTTTCTGGTTGGACCAGACCCCAAACACGGTCGAGCCTAACGGCATAGCTGTACCTGCTACCTCAGTTGTGATTTATGCAGTAGTTCGTCCGGCTATTACTGAAACCTTTGGCATGAGTTTATCTAATTTC
Source organism: Unio delphinus (assembly GCA_029339505.1). Taxonomy (NCBI): domain Eukaryota; kingdom Metazoa; phylum Mollusca; class Bivalvia; order Unionida; family Unionidae; genus Unio; species Unio delphinus. The sequence goes on along the minus strand of JAQISU010000111.1, from coordinate 2,006,179 downwards.
AGAATGATGTTTCTGATAGTTTCTGATAGTTCCTATCCAGCTCTGACATTTTGACTTTGATAGTACTGAATCCTTCCATTATTTTTATATATATCTTGTGGATATCGTATGTTGTTATATCGATTTAATATTATCAATTATTGGATGCAGTTCATATTTGTCGATAACATATGTTTATATAATTTTTATATCAATTATAGGTTGTAGAGATCTTATGTCGATGACTTTGTCGACTTTATAATACCTATATTAGGATGTAGATATTTGTGGCTGATACCAAATGTTTCCAAAACTGGACAATAAAGGAGAGCTTTCTGATTTGAGTTAATTCCGTATATTCATTTGACTTCTTTTGCAAGAATGGAACCACTCAGGCTTTGTATTTCCGCAATCATTTGTGGCGAAATAAATTCTTTTTTGCTTGGCATTAATGTACATTTTATGGTTCAAAAGGGAATTCGGAGCTTTCTCAGCAAACCTTTTACATGAAGATTTTTGCGCAGAGATAGAAAAAAACAACAACAACAGGGAGATATAACAAGACAACTAAACTTTTTAGATGTACGATGAGTTCTTTTGAGTGTATATTGAATATCGCAGTGTTTGGGATTTGTCGATAATGCGTAACCCAGTATAATAATAACACTAAATCTTGAATAAAATGAAACATTCTTTTCTTTTTGTTTAATATGTGTGGAACATAAACTTTGCATTTGTCCTAGTGTTAGGAAATTAGGGAAGGCCCATATTACGAAACTAATAAAATCAACCGTAAAATCCCGTGATATGCTAACTTAAAATCTCGTGTATACTGTACATTATGTCTACTCCTAGAAACTGGCTGATTAATCGGTTTTTGAAATATTTCCACAAATCAGAATCCATAAGATGAATCAAGTAATCACTAAAATCAAGCAAAATATATTACTGGATACGAAACTAATTATAAATTTAGTACTAGCTTGTAAAAATGTTTTTTTTTTTTTTTTTAAATCTGTATTGCGCTCATACTTCTGTTGAAACGACACATAAGTTGAGAAACCCATGAATATCTTAACAAAGGTTAAAGGACAAAGCTGAACGTAATTTCCTCTGGTCTCAAAAGTGTTGGGTTTTCTAAAGCGAAAAAAAAAAAGAATATGAAAAAGATCTTTTAGAATGTCTTTGAACACATTCTTTTTGCATTTTTAAAATAAAAAATGTTCCATTATTGAGACTGAACGTTTATTTGAGCTCAACGTATCCAAGAAATAAACTTAAATAAACAAGAATATTAATGTTTATCAAAGGAGTTTCCGGCATAAAATAATATTTCCCACTGTATGCAAGTGTAAAGGTTATGTTGCTTCCTTTTTGGGGTGGGGTGCTCCCAATTTATTTAAATTAATACAGAAGACCCACCTTGGCTCGTTTTTGTCGGAAATTGAAGTAGTGATAGAGAGATGCAAAGCTTTAAGCCCCAGTCAGCGGTGCCGACAGTTAAATTAATGAATACACAAATTGTGAAATTTAAATAACAATTTAAAATAATTGAAACAGTAATCTCTCAAATTCAATGCAGCTAAAATCATATCACCCAACCAGGTGACGGCCTAGTTCATCCTTTGAATTATTGTGTGAATTGTTTCCTTTTGTCCAGAGTCCTACTCATCTGTGTTTCTTCTATTTTCCTTTGTCTCCCTCCGTTTCCCTTCAACTTCTCCCTCTGCTCTTTTCTTCTCTCTTTTGTCTCCCAGAGACTCGGACCACTGCACTGAGTAATTCCCTCTGGTCCCTAACAGCTTCTAAAGAATACTGTGAAGAGGCAAATTTCTGGCGATCGATCCAGAATACATTAGTTGAGACCAGAGAACCATTAATTAGATTAATGGAGACAAGCGCGCATCATATCGCCATACTGTTGTGTACGGTAGGGTTCTTTAGAGTACGAATGTTGTTTCTAATTAGATCTTGATTTATACAGTGGCCATAACGAACTGTTAGGGACATGGTGGCCTTAATTTTCATGGGAAAGTTGTGAAAACTGAGATACCGCAGAAATTCTGTTACTTAGAACTACCAGGTCAAGCTGACCCGACTTTAGCGACTCTGAAAGATAGGGCGGCAAAGGCATTTGATTCCGAATGGTCACATTAAATAAAGGGTGTGTTTTCACACAAAATTTCATAGAATTTAATATCGCCCTTATTGAAATTGTATTAAGTCTGAGTTTTCCTGCAAGAGGAAGAGATTCACTACAGACCCTGAGTGAAATCTGAAAGAAATTAATTCGTAAAAAGTGTGGTCCAGGCAAGTCGCCAAAACTGGTTGGGTAACGAATACACAACGGTATATTGTCACAATTCCACGTATTATTTAGAGAGAGTGTGAAATGACGTAACCGAGTACTTGTGGCGGGCTCAAAACCGCTAGCTCTTGTGGTTGCACTATTGAGTGATATTAATGCGTGACGAATTAGCCATTCGACTAAACTGCGTTCATTTGAGGACATGTGGAGTCGATTAATAACCTTATCATTTGTTTACTACTGATATAAATATCTGATTCAAAGCTAGGAATGAAAATTCTCACCTGTATCATATATAACGAGAAACTTAGGGTGTTTATTTATTTTTTTAAAAGGAGAAAATAGCTTTTTGGACGTATTGATGTTACGTACCCTGAGACGTATGCTTAGAAAAAAAGGGAAGATAGGGAAGTACAGTGAAACGTATAACCCTGTGACGAATTTCTGCATCATGCAAAAACTCTAATGTGTTCAAAGTGTATTCTGAGAAACAAAGTTCTGAACAGCATCAGAGGAAGCGGAAAACTGAGGACTAGCATGTTATGAAATCGTACAAGGCGTTGACTTCGATTGTTTCACTAAATCCTATGATGAACTAAAGCTATCAGTGACAGATCTGCTAGTTTACTTAAATTTATTTGCGTTTTCTTGTAATTCGGTGAAAGTTTAAATTCTAAAAACAGAGTATAATCCTAATGAAAGCAATTTTCACAATTGTTAATGTAATTGATTAAATTGTTTGTTTATCTTTGCGGGGGCTCGTATTTGTTTTTTTTCAATATATCTGCTCAGATCCCTATATCTATTTCCATCTATAAGTTTCACCACTTATCTTTTCTCGAAGCGGGGTAATTCTATCGAGGGCGGTCATCTCCTAGATGTCGAGTACCAAAAGGGATGGGCTATAGTATATTTATTATTATAGTATTTGCAACATACATCAAAGCACCCCGTGACAAATACATACACGGACTTTAGCAAAGCATATTCCTTTTGCTATGTAACTCATACTAATATTAATATCATCAGATAGTCCATTACCGGTTTTGGTCACCCATTCGTGTCCGTCGAAATACACTTTGCTCATATCTCAAATTACGCATGTATATCAAATACTACGAATGAATCAAACTACAATGGTAATTATACATACTCAAATATATGAATATACTACAATAATTAAAGTACACTTACTTTGCGGTAATATTTCAGAACAATCGAGCAAATAATAACTAACCTGTTTCGAAGCTCCTATATATTCACAGAATAATAATTCCGCCAATAACGAATGGTCTCGGAGCAGTTTTATCGCCATTGCGTCTTGTAAAATAATTGTAACCCTACTAACATTTTGGTTCTCAAGATGATTTATTTAAACTTAAGAGTCTAATGTTTGGCACGCTTAGCTCAATTCCGATTGGACGTTGGTTAAAAATATGATCAGACATCGCCCCTCCCATCCGTCTGTCAAGGTTGTTGACGATACCATTTAATGATCCCTTGTTCCAAACAAAAAATTGTCACTTACCTGTGAACAATGTTATGTAATTGACTTTGGCAAAAATAACCCGCGCGTCTCTAGTTTATGGCTATGTCAATCAATTGGCTGGACATTTCATGCATTCTGAAGGCGAGAAATTATGGCCTCAGGGTCTAACATACCCATGTTGAAATCTGGTTTCTTCTACAACGTGACAGCAAATGAATAACTCCACAATTGTGATCCGAAGAATCTTATACTAACACATTTTAATCTTGAAGGTAAATTACTGAGGTACACAAAATATAACAATAATAATCGTAAATAAAGTTTTTTGAGAAATTAAAATATTTGAAAGATGGTTTAGCATACTTTCCATGCTGTGTCGTGTATTTAAGAACATAATGAATGGACAATGATGGTAATTGGTTAAAATCACGTAGGTTTTAATGTTTCTTTTCCACCAATTTTAAACCTGTCACAACTAAGCCTTTCATTTGATGCTTATATCACCTTTAGTATTTTCAGATCTTGTTTTTGTGATTTCTTCGTCTTTTGGTGTCATTCATGCTCGATGGCAAATCAGCATCATCAAGTTAATATATAAAAAGCAGTAAAGTGTTTTAGATGAGTGTTAATATGCTGCGTGTTGTTTCTATAAAAAAGTAATATTTTTTATTTATATGTATGAATTTTGCAGATGTTAATAAAATATTTGCAGATGTCATAGTAACACATTTGCAGATGTTCCATTAATAAATAACGGAGTAAAGTTTGCATGTGTGATTTGATGGTAGTTAAGTATTATTTGTTCAAATTTAAGAACTCTCGTGCTATAATTCTTTCTTTAAATCTGGTCTTTTTTTTCCAGCAGTGTTTTAGAAGTAGTTTATATGTATTTTAAATTTGTAGGAACTACAGATATATTGTGATTAGTGAATCATTTTGCACGTTCCTTCAATTGACTCCATTAGGACGCCAAATGTGGAGTTTGGTTGTTGTTGCTGTTGTTCTTGGGTTTATCGCCACTTTTCAGCACAAGATAGACTAAACATGGCGGCTATTATTAATGGTGGAGGAAGAACCCGGGAAAACCGCCCAGAAAGATCCACCGGCCCAAGAGAAGCTACTGGCAAGATTTATCACATACCCACATTGGGCGAATCTGAGGCTCGAGCCCAGGCAGACAGAGGTGAGATGGTAGTGGTCCGTAAGGGAAAGCACTTTAGACCACTCGGCCACTCAGGGTCCCTGAAGTCTGGTGAGCAGTTTTGTACAAGATGAAGGTGTTGAAGAACGACACATGATAAATGATGCACAACGGACCTAAGGACAATATCATAAGTTTACTTAACATTAAAATTGGTATGAACGTCAGTTTTAAGTGGTCCATGCACACAAAAGGCAGACATTATAAACTGTGCAAACCCTTTTATGTTCCTTCCATGTTCACATAGTAAAGCAAATTTGATTAATCCAAGTGCTTTGTTTTAATAATTAAGTGTACCACAGGTCGATTTGGTGTTCCTGAACATATGGTTTACGTGACCAGATATTAAATGTTTCCAACCACCATAATTTTAAATAACTGCTTACTATATAATTTGTGTTCTACTATCGATTGTTGTACATATCATAAAACTTCCTAATGCTTGACATTTAAATAAAGATGTTTAACCAAGATTTTGTAACAACTGTGTTGATGTACCAAAGTTGCATTTGTATATTTGGACTCAATTTCTTAGCAATGGTTAAATATAGATGTTATTTATTAATTTATATTGCCATAAGCAGCAGAGAGGGTGAGCCGGACAACATTTTTAGACAAGTTTTCACTGAAATCAGGCTTAAAACAATGTAATCAGGCAAAAAAATCAAAAAAATCAAGGAAATCAGGCAAAAAAATCAATGAAAAATCAATGAAATCAGGCAAAAAATAATAATGAAAAATCAATGAAATCAATGAAATCAAAAAAATGACTAAGCCTCCATTCGTCTTATCCGAATATTTGATCCAGTCCGATACGATATCGTGTTCGAGGGTCATGTAAATTTATTGTTACAAATCCGTGTGGGGCAGACTGAGCATGACTAAAGAAATTTCTAAATTGATTGAAGTCCATATCAGAACACCATGTCTGCCAAATATTTCGTAGCGTATGTGTATCAACGCCGTTGAATACAGCAAGCATATTACAGTTATCTCTAATCACTTTTGGAATCTGAGTGTATCGTTGAGTGACATAGATCACATCAGTGTTTTTATGCCTGCCTCGGGAAAATATTCTAGCAGGATTTTTTTGATTATCTAACATGACATCGTCGTATACAACTAAATTGTTGATACTTCCATCGAGGTCATTCACGGATGGCGCCTCGTCAATATCGGTTATAAATTCAATAACATCCTCGCCAGCAATCTCTGAAGCGTTTTCATTAAAATCTTTTAGCACTTCATAGCATCGTTGGTCGTCTACGCTAGGGGCAATTAAATACAACTTATCCCACTTCATCCATCTCATTATTAAATTGAGCAACAATTGCGTTTTACCGGATCCAGATGGCCCGATTATAATTGCGCGGATAGAGTTTGGTAGCGCTGCATGATGCTTCACTGGTTCTCTTGTTTTAGTCGCTGAAAAATCAATTATATTCATATCTCTATACATAAATTATGGATCTATATTGCGTGAAGTGTAAGGCGCGTACTGGCACAGATGACTTGACGACGATTACAACTAAAAATAACCGATCAGCGCTTTCTGGTAAATGCGTACAGTATAGTACAACGAAATATAGATTTGTTTCTAAACCCAAGGAACCCAAGGAACCTTTAAAAAAAAACGAGGAGGTGATATCGCTGCCAAATTAGCAAAACTCCCTGGAACCCCATGGGCAAAATACCCCGGAGAAAAACACCTTCCAGGGTATAGTTATTGTGGACCGGGAACAAGACTTGATATCAGACTCAATGATCAAAATCAGCCCCGACCCGGTGAGGAACCAATAAACGCTATTGATAAGGCCTGTCACTTTCATGATGTTGCTTATAAAAGCAGCAATTTGCAACACAGGCATCTAGCAGATGTGAAATTTATTCATGCGTTGAATGCCATTCCTGATAAATCCTTTAAAGAAAAATTGGCTTCATTTTTGATAAAATCGGCAATGAAAAGCAAATTGATGTTAGGTGCTGGTAATTAATAGCAACATGGAATCTATTTATTATTCCCCAAGAGGATACTGGAGGGGTAACGCTGCAATCAGTAAACTCGCTAGCGCCGCAAAAGTGAAAAAAAACCACTGCGGCTCATTGGTTATCCAAACAGGCACTATGGCAAATTTATCTACCACCGCCTAAACAAATTCAATTCTCGCATTTTGATGTAACCGGACCCAATGAAGTTCATCAGGCTGATATATTATTTCTGCCACATGATCGTGGTTACAAATATGCGTTAACTGTAGTTGATATTGCAAGTCGATACAAAGAAGCAGAACCGTTAAAAACAAAATCAGCCACTGAAGTGGCTTCTGCATTTGAAAGGATTTATCGAAGGAGTCCTCTGCACTGGCCAAATCTGTTACAAGTTGATCCGGGCAAGGAATTTCAGGGTGCAGTGATATCTACAATGAAATATCACAATGTCGCTATCAGACGAGGGCATACTGCACTGCATCGTGATCAGGCCATTGTAGAACGATTTAATCGGATTCTTGCTGAACGGTTATTTGGATATCAATACGCAAAAGAATTCATCCAAGAAAAAAGATCCCGTGAATGGGTTGAGAGATTACCAGGTGTAGTTACCGCACTGAATAACGAGATTACTAGAACCATCAACATGAAACCTATCAACGCGATTAAAAAGAAGTCGATACCTGAAAAACCACAAAAGGATTTTAGCGTTTCCCAACCAATTCTTGGTAGTAATGTCATTGTGAGGTACTTATACGAACCAGGAGAGCTTGAGGGTGGCACAAAAAGGGCTACTGATCCTATTTGGAGTGTTACTGCACACAAGATATCTAGTATAACACGATCTACGGGTAGGCCTCCAATCTATAAACTGGATTCAACTGCCCCTCAACGGGGTTTTACTAGACAACAATTACAAGTGATACCCGAGGATACTCAATTGCCACCCCATGGTCTTAACTAGCACCCTTGCGTCTATTGCACTCAAGACAAGTCAACATCACATTATTTCTGACATGACCGAGATTGTTATTTTTTCTGTCTACGGTGAATTGGCGAGGGTCCTTATCCGAATACTGCCAACGCATTATACAATTGCAACTCGCGCAGTGATTATTCTGTTGTTTCTTCAAAGTGATTATTAGTTCAGCATCAATATCAAATTCTCGTTGTTTTTTTTTGTCTTGTTGTTTGTAACCGGAGAGTTTTTTATCAATAATATCATCTATTGTGGTGTCATTATCATCGCCAATGATTTCATCATCGCCACCAATGATTTCATCATGGAAGACAATTCTTCGAAGTTGATTTATTTTTCGTACTCTGGATACTGAAAGATAGACTAAATTCGACCATTCTATGCGATTATCTACCATCCAAACAATTGTATCCGATATAGTCAATCCCTGTGAAGAATGTATCGTCGCTGCGTATCCTAGCGTCCATGGGGATTTATTAGCACGCAATGCATCTTCAACGACATTGATATCAACCAGCACAATATCATTTAATACGAGAATCTGCTTTTCACTCTGTCCTGGAATATCAACTTCGATGTTCTGTTTTCGTGTATCCGATGGCCTATAACAGAGGGGCACTGGAAGTGTTGCAAATTTTTGTTTATGCAATTCAAATAACTTCATCTGAAGTGTGTCCCTGACTATTTTTCTACTTGCAATGATTAAATCATTTGGTCTCCACGCTTCCCAAAACTCATTCATGGGAGTTTCCGAAATTATTTCACGGGTTATTTCACACTGGATTCTATCCGGTTGTAATCTAATTAGTTTCTTCAATTCTTTTAATTCATTATCAAGTGATCTATGATCGGTATCAATTTCTTCATAATAGTCTACAAAACCCTTTAGCCATTCATGGGGGGATGCACCGACAAATGGTGGTGGTTGCCCGTGATCACCGCACATGACGACTTTTGTATTCTTCAATAACAACCACTCAAGAAATATTTTTAAGACATCTTCTGACACTGTGTCTATTTCATCCCACATGATGAATTCAGGAATAAATTTCTCTCCCATGCGCTCAGGAGTCCATTTATCTCCCTTCCATCGGAAAAAGCTGTGATAAGTGCAGGCATTTACCCCTCTCTGTATCATTTCTCTTGCAAGTCTATGAGTTGGTGTTAGCACAATCATGTTTGGATTGGAAACGCTAGCGTTTCTACGGAATAACTCAATTACCCGGGTTGTTTTTCCTGACCCGCCACAACCGTTTAAATAAACTGTTTTATATCTACAGATTGGATCAGAAATCGGTGGTGCACTAGAAAATTCTGAACACTGATTGCTTTCTAAGTAATTATTTTCAATGGTAACATCTGCTGATTGAATATAATCATGAATCATTTCTTTCTTAATTCTCCATGTCCCCCATTTCTCGTTGCCAGTAGCCTTAAAATCAACCATTTTGCTATTTATGTAAAATGAGTCAGTAGCAACTCTAACTGCGGTGGTAGGAAATCTATTGATCATTGAAAACAGATTGATAGAAGCATAACCAAGCATAGAAGCTCTCAAATGTGTGTACTGCGGATGGTATCCATCATTGTAGGTAACAATTGTACCCAATTTGGTTCCATCGGACAGAAATGCGTCCTTACGATTGACATATAGGCCCCTATTCGTTAGATCCGCGATTACAAAATCGTATTCAGCGTTGTCTATAATCAATCGTGAAGAATATTTCGTATTATCATCTTTGCCACCTTGGGTAAATTTACCGATTATTCTTCGTCCAAGATTTTTTGCTTCATTGTTTCTGATTTCAAATAACTGTTGGGACCAATCCATGATTTGTTGTTCATTAAAATCAGGAAACAGTTTTCGCTCTTCGCTAATTATTTTTTCTAGATCAGGTTGGGGTAACCAGACTGATTTCTGTGCTCGATAGGATATAATTGCTTCACTGACAATTAATGATTTTAACATCTTACAATCAAGCATATACCGTAATAACACTATTGGCATCCAGTGTTTTTCAGACATGTGTTTACCAATCCAAAGATAACTACACGGATGAAGCCCTTCAGCCATTTCAAATGATACTACACAAGCGAATCCGGTTAAATCAAAATCAGGAAGTGGTCCATTAATAGCAACACGGGTCATTTCGTGTGTAGGGTGTCCAAATCGTTTGAAATATTTCTCACACTCTCCATACCCAAGAAAACTTCCTGGATAACACGCAATCATATCAACGGAAATAACGGTATCAGCGGTGTATTTTGTGTTCCATAATCCCCCATGGCTGTATTCAAGACAGGACAATTTGACATCTGATAAAAACTCACTTCGTGTTGGTTTCCACGCGTTTCTCTTTCTAGCAAAATGTGCTGCAATGGATGGTACTGTGAAACAGTTTGCTAATAATTGATCGTTGTCTTCTCCGTCCCCAGAAAACTCACTAGCTAGTTGTTTCATTTGATTCTGCAGCTCTTCAGTACGGTATAATTCTCCGTTAGGCCTTACAAACTGATCAAATTTGCATTCTTCGTCTGAATTACTATGAAATAGCCACACTGACACAGGATCGTTTTTACTCAAATGGTAAATAGCATCAAATAATTTCTGCTCTGAAAAAAACTCTCCGGTTTGGGATAGATATCTTACGGTTCTATCCCGTGGGAATATTGTTACTGCAGATGACCACGCGTGTGCGTTATGATCAATAATTTCAATGGGGTTTCCTTTTTTTGATTGATATTTCGGTTCTTTTAATACTTCACCGGTGATTGTCCTTACCGATATTGAAAATCTCAATGATGTTTCTAATTTGGTTATATCCTGAATTGTTGCCCCATGCTCTTTTACCGTGAACTCCCACTCGGTTATTTTTTTTCGTCTTAGATCAGTTAGTTTATTCCCCCGGGACGCATTTGTGAAGTGTTCTATTATTCGTTCTGCTACACAATTTAGCCCTGTCGAATATTTCATGGGTGCTAGTTTTGAAATATCAGGTTTTTCATTGAGCGGATAGATCCCGTAAACAACTGCTGTGACAGGATAAGATCTTTCGTAGTAGGGTTTATCAATTCCAGTCAAAATTCCTGGTTTGGAATCCTGATTCACGGTGACAGTTTTTTTGCCCCTGAGAATGGGTTCAAATTTATCCCTAATAATCCATTTTCCATCCTCACGGATAATGAATTTGATTCGGAAAAAATGACTTTTTTCCCCAACATTTGAGATTATCACTGCTGCTTTTTCATCATTCATGGTAGCGTCAACAACACCATCAATTCGAAATGTTGACCAACAATAAGATGCTCCATCACGCTTGAATTCATTAAAACAGTCTCTGATGGGTTTATCAAGAATTTTATTCTTGGGTGTATTAGAAACTATATCAAGATTGAATTGAGCATCCTTCCATGGTGATCTCATGTTTCCGTCTCTTGGACGTTTGTTACGTTTTTTGGGTCTATCGCGATTAAATCTAGGATTAATTTTCAATAATCTCTTAAACTCTTTCATGTTTCCGTCTCTTGGACGTTTGTTACGTTTTTTGGGTCTATCGAGATTAAATCTAGGATTGATTTTCAATAATCTCTTAAACTCTTTCATGTTTCCGTCTCTTGGACGTTTGTTACGTTTGTTTCCGTCTATTGGACGTTTTTTGGGTCTATCGAGATTAAATCTAGGATTGATTTTCAATAATCTCTTGAACTCTCTATCGGTATTGATTTTAGCATTTTTCGCAGTCAATCTCTTGAACTCCTTCATGCTATATATAAAACAAGCATTTAAATGAAAGATTTATGTATAATGAACCAATGCAAATGGCTCATGATGGGAAATGTAACCCCGTGTAACAAATCATGCAGAAAAAATGAATACTGTAGGTATCATATGCAAAGTTTTCGACGTGGAAGTCTTGGTCCGTTACCCTGTATTCGATGTGGGGTTGGGGTCAAGGGAAGATCACAATTATGTATTGATTGTGGTGGTAAGCGATATAGGGAATTGAAGCGTTATTATGATAAAAGAATAAAAAATGGACAATCCATCAGAAATTTTGACCCTGAAAAAGTCTTTGACCCTGATAACGTCACTGACAAAATCATAAGAACCCCGCAAGACTACATCGAAAGATTTTCCAGTGATGTAATTATTGAACCAAACACTGAATTAGACAAACAATAGAATAGTATATATGAACCAAGAATTCAGACAGCATCCCTTGATTACAAATTATGAAGCATCCAGTGATGGTACTGTCAGAAACCGTAGACTGAAGAACCCAGTTGGTGCTGACAATGGTATGGGGTATTTGGTGTTCACTGTTAATGGAAAGAAAACTTATCTCAATCATCGTTTCGCATTTGAATGTTTTTATGGATTGATCGAGGATGATTCTGTCATTGATCACAAGGATTCTAATCCGAAAAACATTCAAATGCGAAACGATGATTGAGATAAGTTTTCTTTCCATTAACAGTGAACACCAAATACCCCATACCATTGTCAGCACCAACTGGGTTCTTCAGTCTACGGTTTCTGACAGTACCATCACTGGATGCTTCATAATTTGTAATCAAGGGATGCTGTCTGAATTCTTGGTTCATATATACTATTCTATTGTTTGTCTAATTCAGTGTTTGGTTCAATAATTACATCACTGGAAAATCTTTCGATGTAGTCTTGCGGGGTTCTTATGATTTTGTCAGTGACGTTATCAGGGTCAAAGACTTTTTCAGGGTCAAAATTTCTGATGGATTGTCCATTTTTTATTCTTTTATCATAATAACGCTTCAATTCCCTATATCGCTTACCACCACAATCAATACATAATTGTGATCTTCCCTTGACCCCAACCCCACATCGAATACAGGGTAACGGACCAAGACTTCCACGTCGAAAACTTTGCATATGATACCTACAGTATTCATTTTTTCTGCATGATTTGTTACACGGGGTTACATTTCCCATCATGAGCCATTTGCATTGGTTCATTATACATAAATCTTTCATTTAAATGCTTGTTTTATATATAGCATGAAGGAGTTCAAGAGATTGACTTCGAAAAATGCTAAAATCAATACCGATAGAGAGTTCAAGAGATTATTGAAAATCAATCCTAGATTTAATCTCGATAGACCCAAAAAACGTCCAATAGACGGAAACAAACGTAACAAACGTCCAAGAGACGGAAACATGAAAGAGTTTAAGAGATTATTGAAAATCAATCCTAGATTTAATCTCGATAGACCCAAAAAACGTAACAAACGTCCAAGAGACGGAAACATGAAAGAGTTTAAAAGATTATTGAAAATTAATCCTAGATTTAATCTCGATAGACCCAAAAAACGTAACAAACGTCCAAGAGACGGAAACATGAGATCACCATGGAAGGATGCTCAATTCAATCTTGATATAGTTTCTAATACACCCAAGAATAAAATTCTTGATAAACCCATCAGAGACTGTTTTAATGAATTCAAGCGTGATGGAGCATCTTATTGTTGGTCAACATTTCGAATTGATGGTGTTGTTGACGCTACCATGAATGATGAAAAAGCAGCAGTGATAATCTCAAATGTTGGGGAAAAAAGTCATTTTTTCCGAATCAAATTCATTATCCGTGAGGATGGAAAATGGATTATTAGGGATAAATTTGAACCCATTCTCAGGGGCAAAAAAACTGTCACCGTGAATCAGGATTCCAAACCAGGAATTTTGACTGGAATTGATAAACCCTACTACGAAAGATCTTATCCTGTCACAGCAGTTGTTTACGGGATCTATCCGCTCAATGAAAAACCTGATATTTCAAAACTAGCACCCATGAAATATTCGACAGGGCTAAATTGTGTAGCAGAACGAATAATAGAACACTTCACAAATGCGTCCCGGGGGAATAAACTAACTGATCTAAGACGAAAAAAAATAACCGAGTGGGAGTTCACGGTAAAAGAGCATGGGGCAACAATTGAGAATATAACCAAATTAGAAACATCATTGAGATTTCCAATATCGGTAAGGACAATCACCGGTGAAGTATTAAAAGAACCGAAATATCAATCAAAAAAAGGAAACCCCATTGAAATTATTGATCATAACGCACACGCGTGGTCATCTGCAGTAACAATATTCCCACGGGATAGAACCGTAAGATATCTATCCCAAACCGGAGAGTTTTTTTCAGAGCAGAAATTATTTGATGCTATTTACCATTTGAGTAAAAACGATCCTGTGTCAGTGTGGCTATTTCATAGTAATTCAGACGAAGAATGCAAATTTGATCAGTTTGTAAGGCCTAACGGAGAATTATACCGTACTGAAGAGCTGCAGAATCAAATGAAACAACTAGCTAGTGAGTTTTCTGGGGACGGAGAAGACAACGATCAATTATTAGCAAACTGTTTCACAGTACCATCCATTGCAGCACATTTTGCTAGAAAGAAAAACGCGTGGAAACCAACACGAAGTGAGTTTTTATCAGATGTCAAATTGTCCTGTCTTGAATACAGCCATGGGGGATTATGGAACACAAAATACACCGCTGATACCGTTATTTCCGTTGATATGATTGCGTGTTATCCAGGAAGTTTTCTTGGGTATGGAGAGTGTGAGAAATATTTCAAACGATTTGGACACCCTACACACGAAATGACCCGTGTTGCTATTAATGGACCACTTCCTGATTTTGATTTAACCGGATTCGCTTGTGTAGTATCATTTGAAATGGCTGAAGGGCTTCATCCGTGTAGTTATCTTTGGATTGGTAAACACATGTCTGAAAAACACTGGATGCCAATAGTGTTATTACGGTATATGCTTGATTGTAAGATGTTAAAATCATTAATTGTCAGTGAAGCAATTATATCCTATCGAGCACAGAAATCAGTCTGGTTACCCCAACCTGATCTAGAAAAAATAATTAGCGAAGAGCGAAAACTGTTTCCTGATTTTAATGAACAACAAATCATGGATTGGTCCCAACAGTTATTTGAAATCAGAAACAATGAAGCAAAAAATCTTGGACGAAGAATAATCGGTAAATTTACCCAAGGTGGCAAAGATGATAATACGAAATATTCTTCACGATTGATTATAGACAACGCTGAATACGATTTTGTAATCGCGGATCTAACGAATAGGGGCCTATATGTCAATCGTAAGGACGCATTTCTGTCCGATGGAACCAAATTGGGTACAATTGTTACCTACAATGATGGATACCATCCGCAGTACACACATTTGAGAGCTTCTATGCTTGGTTATGCTTCTATCAATCTGTTTTCAATGATCAATAGATTTCCTACCACCGCAGTTAGAGTTGCTACTGACTCATTTTACATAAATAGCAAAATGGTTGATTTTAAGGCTACTGGCAACGAGAAATGGGGGATATGGAGAATTAAGAAAGAAATGATTCATGATTATATTCAATCAGCAGATGTTACCATTGAAAATAATTACTTAGAAAGCAATCAGTGTTCAGAATTTTCTAGTGCACCACCGATTTCTGATCCAATCTGTAGATATAAAACAGTTTATTTAAACGGTTGTGGCGGGTCAGGAAAAACAACCCGGGTAATTGAGTTATTCCGTAGAAACGCTAGCGTTTCCAATCCAAACATGATTGTGCTAACACCAACTCATAGACTTGCAAGAGAAATGATACAGAGAGGGGTAAATGCCTGCACTTATCACAGCTTTTTCCGATGGAAGGGAGATAAATGGACTCCTGAGCGCATGGGAGAGAAATTTATTCCTGAATTCATCATGTGGGATGAAATAGACACAGTGTCAGAAGATGTCTTAAAAATATTTCTTGAGTGGTTGTTATTGAAGAATACAAAAGTCGTCATGTGCGGTGATCACGGGCAACCACCACCATTTGTCGGTGCATCCCCCCATGAATGGCTAAAGGGTTTTGTAGACTATTATGAAGAAATTGATACCGATCATAGATCACTTGATAATGAATTAAAAGAATTGAAGAAACTAATTAGATTACAACCGGATAGAATCCAGTGTGAAATAACCCGTGAAATAATTTCGGAAACTCCCATGAATGAGTTTTGGGAAGCGTGGAGACCAAATGATTTAATCATTGCAAGTAGAAAAATAGTCAGGGACACACTTCAGATGAAGTTATTTGAATTGCATAAACAAAAATTTGCAACACTTCCAGTGCCCCTCTGTTATAGGCCATCGGATACACGAAAACAGAACATCGAAGTTGATATTCCAGGACAGAGTGAAAAGCAGATTCTCGTATTAAATGATATTGTGCTGGTTGATATCAATGTCGTTGAAGATGCATTGCGTGCTAATAAATCCCCATGGACGCTAGGATACGCAGCGACGATACATTCTTCACAGGGATTGACTATATCGGATACAATTGTTTGGATGGTAGATAATCGCATAGAATGGTCGAATTTAGTCTATCTTTCAGTATCCAGAGTACGAAAAATAAATCAACTTCGAAGAATTGTCTTCCATGATGAAATCATTGGTGGCGATGATGAAATCATTGGCGATGATAATGACACCACAATAGATGATATTATTGATAAAAAACTCTCCGGTTACAAACAACAAGACAAAAAAAAACAACGAGAATTTGATATTGATGCTGAACTAATAATCACTTTGAA
Organism: Unio delphinus; assembly: GCA_029339505.1. Lineage (NCBI taxonomy): Eukaryota > Metazoa > Mollusca > Bivalvia > Unionida > Unionidae > Unio > Unio delphinus. The sequence continues at coordinate 1,989,585 of JAQISU010000111.1, read as the reverse complement.
GAAACAACAGAATAATCACTGCGCGAGTTGCAATTGTATAATGCGTTGGCAGTATTCGGATAAGGACCCTCGCCAATTCACCGTAGACAGAAAAAATAACAATCTCGGTCATGTCAGAAATAATGTGATGTTGACTTGTCTTGAGTGCAATAGACGCAAGGGTGCTAGTTAAGACCATGGGGTGGCAATTGAGTATCCTCGGGTATCACTTGTAATTGTTGTCTAGTAAAACCCCGTTGAGGGGCAGTTGAATCCAGTTTATAGATTGGAGGCCTACCCGTAGATCGTGTTATACTAGATATCTTGTGTGCAGTAACACTCCAAATAGGATCAGTAGCCCTTTTTGTGCCACCTTCAAGCTCTCCTGGTTCGTATAAGTACCTCACAATGACATTACTACCAAGAATTGGTTGGGAAACGCTAAAATCCTTTTGTGGTTTTTCAGGTATCGACTTCTTTTTAATCGCGTTGATAGGTTTCATGTTGATGGTTCTAGTAATCTCGTTATTCAGTGCGGTAACTACACCTGGTAATCTCTTAACCCATTCACGGGATCTTTTTTCTTGGATGAATTCTTTTGCGTATTGATATCCAAATAACCGTTCAGCAAGAATCCGATTAAATCGTTCTACAATGGCCTGATCACGATGCAGTGCAGTATGCCCTCGTCTGATAGCGACATTGTGATATTTCATTGTAGATATCACTGCACCCTGAAATTCCTTGCCCGGATCAACTTGTAACAGATTTGGCCAGTGCAGAGGACTCCTTCGATAAATCCTTTCAAATGCAGAAGCCACTTCAGTGGCTGATTTTGTTTTTAACGGTTCTGCTTCTTTGTATCGACTTGCAATATCAACTACAGTTAACGCATATTTGTAACCACGATCATGTGGCAGAAATAATATATCAGCCTGATGAACTTCATTGGGTCCGGTTACATCAAAATGCGAGAATTGAATTTGTTTAGGCGGTGGTAGATAAATTTGCCATAGTGCCTGTTTGGATAACCAATGAGCCGCAGTGGTTTTTTTTCACTTTTGCGGCGCTAGCGAGTTTACTGATTGCAGCGTTACCCCTCCAGTATCCTCTTGGGGAATAATAAATAGATTCCATGTTGCTATTAATTACCAGCACCTAACATCAATTTGCTTTTCATTGCCGATTTTATCAAAAATGAAGCCAATTTTTCTTTAAAGGATTTATCAGGAATGGCATTCAACGCATGAATAAATTTCACATCTGCTAGATGCCTGTGTTGCAAATTGCTGCTTTTATAAGCAACATCATGAAAGTGACAGGCCTTATCAATAGCGTTTATTGGTTCCTCACCGGGTCGGGGCTGATTTTGATCATTGAGTCTGATATCAAGTCTTGTTCCCGGTCCACAATAACTATACCCTGGAAGGTGTTTTTCTCCGGGGTATTTTGCCCATGGGGTTCCAGGGAGTTTTGCTAATTTGGCAGCGATATCACCTCCTCGTTTTTTTTTAAAGGTTCCTTGGGTTCCTTGGGTTTAGAAACAAATCTAAATTTCTTTGTACTACACTGTACGCATTTACCAGAAAGCGCTGATCGGTTATTTTTAGTTGTAATCGTCGTCAAGTCATCTGTGCCAGTACGCGCCTTACACTTCACGCAATATAGATCCATAATTTATGTATAGAGATATGAATATAATTGATTTTTCAGCGACTAAAACAAGAGAACCAGTGAAGCATCATGCAGCGCTACCAAACTCTATCCGCGCAATTATAATCGGGCCATCTGGATCCGGTAAAACGCAATTGTTGCTCAATTTAATAATGAGATGGATGAAGTGTGATAAGTTGTATTTAATTGCCCCTAGCGTAGACGACCAACGATGCTATGAAGTGCTAAAAGATTTTAATGAAAACGCTTCAGAGATTGCTGGCGAGGATGTTATTGAATTTATAACCGATATTGACGAGGCGCCATCCGTGAATGACCTCGATGGAAGTATCAACAATTTAGTTGTATACGACGATGTCATGTTAGATAATCAAAAAAATCCTGCTAGAATATTTTCCCGAGGCAGGCATAAAAACACTGATGTGATCTATGTCACTCAACGATACACTCAGATTCCAAAAGTGATTAGAGATAACTGTAATATGCTTGCTGTATTCAACGGCGTTGATACACATACGCTACGAAATATTTGGCAGACATGGTGTTCTGATATGGACTTCAATCAATTTAGAAATTTCTTTAGTCATGCTCAGTCTGCCCCACACGGATTTGTAACAATAAATTTACATGACCCTCGAACACGATATCGTATCGGACTGGATCAAATATTCGGTTGAAGACGAATGGAGGCTTAGTCATTTTTTTGATTTCATTGATTTCATTGATTTTTCATTATTATTTTTTGCCTGATTTCATTGATTTTTCATTGATTTTTTTGCCTGATTTCCTTGATTTTTTTGATTTTTTTGCCTGATTTCATTGTTTTAAGCCTGATTTCAGTGAAAACTTGTCTAAAAATGTTGTCCGGCTCACCCTCTCTGCTGCTCCATATTTTTAGAATTCTTTGTAATTAAAAAAAATAAATTACATATTTACCAGGATTCATAAAGTCGTGTAGGTTAACAATCAATAAAACACTATGCAATAACGCTCTTCACTTTCCTAAGACCGTTCATCCGAAGCATAATCGATTTTTAACAATTCATTAAACACGATGTATTAACGCTCTTCACTTCGCTAAGACCGTTCATATGAAGCATAATCGATTTTTTAACAATTTATTACACACGACGAATTAACGCTCTTCACTTTTCTAAGACCGTTCGTCCAAAGAATATTCGATTTTGGACAATTTTGGACACTACGCATTAACGTGCTTCACTTTGCTTGGACAATTCGTCCAAAGCATGTTCAATTTTTGCGTTCATGACTTTATGAATCCTTTAAAGTATGAAGTTCATTTTTAACGCATTATTGCTTAACAAACTATTACACAATGCAATTTGATGACCAACATTAATAAACATTGATTTATCCTTGGCATGGACTACTAGTGGACGTGGAAACAAGGTAAAGATATTTGCTAGGCTTAGGAATATACTCGTATGTCATGTATTCGCGAATAGACCATACCCGTATGTCATGTATTCGCAAATAGACCATATCCGTATGTCATGTATTCGCGAATAGACCCTTTATCAAATGACCTCGGTGCAAACATGTGGCTCGCAGCCTTGCTTTCTGTATATAAAAATACCACCTTCCCCCAACCTAAAACAAACAAAAACAAAATAGGACTAAACAAAACAAAGGTAATCACTCGCGTACACCGTGTGTTTCTATTAAAAGATGTCGAGCAAATTTACCATTGAAAACACGTCAAAGAAATTTCTCATAAGTCTTATTATCTTTATTATATTTCATAATGTGTGTAGCAATGAACAGGATAACGAAACTCCTCTGGCATGTCCTTATTTTATCATTTATTAGCTGTCTATCGTGTGGCGTTGTCCGCAAGAAAGATTTATCCATTATAAAGTTTCGTGTTTATCTACTAAACAAAAAATAGCATTGTACTCATTTAAAAAAACAACGCACAAAGATGGCCAATTTTTTTAAAAATTACATCAATTAAGTTTCAACTTTAAAAATGCTAAACCATTCAAAGAGTCTTTTACACTTTGAGTTTTATCAAAATTTCATATATTTGTGCTATGTGTGTTTGCGACCATAACAGTGCTGATCAAATTGGATAGTGTACGACACTACAACTTTCTGACAGATTTAAAGGCGTATTTATTTACTGGTACAAACTGATCAATAACTGGGAGGTCGCGGGTTCGATCGCCGACCGAGCCATACCAAAGACATAAAAAAATGGTACGAACAGCAGCCTCGCTTGGCGTTCAGCGTTAAGAGGTTAAGTGTTAGGACTCGTCGGCCTGGTGTGAGGATAATTTCATGCTACACGTCTGCCTGCATGATGGCCCAGTGCTAGACATCACTATAAACTGTCACACTGGAGACATCGTAGCGATACGACTGAAAAATTGTTAAAGCTACGTTAAAAATTCAAATCACACACACTGAATTAGATGTAAACACTGTGAACTAGTTCAGTGTGCAAGCAGCAGAGAGGGCGAACAGACTTGGCTGAATCGTCATTTGCCTTAAATAGAATCTTCCTACGAAACATAAAAAGTCTTAAACAAAACCCCCTAATTTACCGAGGTTTTTACCTAAATTTTATGCAGCCGGTATATCCCGCTGACGACCAAACTGAAGTCACGCCCTCTCCTCTGCTACAAAGTAGCCAAATATTTTATCGATACCTACACGATATCTTGTCCTGGGTCATGCAGATTTATTGTTATAAAACCATACTGTGTTGATTGCGCACGTGAAAAGAAATTTTTGAATTTATTTATATCCATATCCCCGCTACACCAGGTCTGATGAATATTTCTTAGCGTGCGTGTATCAATTCCATTAAATACATCTAAAATATTGCAATTATCTCTGATTACTTTCGTAATTTGTGTATACCGCTGATTTACATAAATAACGTCAGTATTTTTATGTCTTCCTCGAGAAAATATTCTTGCCGGATTTGATTTTTTATCTAGCATTATATCATCATACACAACCAAATTATTAACGAATCCATCAAGATCATCGACAGATGGTGTTTCCTCAATGTCGTTTATAAAATCAATAATATCACCATCGCTCAACAATCGTGCATTTTCATTAAACTCTTTAAGTACTTCGTAGCATCTCTGATCATATACAGATGGTGCTACTAAGTACAATTTATTCCATTTCAACCATCTCATTATCAAATTAAGTAATAATTGTGTTTTACCAGATCTAGACGGGACTATTAGTATCATTCTGATCGAATCTGGTAACGGTGGATGATGTTTTACTTGTTCTCGTTTTCGTGTCGCTGACAAATCAATTTACGCTGCCGAGTTAAAACTCCAACTACTGATTTATCTACGGTTACAACAAAAAAAGAAAATAGCATACGGTGGAAAATGTTCTGTATCTGGCAGAAAGAAATTTTATTTTTACGAAAGCTAAAAAAACAAAAAAAACCGGTGGTGACACTGCACATTAATGTCAAAATTTCCAGGAACTCCTTGGTCTAAATATCCCGGAGAAAAACATCTTCCAGGATATAATTACTGCGGGCCTGGCACTCGACTTGATATTAGACTTGATGAACAAGATCAACCAAAATCCGGTGAATATCCGGTAAATGCAATCGATAAAGCGTGTCACGTTCATGATGTAGCTTATAAAAGTAAAGATCTAGAACTGCGACATATCGCAGATGTGAAATTGATTCATGCATTGAATTCCATAAAATATAAAAATCTCAAGGAAGGATTAGCCAATTGGTTAGTAAAATCTGCGATGAAATCCAAATTAGCAATAGGAGCTGGTAACTAATTATAATGGAAACAATTTATTATAGCCCATTAGGATACTGGAAAGGTAGAGCAGCAATCGATAAATTCGCTAATGCAGCAAATGTCACACGTTCTACCGCCGCAGTGTGGTTAGCACGACAGGCAATATGGCAAATTTATCTATCACCACCTAAACGAATCGAGTACGAACATTTTGATGCTAATGTTCCTAATGAAGTTCATCAGGCTGATATTCTGTTTTTACCTCATGATCGTATACGTAGATTAACATTTAAATACGCATTAACCGTTGTTGATGTTGCAAGCAGATATAAAGAAACAGAACTATTATCAGCTAAAACAGCGGCCGAAGTTGCATTTGATTTCGAACGGATTTATCGACGAGTACCCTTGCGATGGCTTCAACTATTACAAGTTGATCCTGGCAAAGAATATCTTGGTGCAGTATCATCATTAATGAAGCGACATAATGTTAAAATACGACGAGGACATACTGAAATTCATCGTGAACAAGCGATCGTAGAATGATTTAATAGAACACTTGCTTAACGAGTATTTGTATACCAATACGCAAAGGAATTCATTCAGGATACAAGATCTCCTGAATGGGTTGCAAAATTACCAAGTGTGATAGCTACATTAAATAATGAGGTTACTCGAACAACTGCCATGAAACCTATTAATGCGATTACAAGGAAATATGTACCAATACAGGATAATGTTTCACCGCAGCCAATATTAGGTAATGTCATCGTCAGGTATAACTTGAAGGAGGGAAAAAAGAGCAACAGATCCTATATGAAGTATTACAACACACAAGATATCCAGCGTAGTACGATCTACAGGTAGACCTGCAATCATATATTAGATTTAAATACTCCTCAACGTGGATTTACACGTGAATTCCGGAAGATACACAATTATCACCACATTCACTTAACTAGCACCTCTACGCCGATTACATTCAAGACATGTTAACATCACATTATCACGTGTATGACCAAGACTGTTATCTTTTCTATCTACGGTAAATTGTCTAGGATTTTTACTCGAGTATTGCCACAGCGTTATACAATTACAGCTTGCATAGTGATTATCCTGTTGTTGTTTCAATGTTATGAAAAATTGCACGTCATGATCGAAGTCGCGTTTATTTTTTTTATCACATTGTTTATAGCTATCTGATTTTTTTCTTACAATATCATTATCAACATTGCCAGTGGTTTCTGATGAATCCACGACAATCCTACATAGCTGAGATATTTTTCCTGTCGCGAGACACCGCAAGATAAACTAAATTTGACCACTCGATATGATCATCCACAATCCAGACAACTGTATCAGAAATAGTTAATCCTTGAGATGAATGTATTGTCATTGCATATCCTAGTCTCAATCCGATAACGCGCTATCAACAACATTGACATCAACTAAAACAACATCATTCAACACGATATTTTTTTTCTCCGTCTGTACTGGTAGGTCAACGAGAATATTAATCGTCGGGTATCTGCTGTGGGATAACATAATGGTACCGGCAACTGCGAATTTTTCTTTATGTAGCAGAAATAATTTTTGTTGAAGTGTGTCACGAACTATCTTTCTACTTGCAAATATCAGATCATTTGGTCTCCATATATCCTAAAAGTCGTTCAAAGAGGTTTCTGAAATTATATTACGCATTACTTCACATTGAAATTTATTCGATTGTAATCTGCTTAATTTTTAAAACTCCCTCAATGTTAAATCAAGTGCTCTATGATCGTCAGTTATTTCTTCGTAATAGTCAACGGATATCTTTAGCCATTCGTGTGGAGACGGTCCATAAAAGGGTGGTGGTTGACCATTATCGCCACACATTATTACAGCAGTGTTTTTCGTCAACAACCAATCAACAAATATTTTTAGATTATCTAATGATACTGAACATATTTCACTCCAAATGATATCTTCGGAATATATTTATCTCCCATTCGATCAGGAGTCCACGTGTCTCCCTTTCATCGAAGGAATTTATAAGTACATGACTGCGTTCCCCGTTGGTTCATTTCTCGCGCAAGTCTGTGTGTAGGGGTTAAAACGATCATATCAGAATTCTGAAACACGTGTCGTCTTTTCTGATCCTTCAGGTCCATTGAGATAAATCGTTTTGTTTCTAGCTACGGGATCATATATAGATGGTGCAGATGATGGTTTTAATATCTGATTTTTTCTACGGTAAATATATTTGATTGGAACATCTGCTGATTCAGAATAACCGAGTATATTTCTTTTTTTATTCCCCACGAACCCCATGGTACGTGATTGATGATATTTAGTTGGTCTAGTAATTTTTAATATTTTTTTTACTGATATAAAACGAATCGGTAGCTTCTCTTACAGCAATCTCAGGAATTTTATTTATCATCGATAACAGATTAATCGAAATGTACGCGAGCATCGAACATCTTAAATAAGCATACTGCGGTGATTCACCATCAGTATAACTCACAATTGTACATAACTTAGTTCCATTTGATAAGAAAGCTGTATCCCAACTTCTAAATGTATTTCTTTTCATTGTATCAGCGATTATAAAATTTAATTCAGCATCGTCTATGATCAATCTTGTACAATGTCGTTTATGATCGCATGATCCTAATTGGGTAAATTTGCCTATTATTTTCCTGTCAAGATCCTTTGCAATTTTATTTTCAAAGTCGGTTTTATCAGGATTTTCTTCATCAGAATATTTCTTTTGTTGTGGTAACCAAAAATTCGGTCTGCATTCGGTATGATATAATCGCTTCACTGACAATCAACGTCAACATTAAACAATCGAGCATATATCGCAACAGTACTATTGGAGCCCACTTCTTTTAAGAAAAATGTCTACCGAACCAAACATAACAAATCGGATGAAGATTTTCAGTAAACTCGAATGATTCTATACATGCAAATCCGGTAATATCATTAGTATAAAATGAAAATACTGTTACCGATGGCAGCTTGGATTAATTCCTCTACAGTTCTGATGTTTTATACCGTTATAATATTTTTTTTTATTCTGTTATAATATTTTTTATTCAGATTTGTAAATTTTGATGAAATTTCATACTTTTTTCAACCCATTTTTAGTCAAAATATCATTGAAAAATCTATCAAAATTGTAATATTTGTAGGGTGAACCCCGAGCGATTATCTAAATGATTTATCGATAAATCGTTAAATTTGCCATGTTTTGTTCATAAATCAACTAAAATCGGATATAGTTTTACGAAAAAATATACTAAATAAGGACAAAAAAAGATGAAATTAACGATTTATCTATGAATCATTTAGAGAGTTGCTGAGGTTTTCACCTTACAAAAACCAGAAAACTGACAGATTTTCTACGATAAAATTGACTAAAATGGATTTAAAAAAGAATGAAATTTCATCAAATCTGTAAAGAAATATTCTGTTTTACTGAAATCAGACTTTTATTCAGAACTATATAATATTTTTTTTTTTTAAGTTCATCAAGTTTAATGCAGGAATGCGCGTAGTTTATAATCTGATCTCGGTCACACGTGATCATAGAAATATGTTCTCGCCGCAATCTAACTGTTCTTGCGTCAGTAAAAAAATCTTCGTTACCGAACTCATCAATCATTATCTCAGCGATGTTGAATGAAGATTGTGTAAATATTAATTTGATTGCATTTCCAAGTGCTTCCTTGTCGTGTATAAAAACCTTAACGTGCTGTTACATATATAAATTTATCCGATTAATTCGTGAATCAAAATAAAAAAAATCGTTTACGATTTCACATTGAGATTTATCAGTAAAACCTCGCCACGTAAATCAATCAAGTGTCCACTCTGGTCGGTGAGTTTAAAATTTATTCTTGACAAGTATGGATTATTCGTGCGTAGATAAAACGAATTGATTGGTTCTTGCACGATCAAGGATCCAGGAAGAATCATTGGAGTAGAACGTATCCTTGTTGAGCATGATTTGATATTCCATGATCTGTTTGATAACTACCATCGATTACATCACATACAAGATTGACTGCAATCACTGAGGTTATATTTGCAATATCAGGTGAAATATGCCTGCCTTCAGCATCTGGATTATTGTTAAATCTGAGAACATCATCAGGATGTGGTGGAGTTTCAGGCCATCCTAGAACAGTTTTTATTGATGATCGATACATATCTACGACGTAATAGGTTTTTTTTTCTTCAATCACAAATAGTAATGTTGGTTCGTGAACAGTAATAGTTTTTTTTTATCCTTTTTTTGTTGTTGATTTTATTCTGCGCTGGAATTCATCGTTGAGTTCTTCAATCTGATAACTACCTGTGGGGATAGAAGCAACAAATAAATCTGGGGTTCCATCTGGTTTATTTTTTGTTTGCAAGTACAAGCGAATTATTTGGAGGTAATCCACCAAATGGTTCAGATCTGATATATGGCCAACTATGATATACTCGTAGTTGTGCAAGTGTAATCTCCCTTTCTGAAATTGCAGTTGAAAACTTAATACTGAATTCAGGATTAGTTGTGCTCACTGATATCATAGTTGTTTTCACCAGTGTTGTAGTTCTTGTGCTGACATTTATCTATTTATCTGCAACTTTAATGGGTGTAGATTCTATAACAGTCATTGCTTCGGAGAATATTTTAGTCATTAATGCGAACTCAGAATCCGATATTGAACCATCAAATATTAACTGAAGTAATTGAGAATACGTCGCCGTTGCCGCGTGTAACTTCACCGCATAATCATAAAAGTTTTCATTCGTGCACGTCGATATTTTTTTGCGATTATATTAAAAATTCAAGCGATCGCAGTTGACGCTGAAACAGATCGCTATGACCTCAGTTGATGTCATTGTTAGTGAGGATAATAAAATACCTGCTCCAGCAACAACCGCGGAGACTGAGTATACAATTATGTCAATGACAATTGCACGTCTGTGATATTTTTTACTTTTATCGTGTAATTATCAACGATAGATTTTAATTTATCTTGCCACTCACGCGCTTGATTGTATCTGTAGTCCATATTATTTACGCTGTAATCAACTGAGGTGTTTCGGCAACAAATTCCAAACACCAACAAATTGTAGCTGAAGTTAATATTTTGGTGGATGCAACCAGGATAAATGTTTCTTCGTCTCCACGGTTTAATATAACATATACGGCTCCAGAATACTTGTCTGTTGAGTGACGCCATGGATACGTGGTAAATATCTCGAATTTTGCACAACTAAACACAGACAATCTGTACACGCCAGTAACTTCCGCGGTAAGTTTGATAGTATTATTTTGTTGAGACCATATTGTTGATCCTGATGCTATTGTGTATACGACGTTGTTAATCCGCCTGTGGAGAATTTTGCCCTGATATATTTCAAGGGGATCAATTTTATTAATAATATTATGAACATCACTTACAATATATCCCTGTGTTTTCTTAATAGTATCGATTGATGTTTTAATATCAGAAAGTTTCGTATCAACGATTAATGGTTTTTCGAAGAATTCATCTGAAATTTCATCGATCTTTCTGAAGTTTCTACAAAGACTTGTAAACGTACCTACGTGAACGTTATACTCGGTTCTCAACGTAGATAATTTTCCGTCTATGGTATTATGATCGTTTATGTGAGTTTCGTATTCGGTTTCTAACGTGGATTATTTACCATTAACGGCATCATGTTCGGTTTTTAACGTAGATAATTTATCATCAACAGTGTCAACGTATCTTTTTGTTGCCGCATCTTCATCTGATCTCTCAAGACACTTATTTTATTTCCGTTCATGGAAAGTTCTCCTGTTAATACACCACCTGAGGTTGATAATCGTTTCTGAACAATTTTTTATAATCTCACTCCTGATATATTCTATCGATATACCTGAATCTCGTATTTTTCCGCTGTCGGTAATTACCGGAATATTATTCATAGAACCCTACGAACTATATCATTCCACTTAATATTAATTGTTTTGAAAACACCGTGTTTGTCCTGAAAAATAACAACTTCATCTTGGTCAGCCGCAGCTAGGTTCATAATATCGGCAAGGTCATCTTTAGTTGCATATTTTGATGCGTCGAAATCTTTATCAGTTCCTTTGTCGGTTTTTCTGATAAAAAATGTTCCGTAAATATCAACCTTTATATATATAGACAATTTTAAATACCTGTCCAACGATTAATTGTGTATTCATGTACAACTTTATGAGGTGGTTTAGTTGATTTTTAAATTGCATCAAGTACAGCGATGGATTCACGACCATATATCGGTGGATCTGTCATTGTCTGTGTCGGTTACGTTGAATACCAAATCTTGGCAGGTAATTGATTAATATAATTTAAAAACTCAACTGGTGGTGATAATCTGTACGAATCAAAATAAACAATTCCGCGTGGATCAATCGCATTTGCAACCCAGTGAGTTCCTGGGCTGGAATTCGAATCGAGATTAACGATACCGGTTTCAACGTCGTGTGGTTGTTCCGGTAATTGATCACGCATGAAAACTCCTCTAAAATGTTTTATTTTTAATTTTTTATCAGCATTTATCAGATCGAAATTCGACATCGGTATTATGTTCCTGGAAGTCTCAGTCCTTTTCCTAGATAAGTCCCCGGAAGTCTGAGACCGCGTCCCTTTTCTTAAACCCTTTCTTGTTGCTTTCTTTAATGCCATTCCAGCGGCGGTTCCAGCAGCACCTAACGTAGCTGCTTTTGCAACTGCAGGTGCGGCCGCAGCAATTAATGCTGATATTGCTGCAAGAAGTGGAAATATACCTCCTGATTTAATCATATCTTTGATGGCGTCTGGAGAAAATTCAAGTTGAACTCCAGTTTTTGATACCAGAGCTTTATTGAAACTTTTAAGTTGGCTACCAGTTAACGATAATTTTTTGGCACCACCACTCATTTGTTTTTTTTTTAACGTTATTTGCGCCCCACATTGATTTGCGTATGTTGATTGTAATTTTTTAAATCTGACCTTGAGTCAGAGTTGCGTTAACATGACTATACGACATTTTTATATTTATTTGATTTATTTTAATTACATGTTCTCTACGGGTGCATCAACGACTCGCATTCGTCCACCAACACCTTCGAATAATACTGCTCTGTCGCTAAATATAACAGCGATCGCTCTGAAACCAGTAGGAACAACAGGTGGACCTACAGCACCAACAGGAAAATACATACATTAGCTCGAAAATATATATCAACAACAGATTTTCTGAATAAATCTAAATGTTCTAGTGAAAAGTAATAAAACGGATATAATGTTGTGAAATCTTTTTGTGATATTTGCAAACCGGTATCTACATTTAGATCACGTCCCATAAATGACATTAAACGATGATATGCACGTGGAGCTTTATTATGTTCAAAAATTAACTTTATATCTTCGGCAGGTTCTTGATGTCCATTTATTCTTAAACTAACCTCGGCAACATCAAATGTGTCAAATATCATCGTACTTTTTCTTATTATCTACTCGTGTATTTGCTTGAAATACAACAAAAATATGTCGTGGTGCTGAAACCCCCTGTTGTGCTGATATATGCCATGTAAATTGACCAGCACCATTGCCTTGAGTACTATCTGTAGTAATTGTTTTCCACGATAGCAGTGATTTAACACCTTGATTCATGAAAGAAATTAATTTATTTTCTTCTGTGATAGATGGAACCATTACCGGCATCCAAAATGATAATCCTATTATCGTTATTTTAGCTTCATCAATAACCCCATCTGCTCGCCAGATTCCATCATTGTCTGAGTCTTTTCTGACAAGTACTATAGTGTGTTTAGCACCAAATATAACCTTTCTAACATTTTTGCAAAATCCAAAAATATGAGATAATGGAATTACACACGAAAATTCTCCATTAACGTTCAACATTGACTTACGTGCTGCAAATCCAAGGTTAAAATTGTTATTTCTTGATAATACTGCATTTGCGTCTGCGGCTCTACCTGCGGCTCTTACATTACCAATAGTTAAATCTGTGTGATCTGCATGATCGGTCGTATCCTTTGTAAACATCATAGATGGACCAGCTGATCTTGAATAGTCATCAGAGTATCTTGCTAGACCAAGTATCGTCGTAGCAATATCAACATGTTGCAAACATGATTCGATGTGTTTTCCATCGATGATGTATGTGCCAATACTGAATAATGCCATAATACCATTATTGACAAAAGCAATTTTAGTAGCAGCTTCATAATTTGTATCGTCTACTTTTTAAAGTCGCCCCTCGACTTCGATAAATGCCTCAGCGGGTAAGAAATACCGACTTGTATCTTGTACTTGTAATGATATTCTTCCACGTTGATTTGTTTGTACTGCATCGTAAGAATAATACTGATAATCACGCAGGGAATCATTTTTAAGAACTGGTTCACCCATATCCAACGCTGTATCAATTTCACGTTTAAACATTTTAATGTAATGACTATGAGCTAAATTATAATTATCTACGAAGACCACTTCCTGCTATCAGACTAGCGGTTATGTTATCTTCTTTTTCTTTTAACGATGCATCAGCCAGATCCATTAATCTTTGGGTTGCGGCCTGATTTATTATTTTACTTTTATTTGCAGGCATAAATTCAGTAGATGGTAATTTCAGTTGTTTTTTCGTCGTAACAACCGTAAAATTGTCCTTGACCACCGAAAATGCTTTACCGGCAAGATCACCGATTGCGCTAGGAGCTTTGTCGCGAATAACATCGATAGCTTTCATTGATAATTGTTTTGCAATTCGCTTTGCTTTTGGGGGCTATCCTGGTAAATAAAACCCGAACAACATCACAAAGTCCATCTCCGTAGGTCATTTCATAAACTGGTAATCGTGAATTTACTACTCTGATCATTCTTGGTCTACGATAAGTATTATGTACGATCATTTTATTTAATCATTCACCATGATCTAAATTAAGTGTCAAGGGATTTAGTCATCTGTAATTTCATCGATAAATTCCCGATAGATATTGATGTTCATGATACCACCGGTAAATAACAACAAATATCAGATATTTCGTTGATAATTTCATGAGAAGTATTTCCAGGACGTTTTCCTCCTATGAGAATTTCTAGTTTATCCACGTCAGCTATGACGCTGTCAGGACAACTGATAGGATTACTTCTTCGAGTATTAAACCCACTTCCTGTAGTAGCGCCAAAAGAGTCATCATCAGGATCTTTTTTCTTACCTAGTGAAGAGCTTAATTTCTCCAGCCGTTCGATTTCTTTTTGTTCAATCTCTTCCTTTTTTTTGTTTCAACTTTTTTTTTATTTGTTCCACCTCTTCCTTTTTTTGTTTCAACTTTTCTTTTAGTTGATCACTTCTAAATTTGTCAGCCTTCAGCATCATCCTTTGTTGTTCTATTCGTTGCAGAGGTGGAGGTAGCTGATACTGGGATTGTTGTTGTTCTATTTGCTGTTGAGTTTCTTCTAAATAAAATCTATGTATATCGTCAATATATTTATTATATATTGGGTCATCACTTCTAGCCTGAATTTTATTGTAGTACACACGATATAGCCATTTAAAATTGTTATCAGCATTTATGTTAACGTACTTAGGTTTTAAAATTTCAGACTTTCGAGAAAAAGTATCATATGCAAAACGAGAAAAATCCTTCTTATTTTTTTTTAAAGACATTCAATAACAACCTTCCTTAAATTTACTAATAAATTCAACATTTTCTCGTTTTGCTTTAGGCTGAGATGCAAGTTTTTCTTTTACATCAGCTATTTCAGTGTAAATTTTATCAATATCTTGAAGAGGTTGTGCGGCAACTATTTTAGCTGGAATATCTTGTAAAATCTCTTGCGTCGCCCTAGCGGTTTCTTGTATTGTTCCAAGATTTCTTTTTTTCTGGATCAGTGATATCTCACCATACAACTTTCCCAGTTGTTGCAGTAATAGGTTTAAATAATCTTTTTGTACCTTCTACGTAATCAACTTGTGACTCATGGCGTTCTTGAAGTTTTCTTCGAAGCGAATCTCTCAAAGGAATATATTTTTTGATTGCTTCCTGGCGTTCTCGAGCTCATCTAGTAGTATATGCTTCTCCGATATTTAACACACACACACACACACACACACACACACATATATATATATATATATATATATATATATATATATATATATATATATATATATATATAATGATTTACTTACATGTATCGACAAAATATTTGGCTAATTTGTAGCAGCAGAGAGGGCGTGACTTCAATTTGGTCGTCAGCGGGATAAACCGGTTGCATACAATGTAGGTAAAAATCTCGGTAAATTAGGGGGTTTTGTTTAAGATTTTTTTAAATATTTCGTAGGAAGGTTCTATTTAAGGCAAATGATGATTGAGCCAAGTCTGTTCGCCCTCTCTGCTGCTGTTCATGAGGAATTATGCCTAGGGAGTCACGATTATTTTCCTTCTTAATAAAGAATCTATTTCCTGTCATTACGGACTTTTACACCGTCTTCATTTTCCCCAAAAGCTTCCAAAAAGTGTTGATATAATTTTCCCTTTGTTTAAGGATAACAATAATTAGACGATCTCGTACGTATTTACATTAATTTCACTTGAAATCGATTTCGGTCGCGCTGAAGCAACATTAAGAAATATTTAGCACACCCTACACCCAATCTAGGGATTTGTCACCGTCTTGAAAACCAGCCCACAATCTTAATAACTACATTGTTAATGCACAGTTTCAATTTAATATTTGTACATCGTCACATATTTGTGAAACAATCTGTATGCTCTGCGGATAAATCAACTATTATCAGCATAAGGTTTGGCAATTTGCTTAGATATTGTACTCACATCATATGTGAAAAGTAATTAGCATATTAAGTTGTCTAGTAAACTTTACCTAGTTTTTATGGCTCCAAATGAACTGCTTCATGGGAGATAAGCATGTAGTTATTTTGAATACGACAGTGAAATGGACATGTCAAGGGAGATAATGATGTAGGCCTTCATTATGTAACATATCAGTATAACCAGTGGCGTCGCTAGGGTGGAGGGGGGGGGGGGGGGTTTGGGGTGGATGTGCGGGCCGCACCGGGTGACACCATCTCAGAGGGGTGACACCAAAATGAAAAATTTTAAATTTTACTGAGCACACACTGCTCGGTCTAGTCGGATTTCATAAGCGGATAACCGATCATAGTTAAATACATGACTAGCAGGAACAGGGTGCCACCATGCAGTCTGCAGAGCGTCTGGTGCTTATTTATTAGTCTGGAGGGGTGACACCATGAGTTTACCGCACTGGGCGACACCAACCCTAGCGACGACGCTGAGTATAACTGAAAGTTGCACTTGGTAAGTTGTAAAATAATCTGAAGCCCAAGAACACAAACTTATTTGTGAACGCCATCATGTATTCAATAAACATAAAAGATGATGGAGTTGAGAGAATTTTACAAACATCTTTTGATTAAGAAGAGTTGCTTGACATTCATAATTAGGTATCTGTTCTTAAAAATGCCTTTGACACATTTAGAATACAGCACAAAAATCTAAATCCATCCTTATGTATTTATTTTGTCAAATGTATGAATCAATAATGAAACTAATTTGATTACAGCTGCATTCCCTCCACAAACAATTTGTAAATTATTTTAAAAACAGACCGTTTCCAAAAGTTCCTGTTTGAAATATTATTCTTACCATCAAACTCCACTCCGATTGCTCAATTTAACCTGTTTTGTTTGAAGACATTTTGTTACTTTCAATTACTAATACTAACCACAATAAATATGGTGGATTTTGAGAATGAGGTTCACTTTTGTACAATGGTCACAGAATGTTAATATATATATTCCATTTGCCATTCCTTGAGACACCACTTAAAATCAGGTACAGTCCATTTGCTGTCCCTTGACACCCAACTTAAAATCAGATAGTCCTTTTGCTGTCCCTTGAAACAACACTTGAAATCAGGTACAGTCCATTTGCTGTCCCTTGACACCCAACTTAAAATCAGATATAGTCCATTTGCTGTCCCTTGAAACACCACTTAAAATCAGGTACAGTCCATTTGCTGTCCCTTGAAACACCACTTGAAATTAGGTACAGTCCATTTGCTGTCCCTTAACACCCAACTTAAAATCAGGTACAGTCCATTTGCTGTTCCTCAACACCCAACTTAAAATCAGGTACAGTCCATTTGCTGTCCCTTGACACCCAACTTAAAATCAGGTACAGTCCATTTGCTGTCTCTTGTTCCAACTTATTAAATCTCCTTATTAAAAGGATACAATTTCTCATTTCTATTCTTACACCCACAATATAAAATCACATGCAGTCAATTTGTAGTCCCCTGACAACCCATATAAAATCTAATACAGTCCATTCACTATCCCTGACAACCCATATAAAATTAGATACAGTCCAGTCACTATCCCTGACAACCCATATAAAATTCCATTCCATTCACTATCACTGACAACCCATATAAAATTACATTCCATTCACTATCCCTGACAACCCACATAAAATTAAAGTCCATTTACTATCCTTGACAACCCATATACAATCAGATACAGTACTTTCATTATCCCTGACAACCCATATAAATTACATTCCATTTACTATCCATAGCAACCCATATAAAATTACAGTTCATTCACCACCCCTGACAACCCATATAAAATCAGATCCAGTCCACTCTCTATCCCTGACAACTCATATAAATGAAGATTTGATGTTTCCTTTCTTTAAGTATTCTTTCAGCTTCTCCTTTTGCATACCATTGTTCTATTTTCAATCCTTCTCACTATCAAGGAATTGCAATGCAAACATTACTCATTAAATCAAACAGCAAATGATAAGATATGATTGACTGTCACATGAGGTCATCCTGTCTGTCATGCATGTGGCTGTATTAAATATTTTAATTATTGCAACAATTAACATGTAATAAACACATCAATTTATTTAGAGCTGGGGAATCCTAGTCAATAGGTACTCATTCTGGATGGTTATTGGAAAGGTGAAATAAATTAGGGGCCTTGCTATAAAAACTTAAAACGTTTAACCATTTCATGAAGGATTAATATTGTCAGAATATAACTTATGTAAATCATGTCATAACTTCATTTCATGCTGAATTTTCCTATTTTACTATATTCTGATATAATTCTTTTGAAGGTTGAAGCCATAATTAATTATCATACAGTCTCTTGCTCATAATCAAATTCATTAAAAGACTGAGGATTTAAACCCATTTACCAAAAACTGGCAGAAACTGGATGAGAATATAGTTTCTAGATCCAAAGAGATAACAAGCTAAGACAATCAGCTCTAGTGTATCTCCTTAATATCTACAGATCTCACTCTGACATAATCAAATCAAAAGTATCTCATTAAATTCCACAGATCTCATGTTGAGACAAACAGCTCCAGTGTATCTCATTAATATCTACAGATCTGACATACCATATAATCTGTCTACAATAATCCCAAGCTTCATTACCAAGGGAGTGCTAATTACCAGGTTTTAGCAAAACTGGATCAGAAATACTCTATAGAGTCATACAAGCTCAGTAAATTGGATGAAAGATCATCTCCTTGTAGGTCTCACACATTATTAAAGTTGTCTATGATCTTTATATAAGCATACATTCCAAGTTGGATCAAAACTGGATAACAAGTGTCCATAGTGGTACTAAGTCCTGCCAATCAAATGCAACATTACTTCATTTATATGCAAAGATTTTGCCTGTTATTAAATCGAACCAAGATTCTGACAATAAAAACCCATATTTTAAATTTTATAAAATCTGATTAAAACTATTGTTTCCAGAGAGCTAGGGTGCTTAAGAAATCTGATGTGAGATCATCTCATTAATATAGTGTAGTTTGCTAATTATAAAAATGTATAACATCTTGAAGTCATGTTCCATGACTTTCTTTATATGTATGTATGTATATGTATGTACGTATATATATATATATATATATATATATATATATATATATATATATACATACATACACACACATACATACACACACACACACTTCCAAATGTGAACAAGACCAGCCAAATCAGATGCATTATTAACTCATTAATATGCATAGATCTTGTTAATTATTTAATCCATTCAAAATCTAGATGTATGCCCAAAATTCAAGTCTGATCAAAATCAAGCTCAGAAATACCACCTTGAAAATCTTTTAGTCTGCAAATCAAAGGTAAGATCATCTCATTAATATGCATGGACGTTTTATAATGGCATTCATTCTGATGCCATAAGACTGATTATGGCATTCATTCTGATGCCATAAGACTGATTATGGTCCCAAGAGTGCTAATGACCTCATTAATATGTAGAATACTGTATTTCAAATTGGACATGCCTCAGTACATGGTTAATATTTACCTGATGCATGCTTTACAAGTCTGTTGTTTTCAAATGAATAGCTGTCAAGGTTCAGCCTTGATACAGTACTAATAAAATTGCTTTGGTTTTGAAATTGATCCCTTACACAATTTATGTAAAACAGGTTTTGATGGATCCATTACACAATTTAGGTAAACCAGGTTTTCAGATGGATCCATTACACAGTTTAGGTAAAACAGGTTTTAAGGTCCAGGATGATGCTCATACAAATCCTTTAGTACTAATATTGAAATAGCAGTAACACATGCACTATACTTTACTATAGCAACTATTGGTATAATCCTGTGAGGGCTAATTAATTCATAATTATATGCGCTACTTGGATCAGCTTGTCACTCCATTTGCATCGTTATAATTGTATATGATAATATACTGGATAGCTTTTTTATATGCAAAGTCTTAGTCTACCTAATGCACATGTTCCCGACAAATCTCTTTTCTCCTCGGATTTTTGCATTTCATTTTGCAAAGCATTTTACAATATTCTTCATTAAGAGAGTCGAAGGATCCAGTTATGACATTATCTCAATTTGCTATTAACACATTAACCCCTGGAAGTTTTTGCTGTTTTAGCAATAAAATGCGAGTAAGAAACACATTTTGGGGACTATTTCTGAATACATCGACATCCATGCAATTTTCCACTAGCCGAATGCCTAGTTGTGCTTAATAATGTTTCCCATTGGTTAGTTTGCTGGCGCATGAGCAGAAGGTGAAAAGTTGGAGTTCTTTTTATTGCTTGCTTAACAGACCCATAATTTTCACATTGAGAAGACTCTTTATTCAAAATGTCCACCCTATCCTACTTTTTGCACAGGCTCACCTGTCTATGTGCACATCAGACCAGTCTGCCTTGAATCTGAGGCCATAAAGTCTAAAATCTGTACACAATATTGGATTCCAACCATGGACGAATTTTGGGTAAGAAAAAAAAAACGGGTCTAAAAAATTAGGTTTTTCCTCTGTATTGTGTAGTGCAACTAAAATGTCCAGATTACTTGGTATCTTTGTAGAGCTAAATCTGTCTACCTTTCTATAATACCACCCACTTTAGTGTATCATGTATGACTTCGATACTACAGACCTTAGAAGTAGGCTACTACATCCTTCCCCATAAACTCGGCGCAAGGGGATAATGTGTTAAATGAAAGGGAATGCAGCATTCAAATTTGACACTGATGCAATGAAAAAAGTTAACCGATGCAGTACAATTGTAATGACAATTTTACAAATAACAACTTTCAATATATTTCGATTATAAAACATCAATGAGACATCTAATAATAGCCTTTTGCCTGTACCTAAAAGTAAAAAAGAATATTTAAGTACCCGAGTTATGTAATGAGGTAAAATTTCAGCAAGAGGTGGCATGATATGAAGACATATTTTGCACACTGTTCACATGAAAGCTTCACAGCATGTCGAAACTGGTATAATCATAATAATTGTTACATTATGAGACTACACTATTCTGTATGATAATGTTGTTCTACTTCCAACTTTAAACTGTATAGCCAATCATAACAAAAATTTATTAAAATGTGATCACTGAATGAAATGAAAAGACTCCTACGAGAGTCAACAATGTTGTTTTATGCATGCATATTTAATAGGATAGTGACATGGGTGTATTAGTCTATTTCAACAATGTTGTTTTATGCATGCATATTTAATAGGACAGTGACATGGGTGTATTAGTCTATTTCAACAATGTTGTTTTATGCATGCATATTTAATAGGACGGTGACACGGGTGTATTAGTCTATTTCAACAATGTTGTTTTATGCATGCATATTTAATAGGACAGTGACACGGGTGTATTAGTCTATTTCAACAATGTTGTTTTATGCATGCATATTTAATAGGACAGTGACACGGGTGTATTAGTCTATTTCAACAATGTTGTTTTATGCATGCATATTTAATAGGACAGTGACATGGGTGTATTAGTCTATTTCAACAATGTTGATTTATGTATGCATATTCCATTCTATTAGTAGGACAGATGAAATGTCATATGGTTGTATCAGTCTATTTAAACAATGTTGATTTATGCATACATATTACATTAACTACTATTTATAGACTTAAGTACATTTCAAAAAATGAAAGTATTATGATAGTTTTTGGTAATATCAATAAATGAAAGTGGAATTTTACTTGACATAATGCAAACTGCAGGTTATTTCAGGAGCTACAAAAAAATGAATTGCAAACAAGATATGATGTACAGGTGTCAAATTAATGCCTACCAAAAAAAATCAACATATAAAGTTTTTTAGGGTATGAACACTAGAAATAAGCCAAATACTAACAGCTTGCTTCATATACCATAATCCTGAACCTAAAAATGGTAACATTTTGGAGGAAATGTAACATTACAATTTGATGAAGGTTTGTTTAGTAGAAATGGGTGCAGACAACTTAATTTTTTAGTCAGGGTAAGATCATGCCTTAGTTTTGACCTACACTGAAAGGTATGCATATACCTAACACCAACATTTGACCTATAATAAAACATGAAAACATGCCTGACCTTTGACCTACAATGAAAGGAACGAATATGCCTGACCAATGACCTACACTGATGGTACAAGTATGCCTGACCTCTAACCTAGACTTGGTTTGAGTAAGAGTATGCCTAATTTTTGACCAACACTTGGCTTTGATAAGAGCATGCTTGACCTATCGGGTAAGAGCATACCTGACCTTTGACCTAGATTCAGCAGGTGTAAGAGTATGCCTGACTTTTGGCCAGCACTTAGCTAACACAACACAACACATGTTTGACCTCTGATGTACATTTATTTACTTGGTCAAGTGCATGTCTGACTTTTGATCAACACTTAGTTGAGGAAGAGTATGAATGACCTCCTCGACTAACACTGAAAGATAAAAACATTTCTAACCTTTGACCTGCACTGAATGGTAGGAGGATGCCTAATCTTGCATAAACACTTGGCTGGGGTAAGGGTATGTCTGACTACTGACCAACACCTAGTTGGTTTAAGGGCATGTCTGACTATTTACCAACACTTTAAGGTAAGAGCATTCTTGAAATCTGACCAACACTTTAATGTGGTAAGAGCATGTCTGACCTTTGATCTACATTTATTTGGGTATGGCAATGCCTGATCTAAGATATGTACTAAAAGGGTTTCTTTGATTTATCAAGAGTCACACATTTGCTAGGTTTTTTGAAAGAATCATTTATGCCTAATATTGCGTATGGAAACCACTACCACTTTTTGAAGTCTGATTAGCCTTGGCCTTATAATAATAAGACTAAAATTCTTAAATGTATGTGGTGGTAAATATATATTGAACAAAACTGAAGTTATCAGGCAGACTAAAGGATCACATCCAAAATGTACATAGTATGCCCAGTGCCTTGTGGTGTTATCATGACCTTAACCTTAATCAAAATGTTTCTTTTCTATCCTTTAGGGCAAGCTGTGAAATTTAGTAAGGGTATGTTGTTCAGTATGTTCAGTAACAATGACCTTGACCTTTGACTTTCTGATCAATGCTATGTAAAAACTAATTTTCTTTGACTGCAGTGACCTTGGTTTATGCCGTTAATGTCTATGGAAAAACCCAAAGGGTTCTTTGTGTTGTCGTAGATAACATACTTATATGACTTGGCATTAGTCACATGGAAACCATACATTCAGTAACAGTGACCTTGACCTTTGACTTTCAGATCAATGCCAAAATCAAAAAGCTTCTTTGTGTTGTTTGGTGTAACATATATGTATGGTGTGGTTAATTTAAATCTGTGATAATCACATAGAAACCAGTCTGTTCAGTTACAGTAACCTTGACCTTTTACTTTCAGATCAATGTCAAAATCCACAAACTTATTTGTGTTGATTGGGGTAACATATATTACAATGATAATCACACAAAAACCAGTCTGTTCATTAACAGTGACTATAACATTTGACCATTAGCGTTTAAAAGAGTCTTTATCGTGTTGTCATTGGTAACACATCTGTAAAGTTTGGTGAAAGTGTGTTTAGTACATCTAAAATAATCATATGGAAACCAATGTGTTCAGACACAGTGGTCTTTACCATTGCAGCTCAAAACCAATCGAAATTACTGTTCAGAGTGACCTTGAAAATGACATGCTTAAAACCGTTATGCTTCTCACTATCCTATTGTGCAATGGATGGCATGAGAAAAAGCTCTGGTCAAAGAGTAAGAAGAATAATTTAAGCAATCATTACAAAAATGAATTGTTAATAATGCATGGATGTTTATGGATCATACTATAATAATATGCCTTACAGCAAACATACAGACAAATTTATATATGGTCAATGTCATAGGCCATGGGTAGGTATTTTAAAAATAGTGTCTTTACAAAAACTGAACTAGAATTTCTAACGTACAAATATATGTCATTACAACAATGTATTACCCCAGTCTTTGAACCTTTGATTACAAAACCAAAACTCAAGCTCAGACCCAGAAATCATATAACATACATGAAATGCATCTGTGAGTAACATTTCATAATGAAGGCAAATTTTTTTTAAATATCTGATTAAAATTACAAAGTGTACAGATCTTGGAACCTGAGAAAAATTACAAAGTGCCCAGATTTTTAAACTAGAATAAAATTGGAACATGAGTAAAACTACAACATGCCCATATTTTGGAACTGGAATAAAATTACAATATGCCCAGATATTTGGAACACGAGTAAAATTACATGACCAGATTTTTGGAACATGAATAAAATTACAACATGCCCAGATTTTTGGAACATGAGTAAAATTACAAAATGCCCAGACTTTTGGAACACAAGTAAAATTACAACATGCATAGATATTGGAACATGAGTAAACTTACAACATGCCCATATTTTTGGAACATGAATAAAATTACAACATGCCCAGATTTTTGGAACATGAATAAAATTACAACATGCCCAGATTTTTGGAACATGAATAAAATTACAACATGCCCAGATTTTGGGAACACAAGTACAATTACATGCCCAGATTTTGGGAACTTGAGTACAATTACATGCCCAGATTTTGGAACCTGGGCTCAAGTTAAAGTTGACATATACTCTATGCTGGGTCAAACTGCAAACTACACTGACTCTGCTTAGTCATTACATAATGTGCCAGCAGATTTGGGTCTATACTATTTGTGCCAGCAGATTAGGGTCTATACTGCCTGTGCCAGCAGATTAGGGTCTATACTCTTTGTGTCAGCAGATTAGGGTCTATACTCTTTGTGCTAGCAGATTATGGTCTATATTCTTTGTGCCAGCAGATTAATGTCTATACTGTCTGTGCCAGCAGATTAGGGTCTATACTGCCTGTGCCAGCAGATTAGGGTCTATACTCTTTGTGCCAGGAGATTAATGTCTATACTGTCTGTGCAGATTAGGGTCTATACTGCCTGTGCCAGCAGATTAGGGTCTATATTCTTTGTGCCAGCAGATTAATGTCTATACTGTCTGTGCCAGCAGATTAGGGTCTATACTCTTTGTGCTAGCAGATTAGGGTCTATATTCTTTGTGCCAGCAGATTAATGTATATACTGTCTGTGCCAGCAGATTTATTAGGGTCTATACTCTTTGTGCTAGCAGATTAGGGTCTATACTCTTTGTGCCAGCAGATTAATGTCTATACTGTCTGTGCCAGCAGATTAATATCTATACTCTTTGTGCCAGCAGATTAATGTCTATACTCTTTGTGCCAGCAGATTAGGGTCTTTATTGTTTGTGCCAGCAGATTAAGGTCTTTATTGTTTTTTCTACTGATTACTGCTAACAAACTGCACAGACAAAAATTTGGCTGTCAATTTATGTGATCTGTGTAGTTTGCAGTTGGGCTCATCTTGTAAGTATATACTGCACATAAACAGTGTTCATATATATGTTCAAAAGCTATTCATGTGAACAGGGCATTGGTCTCCAGAGGTAATGGTAGCATGAGGTTATATTTCATGAGCTTGAGGCACAGTATATTTATTCTTGGACTAGACTCAAATACAATACAAGAAAGCATCCTGACAACTTTTGCAAAATATTTAAGAGAAACCATGACTTAAAAGAATAGAAATGAACAAAGAAAATGCTCATTTGGCATAGAATTTCAACTATAGTAAGCAAATGTATGTAGTAAGTTTGTCTTAAACTTATGATTCTTGAGGGTGGTGTATCCAACTCTCATAATTATGCTTGCTTGGACACCTATGTTTAAGCTTCTTTTAAATTCTTGCCACCTTACATACCAGCTTAAATGCCATGTCTGACTGCAAACAACATAAACCCTGATTTGTCATTGCATATTGCTCTGTCATTGCATATTGCTCTGGCAGATCAGGGTCTATGGTGTTTACTGATTATTCCAAACAAACTGCACTGAACGTGATTTTCCAGGGCTTTATGTAATGGCAGAGCTGGCTCAGTGCAGTTTGTGATATACTTTACTTATAAATGAGTTTATATGGTACTAAATGCACATCTCTATGCCTTGTTGTGTTTCAAAATCAGAGCAAAATCAAATGGAAAGCAGAAGCTCACCCACAAGTCTTTTTTTTAATACCCTTAATTGTGTTACTTTAATTTTTTTTATATATATTCCTGTTCTCACTTTGAGGTAGATTTTCACTGTAGATATCGCCTGATCTGACTTCTTGGTCAAACATGAATAAATTCCTAAACATACAAAGGTAAAATCAAAATACTTGTAAATCTTGGCAAGCATGATCTGACAATACTAGATATCAAAGTACAAATCTTAATACTAGATATCAAAGTACAAATCTTAATACTAGATATCAAAGTACAAATCTTAATACTAGATATCAAAGTACAAATCTTAATACTAGATATCAAAGTACAAATCTTAATACTAGATATTAAAGTAAAAGTCTTAATACTAGATATCAAAGTACAAATCTTAATACTAGATATCAAAGTACAAATCTTAATACTAGATATTAAAGTAAAAGTCTTAATACTAGATATCAAAGTACAAATCTTAATACTAGATATCAAAGTACAAATCTTAATACTAGATATCAAAGTACAAATCTTAATACTAGATATCAAAGTACAAATCTTAATACTAGATATCAAAGTACAAATCTTAATACTAGATATCAAAGTACAAATCTTAATACTAGATATTAAAGTAAAAGTCTTAATACTAGATATCAAAGTACAAATCTTAATACTAGATATCAAAGTACAAGTCTTAATACTAGATATCAAAGTACAAATCTTAATACTAGATATCAAAGTAAAAGTCTTGATACTAATAACCAAAGTAAAAGTCTTGATACTAATAACCAAAGTAAAAGTCTTGATACTAATAACCAAAGTAAAAGTCTTGATACTAATGGCCAAAGTACAAGTCTTGATACT
This sequence comes from Unio delphinus, assembly GCA_029339505.1. Classification (NCBI taxonomy): domain Eukaryota; kingdom Metazoa; phylum Mollusca; class Bivalvia; order Unionida; family Unionidae; genus Unio; species Unio delphinus. The sequence continues at coordinate 1,962,324 of JAQISU010000111.1, read as the reverse complement.
AATGACCAAAGTACAAGTCTTGATACTAATGACCAAAGTACAAGTTTTGATACTAATGACCAAAGTACAAGTCTTGATACTAATGACCAAAGTACAAGTCTTGATACTAATGACCAAAGTACAAGTCTTGATACTAATGACCAAAGTACAAGTCTTGATCCTAGATATCAAAGTACAAGTTTTGACAAATGTAATCAAAGTACAAGTCCTAATATGTTGGTGAATGGTCAATTTTAAATGTTGTATTTGTCACTTAAACGTCTGGTGCCAACTCAAAATTGTGCAAAACTGTTGCACAACGGATTTTTACCACATGGGATTTGTCCAAATTTTATATGCTGTAATTAATTCCTGATCATTTAGTACTCTAATGTATTCCTGACCATTTAGTACTCTAATGTATTCCTGACCATTTAGTACTCTAATGTATTCCTGACCATTTAGTACTCTAATGTATTCCTGACCATTTAGTACTCTAATGTATTCCTGACCATTTAGTACTCTAATGTATTCCTGACCATTTAGTACTCTAATGTATTCCTGACCATTTAGTACTCTAATGTATTCCTGACCATTTAGTACTCTAATGTATTCCTGACCATTTAGTACTCTAATGTATTCCTGACCATTTAGTGCTACCTTGCATAATATGATGACCAATATCAACCTATGGTTACTGCACAATTAGATTTGGGTCTATCTAGTTTGTTAGGACCAATCAGTTAAACCCTAATCCAACACTGCATAATGAACTGACAGATCAGGTTCTATAGTACATGCAGTTCGACTCAACTTGTATAGATGTAGAGATGGCACAGTAAGGTGGAGATACCCAATTCAGGACTGACAGACACAAAATATTAATGTTCCAACTGTGACAACAGACCTTATTGTTGGTAATATTAGCATTCAAGATATGTTAGCAAGTAAGAAGTCTTAGAGCGAGTTCGTGAAAATAGATCCCATCAAAATTTATCATCTAATATATTACAGCTTTACCTTACTGGCAATCCCTCATACTTAACTAATATACATCACCAGCATTTTTGGAAAAAATTTTACTAAATTTTAATGCCACCAAAACAAGCCCATGTTTTTTAATCACATTTTGTGCTCTTCAGTAGCTAAAATAATACTTAAGAGTGTGGTCATATATTCAAAGTAGCCATACTTGAAGGCATTACTTGCGGATGAAAAATAAAAGATACATTATTTCAGAATCTAAAAGACTGCATGATTAAATATTTTAAGATACTGTCAACAAATACATAACTGATGAACAGATCTCTCAATGCACATAAATAATTTTAAAAAAAAGACATAGCATAAATCAGCATCAACATTAATATGTACAAAATGGCAGTCAGCATAAAAAACAAGCTGGACCAAGAATTTGGAGAGCTTTTAAATGAATGATATACAGACTTAACAATATTTTAGTTCTTAACAATTTCAGCAAATGACAATTTCTTAAAATTTTATTTCAATATCTATTTCATACCAAAATGTAGATTTTGAAATAGACAAAGACGATGGTATATAAATGGTGACATATAAAATTTTACAAACAAGTATTAAAAGAAAATTGACTGAGATTAATACTAAACAAGTGAGGAAATTGCTTAACAATAACATGAACTACAACTGAAAAATATATCACAGTCACATTTCATTCTCACTAGTTTTACCATCAATTAATACACATGTATGCTTCAAAGAAGAAATGCAAGACCTTTTTACATGAAAGAATCAGCTATCAGCTATAGTTATCTCAATCCAATGGTAGCCTAATGGACTATAAGAGACAGTCTGCCTGGTCAATGAAGCGTTACTTTGGAAAAAAACACCCGAAAAGCCCGGTCAAATGTATATTACAGCACTGTAGTAAGAAACTGTACATTTTAAACCTTCCCTTTTTGTATATAGCGTTAATAAGCTTTCAGTTTTCTTAAATATGTTCAGAATTGTTTTGAAATAACACAAAACAATTTATGATTTCATATAGCTGTCCACAAAGGTTACATCAATTCAACATCCTGTATCTCACATAAAACATTCAGGTAGCCCATAGGTTCTAGAACTAGGTTTGTCGACTCGGCATTCAAGCAGTCAATGGGTTCTGGGGACAAGGTATGTGAGACTCATAATTCGAGTAGCTCACTAGGGTACCTTAATTCACCAAACATACCAGTAACCAAAACGAACACAGGGTCAAGACTTTTCTGACTCAGCATTCCATTAGCCCATGGATGCTGTGGACAAGACTTTTTTTCAGACACGGATCATCATCCATAAATGCATTGATAAAAACTTTACACAAGGATATGGATCCTAAACATGAGTTCTTCAACAAATACTCTAACAAATGAGGTATTTTATGAAACAGCAAATCTGTTTTATTTCACGCATCATTTATCTATCTGTAACAAACAAATAATTGGTACTTGTAAAACACATGCCCAACTGCTGAATCCACAATGAGCTTAAATATTGGGGGGGGGGGGGGAGCTAAAATAATAAACTTGTGCTTCAAATAAAAACAAATAAACTGTTGTTACAATTGACAAAACAAAAATCAGGTCATCCACAGACATGAGCAATAAATAAATTTCATTTCTTTTTTTAACTTTGGTGAGTTTTACTTAGACATGCCAACAAAGAATTTTTCAAAAATGTCCAAACATTTCAAATTAGTAAAAGAAACAATAAACAAACATTTAGGTAATTTCATTAATTCCAAAAATTACAAGTTCAATTACTTGTAACCATGATAAAGTATATCAAAACATTAATTGAGATAAGTGAAATGGTCTCTTTTTAACATCTGTGCCTAAATGTTACATTGCAGATCACATTTTCTTCACATATTTGGAAAATAAATTACTTTTCACATTTCCACATAAGCCTACATGATAATTAAATTTTCACTTGCCACCTACACATACCAATTCCTTTATGTTAATAAAATTGTCAAAAAAGCAGCATTTTCTCCATATGAGACAAAATATGAAGAAATTTATAAGGCTAAATATAAATGAAAAAGGTTTTGAATGTTACAAATTCAAGTTGTTGGTGTAGGACAGAATGTGCTGTCTTACCTGACATATATAACCTTAAAATCCTTGAACACAATACTATAATGTAAACCCTACTGAAAATGAATGCAACAAGTAATCCTGTTCTACTTGGTTTTGATAAATAAAAGTTGAATATAAAGGATAAGACTCCATATTCTTTTTTCTTCTTCTAGTTTCTTGAAGACTTTTAAGCTATTTAAACTGATGCATTTTAAGAGAGTACAGACTTTGAAAAACTCAATCCACACTTGTGAATGGCACTAACGTTATTACGTTATTAGAAATGCTTCCCTCCTTCCTTCTGATGTCTTTTTCATATATAAATAATTAAAAATGGATAAGACATCTCAACAACTGTATCCAAATCAGTGTAAAACACCTGCTCTAAATCTAGACCTTGGGATGAATATCTGTACAAAGTTCCACAATAATTCTTCAAGCAGTTTGGGAGTAGCAATAGCTGGATCTGTCAATGTATAAAAAAGACCCCCCCCCCCCCATTTGTCAGTAAGCAAGTAATGTCAGAACCAAAGTACTTGTACTCTCTTGGAATCATCCATAAAGCACATCCGCAAAGATGGGGGAAGAGTATGTGTGTCAAATGTGGACAAGAAGGGGTGTAAAGAACCTTGCGGACATCTACAAGCTATTACATTTTGTTATGATATTCTATGTTGAACTGCTGCTTTAGGCCTACTGCATGCATTCAAGTATGTTTTGCCAACTTCCTTTATGGTGATCCCTAGGTAAAAATTATTTGTTAATATCAATTAGTTTGATTCATGTCACAGAGTATATATATATGAATGGATTGGCATTTAATACATAGGTCTGGCTCCCAGTGCCTGAGGTTGATTACATGGCCCACATATCAGCCCTGTGGACATAAGCATACAAATAGCCAAGTAAGATGCACCATTACATGTATAATGCTCTGAACTCAGACCACAGAACAGTGTATACTGTTAGCGAGGGATATGTGAGGGGTAAGCCACATACAAAAGTGGACAAGGGTAGAGGAAAACATTATCTGTGGACTTTATGGACAACCCATGTTGGTCATACTTAAGTACAGAGGTCTTGGAAATATTTAAGTGTATTTGGAAGCAATTTTTTTTATATATCTGAGATGCAGAAAATCACTTATACAAGAGTCCTGGAAGCATCAATTTGCTGGACAGCAAATTCAAGTGATTCCTAGTACTGCCTCAATCAACTGTTGAGTGGAAAATGTGTTGACCAGTTGATCATTTTAGCTGTGCTGATATTTCCAATCAGAAAATTCAGTCATTGTAAGAGTACATATGAAGAACATGATCCACAAGCTCGGCGGAAGATTCAAAGACTTGACTAGCTGCAGAGTGGTGAGAAAATGTGCTGATCAGTTTCGTTTCCAAGTGTGCATGTGACCTCAAAATCAAGACATATTGAGAGTCAGTGAAATTGCTGTTTGCAAATTTGGATCAGAAGTTTGGGATTAAATGGTAAATTGACAAAGATTGTAATGAAATTCAACAGAGTGCTAGAAGTTGCTAGAACTGACATTTCACGTGGAATACTATGTACGATGCCTAACTTAGCATTTAGAAAATGACCTTTCCTTGGCCTCACATAATTCACTCTCACTTGAATGGTCATTCTGGGGCTACATGTCAGTGCTGTTAAGAAGTTAGAAAATCTTGATGGCAACTGCTGTTTTTACTCATCTGAAAATATAGTAATTTTAGGTATGCCCAATTTACTTCTGGTAGAGGGACTGCAACTTTTGCTGGTGAGACTCCTGTTTTTCCCAAAACAGGAGTCCTGAACTCCTAGTTTTAAAATCCTAGCAAGAACTCTGCAGTGCTTATAGTGTACCCTCCATCTATCAGCAAGCAAGACCTTACAGAGTGCTGTCAGTAAGCAAGAACATATTGTGTACCCTCCCTGTCAATAAGCAAGAGCTTACAGAGTGACCTCTATAAAATATGAAATAAAAATATCAATAGTACAAAAAATGGGGAGATAACTCTAAAAATACTAATCTGACAAAGCTGAGACAAACTGCATCCTTGATACCAATAGCAAGAGGGTACTTGATGGACAGATGGATGGATGAGGCATGCATGTTCAAAGTTTATAATAAGAACAGGAATAGCTCTTAAAATGCTAATTAGACTCTATTGTTTCAGAGGATAGTCATGATACAAAAAATATCTCAAAGGGTTCAGGAGTAGACAAAAGTAAAACAGACAGACAGACAAATTGATAAGCAGAATCCAGTACCAAAACTTAAGTTTCCTTGGTATAACTATCAGCTTAAGAGTTAACTAAATAAAAATAGGTGGACAAATAAATAAAGCTAAATAAATAAATAGTGACAGTAGGTCAGAAGCTGTGGATGGTAGGTGGTCAATGTGATAAACTATCAGAAGTGGTGGATGGTAATCCTTAAAGATTTAATTAGGTTCAATACAAATTTGTTCAAAATATCTACAAGGTAAAAACTAACAAATATTTATTTCTGAAACTTTCTGAGTATGTGTCAAAGTTGATAACAAACTGTAAATGCATTTATAATGTTGTATGTTATACAATGTCATATTAAGGAAAGAACAGGACATCCATACATTGTATACACATGCTTATAAGTCAAAATTGCAATCAACAAAGACTTTGATCTGCATTTGCACTAACAGATCAGGATATATTTTATTTGTTCTATTGACTAATCCTCACAAACTGCATAAACCCAGATCTAACAGTGCATTACAAAATGACAGGTCTCAGTTCATCTTGTCTGCAACTGACTCTGACATAAGTAAAAATCTAACATGACTGATTAAAATCAACAATTTAAATATTTCCCTTACTTGTCCTTCAAAAAGAGCTTGCTAATTTTATCGTCATCAAAGTTAACATATAGTTTCATACATATTGCAGAGGTCAAGCTCAACCTTTGTGGTGCCTTTGCATATTTGGTCCAAGTGTCTAGTTCAGGATTGTACACCCAGATCTCGTCCTCTGTTGCTCCATGATATTCATGACCTAGTGACAGGATCTGATTATCAAAGTCGATGTAGTGACGCACTGATCTTCCACTCAGAGTTGAAGACAACATGGTCCACTGACTAGTTGAAAAACTGAAACATTCTATCGGAATTTGTCCATGAAGCGGAGTACCCTGTCGTGGAATTCCACCAAAGACATAAATTTTCCCTTCAAATGTGATCATGTCATGAAGACGTCGGGCATAAAACATTCCTGGTTTAGTCTCATACCTACGTGTACTTGGATGATAACACAGGAATGTGTTCATTGCCTGTCGTTCATTTCCTGTTACCATGACACCCCCAGTGAGGTAGATCTTGTCAGAGTGGGTGACTGCAGCTAATGAGTGGGTGGATAATGGAAGAGGTGGTGCCTCCTCCCACATGTTGGTTCTGGTATTGTACACTTCTACGGAGTCTAGGATTGCAAACTGTTCTGTTGACCCACCAAACACATAAAGATAATGACTGAAGGACAACATGGCAAAGTCGAGGCGAAGACGACGCATTGGTCGTAATTCATGACATACAAGATGACGAGGATCAAACCTGAAAAGTGAGCTCATAAGGGTACCACCCCCAAAATCAATGATTCTACAAATATATGCAAAATTATCCACAGTGGCTGTCCTGCAGTCCCGGCTTCCATTCACATCTGAGAACAAACGATAAAACATCCCTGAATTATTATCGTATGAGGTGATTTGAAATGGCATGTATGATGAACCATGATGAACCAGCACGAGACATGGAGAACTTCTACGTACTGTTGAGGTAGTATCAATGGTCGGATGTCCATCTTTACAGTCCATATGGTATTTAAAACCACTAGCCACATACTGAATTGCTCCAGGGCACCGTTTAATTATTTCACTATCTTGTACAGAGGCAAGCTCCAACTGAGACATCAGCGAGAACCGCACATGACGCAAAACACTTGGTCCATCAGCATTAATTCGAGATGGATTAAACCTGAACCACTTTTCTAAATACTGAAACAACTTGTACTCTGAGGCAACTCTCAGAGAATTTTGGGACAGGTGCTTGACAAGGATGTTAGAATCCATTTTCAAAAATGTCTGGGTTTGACAGAAATCATGGAAGCTATTTTGTATCATACGATCCCAATGATCAAGAACATTATCAAGTGAATATGTATCAGCAATACTAAGAAAATCTTCTGAATTGTCAAAGGTCATTAAGGATTTTATGTACATGCTACAGAGATCAAGTGCGCTTGACACCTGTAAGTGACTGGCAGTGTTGATAATTTCCGTGAGATTATCGAGGTGCAGTGCCATTTCACCACTGTAGATGAAATCAATGATGTGCTGAAGGCCATCAGCTGTGACACCTTTCAGATCCACAGTGTCCTGCTTACTCTCAGCCATCACCCCTCCAAACATAACTCGGAAGTAGTCGCTAGTAGCCGCCAAGAGTGCTTTGTGGACCTATAAAGGAAGAAAAGAAAATCTCATTGTCTCTCAAATCAACTGTGTTGTGTCAAGTAAACTTATTACAATTTCAAGCAAGTGTTGAAATTAAAGAAGTTTATAATTAAATTATAATAATATTATTAATGAAAGAAATTCATAGTGAACTTGTCTGTCCAATTTAAAGGCTTTACCATAAAAATCTCAAATTGTTTTGATGAGTTATTCTCCGAGTTATCATGAGACTATGACAAATATTATTCTAATGATGACTGACTAGTTATTTTTTATTTTGGCATCTTTACAGTTTTCTATGACACCTGTCTTGCAAAGGTTATTGGTGATTTAACTGTTGGAAACTGAATTTCATGCACAGTGAGTATAAAGGATATTTTGCATTAGTACATCTACAATTAATATCCTCAAATATAATCATTTTGCCCCATCATAACATCTTAAAGCCACTACATCAGTCATGATTAACTTTTAGTGGCAATAAGAAACCAGGTGGCCAAGCGGTATAAGGCACATACTCTTAAAGATAATTCCCATTTAAAATGTCAGCATTGGTTTGGGTCTCTGCATAGCCAACATGGGAACATGAGAAAGCTTGATAGTACATGTGCCTTGGGGAGTGGTTTTTCCCAGGAATTTTCCTGTGTGCTTCCTCCACCAAATATACTGAACACCATATATATATATATATATATATATATATATATATATATATATATATATATATATATATATATATATATATATATATATATATATCCTAACAAGTGCTGAAAATTTCATTAAACCCACAAAACTCAAAGCCATGTCAAGTCATGACATCACAAGTATGTCAATATTTTCAGCAAAATATCCTGGATTTTCTAGACATAGGTTACTGCATTTGTATAAGTGTTATCGGATGGACACTGCATGACCTTTGCAGTATCCAACTGAGAAAATGAATTCATATTTTCTCACTCAAATGTAGTAATCTTTATTTAAATACTCATTTTCTTATTCTACAAAAGACCTAATTTTTTTAAAAAATTAGCACTCTATGAAACAATATAACTGAATTTAAGCTTCATTCCAACATAAATACAAAACTGTAAATTCATCACTACACAATAACAACACTAACGCACACATAGCACAGCCCAGCAACCTTTGAACTGAGTCAAACAATCTACGTCAGTTTAAACATTTAAATTTTAATCTTAAATCTACTTCAGACTGAAACTTAGCATCATAATATCAATGAATCTGCACAGATTCTGGTTTTATGTTGATCCAACTCTGTTTTGCTTTTATCATGGACTGGACTAATAGGTCAATTCAGGGCAGTGAAGAGAATGAATTTCAGCTGGAAATGAAGGCTACTTAAAATTTCATTGCAATTTCAGTGTGTATCAGGTATTGCATGATATGTCAGTCGGATTGGAAGAACTAAGCAAATAATTTGTGAGGAAATTCAAGATGCATAAATCTAAGTATATTTATTACCATTCTTATTACGCCCTAAAGAAGATATATGTTTATATCCTGTTACTTGCATCTTGCTGTTGGAGGGCCACCAGTTATGTAAATATAGCATTTCTTCTATCACAAGCCTAACATTGTATCAAAACAATTACCAGAGGAAAAATTGAAAAGCTAGTGTGTGACACTCCATTGACTGAATGAAAATAGTACTTTCTTTGTTTTCTGTTATCTTGGATTATTGGCTCTTAAGTTCTTAGTTTCCTACCAAAGTCTTTAGTTGAATTTTTTTTCTTGAATCTAGTACATTGACAGACTTTGTCACAGAATGAGACAAGAAATAACTCCTTACAACAATTTGACCATTTCTCATGCGTACAACATTACCTAGGGTGAATAACTGTTTTTTCTAGTTCAGCAACAGAACTAGCACATATCTCATCGTTCATCGCTTGCAGCGAGAGACACTAAAAGCACGGTATAAACGGGTATTTCACCGACTAATACTCAGTCTCCTATGGATTTAAGTATTGTGTTTATATGACAGTCTGATCTTTGGATCTAGTCAAGGAGTGAACATTCTCCATTTCTGTTCTCCAGCCATTGGGGAAAGTGTTGCATTTGTATTTTATTTGATATGTGAAGTATATTTAGCATTTAATGTTGTATCGTGAAACGATGCCTTTACTACAAGGCAGACTTGAAATGATGTGAACTTTTTGTTACAAGCTCTTTATAGAATTTAATTCTGTACTCGATCTTATGACCAGTTTGGTTTCTTTGTAGTTGTCTGCAGCTGCTTGTAGCTATTTGTAGCTGTCTGTACGTATGTGTGCAGGTTTAACAGGCCGTCTGTGCATCTATATATATATAGAAGATGATGTAACCATACAAAGAGGAAACCATTAATTTGTAAACATGTGGGTATTGTGTATCCATGAAGGATGTGAGTGGCCAATACAAGTGTACAGTAAACCAAACCAAGAATTTGGGATAACTGTGTGGTTTGTCAGTGGACACAATTGCAAGTCTTAACAAATATTTATGAATCATAGTCAAAAGTAAGACAAAAAGTGCAAAAAGAAATATAGCCTGACAAAAATCTGTTAATGTTACCCCTTTTACCAAACAGAAATCTAGCGTAAAAAAGATTGTTAATGTTTTTATCCTTTTCCAAACAGAAATCTAGCTTGACAAAACACTGTTAATTGTTACCCCTTTTTCCAAAGAAGAAATTTAGCTTTAAAAAATGCTGTTATGTTTTATCCTTTTCCAAACAGAAATCTAGCCTGACAAAAAGTTACCCCTTTTACCAAATAAATCTAGCCTGACAAAAAGTTACCCCTTTTACCAAATAAATCTAGCCTGACAAAAAGTTACCCCTTTTACCAAATAAATCTAGCCTGACAAAAAGTTACCCCTTTTACCAAATAAATCTAGCCTGACAAAAAGTTACCCCTTTTACCAAATAAATCTAGCCTGACAAAAAGTTACCCCTTTTACCAAATAAATCTAGCCTGACAAAAAGTTACCCCTTTTACCAAATAAATCTAGCCTGACAAAAAGTTACCCCTTTTACCAAATAAATCTAGCCTGACAAAAAGTTACCCCTTTTACCAAATAAATCTAGCCTGACAAAAAGTTACCCCTTTTACCAAATAAATCTAGCCTGACAAAAAGTTACCCCTTTTACCAAATAAATCTAGCCTGACAAAAAGTTACCCCTTTTACCAAATAAATCTAGCCTGACAAAAAGTTACCCCTTTTACCAAATAAATCTAGCCTGACAAAAAGTTACCCCTTTTACCAAATAAATCTAGCCTGACAAAAAGTTACCCCTTTTACCAAATAAATCTAGCCTGACAAAAAGTTACCCCTTTTACCAAATAAATCTAGCCTGAAAAAAAATGCTGTTAATGTTTATATCCTTTTCCAAACAGAAATCTAGCTTGACAAAACACTGTTAATGTTACCCCTTTTTCCAAAGAAGAAATTTAGCTTTAAAAAATGCTGTTATGTTTTATCCTTTTCCAAACAGAAATCTAGCCTGACAAAAAGTTACCCCTTTTACCAAATAAATCTAGCCTGACAAAAAGTTACCCCTTTTACCAAATAAATCTAGCCTGAAAAAAAATGCTGTTAATGTTTATATCCTTTTCCAAACAGAAATCTAGCTTGACAAAACACTGTTAATGTTACCCCTTTTTCCAAAGAAGAAATTTAGCTTTAAAAAATGCTGTTATGTTTTATCCTTTTTCCAAACAGAAAATTAGCTTGATAAAGGAGCTGCAAATGTTTTTATCCTTTTTCCAAACAGAAAACTAGCCTGACCAAAAGCTGTTACTGTAACTCCTTTTCCAAACAAAAATATAGCCTGATTAAAAGCTGTTAATGTTACCCCTATTATGTAAAGAATCATAATTAAGAATTAAATGTGCATATGTATGGCCTGAAATTCCCAATGCCTTTTCTATTTACACCATTTCAATCAGGTTGTTTCAGTAAATCCATTTTCAATCTAATACCAAGGAATTCTACTATAATGTGAAAGTTACTGTTGACTGCATTATGTACCAACCAGGGTGTAATGAGAATGATTGAAAATTAATGAATGTGTGTGTCTGTGTGTTAAGTCACCTTGCAAAATCCAAGCCAAGTATTATAATAGTTTTTCAAGAGAAATCAACTTAGTTCCTTCAATCATTAAGTGACCTTGATCTTTGACCTTTTCTTTTCACTCCAAAAGTAAACAGTCTCCATCTTTACTTCATGTATGAGCCATCCAAAATGATTGATCACAGTATATTATTGTTGTAGGGTTTATGACCATTTTTCAGCACAAGATAGGCTATATGTTTATGCCAGTAGAAATGGTGGAGGTAGAACCTGGGAAAACCCAGGAAAGAACCACCAACCCACAGTTAACTGCTGGGATCCAGGTATGTGATGTGTGACTAATGTTGTTATGCATTTTCTTTTGTCAGTCATAGTGACCTTGACACTGGAAAATGAAAATGATAGGGTTCTTTCTTATCCAAAGTGACACTATCCAAAAGGTTTGATAACTGTACATGCCAGTGAATTTTAGTTATTGTGTAAGCTATTTTCGTTCAACTCGTGCAAGCTTTCAACATAGTTTGGTATCTGTGAGTGGTGTACAGCATGAGTTATTATGTAAAAAGCATATTTCTTTTTCAGTCTGATTAAAAGGATTCTTCTTAAACCCAAATAAAAGCCATCTTGAGAATTAAGAAGTTGTAAGTGGAAACAGCTCAAGTTATTGTGTTGACATGAAATTTGCAAACCGATAGATGGACATTATAACATAATATACTCAGGCTTATCAAAGTGTATACAATTGGAATTTTGATGCAACATTTTTATATCCAAATTAATGTTATAGCATGTTATACTTTATATAATAATAATAATAATAATGAGGACTTTGTAAAGCGCCTAATCTTTTGAAGCTCTAAGCGCTTTACACCATCAATAATGATATGACTATACTACAGAACAACAAATGACAAAAAAAATGAAATTGGAAAACATAAAAACATGCTGAAAACATATAAGATACAAAACATGATTAGGTCGCTAAGTTTGTCCTTGCAGTCAAAACAGCCGAGTCTTAAGAGCATTCTTAAAAGGGATCACTGTGTCTTTGTGCCTAATTTCAATGGGCAATTCGTTCCACGTTGCCGGGACCCTGGTATGCAAACAAACATTGTCCATATGACTTTGTTCTCACCTTGGGAACAATGAGTATACGATTATCAGAAGAAGAGCGTAAGGATCTAGCTGGTGTATACACATGGGTGAGGTTGGATAGGTATGTTGGACTGGAGTCTGTCATTGAAACATAGCACAGAGAACAAATTTTGTGTTTGATTCTGTATCAAATTGATAGCCAGTGTAGGGTACAGAGCAGTGGTGAGGTGTGCTCTGATTGAGGTACTCTAAAGATGATCCATGCAGCTGTGTTTTGAACTTTTTGAAGTTTCTGGAGTAAATATTGTGATGAACCAGACAGAATTGAGTTACAATAGTCCTGTCTTGAAAGAACTAATGAACACACAAGTGTTTTAGTAGCATCAACTGAAAGATATTTACGAATGGAACTGATGCGTCTCAATTCAAGATATGCAGCCTTGCATATGTTCATGACATGTTGGTGCAATGTGAGAGTACTGTCTAGAGTAACGCCTAGGTTCCGTACTGACTGTGAGAATTTAATGTTGGTGTTGCTGATATTTATTGTCTGAGGTAAAGGATGTGAATGAGAAAGTCTTTGTGTTGTGATCAGAATAGCCTCAGTTTGTTACATGTCATCCATGATTTCACATCAGAAATGCACTTCTCTACTCCATGGATGGTAGCATCAACTTCAGTTGGGTGGCTAGACTTGTATACAATTGGTGCGACAATGGGTGATGATCTATGATACTTGAGAGTGGCTGAGTATACAGAATGAAGAGAACAGGTCCAAGAACAGATCCATATGGGACACCACAACTTACGTCAACTGGGCTGGAGTGTATTCCATTTGCAGATATAATTTGTGTCCTGTTCACTAAGTAGGACTTGAACCACTGTAAGGCTATATTCTGAATGCCAAATACATGCTGGAGACAGTGAAGTAATATATCATGGTCTATTGTGTCAAATGCTGCAGATAAATCCAGGAGAGTGAGGACTGTAATTTTACCACTATCCAAAGCAGAGAGAATGTCACTAAATACTTTCTGAAGAGTAGTTTCCATACTGTGGCAAGGACAATATGCAGACTGTACATTGCTAAAAAGACTGTTTGAATTAAAATGAGATACAAGCTGAGTTAGAACAACCTTTTCTAAGATTTTTTTTATATGAATGGGAGATTAGAAACTGAGCCGTAGTTCTTTAAATCGTTATGGTCCAGTGTTGGTTTTTTCAGCAGTGGCTTTACGATGGCAGTTTTGAAAAATGACAGGAATTCCCCTGATGAGAGAGAGATATTAATAACATCAGTTAGTGAAGGCTATAGTGGGTTCAAGCACTCAAGCAGCAGTGATGTCGGAATTGGATCAAGTTCACAAGACTTTGGTGCACTTTTCATCATGATTGTCCGTACTAAATCAATAGAAACAGGTTCAAATGCTCTTAACGGTTGTTGCTGAAATTCTGCATGATAAATGTATGGTGACAAATCAGTTGAAATTGTGCTGTCAAGCAAATCTCTAATGGTTTGTACTTTGTCATCGAAGAAATTTGCAAATTGGTCTGGTAGGTCTAGTGGAGAGAAGGTTGTTGGAAGTGGTGTACATTTGTTCCTCGACATTAGTTTGTTAGTTATCTCAAAGAGCTCTTTGCTGCTGGAACTCTCCGTGACTTTAAATACTCCATATGTATTATGTTATTATGTAACACAATATACAAGTATTATGTACACCATGTCTATTGAATGATCTTTTTAAAAACCAAACATTCATCACAGAACCCTATTTCCTCAGAATCTTTAACTTTGAGCTTATTCTGTAAAAAATGTACATTATGAAACAACCAGCACAATTTACTTCTTGCAAATCTAATAAAAAATATATCAAAGCATTCATATAAATACAATACAGCAGGAAATTAAATCCTGATTTCTTAAATGCTATCAATAAACATATTCCTCCAAAATATAATTTCTGTAAGTTTTCAGGTACACGAAGCCCTCTCATTGTTCCTCAGGTTATACAATTTTCTTTGAAGGTTCGCCATTAGTTATCTCCCTTGATTAAAGCTCTTGAGAATTTCTTTAATGTGGAAACAAACTGTAAAATTTCTGTACAAATAAAAATCATAGAATGCATCAGTTTAAGCAAGGGACTTATATGCTAACAGTTACAGATGCAAACTTGCCCGCAATACAGGCGTACATCAATACTGCACACACACGCACATTTTACATAAAGCAGTTCTGGTTGTCAACCTTAGTTTGTCACTAGGCACAACACATTTCTCCAGTTGTATTGGAAGTAAACAAAGTACTGTACATGTTGTTAAGCTGTAAAACACTGAACCAAAGCAGTTAATTGTTTGTTGTTTAGTGTCATATATCATAACAAGTGGCCCAAGTGGTCATGATGCCACTCATCCAGTTAACATACATGTATCTTATCTTGCAAATGCAAATTCATACACATATTGAAACTTTGTTGGGGAATAAAAATGTTAAGCCCATAACTGCTGTATTCTTCCAAAGAATGGAAATTAAACTCGTTGGCAACCAACAGTTCTTCTAAGCTGAAAAGATCAACATTGTCTGAGATGGGACTGCAACGTTTGCTGGTGGAACTCTTATTTTTACCAAATTGGGAACCCTGGACTTCTAGTTTTAAAATCCTAGCGAGACCTCTGCCTATGTAGCACATCAAATAGTCATTGCTATTCAATAGTAAGCATACTCTTTGATCAAACAGTCTTTTCAATAGTATGCATACTCTTTGATCAGTCTTTTCAATAGTATGCAAACTCTTTGATCAGTCTTTTCAATAGTATACATACTCTTTGATCAGTCTTTTCAATAGTATGCAAACTCTTTGATCAGTCTTTTCAATAGTATGCATACTCTTTGATCAGTCTTTTCAATATTATGCATACTCTTTGATCAGTCTTTTCAATAGTATGCATACTCTTTGATCAGTCTTTTCAATAGTATGCAAACCCTTTGATCAGTCTTTTCAATAGTATGCATAATCTTTGATCAGTCTTTTCAATAGTATGCATACTCTTTGATCAGTCTTTTCAATAGTATGCAAACTCTTTGATCAGTCTTTTCAATAGTATGCATACTCTTTGATCAGTCTTTTCAATAGTATGCATACTCTTTGATCAGTCTTTTCAATAGTATGCAAACTCTTTGATCAAACAGTCTTTTCAATAGTATGCATACTCTTTGATCAGTCTTTTCAATAGTAAGCATACTCTTTGATCAAACAGTCTTTTCAATAGTATGCATACTCTTTGATCAGTCTTTTCAATAGTATGCGAACTCTTTGATTAGTCTTTTCAATAGTATGCATACTCTTTGATCAGTCTTTTCAATAGTATGCAAACTCTTTGATCAAATAGTCTTTTCAATATTATGCATACTCTTTGATCAAACAGTCTTTTCAATAGTATGCATACTCTGAGTAAATAGTCTATTCAATAGTATGCAAACTCTTTGATCGAATAGTCATTTTAATAGTATGCATACTCTTTGATCAAATAGTCTTTTTCAGTCATATAGCTACAATGTCTGCAGTGTAGCAGTTTATAGTGATGTTTAACACTGGACCATTATGCCGCAGACATGTAGCATGATGTCCCACCCAGTTACATTATTTTGACACCAGGCCGGCCAGTCCTAACACTAACCTCTTAATGCTGAGCACCAAGCAAGGCAGCTGTTAGAAACATTTTTGTAAGTCTTTGGTATGACTTGGAAAGGGATCAACCCATGACCTCCCATATCCAAGGCGGATGCTCAAAACACCAAAGTGGTCAGGATAAATCAGTGAGATAATAGATGCATGTACAAGAACAAATGTTATTACATATTTGTGCCTTGAATGAGAATGTTTAAGCCACTATGTATAATAATTTTCTTAAGTTTGTGAACAGCAGCAACATTTATTTGAAACTGGATATTACTGTCTATATAAAATGCAATGCATGATAATTTCAGTTATGGTAATAGTATTCAAGTGTAATTCATTTTTATTAAATTCATATCTGAATTGTAGCTTTTGCAACATTCTTTGACCATATTACAAAAGGGGAAATTTGGGGCTTGTGTAAATTGGAATTCGGGACAATAACAATACACCTAAATTGGGGAGGTTTTTACGCTGGATTTTTTAAGCGCAAGTTTCAATAAATATTTACTGATCTTCTAGGGTGAAATTCTCAAAATGATGCACTAGAGGCGTATGCAAACTTTTTTGAGTGGTGTGGATGGGTCACATGGTGGTCAGCCATGAAATTTCAAATATAGACCAAAACATGTTTAAAGGTGAAATTGGGGAAGGCAACTTTTGACCCCACTCCCTTGCCCAAATGTCCAAGTGTCCATGGAATGTGTCATTCTCTGTGACATGCTTATTTTCCCCCGGACATGCCCCCTCACCCCATATTCTGGTCAGTTGTGGCTAAATTGCACAAAATACACAAGCATTTAAAAAAAAGAGTTTATTTCAGTCATTAGCCTGGGACCTGTGCCTAAAAATAATTTCTTTGAACACTTGATCATGACATGTAATATATCACCAAATGAAAATAGGTCATGACATGTAATATATCAATCACTGCACCAGGTCATGACATGTAATATATCAATCACTGCAAGTAGGCCATGGCATGCAATATATCAATCACTGCAAGTAGGTCATGGCATGGCACATATAATATATCAATCACTGCAAATAGGTCATGACATGCAATACATCAATCACTGCAAGCATATCTTGACATGTAATCTATCTCTATATATGTACATTTAGAAATAAAATTGATTATCCATTTAGGTCAGGTCATGACTTGTAATTTATCATATATATCACTCACTGAAAGCTGATTATGACATGTAATATATCACTCACTGGGAAATGACATGTAATATATTAGTACTTGCAATCAGGTCATGACTTGTAACATATCACCAAAAAGTAGGTTATGACATGTAATATATCACTTACTGAAAGTTGGTCATGACATGAAATCACTCACTGCAAGCAGGTATTCATTCACTGCAAGTAGGTCATGACATGTAATATATCACTCACTGTAAGCAGGTCATGACATTATATATGAAAACTCAATTGACAATGACACAGTTTCTATAATTTAAACTCTGACCCAAATGATTTTCTCTGGAGTTGAGTTAGGTGAAGTCATCATGATGAATTTCTAGAAAGTCAAACATGATTTCTCTCATCTAATTAATTTTGTTTGGTATGTACAACAAGCCTTTAATCTATGAGAGCAAAGCATTGTTTTGGCTAGCAACATATGTCTTGATGATCTTTGGCTAGTGAAGATCTACAACTCTATACCCCTGGTACAACATTGTGTAAACACAAATCCAACTGGTGCTTCACATCAATGTTGAACGACTGACATATGGTTCATAGTTTCATAAAGAAAGGTTAATCAAAGCATAGAATCATTGTACATTAAGAAATTAATTTTTTTTATCCATTTAGATGATGGCAATTTTACCTCAAAGACCCTCCCCTCAGCTGAGACTTTAAAGTCAGTGAGTTCATTCTTCTGACGGAGTGCATTGAGCTTCTTGATGACGGAATCTCCATAGCCATCAGCCTGCACTCCCTGAGCTTCACTCATTGTCTCATGGCAGTTGCTTGGACTACAAAACAAGATTTAGAAGCTAAAATTATAAATCCTAGAGCTTCTGAGGACCAATATCTTTTAAACACCAAAAAGAAACACCTTGTCTCTCACAAACGCATGTAAAACTGATCTAATTGGACTTCCCAATGTTAAAATATAGTGTCTCTCACAAACGCATGTAAAACTGATCTAATTGGACTTCCCAATGTTAAAATATAGTGTCTCTCACAAACGCATGTAAAACTGATCTAACTGGACTTCCCAATGTTAAAATATAGTGACACTAAAAGCAACAAGTCTCTTCACAATACCTGACTCGGATTTATAAGGTGTTGGGTTGGTGATGTCAAAACAAGAGTCCCATGAAGGAACTGATGCTCTACTGGCTTAAAAGAAATCCGGGAATATAAGATATGATGATTTGTTCCTTTGCATGACCATCCCTTCAGGAGTAGCAAAAGGAAGATGGCTGCTGTGGCAGTCACAATGGATATCAGATTCACTGCATTTAATTTTGGAAAAGCTAGACATCTGAAGAAGTATTTTAGTAAACCACATGCTGATATGACAATCCATTCAAAAAGATCAGCAGAAACAAGATTTTCATGATGACCACTCTGGCAGCCTTCTTTCTTTGCACCATTTTCATTTAGAACCAAGAAGCACATGCAATGAATGCAAGTTTCATGGCAATTCTCTTAGTACTTGAGTAGAGATAAACTTATATGTGTGGGTGGAAGGACAAGAGATGAAGGTCAACAGACCAGATCATAAGCTCAATATGTCATTGTTATGGATTGATTGTTATGGATTGATTGTTATGGATTCATTGTAACAGTTAAGGATTTGTTCTTAAGCAATGAGACTAGTTAAACCTAAAGAGTATAAAGGTACTGTAATTGGTCATAATATTTTCAGTTTTTAAGAAAGCTATATATGTCTGTGTCAATGTTCATTCTATAAATATTATACATATATCTTTATCATGAAGATTTTTTTCATAACATATATTATTTTAAGCCAGTAATGCATTATTAAAGCCTGTAGTTTTGTGGCCACCCTGACTTCATTTCGTAATCAATACACATGAAAACATTTTCTTCTGTGAACTGTATGTCTTAATATTGCTATAATGTGGATGTCTCAATATTCAGTGTTTCTCTTTACCCTCATTTGTGCTTCAGAGACCAGACACCCCCCCACCCCCCAATTTTAATATGAACCCTAGTTTTTATATAAATGTTTGTTTTTTCTCAGACTGAATGCAAGTTTTGACACCAAGGAGACTTTTGACTCTCAGTCTTGGACCCTTAGGGGATACACTGATATAGCTACAACTTGATATTGCTACAACTTGGATGTCTCAATATTATTATAACTTGGATGTCTCAATATTGTTATAACTTGGATGTCTCAATATTATTATAACTTGGATGGCTCAATATTATTATAACTTGGATGTCTCAATATTATTATAACTTGGATGTCTCAATATTATTATAACTTGAATGTCTCAATATTGTTATAACTTGGATGTCTCAATATTATTATAACTTGGATGTCTCAATATTATAATATTATACTGTAGTATCATCAATATTCGTGGGGGATCAATTTTCGTGGTTTTCGTGGATGCCACAAACCACGAATTTAAATCCCCAACGAAAAATGAGACACATAGGTTGATGATCCCCCCCCCCCAATTCCCGACCCGTTTTTTTTTACAGTGCTTCATTTAAGTAAGGATAGAGAGAAAATATAGAAAAAGCATAACATATTCAAACAATAGTAATACTAAACAGAAAGAAAGAAAGAAAGAAAAAATACTAGTAATACAAAATAACTGCATATGAAAATTAGATTTAATACTTATTCAAGTCGATCCTTCAATCTAGTGCAGCTGTTGTTTAAACATTCAAATCCTTCTGAAAGCACATTTCATTTTATCCATGCATTTTAAATCCAATAGAACAACAATCCTGTGATAGTCATAAAGTACTGATATTGCAACTTTATGGACAGTGGTTTAAGTAAGAGATCATTCAAATGTACTTTAATAACTGATTGGTCTGGTTTTGTTGGGGCGTCGGCTTCCTTTGATCTTGAACACTCAAACGAAAACATGGCGAAACTGATTAATCCTGACGGGTGTTTGATATGTGCTCACATAGGTGGAAGTATTGTTTTAGTGTTGTTGGCTGAGTCTGCTTTGACAGATGTTAATCACTTGGTCAAAAACACGTTGTAAGTATTGAACTTGCCGGATCTTAGATATGTACTCATACAGGTGGTAGTATTGTTTTAAACATTAATGTGACCGCCGTTTGCGTCGGCGTCGTTTTATTCTTTTGTATTCTTTATTTGGGGTACTTGTAGAGGTTGAACCATGAAATTAACTACCTTATAATATGCAAAATCTGACAGGCAAAACCACGAATTTACGAACCCACGAAAATGTCTTTTTTTACAAAACCACGAAAATTGAGCCCGACGAAAATAAATGATACTACAGTAACATGGATGTCTCAATATTGCTATAACTTGGATGTCTCAATATTATTATAACTTGGATGTCTCAATATTGCTATAACTTGGATGTTTCAATATTGTTACAACTTGGATGTCTCAATATTGCTACAACTGCATAATATACCTTATATAATATGATGAAAACCATAGCTAACAGCTACATTATTATAGTAAAGTTTACATTTATTACCAAATCCATGCTCACTGAGTGGCCTAGTGGTTAGAGCATCCGCCTTGGATGTGAGAGGTCATGTGTTTGATGCCCACCCCCCACCCCCCGTCTCATACCAAAGACTTATAAAAATGATATTAACAGCTGCCTCGCTTGGTTGGCACTCATCATTAAGAGGTTAGTGTTACGACTTGTCATGATGCCCCAGTGATAGACATCACACTCACTAAAGTACTCCACATATACATAATATTTTATAAATAACACTTTACGGGAAGGGGAGGGGTAAAATTCCATGAGGGAAACGTTTTGTTGGTTTAAACTGCATATATTGGCTGTATTTCAAGGAAATAACAGCAAAGAACCTTTCACAAGGACACAACAAGGACAACTGTGGCTTGGCTGCCCTTGGTGGGTACTGAACCAGTGAACTTGAATTATGTATCATTGACAATAAATTTCAAGTTAGATGCTCTATTAACTGAGCTCTATTAACTGAGCTAAGGTGATGATGATTAGGAGTCATGCTCCACCAATTGAGATATGGTGGCTACAATTAGGAAATGCATCATGGTCTACAAACTGAGTTATGGTGGCTACAATTAGGAAATTAGTCATGCTCAAGCTATTGAACTCAGGTGGCTACATTTAGAGAATCAGTCATGCTTGACCAACTGAGCTATGGTGGCTATGATTATGGAATAAGTCATGGTCCACTAACTGAGCTATGGTGGCTACAATCAGAAAGTGAGTCATGCTCCAGCTACTGAACTCAGGTGACTATGTTTAGGGAATGAGTCATGGTCCACCAACTGAGCTATGGTGGCTATGATTATGTAATGAGTCATGGTCTACTAACTGAGCTATGGTGGCTACAATCAGAAAGTGAGTCATGCTCCAGCTACTGAGCTCAAGTGGCTATGTTTAGGGAATGAGTCATGCTCCACCAACTGAGCTATGGTGGCTACAATTAGGAAATAAGTCATACTCCAGCTAGTGAGCTATGATTAGGGAACGAGTCATGCTCCATCAACTGAGCTATGGTGGCTACAATTAGGGAATGAGTCATGCTCTAGTTAGTGAGATATGGTGGCTATGAGTCATGCTCTAGTTAGTGAGATATGGTGGCTATGAGTCATGCTCTAGTTAGTGAGATATGGTGGCTATGAGTCATGCTCTAGTTAGTGAGATATGGTGGCTATGAGTCATGCTCTAGTTAGTGAGATATGGTGGCTATGAGTCATGCTCTAGTTAGTGAGATATGGTGGCTATGAGTCATGCTCTAGTTAGTGAGATATGGTGGCTATGAGTCATGCTCCACCAACTGAACTATGGTGGCTCACAAGAGGGAAGCAAACAATTAGAGTTTAGAATTTTCACCAGTAATCAAAAAAAAATCTATTTGACACAAGGCTGCATTTTTTTTCATGCCTGAGGGTTAGATTTTAATGAATCAGGAAATAGAAGTTCTGGAAATAGGGACTACAGAGGGTTTTAATGGTAACTGTCTGCATCCAAGGATGGAACTGAGAGTGGATTAAATGTTAAAGTGTACATAAATTTTTATATATAATGACATTTGCAGAAAGGTATGTTCGACAGTCATAAAGTGAATTTTTAGTATAACCCAAAAATTTATACTTACTATAAAAGTGAATGAGGTGTTTCCTCAAAATTTTTTTACATTTTTCTAACTAGTATCAATTTGCTATTGTATGTGACTTCATTTTAAAATGAACAGACCACCATACAAGTGTACTGACTTAAGGTCACATAAGCATAACAACTACTTTGTGCACTACACCAATTTTCCTGGTCATAATAAACTGTTACAGTACTAAAAACAGGGAAAAGGCTTGGTTATTTTTATATATTTTTCAATGAAGAATTAACAGTGCACAAAACATTAGATAGCCCAATGACTGGTACTACTTCAATGTCAGATTGAGCCCATCTTTAATTCTAAGACAAGTGCCCATTGGGCTTGTCAGGAAGAAAAACATTTTGAGAATCTTTTGAAAATACTAAACAAATGCAGAATTTTATTTTGAAGCCGTTGACGTTTATGAAGATTGTCTAGTTAACATGCTCCTATCGAAAGCTTTAATCTTTGATAACAAAGCGAAGCACATGATCGATAAATGGGTAAGAAACTGCCTGGCTTATTCTGACTTTTGCCAGTGAGAACAAAATGGAAAATGGGAATCCTGGCCTCCTAGTTTAAAATCCAAGCGAGACCTCTGGATAGATAATCACTACAATTTAAAGCAATGCATTAAACATATAAAAATGAGATAAAATCATGAGTTACATATATATATATATATATATATATATAAAAAATTGTACACATAAAATGTTTGGTAAATTTGTAATCAGTGATACAAGCCCCTGTGGGTACAGTTACAAATATATATATATATATAATGTAGAATGTTTGGAAAATTTGTAAGCAGCAATACAAACCGCGGGTAGAAGCAAGATGAAAAGGAGAGATCCATCAAAAAAAGATTTCTGCACAAACACTTGACAGTGTACTCGAGTTTGGGCAGTGTGAATTTGAGTTAGGGTGTGCAATGTTTTGTTTATGTCAGCAGTCTTGAGCCTGTGTCTGAAAAAAAAACTGTTTGAGCAATGATAATGCAGCAAATAGTAATTTAAAAATTATATTTGGTTAAACTGGGAGTATGACAATTAGTTTTTCCAGACAAGTCATATTCAAATATTTTCCATGCATAATACAAGCAAGCATACAATTAAACATCCTTCTAAATCCTGAGAGCTGGAACCAACAACACAAAGGCAAAGTGCAGTTTCTAAAAGACAAAATGTTATGGATAAACATGAACAGGTGAAAAAAATATGTTTTGCCTTCATGATAAAAATGCACGATAATTAAAAACAAGGACTTATATGTTAAGGTATGCAGAAAGGCAACAAAAACAACTGATTTAATGATCTGATTGCCGATATTAGCAAGTGTAATTGTGGTAGAGATGTGAACACTGACATTGTCATTGTCCAACCTCCACAAAATTCATATTTTAAGCAGCTAGCAACACATATATTACATTTTTTCTGTACTAACCTTTGTGTCCAGACTGAATGCAAGTGAAAAATCCTTTTCTATTTATCAATTGTTTCAAATCTTTCACCACATTCTGCACAAAAACAATCCTTTAAAGAAAAATCCTCCTGTTTGTCTATCCGCTGTTGAACTTTGATTGAAGCTACTAGCATGTTAACATTATCCAACAATAAACTGTTCTCTGCCACTGCCACTAATGTCACAAAATTGGGGAGACAAACGTGGTCTAATTCAAAACTTCAACTATTACATTCTCATATGTATCTCATCATTAGTAGGTGCTTTTCTTTGTTTTCTCCATATTATTAATGTAACTGTTTGTTTTATATAATCAAGTTGTCTAGACTTCTCTTCAAATTATTCATTGTTCTCAAATCTAAACCTGATCTATCTCTGACCTTGATACAAAAAAATGTCTAATTAATATTAACTATTCAATTATTGTGTACCATCACATCAGTATTGTAGTTACAATAAACTGTTTTGTACAGCTAGAAGTAAAATAATGTTTGTTATACAAACTTAGAAGTGAAACACTCTGGACACAACTTTAATGTGATGTCTACAAAACAAATTGTGATTTAAGAAGATGTGGGTATCAATGCAAGTCCCCTCCCTTGATCATGTGGTAAACAAATGACACGAAAAAGGAGCTCCATCAATGATCAAGTGGTTGCGTTGTATGACAATCACACATGCAGTCTATAAATACGGTTCAGCCGAAAAAAAGCATTCTTGATGTTAGCCATGCAAGAGGCAAATAGCACAGAAATGAAAATAAACCTGCATATAACATTATTATTCTTTATAGATAAGTAGTATTGTTGGTCTACTGCCCTAGTGCCCTATTTTTTTCTTTGCGCACATTGATTTGGCAGTCTGAACCGTGATGTAGGTCAAGTTATTTAGGGTCATTAGAATGCTGTTATTAAGTCTGTCCGAACGTATAGTCTAAACCGTTTATCATCGTCTGAGTGAAAAAAAGGATTTTAAAAAACTAAGTCATTAAGTTGAGATCTTTCTGCATTTGTTAAGCTCTTACCTTATAAATCACTTACAGTCTGCTTCGTTTGAGACGGTCATGCTCCGAAATATAGACTATATACTTTTCTTACCTTACTTCAGTAAAGAGCTCATCAGAACTACTACTCATCACTGCTGAGGATCTACCCGTAGACGCAGAAACGCTGTAAAAAAAAAAAAAAAAAAAAGAAAAGAAAAGAAAAAAAAAAGATAAATAAATAAATAAATAAGCAGTTTAAAAATCAATCAATACAAAAAATAAATAAATAAATAAATACAATTAACTATATTTAATATTTGCAATACTAGTGTTGATTATTATTGCGATTCGCGTAAGTAAGACTCACAAGTTCTCGACGTGAGCTTGATGTTGCTAATAAATAAAAAATAATATAAAGGGGAAAAAATAATACAGATTGAAAAAAATATCCTACATTACCCCCCCCCCCCCCATGACCCATTTAGTATAATATAATATAATATATTATTAAACTGAGGGTCCTATGTCAGAATGGGTCATGAGGATAATCCACGGTACTTTGTCACTGTATGATTTTTTAACATTAGATTATTTTTTTACAACATCGAGCTCGCGTGGTAAGACTATCACCTTTTCGGATAAAACATATCTGTAAAGAAAAACGGTTGCAGATACGAGGAAAATCCACAAAATCGTCGATATTTCCTCAAATTGTGTTCATCTCCCTATTGACCCCCCCCCCCCCCCACACACACACACAATTTTGGGAACAATCCACAGGTAAAATGGTAGCTAAAACCTAATTTAACTAATATCATCAAATATTGACCGTACTCTCCGATCGACGACTAACAACGATCTCCCGATTCTGTGGTCGAAAACCAATCATTACAAAAACTTATTTACTGTATCAGCACTTACTGTATGGAATTTCTTACTACTGAGGGTACGTCATTCACATTCCCTTGCTTCCTTTAAAATATAATTAAAGAAATTATTTCTTGACCAGCTGGAATGACATATTAAAGGCTCTGAATATAAAACATCATCATTATATTCATGCATAATATGTCCAGACCTATTTCCTTATATGCAATACATACAACATATGCTGACATGGACGTACATGTGTATAAAATATTGTTCGTATGAGTATGTTTCCCCGTATAGTCATACATAGTCAGATACGTTAACTGTATGAATGAGTGTGCGGCGATACCGGAATATGTGTATGATCTTGAAGATTTTTTTTAATGCTTATTTTCTATCATAGCCAATTACAAAAACTTAGGACAACATGGCAGATAGGTCAGTTATGACCGAAATGTGTTATCCTCGTTAAAGAAAGTTTATTATTATTATTATTATTATTATTATTATTATTATTATTATTATTATTATTATTATTATTAATTATAATAGCTACACTGTCCTTTAAAAATTTTTTGCAAGGTGCATCGAACGCACAAGATGTCTATCTCTATGATCAAATCAAGCTTGTATTTTCTATTCCTTTTTTTTGGGGGGGGGGGTGTTTTCAATGCTGCGCGATATTCCATGTCTTCTTTCCAGACTAATTCCTAATACTGGCATTGATGATATAAACCAATTATATTGGTCATCAATGATATAAACGGAGTTATATTGGTCATCAATGATATAAATGTAATTATATCGGTCATCAATGATTCAAGACCTAATAATGTTTTCTACCTTAAATATTGTCAGCATGTATTGTGTTTTCCAATTTCATCGTGCGTTTTTTTTTTTGTGTTTTTTTTTGTAGTCATCTCATTACAGGTTTTGTAAAGCGCTTATAGCTTCTAAAGATTAGGCGCTATACAAAGTCCTCATTATTATTATTATTATTATTATTATTATTATTATTATTATTATTATTATTATTATTATTATTAAATAAATACAGTCATACTGGTCATCAGTGATATAAATTCAGTCATAAGTGTATGCGCTTTACAATATCTATAATGATATGACTACAAAAAAAAAAAAAAACATTATGAAATTAGAAAAAAAGAAGAAAAAAAACATGAGGAAATATTTAAGGCAGGAAACATTATTGGGTCTTTAAGTTTGTTCTTGCAGTCGAAAAAGGTGAGTTTTAAGATCACTCTTGAAAGGGATCACCGTGTCTTTAAGTCTAATTCAATAGGCAATTCATTTCACGTTGCTGGGCCCTGGTATGCAAAACAACGTTGTCCATATAACTTCGTTTTCATAGTGGGGATAATGAGTATATGATTGTTAGAAGAGGACTGCAAGTATCTTAAGTGGCGTAGCGAGGGGGGGGGGGGGAGTCGCCCCGGGCGCCGGTGGCTAGGGGGCGCCAAATGGACGCCCAAATCAGCCCAAAGTATCAACAATGGATTTGTTGGATTATATATTGAACCCATTAGTGAAACTTGAAGAGTACATTTATTTTAAGTAAAACGCTACTTGTGATCTAATGTACTATGTTCAATCTCCAGATAACATAATTAACATAATTAATTTTTTGGATATTATTTTTTCTAAATAGGCCAATATTGTTTTATAGGGAATTTAGCATAAGCTATACTTTTTTCTAGCAATTAATTAATAGTTTAATAATTATATTATGACTGATAATGATTATGTTTCGTTTTGGAAACAAGGTACATAACTGCGCAACACAGGCAGCCGGGTGCGCAAATTTGGGTGTTTTGCCCTGGGCGCCAAATATCCTCGCTACGTCACTGAGTATCATGCTGGTGTATACACGTGGGTGAAGCTGGATATGTATGCTGGACTGGAGTCCATCAGTGAAACGTAGCACAGAGAAAAATACTTGTGTTTGATTCAAAATTGACTGAATAGCCAGTGTAGGATCGTGGTACTCTAAAGATGGTCCGAGCAGCTGTATTTTGAACATTTTGAAGTTTCTAGAGTAGATATTGAGACGAACCAGACATAACTGAGTTACAATAGTCCAATCTTGAAAGTACACGTGTTTTATGGCATCAACTGAAAGACATTTGCGAATTTAGCTGATGCGTCTCAACTCAAGATATGCGGCCTTGCATATGTTCATGACTTCGTGGTGCAATATGACAGTACTGTCTAGAGTAACACCCAGGTTTCGTACTGACTGTCTGAATTTAACGTTAGTGGTGCTGCTATTTATTGTTTGAGGTAAAGGATGTGAATGAGAAAAGTCTTTGTGTTGTGATCGGAATGGCCTCAGTTTTATCATCATTCATCTGCAGCTTGTTACATGTCATCTATGATTTCACATCAGAAATGCACCTCTCTACTCCTTGGATGGTAGCATCAACTTCAGCTGGGTGACTAGACTTGTATATTTGGGTGTGATCAGAGTCCAATTGGTGAGACACTGGGTGGTGATCGATGACACTTGAGAGCGGCTGCGTGTATAGAATGAATCGAACAGGTCAACGAACAGACCCCTGTGGGACACCACAAAATAAATCAACTGGGCTGGAGTGTGTCCCATTTGCAGATACAATTTGTGTTCTGTTGACTACGTAGGATTTCACAGTTTATTGTGTCAAATGCTGCAGACAAATCAAAAAGGGTGAGGAATGTAATGTTACCGCTATCCAAAGCAGAGAGAATGTCATTGACTACTTTCAGAAGAGTAGTTTCCGTACTGTGGCAGGGGCGATTTTTACTAACTGTACATTGCTAAAAAGACTGTTTGAATTCAAATGAGATAAAAATTTGGGTCAGAACAACGTTTTCTAAGATTGTATTATACGAACGGGAGATTATAAACTTGGCGGTAGTTCATTAAATCGTTATGGTCAAGTGTCGGGTTTTCAGCAAAGGTTTTTACGATAGCAGTTTTGAAAAATGAAGGGAATTCCCCGGATGAGAGAGATAATAATAACATCATCACGGTCTCTTGTGACTGATTGGAAGATCACTCGGCCATTTTGGTAAGAAGTGGTTGTAGGGATACACACTAATTTTATGTTTGACAGCAAAGACCGACGATATTATTTCAACTGTTACTTTGCTTCCTTCCGCCGCCATAGTCTCACACCTGAACAATCTGGGCCGGATTATCCATAGGTCAAAGTGGGCAACGTGCCCAAGGCCCATGAGGTACAAGGGACACCGTATATTATTGTCTGACTTCACAGGAAGGGCCCCCGAGACTCAATGGGCCCATATATAATCGTCTAATTTCACAGGTGATGTTGTTAATAGTACAGTAACCATATCTAGGGTCAAGGTAGGATAGCTATGGGCCACCAAGCTGGCTCTGCGCAGAGCCTCCTAGGTCTTAAGGGAACGTCCATTAATTATGTCAACAATTTTTGGCATTTTTTAAACCCTTCCCTCCCCCTTGTCAACAACTGTCAAACTTTCTATGACCCCCCTAATAAAATTATGTCAAATTATTTTTATCCCCCCCCCCCCTTACAAACTAACAATATTTTATACGGCTGGCTTTTATGCTAAAATAGAATTATGCAAATTAAAAGGTCTACAAATAAATTGTAACACATTTTTTTAAACTTGTTTAACAGATTTCAAATTGATTATAACACTTTGAATTCATTAAAAAATCGAGACTTTATATTCTAGCTTCTATCATCTTCCCATTTTCCTACTTCCTATTTTTTTATTTACTAAATTTTTTGTAATAATAACATAGTTGACGTCAATTTATCTTCAACTCCCCTCTCCCCCATGTCAACAATTGTCAAAATTCTTCAAACCCCCTCCCTCCTATTTTGTTGACATAATTAATGGACGAGACATAATCCGGCCATGTAGACACTAGTAGTTGAGGCCATAGTTCCTAATACCGACAAATTACTTCTGATGTATCTGTCTCGACTCAGCGGAAAAGAAAGAGGATGATCCGACAGTCTCAAGATAGCATGGATTTCTAAATACTCGTTCGTGGGTTACCTTCTCTTGGTATGATCAAAATACAATCACAGTACGATACATTTGATGGTAAGACGTCACCTGCGAAGTCTGCTTTATTTGTTATATTTATGACATATAATTGTTTTTGTTCCCTGTTGTTTTTTGGGGTTTTTTTTGGCTCATATCCTATAGTTTTGTACAGGATACATGAGGAAAGAGAATAATAGTATTTACTTTTAATCACGGTAAACGTTTTTAGAATAAAACGAGAAGCATCAAGGATGTAAACAAAATGAACAAAACATCATAGAATGTACTTTTATGTGAGTAAATTATGACCTTCAAAAAGAATTATGGATGAATGAGCATCCAAATAAAGTGAAATATTGTCATGAAAGGTATGTAGAATAAAATTCTAAAACTTGACACGAATTGCTGAAATATGAGATACTGACCGCTTATATGTGTCACATGACCTGTATGATTTTTACTCGCTACTTTTCCTTTAGTCTTGATGGTGTAATATAAAGTTACATTTGACCAAAGTAGATTACCGTGAACTTGTGATGTTCAGAGGATTCTAACATATTTAAAAAAGACTTTTAAAAAATGCTGTTTTAATTATAATAAATAGATCTAAAGAGATGAACATTACAATACGTGTAAATTGTTAAATACAGGCAACCCCATATGCTATGGACTTAACTTGATACATGCAAATACATTATAAATTGTTAACTACAGATAACACTGTAAGCTACCTGACTCAAATTGATACATATAAAATAAACACATAATAAAAAGATAATTACAGGCAACACTTTATGTTACCGGGGCACAAACTAACACAAATAAATACATAACAAAATGATAAAGATAACGCGGTATGATACCAGACACAAGCTAATACATTAAAATACATGAGAAATTAAAATGTTACAAACAGAGCAACACTGCTAAATACAGGCAACCTGCGAATATTTTACTGGGCTCCTCTGAATTTGAAATAAATTTTTCAGCCTTAAACTTTTTACTAAAATTGAATCAATGCTTCATAACTGTATAGGTGATCTTGAATTTTTTGTCATCGATATGTAAAATGTTTTGACAGTGCAAAAGTAAATAACGTTTGTGATTTATGTTTAAAATGAAATGGTTTTGTCAAATATCTAATGAACATTAATTTTTGTAATTATAACGTAATCCATAAATGATTTACATTTCTAGATTCAAATAATAAACAATTTAATTTTGGGGATTCGATATTAAAGAGGATAAAATTGCATCATAATTGAGTTAATTCGTGCATATTGCAAAATGGAAATATGTCAGTACTTTTTAATATAGGCACGGAGATCAGATATGTCAATAAATATTTATGTCGTGTCTTGAGTCACTTTTGAAAATGATAGGAAGCAAAACAATTAAAGGAATTGATAATAATACTGAAAAAATCAATGAAATTAATATACTGATACTACTCATATAGTTTCAGACGGCAGTTATTTTATGAGAACTTTTATGCGATGTTTTGTCAGTTTTTCTCATAAACTCATGAATTACTAAACATTCAGTCCTAATAGTTAAATAACTCTATGAGCCACACAAGAAGCGTGCTTTAAAATGTTAATGACCGTAGGAACAAAATCAATAAAAACGTGTCATAAAAATGTCAGAGACCGTCGTCAGGTCTAAAACTCAGTGTTGATGTAATATAAAAATGTTAGAGACCGTCAGGTGTAAAACTCAGTGTTGATGTAATATAAAAATGTCAGAGACCGTCAGGTGTATAACTCAGTGTTGATGTAATATAAAAATGTCAGAGACCGTCAGGTCTAAAACTCAGTGTTGATGTAATATAAAAATGTCAGAGACCGTCAGGTCTAAAACTCAGTGTTGATGTAATATAAAAATGTTAGAGACCGTCGGGTCTAAAACTCAGTGTTGATGTAATAAAAAAAAATGTCAGAGACCGTCGGGTCTAAAACTCAGTGTTGATGTAATATAAAAATGTCAGAGACCGTCAGGTCTAAAACTCAGTGTTGATGTAATATAAAATGTCAGAGACCGTCAGTTCTAAAACTCAGTGTTGATGTAATATAAAATGTCAGAGACCGTCAGTTCTAAAACTCAGTGTTGATGTAATATAAAAATGTCAGAGACCGTCGTCAGGTCTAAAACTCTGTGTTGATGTAATATAAAAATGTTAGAGACCGTCAGGTCTAAAACTCAGTGTTGATGTAATATAAAAATGTTAGACCCCGTCAGGTCTAAAACTCAGTGTTGATGTAATATAAAAATGTTAGAGACCGTCAGGTCTAAAACTCAGTGTTGGTGTAATATAAAAATGTCAGAGACCGTCGGGACAAAGATCAATTTAGAGGCGTTATACAAATGCAATAGAACGTCCGTTCTATAGATCAATGTACGTGCATTATAAATATGTTATACACGGCCATGTTAGAACTAATTTAATGTAGTAAAGACAAAGACAGTTTTTGTATTGGGGGAATTATCGAAACCAAAAATAGCATTGCGATGAGTTTAGATCGGGATCAAGACGCTTTTACAATTTTATGCGAAATTTTTCTACC
Organism: Unio delphinus; assembly: GCA_029339505.1. Classification (NCBI taxonomy): domain Eukaryota; kingdom Metazoa; phylum Mollusca; class Bivalvia; order Unionida; family Unionidae; genus Unio; species Unio delphinus. The sequence continues at coordinate 1,929,679 of JAQISU010000111.1, read as the reverse complement.
TTTAATATATGATATTTTGGATTTAAATTCGCATGCGACAACAAAAATATTAGAAGAAACAATTAATAGTCAGCAAAGGAGAAACATAACTGCATGGAAAAAGTTATAGAAATAAGCCCATAGCTTTGTAAAAATGTATACATCTATTTCAATCTTTGCCTGATCCACCATAACTTTTCACAGACAAACTTCGTAAAAAAGTTGTTTAAATTTACTCGGGATTCAGGACTGCTGTGGGGATGGGGTAGCTGGAAGGATGTGCAATTACACTTCCACGCGCATAGAATATGATATATGCTGTCTGTTAAACGTATAAAAAATAGGAAGCTCGTTTTCGATGACTAAAGAAGGACATCTGGAAGTATGAAACATATTTTGTGACAACCAGAGCGTCAGCAACGACTATGCATTCTACAGCTGAGCCGGCCATTTGCTGGCAAGGTTTGGGTGAAAAAGGCAAAGACCAATACTCGCTTGGACTGAACCAAACTGTGCAGGGGCTACTATATTTCATGTCTTGCTATTTCGACAATACCCGTAAATTTATTTTACCGTCCATACATACATATGCGTTTCATGTCGGTGAACAAAAATGTTTCGTTGAGTGCAAGACTACCGAATGAATCTGAATAAACTTCTAGAGTTGCTTTAAACCATACATATTTTTTATATTGCATTTGTCATGGCAGGCGACGTGCAGTCTCACCTTATTGATTATTATTGTGCAATTGTCTGTTATCTGCAGATCAAGTGTGCATTAAGTGATTTTCTCTCAGGACTCATTAGAACCTTGACACACTATTTCACGTCAACATTCTACAACTTATAATCTAGACGCCCATGGAGCATACATTTGGATTTATGTTTCCAAGAGTCAGCCATGCGTATGACAAAACATGTTCCCGGCTCCGGTTTCACTTGTCATTTACGCTCCAAATACTCTAACAGTACTATAGTCTTTCTAGAGTAGTTACATTTGTCAGTCTAATGTGCCACTAAGGTTGAAAAGAACCAACACGAAGAAAAAGCAAACAAACAAACATGACATGATCAGCTCTATGATGTCTTAAAGAAAGGCGGTGAAGGGAATGGACAAAACATTGTAACCATCGTAACGTAAGGTGCGTTAGTGGTGGTGGGGAACACTGTCCAACAATAGACTGCATTTGTACGAGGAATTCTCTAGTGATACTGCATAATGTAGCTCGCAGTAAACTTGTCTGCAGAGAAAATTGAAGAACACAATTTTTTCAGTTAGATCTGCCGTTTGATTGTACTTAAATATCATTTATAGTTACAATCATCTATATTTTGCTCATCGTTGTACGCATCAATGACGTCACTTTAACATATATTGAAATTTTCATGGTCACTTCAAATAATAATAATAATAATAATAATAATAATAATAATAATAATAATGCGTTAACTTACAAGCCTGCACATTTAGATCAAACACATCATAATGCATTCATAGACTGTACATGTACACGGCTTTTGATCTAAACATATTACAGTCGTAAGGTGCAGATGTACGTGATAGATCAAAACATAATACGGTCATCGGAGGAATACGAACGAGGATTTAGATCTTCGCAGAGACGTTTTCATTTTGTATTCTCCATATCAGATCCATTATGTACGTATCACCGTATTTATACAGACAGGTGATAGTAATTTAGGCTATCTGTTTCCCTTGAGTCAACTTGATACAGTATTTATTTTCCTTGATAAGTGTGGCTATTTCTTGATAAGTGTGGCTATTTCTTGATAAGTGTGGCTGATAGTTTTTGTTATGTGTGGCTATTTCTTGATAAGTGTGTCTACTTCTTGATAAGTGTGGCTATTTCTTTGTAAGTGTAGTTATTTCTTGATAAGTGTGGCTATTTCTTTGTAAGTATGGTTATTTATTGATAAGTGTGGCTATTTCTTTATAAGTGTGGCTATTTCTTGATAAGTGTGGCTGATACTTGTTAAGTGTGACTATTTCTTGATAAGTGTGGCTATTTCTTGATAAGCGTGGCTATTTCTTTGTAAGTGTAGTTATTTCTTGATAAGTGTGGCTATTTCTTTGTAAGTGTAGTTATTTCTTGATAAGTGTGGCTATTTCTTAATAAGTGTGGCTATTTCTTGATAAGTGTGGCTGATACTTGTTAAGTGTGTCTATTTCTTGATAAGTGTGGCTATTTCTTGATAAGTGTGGCTGATACTTGTTAAGTGTGACTATTTCTTGATAAGTGTGGCTATTTCTTGACAAGTGTGGCTATTTCTTGATAAGTGTGGCTGATACTTGTTAAGTGTGACTATTTCTTGATAAGTGTGGCTATTTCTTGATAAGTGTGGCTGATACTTGTTAAGTGTGACTATTTCTTAATAAGAGTGACTATTTCTTAATAAGTGTGACTATTTCTTGATAAGTGTGGCTATTTCTTGATAAGTGTGTCTGATACTTGTTAAGTGTGACTATTTCTTGATAAGTGTGGCTATTTCTTGATAAGTGTGGCTGATACTTGATAAGTGTGACTATTTCTTAATAAGTGTGGATATTTCTTGATAAGTGTGGCTATTTCTTGATAAGTGCTGAAGATACTTGTTAAGTGTGGCTATTCCTTGATTATTGTGGTTATTCCTTTTAAAGTGTGGCTGATACTTGTTAAGAGTGGCTATTCCCTGATACATGTGGCTATTACAATTATGTCCTAATTTACTTGATTGTATTTTCTTTCAGGTCCGTGCAGATAATATCTTCATGAAATACTAATACCTAATTCCTGACAGTCTGCGGCAACCCAGCAGGCAATAATATGTAGCATTTCATGCCAGCGAAAGGAATAATCCCCCTCAACCCTCAGGCGCTGATTGCAGTTATTGGGATAGGACTCGGTATTTCTACCGGATGGAGCCTTGGAGCGGCTGGGAAGGAAGAAACGAATAATAACCCGGGGAAAATCTCAGGTGCAGGAGAACTAGGGGCAACAGACGGCAGAGGAGTGAGACCCGGTCAGTCTGGAACTACAACACTCCACCCCCAAATGTAAATAGACAGCCAGCTATTCAAGCCTTTACGAGGGCCAATGCACTTGAAGAAGCACCTGCAACGACTGTCACTGATCCGCTGATTGATAAAGCCACCAAGTTTAAAAGATTATTCGCTGAACTGGAGGAATTAAGAAAGGAAATCACACCAGACAGCGAACCATCATTACCACAACCACAACCATCACAAGAGATAGCATCTCCATCTCCATACATGGTAGTAGATTTGGAAGAAGACTTGGGGGTATCTTCCTCATCTGATGATGAAGAAGAAGAATTTGAGAAAGAAGATAAACAAGAGACTGAAACCGAAGAAGTTGAATCAGAAATGACTGATATGCAATGTCAACAAATAGGCTTCGAACCGCCTTAAACGACATCAAAAAGGCAGGAAACATTATACACGCAGTCAAATGAATGTGATACCGGACCTTTAAAACCCCACTACCATCACGTGGGAAATGGGACTATGGAAAAAGAATTTTCACTTCTTTTTAAAGAAATACCACCCACAACTACTCATTCGACGGGGTGATTGAAGTAACAAAGCATGTGGCAATAAATCACAACTTTCCTAGTGTCACAGAACCAGAACCACGGAAATTGGAACAATCATAGAGGCAGAACACTGCCATGGTACCTACAAGAAGCATGCTAAAGAGCCCTTCTACAGACTACTTTCAAATGCCTCATACATACTAGTTCCCATCTGGCTCGAGAACTAACGTTTATTGACGAAAACCTAATATTTCCTAATTCAGAACCACCGCTCAAACTCGAATTACTATTTAATATCAAATTACATGAAAATTGTTTAGTCGTTTTGACTTATTCGATTGGTATTTAACTTACGACACATATTATGTACACTTTGTACACTATATTCCAACTCTGATTCTTAAAAAAATTACAAATTTAAGGATTTGACTTAATTGTACAGGTGACTTACACACTATTGGTATTTATCCTGTCTACTAGCAAAACTGGACTTAATTTTAAATAAGTACGTTCCCGGCGTTTTAATGTTACAATATCCATGGACTGGCTTGCTGAGTACCTTTCCTTCTTTGCCACCACTCGGACATTGCACAATGGCGGAAGGTGAAACAATTTTCACCCAAACTTATTACCTCTTGTGCTATTGCATACCACTAGCAAACCTGATTGGTTGATAGGGTCGAGTGTGTGTTGGGTCTATTCCCACTCACCCATAGTCTTACATTCAGGCCGATAGTTGCTAAATAGCAACTCCACCTGACGACTAAATTAAATAGCACTCTTTGAGTGCATAAATGCCTAGGGGATGTGGTTCGCATTTCTTCCTCCATGAGAAATTAATTATCCAGCCGTGCTGGAAATTAAATGGTGCTATATGTCCCTAGTGGACGCACATAACTTTAATTCAAATTGTCTGTCTGTAATTCCTGACATCGTCAACATTCAGGCGGTGAATGTGGATCAGACGGGACCGGCTTATCTGGAGCGCCGTGAAAGGGCGCGAAAGCAGCAAACATGCACACCAGGACCACATAAATAACATGTGGTTATAAGGACTAAACGTCTTGGACTACTCATGGCAGCCTACAAACAGGACAACCCGTGACTACCAGTACAAGAGTATGCTGCTAGAGCGGAACTACACTAACAACGCTGCTGAGAGATTTTCAGCTGACACAGTGAAGGAAGATGGCGGTTTAACACGTGGCAGCCTACAAACAGGGCAGCCCGTGACTACACAGCTCGACCCGAACCGGAATCGTCTACCGAGAAATAAGAACACTAGTTGCATTGAAGATATCATGGGCATCATAGGGAGTTTAACGGGAGGCTAAACTAAGCACCTGGGCAGCCACCAGAAAAACAGATATCGAATCCCTTCTATAGCCCTGTTCAATAAGGGTTGTTACCTCCCTTGTGTGAGTTGTCTTTCTTTGTTAAATCTACTTCCGGTGAGCCAAAAATCAACATCCCCCAAACACTTGACCATATCCAGCCCTGTTGATACTGAGCTTCTATTATGACTCTTAATAAACATTAGTTTTATCTGCAGGAAAAGAATTTAAATTTCAGTACACTATTGAATTCCACAAAAAGTTCATCATTTTGCCATCATTATGCCATATATATATATATATATATATATATATATATATATATATATATATATATATATATATATATATATATATATATGTATGCATATATATACATGTACACATACACATATACACATATGTATGCATATATATACATGTTTGCATATATATATATATATATATATATATATATATATATATATATATATATATATATATATATAATGAATATACATATTCCTCTATATGTATACATATACATATTCCTCTATATGTATGTACATATAATCCTCTCTCTATATATATATGTATATTCGCCTATGTATGTATATATATATATATATATATATATATATATATATATATATATATATATATATATATATATATATATTATGTACGTATGTATGTATCAATATATATATATATATATATATATTCATTCATATATATATGTATGTATATATATTCATTCATAGATATATATATAAATATATGTATGTATATATATATATATATATATATATATATATATATATATATATATATATATATTCATTCATATATATATGTATGTATATATATATTCATTCATATATATATATATGTATGTATATATATATTCATTCATAGATATATATATATATATATATATATATATATATATATATATATATATATATATATATATAATGAATATACATATTCCTCTATATGTATACATATATATATTCCTCTATATGTATATATGTATATTCGCCTATGTATGTATATTTATATATATATATATATATATATATATATATATATATATATATATATATATATATATATATATATATATATATAATGTACTATGTATGTATAAATATATATATATTCATTCATATATATATATATATATTTATATATATATGAATGAATATATATATATATATATATATATATATATATATATATATATATATATATATATATAAGAGTCTCTGCTAACCTTGTGTGTGCCATTTTTGCTCCCCAAAATTTTGGGAACAGGTCAATTTTATTTTTATTTGTGAAGAGCATGCAAAGGGAGGTAATAAATCAGGGGAGATAACAACCCTTATTGAACAGGGCTATAGTAGAACAGCTATTCAACCTGAAAGATGCCTGGACAAAGCAATCATAGAAAAGAGAGAATTACGATTGCTTTCATTGCCTGAATTAGAGTTCTCAAGAGAACCTATTTTGACCAAGCTCTATCTCAAAACTTACTTGATCATTTAGAACACCGCTTCAAAAATTAAAACCTCTTTTAAAACTCATTTATGTCGCTTAGATATTCATTAGATTCAAACTGTTAGGGAGCTACAAATATGTACACTATGTACTAGAAATATTCGAAATGTTAGGTGATATGAAAAATGAAGGATTTTTGGTATATTTTGTGTGTGGGTCCATTAGAGAAACTGGACTTGATCGGAACTAAGTAAGGGCTGGTGTTTTGGGGAGTACACAACATCCATGGCTGGCTTGCCGAGTTTCTTGCCCCCCCCCCCCCTCGCCTTACTCGGACATCGTACAATGGCGGAGATGTGAAACATTTTTCACCCGCCAAAATCCAGGTGTCCCGATGTGACGTCCTAGTCGCTGACCAGTCACGATTGGCGTTACATACTGCTGTGGTTGACACATGAAGCGGTGATATCGACTGAAATCTTTAGATCATGAGTGCGTGGTGGTCTATTCCCACTCATGAAAGCCCCCCATTCAGTTCGATTAGAACTTATTGTTTCTGGAACTGAGGCTAAATGAACTAGTGTTCTTTGAGCAGATAAATGGCTGGGGGATGTGGCTCTCCTTCCTTCCCCCAGGAGTAATTAAAAATCTATCTGTGCTAGAATTACATAGTGCTACATGGTCTTAAAAAAATTATAAAGAAGAAATAAATGTATAAATATAGACGATTTATTTTATGTTTAAAATCTATGTCTGACACATCTGTATACTGTAATTTTCAATCATTCCAGATCTCTATTACAGATAGTTAAGTGTAAACTTTTATAGTTTAATTTTAAAATCACTATGGTTTAAGTGTAAAATCGCTATGTTTTAAGTATAAAATCACTATGGTTTAAGTGCAAAATCGCTATGTTTTAAGTGTAAAATCGCTATGTTTTAAAAGTGTAAAATCGTTATGGTTTTAGTGAAAAATCGTTATGGTTTAATTGCACAAATAGCTATGGTTTTAGTGTAAAATCATTATGGTTTAAGCGTTAAAATCGCTATGGTTTAAGTGTAAAAATGCTATCGTTTAAGTGTAAAATCGCTATGTTTTAAGTATAAAATCACTATGGATTAAGTGTAAAATCTATATGGTTTAAGTGTAAAATCACTGGTTTAAGTGCAAAATCACTATCGTTTAAGTGTAAAATCGCTATGTTTTAAGTATAAAATCACTATGGCTTAAGTGCAAAATCGCTATGTTTTAAGCTTAAAATCGTTATGGTTTTAGTGTAAAATAGTTATGGTTTAATTGCACAAATAGCTATGGTTTTAGTGTAAAATCATTATGGTTTAAGCGTTAAAATCGCTATGGTAAATTATTAAAATCGTTTTAATTTATGTGAAAAATATAAGTCGCGTGGTTTGAATGAACAGGTGCATAAAATTCGATGTGGCTTAAGTGTAAAAATCGAAAGACGAATCATATGATTGTTGAGTAAAATTTAACTTTAATGCATTGTTTTCAGAGGAATATGAGATAGTCAGTCGGTGGATCACAATCACAAACAAATATTCGAATGTATTATTACTGGAAACTTTGGTCAGTTGAACCATAGAATTTTAGCACGACTTTGATTTCTTCACATCTTGGTATTAACATAAAAATGTTGCTTGCCAATAAAAGTAAAAACATGTCGGATTATACATCTACTGAAATGTCAGTTCAGATTTTTTTTTATGTCGATTTGCATTCTACAGAGTAATTTATAACGCTTCAAATCAGTCGTCCAAGTCTTACCTTGTAAAGAATTATTTACAATGCTCCAAATTAATCGTCCAAGATTTTCCATCTGTATAGTTATTTACAATGCTTCAAATCGTCCAAGATTTGCCTTCTATAGAATTATTTACAATGCTTTAAATTAATCGTTCAAGGTTTACCTTCTAAAGAATTATTTACAATGCTTCAAATTAACCATTGAAAGGTTTGCCTTCCATAGAGTTATTTACAGTGCTTTAAATTAATCGTCCAAGGTTTGCCTTCTATAGAATTATTTACAATGTTTCAAATTAATCATCCAAGGTTTTCCTTCTATAGAGTTATTTACAATGCTTCAATTAATCCTTGAAAGGTTTGCCTTCCATAGAGTTATTTACAATGTTTCAAATTAATCGTCCAAGGTTTTCATTAATAGAGTTATTAACATGCTCTAAATTAATTGTTCCAATTTTGCCTTCCATAGAGTTATTTACAAGGCTTCGAATTAATTTTACAAAGTTTGCCATCTACAGAGCTATTTACAATGTTTCAAATTAATCGTCTAAGTTTTTCATTTATAGAACTACTAACATGCTTCAAATTAATCGTCCGAGGTTTGCCTTCTATAGAATTATTTACAATGCTTCAAATTAATCGTCCAAGGTTTGCCTTCTGTAGAGTTATTTACAAAGCTTCAAATTACTCGTCCAAGGTTTGCCTTCTCTATAGAGTTATTTACAATGCTTCAAATTACTCGTCCAAGGTTTGCATTCTATAGAGTTATTTACAATGCTTCAAATTAATCGTCCAAGGTTTGCATTCTATAGAGTTATTTACAATGCTTCAAATTAGTCGTCCAAGGTTTGCCTTCTATAGAGTTATTTACAATGCTTCAAATTACTCGTCCAAGGTTTGCATTCTATAGAGATATTTACAATGCTTCAAATTAATCGTCCAAGGTTTGCCTTCTATAGAGTTATTTACAATGCTTCAAATTACTCGTCCAAGGTTTACATTCTATAGAGTTATTTACAATGCTTCAAATTAATCGTCCAATGTTTTCCTTCGATAGAGTTATTTACAATGTTTCACATTAATCGTCCGAGGTTTGCTATTTCAGCCAGTAACTAGCGCTAGCCTGTAATTAATTTTTTTAAAAATACATTTTTATAACCAGTTATTTTCATTCATTGCAATGAAATGGATGTTATGAATTCTAATTTAATGTCCCAATTATTACTCATGCGTCAACATTGTGCTAAATTTACTTTTTTACCAAACTAGTAAAAAAACTTCGTTAAATACTTTTGAATAAATACATATATTGTTGAACTCCCAAGAGTGCAATTATCATGCGTATATTTTTGAACTCCCATGACTATGTTTCTCATACTTATATTTTTGAACTCCCATGACTGTGTTTCTTATACTTATTTTTTTGAACTCCTATGAGCATATTTCTCATACTTAAATATTTGAAATGCCAAGAGAGTATTTCTAATATTTTTGAACTTCCATCAGAGTATTTCTGACATATATTTTGGAACCCCCAAGAGAATAATTTTCATAAAATAATGGATATTTACAACTAAATACGCTTCTAATTGAAAGAAAACCATACTTGCACAATCTGGTCATCTTGGAATGTATTAAATTGAAAAATAAATTTTTTATTAAGGTCTTTGTACTCAGAGCAGGAAATATTAATCGAGGGGCAAAACTAAACTGCTCACCTTGAAACTGAAGATATTTTGTTTTAGAGTAAGAAATAAAAGAAGGAAAAATGAGCATAATCATAATTCTAACGTTTTATTAGCGGGAATTAAATCGTAATGAGGCATGCATACACACAAGTAGACACATACGTAAATATTTACGTATATACACATATTGATACCTACGTAGATACATATGTAGACGCATAGGTAGACACATACGTATATATATATATATATATATATATATATATATATATATATATATATATATATATATATATATATACGTTGACACATAAGTAGGCACATAGTGACATACGTAGACACGTAAGTAGAGTTATAGTCAGACACGCACCTAGACACATATGTAGACACATACGTAGACAAATCTTAAGATACATTCGTAGCCACATACGTAGATACATATGTAAATACTGAGATACATAAGAAGACACACACACTATATATATATATATATATATATATATATATATATATATATATATATATATATATATATATATATATATATATATATATACACGTTGACACATACGTAGATACATACGTATACACATACGTAGATACTACATACGTAGACAAATCCTAATACACATACATAAATACATACGTAGAAAAGTCCTAAGATACATACGTATACACATAATATATACATACGTAGACACATACGATGACCAATCCTAATACACATACGTAGATACATACGTAGAAAAATCCTAAGATACATACGTATACATATGCTATATACATACGTATACACATACGTAGATACATCCTAAGATAGATACGTAGACAAATTCTAAGATACACACGTAGAACAATCCTAAGATACATTCGTAGATACATACGTATATACATACACATACGCAGATACATACGTAGACACATACGTAGATACATAGATAAATCCCAAGATACATACGTAGATATATACGTAGACAAATCATATGATACATACGTATACAAATCCTAAGATACATATGTAGACACATATGTAGATACATACGTAGACAAATCCTACATACGTGGATACGAAAACAGAGTGGACAATAAAGGAGTTTAATGCAGATCACTTCGATTATGGAAAGAAAATTTTATCTTTGTACAAATGTATAGTGTATTTAAAAAGAATTGTAAACATGAACTCTATATAAATTAAGATTATTTCAAATAAAATTTCGTTTAAACCCTTAAATATCTTTGTAAACAAAGCAGAAGAAAACTACAAACTATCAAGCATTTTGTCGCTATCATTAAAGGATGGTGGTTAAATATGTCTAAAATACGTTTGTAGTGATGCTAATAGCGTATTTTCCCAGGTATTTGTATTTGTTTTCACACATGAAAATAGTTATAATCTCTAGCCACTGGTACATCATTTAATGTTTCCTACACAAAAATAAATAAAATATATTTCCGATTGTTTTAAAATATTTAAGATGTAAGAAACAAATTGTAGCATGACCGGACGTAAAAATATGGCACTTTATCAATATAAAATGTTTTTTAAAGACGATATGTATTAAATACTGTTTGGGAATACGTTATGTATAGTCCTCACATATTTAACAATACCTGCATTCTTATCAATGCTAATACTGAAATAGTATGAGAAAGAATCTTAGTATTTGGCATATATATTATTTCAACACAATGAAACAAGTACTGAGTTTATCATTTTAATATCGAAATTACGCTTTCATTATATTTTCAGTTTCTAAATTGGACTTATGAGTGAAATTCTCATGAACTGCTCTGTCTTTGGAGGATGTTGATTTTTATTCGTGTTTCCGAAATAATGAAAACATAATTTAATGAATGCAGTTTAAGAATATAAAATATATAAAAATAAACGAGAACGATAAAATTAAATCTATTATTAAAAAGGAGCCCATCCAATCTAATATGTAAGCAAAAAAACCAAAAGAAACAGAATTAATTAAACAGAGCAATAAGGTTAATACTTATAATCGATCCACATTATTTATATATATATATATATATATATATATATATATATATATATATATATATATATATATATATATATATATATTATATATATATATATATATATATATATATATATATGTGTGTGTGTGTGTGTGCGTGTGCGTGTGTGTGTATGCTTTCTTAATTATCTCAATAATTTTGTCGCTGTTGATAATGGATACTCTTAAAAATTAAAATAAAATGAAACCAATTAAAAAACATTAATGTTAGAAGTTAGAGTACAAGAAAAACTAATTGGCTAAATGTCAATATAGTTTTAAATTATATTTTTAGAGATACAGTTGTGGTTGTCTTTTCCGCAAGTAATTTAAATAAGAATGAAAAAATATTTGTCATCACTTAACTCTGGTTTGTCATGAAACGTTTCCATTACAAACAAATATATACTTTCTGATTGAAACAATATTATTAAGGTGTCACAAATTTGCATCCTGACGGTTCGAGGAAGTCTAGGAAAATACAAGATTAAGGCCAAATATTCATAACGATGACTAATTTCACAGATATCTAAACTATTGTATTTGAACGTGTAATTACCAGAGTCCAAATCTGTAAGCAATACTGTTACGTTGGAAACAACATTTGTATTAAAATATATAAAGAATCACAGTACTTAACAATGAATATTATCTCAACATAATTAATTTTTTGGTTATACTTGTTGTCAAAAATATATTTTGACTTATTACTTAAACTTTCAGAAGCTGTTGTGTCAAGCGTAGACGTCAAGAAATCGTCCTGTTGTAATTTCAGGAAGGCGTCTTTTTATCCTTATGTTTACTTCAAAAGAGATTTGACCTGTTTATTTTAACAAGCTGAGAACATAAATTGAAAATAATAATGAAGAAATATGGTACTTTGTATCTATAAAACCTGCACCGATTTCATGAAACTAAACTATGCAAATAATTTTTGCCTAAACGATTTGTATACGGGGTTTCATGGTTACATTTATTTGTTTCCATTTTTAAGACACTTTACCGCATATAAAGTTCTAAATTATCTCATCCCTCATTATTAGGTCATGAACTACGTCATCAACATTCGGAGACAGTAAGTAAAGTAAAATGATCCCAATCAGAAATATTCACACATATTTACTTTTCAAACATCTGTCAAGGGAGTATTGGCGACTGGAATAGTTACAAACTGAGCATATCGATCAAGCTAAATGAAAGTTTCATTATGATTTATAACAAGAAACATATTGATGTAAAGAAAATAGCAATGTTATAAAGAATTTAACATCATTTTGTATCCAGTTTGAATGGAGGTTTTGCCTAAAACTTAATACATATGTGTCCAACGTAGCAGTGCGGAAGCAATATACCTCAACAATTTTTAACTATCGACAATAGACACGCTTAGAAAATAAACCCACAATAAAAAAATAAAAATTTTCAAATGAGCTTACATTTATAAACAGCTTCAAAAATGTTCATAGTGACAATGTTGATGTCCATTCACATATAATTGATAATTTGAATGAAGACATGTATGTTGCCTCATTGCTTTATCGTCAAATATTTCCGCAATAAACAAAAACCCTTTGTTTGATGGACTATAATTTAGGTCTCACATTTTATCCTGATGGTTCAAGTAAAAGCACAGAAGAAAAACAAGACAAGGACACGTAATATAAAATAAAAATAAAATGTTAGTGATGATAAATTTAAACTAATGTAACTGAATCTGTGATAAGTTGGGCCTCAGCATAAAAGCGCTCACTAATTTTTGACAGAACATTTAATTCAAATATCATAAAAATAATTCAAGTACTTGAGCGATAACGGATATTATCTCAATTAAGGTTTTGTTTATGCTTCATGTTAAAATATTTCAAGACGAAATTTTACTAATTTGACGAAATTTGACGAATTTTGACTAATTTTACTAAATCTGACTAATTAGTTAAACTTTCACAAGATGCTCTGACGCACGCAGACATTAATGAACTATGCTTCGGCAAATACCTAAGACGGTATGTTTTTCGACATGATTCACTAATCTCTCTCATACGCTAAAATGCGTAAGCTGAGAACATTTTTAGAATTTAACATTCCTTTCCCAATTAAGAAATATGTTTTTTAAGGAATTAACTAAAATTACACCGCATGGTGTCAAATAAGGTCATAGAGTGATAACTAAGATTTTCCCCGACCATCTCAAAGCAGCTTGTACACGGAAACTGAGGAAAATATTACAATTTATGAGAATAAAAAAAATAACACAAAAGTGTAAATGTGTAAGAACAATAAAACAAAAACTAGGTGAAAACGTTTAAGAATAAAACTAAATTAACATTATATGAAAATGTGTAAGAATAATAATATAAAAAAACTATGAGGTAATGAATAATAATAATAATAATAATAATAATAATAATAATAATAATAATAATAATAATAGTAATAATTGTGTCGAAAAATGTAAGAGTAATAGAAAAATAACCCTAAATGTGTAAGAATAAAGAAAAACATACTATATGGAAATGTGTAAGAACAATGAAAATAATATTATAAGAAATATGTAAAAATAATGAAAATAATGCTATATGAAAATGTGTAAGAATAACGAAAATAATACTATATGGAAATGTGTACGAATAATTAAAAACAGCACTATATGAAACTGTGTAAGAATAATGAAAATAATACTATATGGAAATGTGTAAGAATAATGAAAATAATACTATGTGGAAATGTGTAAGAATAATGAAAATAATACTATATGGAAATATGTAAGAACAATGAAAATAATACTATATTGAAATGTGTAAGAATAATGAAAATAATACTATATGGAAATGTGTACGAATAATGAAAATAATACTATATGGAAATGTGTACGAATAATGAAAAACAGCACTATATGGAAATGTGTAAGGATATCGAAAAACAGCACTATATGGAAATATGTAAGAATAATGAAAAACAGCACTATATGGAAATGTGTAAGAATAATGAAAAACAGCACTATGTGGAAATGTGTAAGAATAATGAAAAACAGCACTATGTGGAAATGCGAGAGAATAATGAAAAAATGACACTATGTAGAAATGTGTAAGAATAATGAAAAATAACACTATTTAAAAGTATTTAAGAATAATGAAATATAACGATGTAAACATTTGTAAGAATAATTTAAAGAAAGTGAAAATAAAACGAATGTTACTACATATAACATAAAATTTTATAAAATGGCGTCAACTATGCAGGGATATTACAATCATACTGACTTTGAATGAAGTTTGTATTTATATTCTTCATGACTATTTAACAATTCATCATGAGATCTATTTTTCTATTCATTATTAGACCCTTTTGTACTAATCACGAGTTTTATTTGTATTCATCATGAGACTTATTTGCACAAGTCAAGAGATTTATGCTTACTCCTCCAGATATTTATTTGTACTAATCAAGAGATTTGGTTGTAGTAATCAAGAGATTTAATTTTACTCATGAAGAGATTTGTTTGCACTCATCAAGAAATTTATTTTTACTCATCATGAGATTTACTTTTATTTATCAAGAGATTTATTTGTATTTGTAATCATCAAGAGATATATCTGTACTCATCAAGATATTATTTTTTTTACTGATGAAGAGATTTATTTTGTACTCATCAAGAGATTTACTTTAACACATCAAGAGATTTGTTTACTCATAAAAATATTAATGTTTACTCATCAAGAGATTTGTTTACTCATAAAAATATTAATGTTTACTCATTAAGAGATTTATTTACTCATAAAAATTTTCATGTTTACTCATCAAGAGATTTGTTTACTCATAAAAATATTCATGTTTACTCATCAAGAGATTTGTTTACTCATAAAAATATTAATGTTTACTCATCAAGAGATTTGTTTACTTATAAAAATATTCATGTTTACTCATCAAGAGATTCATGTTTACTCATCAAGAGATTTATTTGTATTCATCAAGAGATTTATTTTGTACTCATCAAGAGATTTACTTTTACTCATCAAGAGATTTGTTTACTCATAAAAATATTCATGTTTACTCATCAAGAGATACATGTTTATTCATCAATAGATTTTTTGTACTCATCAAGAGATTTTTTTGTACTCATCATTAGATTTATTTTTACTAATGAAAATATTTATTTGTATTTGTACTCATCAAGAGATTTGTTCATTGTAATAATGAATACAGAAGGTCTCATCGTTCTTTGGTATGTTATTATCCCCAACCTGAACAGATCAGAAGGATCAAAAGAAACAGGCAAAAATGTAATGATTTCCCGTCAGAGACAGATTAAAATCGAAAAATTCCTATCAGAAACATACACAAATAGCAATGATCCTCTTAAAACTCAAGAGTAAAATATAGTAATCCCCGTCAGAAATAGTAAAAAAATATAATGATCCCCATAGATAATAGACAAAAATATAACGATCCCCATCAGACACAGACTAAAATGAAACGACCCCCAGCCAAAACTATAATTGACCTCAGAAACAGACATATATAATGGCCCCCACCAGAAAAAGACACACAGATAATGCTTTCCACCACAAATATAGAAACAAAATGATCCACACCAGAAACTGAAATATAAAAAAATAATCCACAACAGCAACTGACATAAAAATAATAATCCCCAACAGAAAGCGACACAAATATATATATCACCATCAGAACCTGACGCAAATATAATAACCCTTATCAGAAACTGACATAAATATAATATATCCCATCAGAAACTGACACAAATATAATAATCACCAACATAAACGCACACAAATATAATACTCACCAACAGAAACTGACACAAATATAACGATCACCATCAGAAACTGACGCAAATGTAATGATCCAAATCAGAAACTGACACAATTATAATAATCTCCATCAGAAACGAACACAAATACAATAACCACCAACAGAAACTGACACAAATATAATAATCCCACATCAGAAACTGACGCAAATATAATAATCACCAACAGAAACGGACACAAATATAATAATCACCAACAGAAACTGACACAAATATAATAATCCCAATCAGAAACTGACGCAAATATAATAATCACCAACAGAAAGCGACACAAATATAATAATCCGTATCAGAAACTGACACAAATATAATAATCACCAACAGAAACTGACACAAATATAATAATCCGTATCAGAAACTGACACAAATATAATAATCACCATCAGAAACGGACACAAATATAATAATCACCAACAGAAACTGACACAAATATAATAATCCCCATCAGAAACGAACACAAATATAATAATCACCAACAACAGAAACTGACACAAATATAATAATCCCCATCAGAAACTGACGCAAATATAACAATCACCAACTGAAACGGACACAAATATAATACTCACCAACAGAAACTGACACAAATATAATACTCACCAACAGAAACGGACACAAATATAATAATCCGTATCAGAAACTGACACAAAAATAAAATAATCACCAACAGAAACGGACACAAATATAATAATCACCAACAGAAACTGACACAAATATAACGATCACCATCAGAAACTGACGCAAATGTAATGATCCAAATCAGAAACTGACACAAATATAATAATCCCCATCAGAAACGAACACAAATATAATAATCACCAACAACAGAAACTGACACAAATATAATAATCCCCATCAGAAACTGACGCAAATATAACAATTACCAACTGAAACGGACACAAATATAATACTCACCAACAGAAACTGACACAAATATAATACTCACCAACAGAAACGGACACAAATATAATAATCCGTATCAGAAACTGACACAAATATAATAATCACCAACAGAAACTGACACAAATATAATAATCCGTATCAGAAACTGACACAAATATAATAATCACCAACAGAAACGGACACACATATAATAATGACCAACAGAAACGGACACAAATATAATAATGACCAACATAAACGGACACAAATATAGTAATCACCAACATAAACTGACACAAATATAATAATCACCAACAGAAACTGACACAAATATAATAATCACCATCAGAAGCAGACAGACATATAGACAATATGAGTGAGAAATATTATGGTAAATGATTTATCATGGTAAGGTGTCAACACAAATTTAGTACTTGATAAAGACCGAAATGGGATAAAGAATAGAAAAAAAAATAATATTATAATGGATTGTTTAGTCATGCAGTTCTCGGGATCATATTTAAGTGGCAAGCAGCCTTTTATTTTATGATTTAAATGATTGTTTAGTTTTACGCGTACCTTAGTTTAAGATTGAAATTATTGGTTAGCTTTTACCTGTGTCTTAGTTTATGATTGCAATGATTGGTTAGCTTTAACAGTGCCTTAGTACTTCTAAATGTTAGGTTGTATGTTTGCAAATGTCTGAGAGGAAGGCGTTATCCGTCGTCAGAGAGGGAATTACAATGATGTAAAACATCACTCCACTTAAACGCATGATACCCTTACGGTTTACTAAGAAACGAACGAGGGTCATATTTAGTACAAGAACTATCAATAATTAAATGTAAAGAGATGAATACTTACCTTGGAACGTATATTTACCTATCGTTCTCAGAGTTACATATGCAGTATTCTGAACAAAGAAACCGCAAAGTCTAAAAAGTACCGCGAGTCCGGCTGTGCTAGTTTCCTATTGGTCGAAATTAATATTGTTTTGCGCCATCTGAAATGCCGCTCCCTAAAAACTGACATAGTAAAATACGGTGATTCGATTTTGTATTGGAAGTTATGTTCCTGGTTCATTCTTCTTCAGTAGTTAACAATGGATTGTTGTAATTGTGTCGTTAGGAATTGTTGTAATTGTGTCGTTAGGAATTGCTGTAATTGTGTCGTTAGGAATTGCTGTAATTGGGTCGTTAGGAATTGCTGTAATTGGGTCGTTAGGAATTGCTGTAATTGGGTTGCTACTGTTTTTGTCATTTAATGCATCAGACACGATAACATTATCTTGTTTATGCGAGTGTCTAGCCGCTATTGCTTATCATGTGTTAAAAAGGGATGTTGACAACCAATACTAAGTCTGCATGCAAATGGCAAAACATGAGACGAATGTTTCGTAATGAAATAATAATTATAGTATCGTTCAAGAAATGCGACAACCCCACCCAGTATACTACTAATACTACGATTACTAACATAAACAAAAAACAACAACAATAATAATAATAATAATAATAATAATAATAATAATAATAATAAATAGTAGTAGTAGTAGTAGTAGTATTAGTAGTAGTAGTAGTAGTAGTAGTAGTTAATTGGATAGGCTTACGTTTCAAATTGGGAGCTGTACTGACAACTTTATTGTACATTTTCTAATGTCACCAGATGTTTACATTATACTGCTGTGCGACATGACACACTTTACAGTATAAATCCCTCTGCACCTGGTGTTTACATCAACTCTGAAATATCGTTTCATACACATACGAATTTGAAGTAAGAGTTTCTTGGGGGAAGAATACCAAGTTTCTTTCAGCTAGACAATAACGACTGAACACGTCAGTCTGATTTAGTTAGACAATAAAAACTGTACACGTAATAAAACTATACCACTAAGTTTGATTTAGACAATAAAACTGTACAACAAAGTTTGATTTAGACAATAAAACTGTACACATAAGTTTCGATTTAGACAATACAACTGTACACGTAAGTTTGATTTATACAATAACACTGTGCACGAAAGTTTGATTTATACAATAACACTGTACTCGTAAGTTTGATTTAGATATTAAACTGTACATGTAAGTTTGATTTAGACAATAAAACTGTACACATAAATTTCCCTTTAGTCAACATATAGGCAACACATATACAATCAGCAGTCTGTAACAGGAACTTCGTTAGTATAGACATAATAGTTAATTAACGTGTACATTTACGTATATGATAAGCCTCTGTTAGATAAGGGTTTTTGCAAAATAATTCAATCATATAAGACAGTAAATATAATTAAAATTATTATTACAATTACAATTACAATTATTGTTATTGTTATTATTATTATTATTATTATTATTATTATTATTATTATTATTATTATTATTATTGATCTCTTCATATAAAATCAACCAAGTAAAAACGCAATTATGTATTTACCATGAATCTATATGGGTCTTAATTTTCTATTTTTGTTTTCAGTTCAATTTGGCACCGTTCAAAATCGTATATATAATTTGCAAATAAAAAGGACATTGTTACATACCTTATGAAAAAAATGAGACAAGGAAACAGACGTATAAAGTTTTCTTTTAAAAAGAAGATTCCATTTCAAAATTTATATTTCTCTATTGATCAATTATGTTATTGCGGAAAGTTGAAAAAAAAGGCCAAATCGTCCTGTCCACCACTGTAATAGAGATTATTTAATGAAAATTATAATAACTCACTTTCATACTTGAAACCAAGATAGGAAAATATAAATCATAGAAAAGAAAATGGGAAATTGCAAATATCACAAAAATATAATTATTTCAGTTTGGAAAAAGAACACGAGATATAATATGACGAGTAATAATAATAATAATAATAATAATAATAATAATAATAACTACAACAACAATACTACTACTACTATTAATACTACTACTACTACTACTAATATTTGCATTGATAATAATAATAATAACAACAACAATACTACTACTACTACTACTACTAAATACTACTACTACTGCTGCTGCTGCTGCTACTACTACTACTAATGTTATGCATCCTATTTGGATTGTTTGCTTGACATGACGCAAAACATTGTCCAAATACAAAGAAACGATAGCAACGTGTTGTATTTCATATGAATACCGTAGATTTTGCTCATTGCTTATTTCTGATTTTCAAAAACTGTTTTGGTTGCTTATGTCCATTGCCTATTTCCAACTTATTTTTTGTGCTAACGGTTAGTGTACAACTAAGCGCCTACTGCATTTGCTTGCATTTAATTTATTTGTTAATTATAAAAACTATCACTACATTTGATAAAAAATAAATAAATAAATAAATAAATAAATAAATAAATAAATAAATAAATAAATAATAAAAATAAATAAATAAATAATTTGCTTAAAGTGACGAATATTAAAAGGTGAAAGGGTTGATTGATCGATTGGTGTTATATTTATATGCAGTTGATACATAAGATAATCTCACATTTAATGCAATATATATCGATATTGTCGGGAATTTGAACATATAAAAATGTATAAATAAAGAATACATCAAATTTTTCCAACATTATTCACGAAATAGTCAATGTATTCCGATGTTTAGATGTATGAAGGTTTGATAATCAGTTTGTGCGTGCGTGCGTACTTGTGTATGTATAGATGGATGGATGGATGGATAGATGGATGGATGAAAGGATGGATGGGTGTATGCATGCATGCATGTATACAGTGAGCTTAGAGCCTTTTCAGATCATGGTTTCGAAAATGAGTTCATATCATATATACCATGTTAGAGAGTTATATTATGGTAGAGCATGTGTCAAACGGGCAACATAACACCAATGTGTTTTATTGTAATTAAATTTAAAAAGATACTTTTGGTTATTAAATTGTTTTAAAAAGAAGAAGTCACGATATAAAGAAAATTAGGTTATTTGCGTAGCATATGCAATAAAGAAAGGCTCGGCTCCTTTACGCCCTTTCTCTGCGTTCAAATGCAAGTGAGTAACAAAAACTGAGTGCAGCCAAACTTTTGGAGTTGTTTCTTTCTATACATGTTTACTACAGTTGGTACATATTTACTGAAACACCATCATATGAAACAAACCATAAAATCCCACAGATATTAAATGTAGTTGCTGATAAAAGAAAATCAAAGGATCATTTCATAATTCGTTTTTATAAAAGCGGTTAAAAAAATCTTTTATCTATATGCGTACAAAGCAGAATGATTTACATCAATATGGACAACCTCAATACATGAATCATCTCACGCGGGGTAGGTCTAATTGAAACCATTGTTATGTTCTGTGTCAAAAAAATAATTACAATTAAATTATTATACACGTCTTTATTGGTCGGAAAACAGGATAAAAAATCTCAAAACAAAACAAAACAAAATTGAAAAGGAATTAAAAGATGGACTTTAGAAAACAATATAGTTTATACTCTTTCCACAACAATATAAAATAAGATGGCGTTTACATTCGTTCCACAGCAGTTAAAAAAGCAACACTGATTCATTTTTGACATCATGAATTCAAATCCATGCATCTTTCTAAATATAAAAATCAAAAAGTGACAGAATTATCCCATACATTATTCCACTATTCGAATGGTCAGAAGACCGTTGATGAGACTGTGTGCATAAAATAAAGACAACTATAGTTTATCGATTAAACATAAACGTCATGGAGTAAAGAGACGTAGTGACAAAGACACATAATGTATTCATAATTTCACGTCTGTTGGTCTATTAAAATCGTTGAAGGAAGTGAATTTAGGACATTTATTTAGTCAACTTAATGTCAATAAAAGCTTACACTTTCCTTCCCGGTCCTTCGAGTTGCCTGAATTACACAAGGGCCATGACATAAGCATATTTTAATAACCATGACAATATTCTTTAAATTAGAATAAAAACTTAAACAAACAGAAAAAATTTTGTATAGAAAATATTTTAACTTACCATTCAAGAATAGAGATTTTGTGAGACGCCATTGACAAATGGACGGTATTACGTTCGCAAATTTGCTGCCTGTGAGAGCATTCAAATATTGATTTAACCGACAAGGAGCAGCATGTTTCAAATGCCTCAATGAATTATGGGAAACGATAAGATGCCTTCCGTGTGGTATGCCCGACTTTTTAAGTACCAAATCAAGGGAAAAAGACGAATGTAACCAATTATTTCATTTTATGAATGGAGACGATTTCATTCACAAACTAGATTAAGTCTTGCGTGGGTGGGACTGCACCATATGCGAATAGGTAATGAGATGAAAACAGATCAGTTTAGAAACTATTCTTTTACCATAACAAGATATTTTCTTCACTACTACTACTACTACTACTACTACTACTACTACTACTACTGATACTACTACTACTACTGCTACTACTACTACTGATACTACTACTACTACTGCTACTACTACTACTACTAATAATAATAATAAATGGACAGATGCAGTGTTTGAAATTCGGGATAAATGAATCCTTTGATAATTTTGTCATTTATACTATAGTCTTGTGATAATATCAGCCAAATTGGAAGTTGTTGCTATTTTCATGTCAACTTCTATGTGGACTGAGGAGATTCAATAAGGTTGATTTGATCAGTGACATAATTTTAATATAGTCTACTGAGAGACACGCGAACTGTTTTGGCATTTTTAACGTGATTTTAGTATTAAAGTTGTAATTTTTTTTAGTATATGTACGAAATAAGCAGGGATAATATGTCCAGACACATGGCAGCTGCGAGAATATTAAATCACATTAACTTTGCTCAGTATAAAAATGAAATGATATTGTTATCTTTCCACAGGACACAATTTAAATGGCGTAGTTATCTGTGTACAGTATAAATATGAAATGGCGTCTTTCTCTGTGGGAATATCACCAATTAATGAATAAATCAATGCATTAAGTTAAACGGTTTAGTTTTATAATATTACACAATCAAAAGTTAAAAGTATGTGCAAAATCTCAGTTAATGCCTCAAGTATGAAAGGTTTAATAAAATCTCAGTTAGTGACTCAAGTATGAAAGCCTGATTAAAATGTCAGCTAATACCTCAAGTATGAAAGCCTGATTAAAATGTCAGCTAATACCTCAAGTATGAAAGCCTGATTAAAATGTCAGCTAATACCTTAAGTATGAAAGCCTGATTAAAATCTCGGTTAATGCATCAAGGATTAAAGCCTGAGTAAAATCAAAGGGAGTACCTCAAGTATGAAAGCCTGAGTAAACGTCAGTTATGGCTCAAGTATGAAAGCATGAGTAAAATCTCCGTTAGTGCCTCAAGTATATGAAAGCTTGAGTAAAATCTAAGATATGACTCAAGTATGAAAACCTGAGTAAAATCTCCGTTAATGCCTCAAGTATGAAAGCCTGTGTAAAATCTCAGTTATGACTCAAATATGAAAGCTAGAGTAAAATCTCAGTTAATGACTCAAGTATGAAAGCCTGAGTAAAATCTCAGTTCAAGTATAAAAGCCTGAGAAAAATGTCAGTTAATGCCTCCAGTATGGAAAGTTTAGTAACATATTAGTTAATGACTCAAGTATGAAAGCATGAGTAAAATCTCCGTTTGTGCCTCAAGTATATGAAAGCTTGAGTAAAATCTAAGATATGACTCAAGTATGAAAACCTGAGTAAAATCTCCGTTAATGCCTCAAGTATGAAAGCCTGTGTAAAATTTCAGTTATGGCTCAAATATGAAAGCTAGAGTAAAATCTCAGTTAATATCTCAAGTATGAAAGCCTGAGGAAAATATCAGTTAATGCCTCAAGTATGAAAGCCTGAGAAAAATGTCAGTTAATGCCTCAAGTATGAAAGCCTGAGAAAAATATCAATTACTGCCTCAAGTATGAAAGCCTGAGAAAAATGTCAGTTAATGCCTCCAGTATGGAAAGTTTAGTAACATATTAGTTAATGACTCAAGTATGAAAGCCTGAGTAAAATGTCAGTTAGTACCACAAGTATGAAATCCTGAGTAAGATTTCAGTTAATGCCTCCAGTACGAAATCCAAAGAAAACTCTCAGTTAATGTCTCAAGTATGAAAACCTGAATAAAATATCAGTTATAGTTTCAAATACGATAGGTTCAGTAAAATCTCAGTTAATGACTCAAGTATCAAAGTCTGAGTAAAATCTCATTTGTCTCAAGTATGAAAGGTTCAGTAAAATCTGTTAATGACTCAATTATGAAAGCCTGAGTAAAAATCTCAAATAATGCCTTAGGTATGAAGGTTGAGTGAAATATCAGTTAATGCCTCAAATATTCTCTATATCTCAATTATAAAAGGTTGAGTACATTGTCTTTTAAAGCCTCAAGTTTGAAATCCTGAGTAAAATCTTAATTAATGAATCAATGATAAAACGCAGAGCAAAATATCAATTAAGAAAATTTAATCTTGGTGTACCAATAAAACTTTTAATTCATTTTTACAACCACATACGAAGGAAACTCTTTAATTAGTTCAAGTGAGACATGGCTGGATACTTCCTGAACAGGATGTTGGTTTCTCAAGCCATCACGTTAACAAGCCGTGTACACAGCCGTCTAAAATGTCTATTTAAATGTACATTCACTTGCACAGTTCCGTTAATCATCATTTAAAGCCCGTTCCCTAACTATAACACATTCTAAAATAAACTACAAGAGATAATACGACACAATCTACCGTACAAATTGTACTCATGTCAGGGCAGTCTGTAGTGTTGACACGAAGATATCCTTTCAGTCAAGGAACCCGGAAGATTCACGTCATGTTTCGTTTTTTGCATCTGAGAGTTCACTATTATAAATTACCGACTGAACACCAGTAGAAGTCCTGCTATGCAGTCTTTTTAATTTTTTTTAAATTTGATTTGATTTTATTATATATTATTTGTTTAAAACTTTAAAATAAATAAATATGATAATCTGAGTGTGCACGATCATACATCACTGCAAGACTGGACACTTCCCTTTCTTGCAACTGACATCCCAGAAGTTAAAGAAGTCAAACAAATGATGATGTGGGTGGGTGTTTTTGATGTTTAACGTAGCTTTAAAAAAATTCAGTCATATCGGTACGATGTCTGCAATGTGGCAATTTATAGTGATGTCTAGAACTGGGTCATCATGCAGAAGAGTAGTACAATGTATCAAACCCTCAAATCAGTGCTGATTCTGATGGACGATTATGGATATGATGTCACATGTTCATTAAAATGTGAATGTGCAATTTCGATGCATGCAAATCAGTCCGGAACAATTTTGTGTATACTTTAAACGTAATTGGTAACAATCCAAATCTAGCGCGAAATTTCAAAATGGCCACAGGACAAATGGTTGTGCTATTCCGCGTGGATTTACAGGTCACCAAACGTAGAATTTGCTCCAAAAATATACTGTGCATGTCACCCTTCAGCAGACGTTAGCTACACAGCTACGAAAAATACCGGTAAGTGTATGAAATGTACACCGATGTATGCAAACAAAAGTGGCTGCGAATAATTGCAGTTTTAAATGAACAGTTGATATCAGTCCCTTACCAGAAAATCAGTATCGACACGGGTGAGGGGCTGATTTGTCGGCCTAGCTGCAGACACGTAGCATGATGGCCCAACCAGTCACATTATCTGACACCATGCCGACCAGTCCTAACACTAACCTCTTAATGCTAAGCGCCTATCAAGGAACCTGTTAGTACATTTTTAAAAGTCTTTGGTATGGCTTGGCCGGGGTTCGAACACGCGACCTCCCGCATCAGTGGAGCTCTAACAACTATGCCACCGGAGCGGTCCTAGCTTATGACGGAGACAGGAAAACAAAATTAGAAATGGACATAAACTTAATAATAAATTCGAAGATAAAAATAAAGGTTATCAGACCAGAAAATGAGCGCGATGTCACTGAAAATACAATTATTAACAAACTATACTCTTTAGTAATGAAGACACTTACATAGTGGAAATATTATATTTCAAATAAATACAATCAATCAGCTCAATTAACGCTGACTTGTCATCTTTTAAATTGCATTTATAAGGGCACAACCAGAGGGACACTTCAAGTTTGGCAAAAAAAAAAAAGATTTCAAACAAGTTTAATAACTTTTTATTTTCAGTTATATGTAAAGTATATGAGAACACTCTTATCAGGTCGAAGTAAGAATCATTTTCTGAATATGTGTCTAAGTTCATGAGAGAGAGAGAGAGAGAGAGAGAGAGAGAGAGAGAGAGAGAGAGAGAGAGATCTACTTTTCCTTTTTCACCTAGTTTTGATGTATTGAATCTTTCTAAGTGGCTGTTTGCAGAGGATTAACAGTCATAGCATGCACACCACAGAATATATATTCGTACAATTCACACAGCGTCCAATATTTGTACAATTCATACGGTATCCAATATTCGTACAATTCACAAGGCGTCCAATATTTGTACAATTCATACGGTATCCGCTTTTCTGGCACAATTCAGACGACGTTCAATATTTGTAAAATTCATACAATATAATTCCAGTATTTGTACAATTCAAAGGCCTCCAAACACTTTATTGGAGATCAGAATTAAAATATTCTCTAATGAAAATCCTAAATGGAAATCCATATTTTCTCAGCAGATGGTGTAGGATTCTAAAAAGAAAAGAAAAAAAATGACACGTCATTTTCCATGCCAAAGATTTTCTAAATTGTTTGACCTCGCACCACACGTCATTTTCCATGCCAAAGATTTGCTAAATTCTTTCACCTCACCACACGTCATTTTCCATGCCAAAGATTTGCTAAATTGTTTCACCTAGCACCACACAAGTCATTTTCCTCACCATATACTTGCACAAATTTTCACATTTGGACACATACTTTTTGATGCCATAAATATGCGCAAGTTTCCTCATGCCATTAAAATAACTCTTGTTTACTGACACAAGTTTGGGACCTGGAACAAGTTTACTGGCATCAACTCGTAGGACAGCAAATTTAAAAACGCCAGCTTGCGTTCCTTTTGTACATTGTTTACACAATTCTTCGTACCAGCTGACCGGGCAGAACTGTTTTGGGTTTTATCACGGAGTTTGTTTTACATATTTGTATTACTTAATCTCAAGTAATAAAACAACCACTTTGATATAAATCGCGTATTCATTTTATAATGTGATATTGCCTCGATTTATTTCAACCAACATGTTCAGTTTATCGCTTTTAGCACCACTACAGCCAAACATAGACATGTTCCTCTGTGATAAATACAGCGTGGGTGTTGAACTTGTCTTCAATTCATTTTTTTTAAAATTATGAATAATGACATATTTATATATCAGTGTGGCCTTCACAAGCAGTTGCTATGGACAAACGCTTTCACTCAGGACCGCATCCACCAGTTGTTTCCTGTAAAGTCGGCGTCAACATGTGCGAGATGATGTACATAGTGTGACTATAGTTTTGATCACGTGATTCCAGTCCAGACCTGTATTTGTATTCATTTTTTCTTTTGTCCTTTTATTATCGTAAACCAAATTAAGTTGCTTTCTGTATCTTCGCAATAATCCTTTTTGGAATGGATCGGATGTATGGACTTAAAACAGTTACATGCTAACCGATGACATCCATCATCATTCTGTACCATAACTTCCAAAATCGAGTCCATCCCGGTAAGATTTGTCACTTGAATGAGTTTTACACGATTTCTTGAGATACATGCCATCCGGTAAAAGTCTAAATCGTACATCTCAAGGAATATGCGAGCTGCATATAAAATACATTACGTTTTGAAAATGTCTTCGCTGAAGTATAACGGATACAAATTAAGCAGTGTAAACATGCTGCATACCGACACTTCGTCTTTATCCTAACTGCGCAATATCTGACGTTTGACCTAGATTTTAAGTTCAACTTGTTTACAACAGAATTGCTCCGTAGCTATAACCCAATAGGTATGAGGCACCGTAGCGGACAAAAGATGTTACAATCAAATCGTTGCCGTTTAAATTTTAATGCCATATGTCTATAATTCCATTTTACACGTGTTCCATCGAAAATGCTTGTCCTTAAAGTTCCATTTTCTCGGTCGAGATTTTAAATTGTATCTGTTGAATTAAGCAGTAGTGGTTGAAAGTTATATTTTCTTTTCGAGGTTTTAGATTGTGTCGTTTGAATTACACTGCGTTGGTTGAAATTTCAATGGCATACGTCAATAAGTCCTAATTTATGTATTGATTCAAACACATTATGTTGAAAGTTTCATTTCATATGTTGAGTATTTAGATTTTATCTGTTGAATTACAGAGCGCTGGTAGAAAATTAATGTCCAAGATCGAGTCTTTAGATTATATCCTCTAAATTACACGGCGGTTGCTGAAATTTAAATGTCGTATGTTGAGATTTTCAATTTAACATGTTGAATCATATTGATTGTGCTGAAAGCTCAATTTCATATGCTTGTTTTTAGATCGTATCTGTTGAATTACACAGCAGTGGTTGGACATTTTATTGTGCTTGTCAGAGTTGCTATTTTGATATGGTGAAATGTTGTGTTGGTGTTAAAAGTAACATTACACTATGTCCACTTTAACAATTCAAAATATTATCGAGTATTAAGAAACATCGTCCGTGTATTCAATTATGAGGCGCCATTACATTTTATGCATTTAAAGTATGGAAGTTAGCATTCACAAGTCAAGAATAACTATGAACGGACCGCGTTATTTTTCAACAATAAGGCTGCTTCTCGTTGTGGAATCCAACATATGAAATCTAATACTTGCCATATGAAATCTAATACTTGCCATATGAAATCTAATACTTGCCATATGAAATCTAATACTTACCATGTGACATCTAATACTTGCCATATGAAATCTAATACTTGCCATATCTAATACTTGCCATGTGAAATCTTATTCTTGCCATATGATATCTAATACTTGCCATATGAAATCTAATACTTGCCAAATCTAATACTTGCCATATGAAATGGAACTTTTATCACAAATAGTTACATTCAACGTGTGAATAAGGGATTCTCGACAACTAGTATTGAAATGTCAACCAACGTTGTGTTATTCAAAACATACCCTGTAAAACGTCGACATAGGAAATATAACTTTAAACCACCAATGTATAATTCAATATATAAAATCTAACCTCTTGGTCTATTAAATTGAATTTTAAGGACATGCAGTTTGATCCAACACGTGATATTGGATTTCTCGACATAAGACATTGAAATTTCAAGCCCAACTTTCTCATTGGAGCAGCTTATGTCGGCCCTAATAAATGCGCGTAACTAAACAATGTATTTAAGCTAACTGGAGTTTAATTTATCACGCTTACAAGATCTTTAAAAGGCAAAGAGAAATAAAACGCAGTCACTAGTAATAATCCGCCCCCCCCCCCCCAATGTTATGGAACATTGCTTGATCTACCTACCACCACGACAACTTCAACCAATTACATGTTGTTGTTAGATTTAATGTAATGATAAAAACAAACGAAATAGAAGGACTAAATTAAAACTAGAGGCAATTTCAAAAATAGGACCTTACAGTGACCAATAGGATTAAAGATGTAAATGACTTATATTTCGTATATAGCAGGATAAAAAACATGCGATGCGAACAAGGACACTTTATCACCAACCTCTCGTGCATCAAAGTTCTGATCCACTTTGTCGTGCGTTCCGCCCAATAAAAGTATCGAACAAGGTGGAAAGAAAAAGCTATAGGTACACGAGAACCATCTTTTTTAAACAGGCCAACATCAACAGTCAACTCAATGCAGAAATCCACGGAATTTATATTTAGAAATGCGGAATGAAGCTATAATTAAGTATTGCAACCTACATGGAAAACAATGGATATCTATTTAGAAATGCAAGATAAATACATTAAATTATAATTACAAATCGACACCACTGTACCAAAGAGAGGAAAGGTAAAATATCCGGGTTTCAGGTTATATGTATGAATACATGATTATGTTAAAGAGTGTATATAAAATGACACCCTCTGAATCGAACACTTTATTGCATATATTCACTTCGATGTCACGAGATGATATCACGTTCCAAAGTATTTAACACTTTAGGTGGCAAGGTCCAGTTTCGTAAATTGGCCCCTAGCAAATCTCTTTACTTAAGAGATTACTTATATATGGATATATTTGTGAATTAGGTGTGTCGGGCTTGTGTTGGTCTTGAAATTGATGACAGGCATGTACATCTTCCATAGTTGCTCTGCAGTATCTTGCTAGTGAAACACCAAAAGTCGGCTACGAAGAAGAGCTAGCCTCCCATATCAGTAGACACGTGGGTTCAAGGGAAGTGGAATATCTCAGAAACGGCTTGGATGACATCCATCCTGAATTGCATCAAGCTTTTTAGTAGACACTGTTTTTAAAAATTTTCATCCAGGAAAAGGGCTTGCGCTTGCACTGTGAGAAACACATGCTGTCAAAGATGGCCTTCGGATGTGAAAAATGCATGTATAAAATAGGGATTGGGGTGCACAAACCTTTTCTGCAATGAAATGCCATTGATTTTTGTGGTCAAGTGGATAATATTCATATGCTTTGTTTGAATTAATATAGGTATCTAAAATATAGACCTTTGTTGTTTTTTTTTTAACTCACTTGTGTATTTGATTTTTTAAAATTAGTTCTTAATACTAGGTAATTGCTTGCGGCATTAAATTTGTTCATAAAAATTGGCCCCTGCCCCTTTAGCTTAAAAGACGTTATGGGACTTGGCTGTACCGGCAATGGCGTTGCCTACCTTTCATAAAGATATATTTTTAAAATACGTATAAATGAGGAAAAATGAATGACATGTCTGAAAAGGGGCCAACATCAATAATTAATTTCAAATGTACTTCTCGTTAATTACAGTCGACTAATACAAATTAACACACTAAATGGGTAACAAAGTTTACTTATTTACAAGACATTACCACAGAACCAACATTACGCCAAAGGTGCTGGGATGTAGACGTCTTTCACCACAAAAGTAACATTGCATCAAAGGTATCAGGATTCAGAGATGTCACGAGCCTCCTATGTTACTTTTTCTAATACCGGAGAAGTTGGATAATTTAAATTTAAATAGCTCTGAGCCCCTAATCAGCAATGTCTACGGTCTAGGTGTATAAATAAATCAAGGTGAAAGGTATAGCAATTAAATAAAAATATATCCAATGTATTCAACTATTTCATAGACAAATTTCTCAGTTGCAATTTCTTTCGAAGAAATACAATGACATATTCACAGTTGCCAAATAATATTTAATAATATACATTTAAGGCCTTAAAAAAGAATATTTCCCTTCAGTGTTGTCCCTGTTACTCATCATTCCGCATCTTGTTTCTCCTTTTTGGTAATTCTGGTACTCTTGAGAACGTGCTCTTCTAACACTTCCGGATCTGTCCTTCCGACACTTCCGGTACTCTCTTCCATGTTTCCTTTCGGCACTGTACCTTCGAAATGCTCTCAACGGAGTCTTCCGTCTCTCACACCCTTAAGGGGCCTTGATCCGCAGATCCAAACTAGAATTTCGCCCTAGATTTTAATCTTTCAGTTTCGATTGGATACGGTCTGATCTATTTGAAAACTGCCCAAGGGTAATGTAATACTTAACTATTCTCACCGGTTTCCGATCCCCAGAATGTCCAAACGTGTTCAAAGCCGGTTATGACCTCACAGACTAAGTGCAAAACAAACAAAGTCGTCTCTACTTGGTCTTATAATTCCCTTGACTTTAACTCTGAACGGATAGTTGCGTAATGGATAAACAACAAACAGGCATTTTCGTGTGTCCAGAAACGGGTATATTGTCGTAATTGTACATAATACGTATTGATATTATCCCTGGTGCTCTAAACTACTAATTAACTATAAGAAAATATCTGTATACATGAAGCATCAGAACAGTTTCCCCACATTACGTCAGAAATGTTGGGATTCAGAGGCCTTTCACCACAGAAGTAACATTACGTCAGCAATGTTGGGATTCAGAGGCTTTTCACCACAGAAGTAACATTACGTCAGCAATGTTGGGATTCAGAGGCCTATCACCACAGAAGTAACATTACGTCAGCAATGTTGGGATTCAGAGGCCTTTCACCACAGAAGTAACATTACGTCAGCAATGTTGGGATTCAGAGGCCTTTCACCACAGAACTAACATTGAGTCAAAGGTGTTAATATTCACAATACCTTCCAGCAAATCTAAGATTAAGTCAGAATAATTGGAATTATTCATTTTCATTAAAGGAAAAAGTAAAAGAAAACGCGAACAAGCAAATTCAGACTTATTTCACGCGTTTTATCTATTTGGATATTCATATTGTGAAAAGAAACAAATGAAACACTTGTACATAGTCGTTGCAAAAGGAGCAAAATATATTTGATGGAACACACACACACACACACACACACACACACACACACACACACAAAACCTACACACCTACACACACTATCTCTCTGAATATAAATAATGAGACAATATAATATTTGCTTTCAATTCAAATAATTAAGAAAACACATTGACTAGACCATCACATTGTTTCCCTGTATTACAAATAGAGAGATGACGGCAAAGATTGTTACTGACCTATTTTTCGAAGTATATGTCTGACCTCTTTATCAGGCATTTACCAAAGTAAGTTAATTGAGCTCCATTCAAGTTGTTTACTTCGTCGAATTACTACAAACATATCTTTTTAGGCCAAGGTCGCTATTAACAAAGAGCCAGGGAGAATACAGCGCAGTACACTCATCTGAAAAATTTCAATGTATTCGAGACTACGTTTGAGAAACATATGTACGTATGTGTGTGCGCGTGTCTGTCTGTCGGCTGTATGCATGTTAAACCTGACTGAGCGGACAAATATAAAGATATTAAAATTGTAAAACATTATTAAAATCTTTTGTATTTCATATTTGATTTAGATATAAAGGGGCACCCCAACAACTTTTTATCTAATGAGTGTCCTTTACAGACAAGTATGTATGTATGTATGTATGTATGTATGTATGTATGTATGTATGTATGTATGTATGTATGTATGTATGTATGTATGCATGCATGCATGCATGGATGTAAAACCAGACTCAGCGGACCCGATCCAATAAATGAAATCTGTTTATTCGGATAATGTTCTGGAAAACAAAAACTAAACGAAACAATATCACCCTATGCCAACCCCAACCCCCTCCTCCAAACAAACTCTTAACACATTTTGGTGTAATGAGCGTCTTATATATATGAATATAAAATGTAATACTTAGACGTATATATGTGTATGTATATAAAATGTAATACTTAGACGTATATATGTGTATGCATGTACAATGAATATAGTGTCCTTTTAAACGTATATATGCGCATGTTTGTGCGAAGAACAGTGCCCTAAATGTCTAGGATGAATAGAGTGTTTTACTATTTCAATCTATGTAAATCGCAGTATTTTAGAGTGCATTCAATAACATTTAAGGGGGTTGGGATTTGATGACATTTTCGTTTTCACCAGGATCATCCCAATAATGAAACATTCAATCTCTTACTCGTTCATCGACGTTATGTATATTATTTGAACATCCGTCATTGTTGGTAGCGAGTTTTGTTAATGGCGGTTTGCTAATATCTCGGTATGAATTTTTTCCATAGACCTTAATGCTTACATTTGGTGAAATAAATATACTTTCTTATGCATACGCGTCATAAGCTGTCATACAGAACCGTGCTATATTATCAATCTCACAAAGACATAATCACGAATTTCATTGCATTTAAGAGAGAGAACTCTGCTGGAACTAAACAGGGGTAAAAGTTATCGTCATAACAAATTAAACGAACCCAACCAAATCATCAAATATACCAAGTATGATTTAGATACGATTTAACGCATACGATTGATCACATTTTGGTAACATACTGAATTATATGTATTTTTAAATTTTTTTAAAAGCCTGATATAAACTACGCCTTTTACATCATGCACCAATTACAGCTAGTTTTGATGTTTATTTCTGAATACAAATGCTCATACATACCGGGTCAGTGTACTCTGAGGCATGCAGATTCAATAATATAGGCATCAAGCATACCAGAGGCATTCAGTATCCAACATATGTGTAACTGAGGCACTCAGTATCCAATATAACGTAATTGAGGCATTTAGTATCCAACATTTATGTAAATGAGGCATTCAGTATGCAACATATATGTAATTGAGATATTCGGTATCTACCATACACATACATGAGACATTCAGTATCCAAATAAACTACGTAATTGAGGCATTCAGTATCCATCATATACGTAACTGAGGCATTCATTATTCAACATATACGTAACGGAGGCATCCATTATTCAACACATACATAAATGAGACATTCATTATTCAACACGCACATAACTGAGGCATTTTGTATGCAAAAAAAACGTAATTGAGACATTCAGTATCCATCATATACGTAACTGAAGCATTCAGTATCCAACATACACGTAATGGAGGCATTCTGTATCCAGCATATACATAATTGAATCATTTAGTATCTAACATACACTTAGCTTAGGTATTCAGTATCCAACATGCACGTAACCGAGGCATTTAGAATGCGGGTACCCAAAGCATTCATTTTCTAAAATACAGGTACCAGTGGAGTTCATTATCCGGAATACAGGTACCCGTGGAGTTCATTATCCGGAATACAGTTACCCGTGGAGTTCATTATCCGGAATACAGGTACCCGTGGAGTTCATTATCCGGAATAAAGGCAGCCGAGGCATTCTTTGTCTAGAACAAATGCCTGTTTGTTGGAATGTT
Source organism: Unio delphinus (assembly GCA_029339505.1). NCBI lineage: Eukaryota > Metazoa > Mollusca > Bivalvia > Unionida > Unionidae > Unio > Unio delphinus. The sequence continues at coordinate 1,894,318 of JAQISU010000111.1, read as the reverse complement.
ATCTCATTTTGTGCTCATTTATAGATACCGAAACGTTCGATGCTTCTAGGTAAGTTCATACCCGAGAAGTTCAATATTTCGGATTACGTTCATACATGTACCCGAAGCGTTCACTATTTTTTATTTTTAGTTCGTGCAGGTACTCGGTGCATTTAATATTTATAGGATATTGCATGCATATGGGTAAATATGAACGAAATTTTGTTAATAATACTACATGACCATACAATACACTAAGCGAAGTAATTGAATTTATGCTGTATTAGACAAAAATACAAACACGTTGATCAATCAATCCACAGTAACACTGTTAATGCACACATAGCACCGTTCAGTGATATTTAGAATTTGTCGCGTACTCGACATTAGTTTAAGAGATTCTTGTTTTGGTCTACTCAAAATTGAAAGTTAGAGTAATATTTTGAATGAATGTGCATTACAACACCGTTTCCAATTAGCCTGGAATAGACGGAATTTGTTTTTCTGTTGATCCAATTCAATTTTTCCGTTCTGCTTGTGATGGACTGTATTGTGTAGATGAGTCAGTTCCGTACGTTGTACATGTGATTTGATCATTGGACTTACAATCGATCAACTACACCTATGTGTTAGTTCTACCTTTAATTGTTTGGAATCATGTGTGTGTGTGTGTGTGTGTGTACGTGTGTGTGTGTGTGTGTAGGTACGTGTCTGTGTGTGTGTGTGGGGGGGGCGTGATTTAGATTTTTAACTTAGCTTTTTAAAGAAAAAGTCATCGTTATGATGTCTGCAGTATGTCAGTTCATAGTGATATTAACACTGGTGCTTCATGTTGCAAATATGTAGCATGATGTCCCATCCAGTCACATTATCCGGACACCAGGTCGACCACTAACCTGTTAATGCTGAAGGCCATGCGAGGCAGCCGTTAGTACTAGTTTTGTTTGTCTCTTGTATGACCCAGACGGGGATCGAACGCACGACCTCCCACATCCACTTTAACCAATAAGCTAATGGAACGGCCATTTGGAATCATAGTGTGAGAAGAATATCAATTCTTGTTATTGAAATGATCAAAAATACGCCATGGAATATCTCATTCATTTCATACACAAGTACACAATGACTTTAACAAAAGACACTATCATTATTATAGGATGGCATTACATCGTCTTGCAGCCTTTATATTTTTTTTTACTGGATATAATAGGAATTGATCGCAACTTAATAAATTGTTTGCCCTACTTATTGTCGAAATGAATCGCAATTAACGGATTTGGTTTCAGACTAAGTTTCAAACACCTGGATGAAGTAGAATGAACGTAGCAGATGACAATAACCGAAAATCTGTGATTTTTAAAAGACTAGATTAAAGTCTGATAAAAACTAGACTGACTACAACTAAGCTCAATACCCCATAACAGAAGGGCTCGTTATTTCACCGAACTGAAACAAAAATCGGAGAACTGTAACTTGAAACCCTAACAAACCTAGACTATTGTTTAAATGGCATCCAGTTTGTTCATATTCAAGAAATTGCAATTTTCAGCAGTTAAATCCGAAACCATATTTTAGAGTTTCAAATTTCACTAATGAAGCAACAATCTTATTACTAAGGTTATTAGTGTTGTAAGGTGATTAGAAACGATAAGGGCGTTGCAAAAAACGGTAATACATTGCCAAAATGTGTTGTATAATTCTGGTTGGTTAGATGTTTCATTCCCTGATATTACCCTGGGCCAGTGTGTGTGTGTGTGTGACATCATTTGCTTACGCACGTTGGTGTCGGCAATTATAGCGGGATAAAACCGGGTTCCATTGATCTAGCGAAAACACTAATGCCTATGATGTGTTTAGTTATAACGCAAACGAAACATTGAATCTTTGATACCCTTTGCTCAGACTCTTACAGACTCAAACTCTCATAAACTAAAGTAACTATAGAAACTAGAAGCCACACTACCCATGCCCACAAGTTAGGCAATTACTAGGCCAGACTGGTATCGTTCAAAACACGGATTTCCAACACATTTTCACAAATGATATCATTTTTCGAGAAATGTGACAATTGTATGGATTTTACCAACATGTGTGACTGCAATGTAGATTTATCAACATATATGATCAATGTGTAGAATTAAGAAATATCATCTCCGCATAGAATTTTCAATAAATATCATCTCCGCATAGAATTTTCAATAAATATCAACTCCGCATAAAATTTTCAAGAAATATTGTAGCAGAAGCATATATTTTATAAGTTTATATATTCGTGTTTTAAATAGGCAGAAGTGTGTATTTTATTATTTATCTAATTACTGCTTTAAAAGATGAGTGAAATAAAATCATCAGTTGCAATTAGTGTCATTATCATTTTTTCCACATATATAGCCAATTAGCCAACCTTGAACCAGGATTACCTATTGAGTTTTGTTCACTCTGAGCAATGAAGCTACCCTGAGTGCTGTTAATGCTGGGTTGTTCTATTGCATGACAAGTGGTAAGTAACTTTCTGATTGGTTAGTTTGCTACTTGTCTGTATAAACAGCATAGCATGGGCAGCAGATTAGTGGTGGTCATTCCATTGGAGTTGCTGAAGGGTGCTGGTCATGGAATTCAATTAAATGTGCTTCTGATTCTGTTGGACTTCAAGAAGATGTGACAACCTTTGTCCCATATGATAAGGTTTGAGTTGAATAAAACAGGATATATATATATATATATATATATATATATATATATATATATATATATATATATATATATATATATATATATATATATATAGCCATTTAGCCAACCTTAGTAATAAGATTGTTGCTTCATTAGTGAAATTTGAATATATATATATATGAATATATATATATATATATATATATATATATATATATATATATATATATATATATATATATATATATATATATATATATATATATATATATATATATATATATATATATATATATATAGCTAACGTTGCCAACCTCATGCACAATAAAGTCGTATAACATGTACTGGACTTGTCAATTGTCTATTATAAGAGTAGACAGGAAAGAACGGTAACAATATCATCTCCGTATAGAATTTTCAAGGAAGATCATCACCGCATATACTTTTCAAGAAATATAATCTCTGCGTAGAACAGACGATATTTCATCCGACAGCATGATGTTATGTGACTTATTTCATAATGAGAATAAATTCTGAATGAATCAATATATAAAAACAATACAGGATAGAAATAAAGACAAAAGTAATACATCATCTACTTCCGGAGACAGACGTAATTTGCACCATAAGCTTTCATAACACACAGAATACCTCCAACAACTCACTGCTGGTACTTCGTGCATTTTAGGCGCGTGAAAATTTGTCATTATTTTGAAATCTTGAAAGCTAAATATTATAAAATTCTGGAAACACAGTATGCGGCAATAAAGCGTATCTACATTTTTGTTCATATAAAGTACAGTATTATTTTTGTTCATTTAAAGTACTATAGTATTTTCGTTTATATAGAGTACAATATTACTTTTGTTTCAATAAAGTACTATAGTATTTTTGTTCATATAAAGTACTATAATATTTTTGTTCATATAAAGTACTATAATATATTTGTTCATATAAAGTACTATCATAAATTTGTTCATATAAAGTACTATAATATTTTTGTTAATATAAAGTACTATCATAAATTTGTTCATATAAAGTACTATCATAAATTTGTTCATATAAAGTACTATAATATTTTTGTTAATATAAAGTACTATCATAAATTTGTTCATATACAGTACTATAATATTTTTGTTCATATAAAGTACTATCATAAATTTGTTCATATACAGTATTATAATATTTTTGTTCATATACAGTACTATAATATATTTGTTTATATACAGTACTATAATATTTTTGTTTATATAAAGTACTATTATAAATTTGCTCATATACAGTACTATAATATTTTTGTTCATATACAGTACTATAATATGTTTATTTATATAAAGTACTATAATATTTTTGTTCATATAAAGTACTAAAGTATTTTTTCATATAAAGTACAATAGTGTTTTTAAGCACACAATTCCTTGACACCAATGAATGCAGGATTTTGCATGTATTGAGTTTATTTGTTTTTTAGTCCAAGTTAAAGTAAACAAGGTCATGTATATTTTGTGGCTTTATCTCGCTGTCAAATGCAGTTCAGTCCTTTAATGATTCATAGTTTTATCCCACGTTTATTTTTATGTACCTACAGTTTATGCAACTGCCACAAGGTTCAATAACAATCATCATAAAAACATCTAATCTGTGATTGGATTGCACACACAAATCATATATGAACATAATATCTGCCGTTGGTAAAAATGAATTAGTCGCTTTGATGTACATCCAAGAGAATTAATAATATCTAATTCACCCAAAGCATGTTCATGTATGCAAATAAATCGTGGAACTATGGAAAAAACAACAAAAATGATCGATTAGCCGTTGGAAGAGAAGGATGGAATAGGTTCAAACAGAATGGTTCTAACTGCAGTAATTGTAATTGTTCAATGATTCGATTACGTGCAATCACTAATATAATCGTAAGCAATAGTTTTAAACTGTTCAAATCAAATGTGTTTGCTTGTCTGTTTGATATAATTTTCAACTGCTGTAATGAAAAGTTGCATAAATGACATTTAAATTAGAAGTCGGATACTTCAATTATTTTTGTAACGTTGAAATGTCTTGTTTACAGCACGTATTTTTTCAGGTGGATCTAATCTTTCCGCTCTAGTAGGATGTGCGTTTACCAAAAATTTACGAATTTGGAAAATTCTGTCACCTGATTCAGCTTCCAGTAGTCGACACAAAACCGGTGTGTACACTATTACTACCCGAGAGCTGTACGGAGAGTCGGCGGGATCGATTACTCCCATAGCAATCATCTGCTCGACCCCTTACTACTTGAAGTTTTTGCATGGGGCAAGGGTATAGGGTTTCCGGTGCACTGGCCGGTCGTCCACCAGCTTCAACCCGAACTTGACAAGTGACGTTCTCCTGGGTATTTCCGTAAGCACACCGATATATCCGGCCATCAAAATCTCTTCCCGCTGTACCCTGGTAAACATGGGGTCGCACTCCACGTCTAAGAGTGTACCAGCCCTCGTTAACGGACAGTTTGGGACATTATTCGCTCCTTCCGTGTCGTCTTCGGCGTCCTCGGTGACGATCATGGCGACGACAAAATCGATGACGGTCTCCCTTTCCCGGTATCGCTTGAGGAGATTGACATGGTATAGCTTCTCCTTAGTTGGTAGTCCTATCCGATAGGGTTGACATCCGACTTTCCCGGTTACGACGTACGGCCCTCTCCAAGAAACTTGCAACTTGTTGTGTTCTTGGGTCAACAGCAACAACACTTTGTCGCCTACGTCTCCTGTGCGAGGGAACAGACTCTCTCCAGTTTGTTTCACAAATGCGCGACGTACTAATAGGTAGCACGTACCTCTTCGACAGCATGATCGTCCGTCCACCACAGCTGTCTCAGTCCGGTGGTTGGGCCACGTACGGTCCTTCCGTGCAGGTGGTCAAAGGGAGAAAACCCTAAACTCGCCTTGGGTACTTCCCGATATGCACAAATCTTTGCAGGAATGTACCGATCCCAATCATTGGGCGCAATTCGCACAGATTCTTACGCGTGTTCTTCAAAGTCCCATTAAACCGTTCGACCATTCATTTACATTAGGTATGATACGGTGTAGTCGTGAGGTGTTTAATCGAAATCAGTCAGTTTACCTCTGTCATCATGGGATTCATGAATTGTGTCCCTTGATCGGTCAGGATCTCGTCCGGCACTCATACTCTTGACCAAATCCCAAATAGCGTTTCAGTGACGGTTTCCGAATCCATATCTTGCAATGCGACGGCCTACGGATAGCGTGTAGCGTAATCTACGACCAATATGATATACTGATTTCCGTGCGACGACCCGGGATTTATCGGTCAGATTAAGTCCATCGCATAGCATAGAAATGGTTCATCGATAACGGGGTACGCTCCAAGTGGACGGGTCGATGATCAGTTTCGGTGCCTATCTCTGACACTTGCCACAGGAGAGACATAATCGCTTTACATCTCTCTGGATCCCTTGCCACTACAATTCTTTGACAAGACGGCCACGCGTCTTGAAAATTCCCATGTGTCTTCCCATGAGACTTTCGTGCGAGAGTTTTAACACTTCTCGCTTTTCGTTCGGCACGACGACTTGAATAAAGTGATTTGCTGCCTTTCCTGACGTGATCACCCTATTGTACGCAAACTACACCGCGCCATTTGTAGTTTCCTTCTGCGTTTCCTCTTTAGCATATTTGTGCAACTGCGCAAGAGTTGTGTCCTCCTGCTGAAGCTTTCTCAATTCGTCTGGAAGTATGTTACTGACCGGTGTCGACGTAACTTCCGTCGGAATTGGTTTCGTCTGTCAACGTTTGCACTTAGTTTCTACAACACTCACTGAAATCGGTGTGCAGGTTTGGGAGTTCTGTTTTGTCAGCAGATATCGACGTCCCAGTATGACGTTATATGCCAGTTAGCCAAGCACGCATCTTCAATTTTCCCCTTCACGTACAATGAATCGTGTGTAATGTCAGCCACTAGTCACGCGTGCTGATTGTTTAGTGAACTTCAGTTACATCCCCTGTGTAGTTCTCAGGCAAAAGGTATTTCTTGTCGGCAAGGGCTGAAACGCTACACCCAGTGTCGTACAAAATGGTGGCACCTTCTACGTTGACAGTTGCGAACGCAAAGTTTGCTAGTTTACAGCCTGCCTCCGGCTCTCACTCCTTTCTAGAAATGACTTTCACCTGGGTTTGCCTGCTCTTGGGGACAGTCCCTGGCAAAATGCCCCACGCGCTTGAAGTTGACACATGTCGGCGGCGCTCAAAAGTCCGGTGTTTTTTGGTGAGGCCTGTCCGGGTCTATGGGTGGCATCATTATCTTATGATCCCCTCCGACCTTCCCGTCCCCTGACGGTTACAGACTGCCTGCTCTCCCTCCCCCACACGGCGTGACTCAGTGGATAGGAGTAGGTCTGCGCCCCCAAAACCTCCACTCTTAGAGTGTGCCTGCTCGTACCTCGCCGCCATGCGAGATGATTTCTTCAAGCTAGAAAGACTGTCAACTAGGGACGGTACATACTCAGGACATGCTCCTTGAGTATGACCTCGCCCAGTTCGTCGTACAATCGTTCGACGTCGGCCATCTTCATCTACTTTTCAAACAATCCTGGAACGCGGGTAAGGAATTGAGAGTGGGACTCCGTTGTCATTTCCGGTCGAGTCCGAAAAGGTCTACGTTACGTTTCGGCAGATAATGCAAAAAAGGGCTTTCTTGAGCACATCGTAGTCATCAGCCTCGTCCACAGTTAAATTGTGGTATACTTTGCGAGCTTCATCTTGTAAAAAGACTGAGACGTTGATCGCCCAATGTTGAGGCAAAATATCGTGAGCGTCCGCGAGTTTCTCAAAGTGCACGAGAAAATCGTCAGTGGACTCTTTGTCATTGAATCGCGGCGTACTTATCTGTACCATTCGGTGGTCTATGAATGGTTGTACGTTTTGCCCAGGGATTGTACTGGAGTCAACCCTATAGTTAGCCCTAGCCCCTACCCTTACCATTTCTATATTGAGAGAGTGAGCAAGTTCTCGTTCTTTTCTCTCTGTCTGCGGATATCCGGTCATTTCAAGTTCTTTTTGTGTTTTGCGTTCGGCGGATATCCGGGCCAGTTCCATCTGGGTTTCTTTTTGGCGGATTTTCCAGCCTTTTATTATTTTATGCGTTCTTCTACAAACGCTGCCAGGCGATCTTCCTCGTAGCCGAGATCTTCCACGCCCATGGCACGGTACTCCATAACCATCTGTCTTTCAGTAGCCATGTTATTATTACACTAACAATAAGTGATACCTTGTCTCAGCTTACTAAACAAATGACAGATGTTAACGTTTCTAACAAAATCCGCACATGTCTTCCCTTAACTTCACTCAGGTAAGATATTTGCTCTATATTTGCTCGATATTTGCTTCAAAATTACTGCAAGTAATCAAAAATCAACCAAGCATGCAAATATAAAAATATAACATACACAAGATGAAAAATCGAACAAATTCGAATACACAGGCTGACCCAAAGTGCCCCTTCCCTACCTCAATGTGGTGGGACCCATAACCCGTACACTGACATATTCAGTATTGTCTCCTCACTCAAGAGCGAGGCTGGAGAGGCCTCTCAGGGCGTAATTTTAAGTATGGAGTATGGAGATCCTGGGCTGCCCAGACGTCAGGATTCCCATCTCGTTCTTGCTGGTGGGGTCCAAAGGATTGATGAGCATGACATTTGCACCGGTTCGGAAGCAGGAACTTCCAAAAGGAAAGCATGGTTGACACCCAGCTGACTTTGTGGCTCCATACCTGAGTTTCGGTCTGGGTTTACTCTAGTAGCCTTTCCTTCTCCTGAAGATATATAAAAGGCAGCGGAGCCATCATTCAATTGCTAGGACATGGTGGGTTTTGGATCAGAGTTTCCTTTTCATAGACGAACTGTCTGAAAAGGCTAACGAGTTCCGACTGCCCGGCTTTGGAGTCAAGAGTTTTCCTTCTTTTAGAATTGCTGCCTGCCAAGGCTAGCGAGCCCAGTCTGTCAATCCAGTTATACCGCCGGTAACTCGGTCACGCCACACAACAAGCTCTGTGAAAACAGGTGTCCCCGCGTGTAGGCGCAGATATGGAAACAATAATGTAGGAAAGGCCATATATAAGCAACCTGCTGCCCAGCAAAGCGAGACAATGGTCGCGCGGAGATCTTTACACCTTGAAAGGATAGGCTATGAGAGACGCTTCAAGTTCCTTTGGCGAGCGGGATGTCAAGCTTAAACCACGCAAACCCCACATACGTAGTATAGTTTGTTTTTCATTTTAAATAAGATGAATAACTGATGTAGGATTTCCGAGTTAACTGGTGTTTAAATTATGCTAATTTTGAGCATCACATGCCAAATTTCAAGAATATCACTGTATTTGTAATTGTAATTGCAATGTAATTTAACATCACTGATCTGTTGTAATTGTAATTGAAAAGTCATAATTTTGAATAATTTTAATTGAAATTTAAAACTGCAAGAAAATTGTAATTGTAATTATTATTGACGAAAGTAACTGAACCCAAGCCTGGTTAGAATCACTATAATATCTAAACTTTCTGTTACAGAATAGAAACCGAGCGAGTTTTGAATTAAATGAATAACACAAACACAATGTGTGAAACATGGAAATTTATGAAATTAATTAATAAAGAAAAATATATGGTGTATAAATATAATTATTCTCACACGCTCTCAACCTACGATTGATCCAATAACTCTATGCAAACATTTACACATTGAAAATAAACCGAAAATATGATATCAATATGAAATACAGATTAAAGAAACCTTATGGACTGCAGATGTGTTGCAACAAATATTATGCACAGTAAGAGATATTCACATAATCTCACGTATGTACTACGATTAAGATTCAAATAATCTCAAGGTATTCAAATGTGTTTCAAATAATGTTATGTACTGTAATTGAGAATCACATCTCCTGGAATACAACTAAGATTCAAAATAATCTCATGTAAATAAAGCTGTACCCAGTTGAAACTAGATGATGATAATGAATTTTGGATTATAGTGCTGTATCGCCCACTAGGGGCATGTATCATTGTTTAAAGTTTCCAGCAAAGCTGGATATTTAATTTCTCCTGGGAGTGAGAAATGGTGCCGCTTCCCCCAGGCATTTATGTACTCAAGGAGTACTATTTAATTTGGTCGTCAGGTCGGGGTTGCTACTAAGTAACCATGTGGTTTCCGTAACCCTATTATAACCCTATTATAACCCTATTACTTTATCTTTCATCTACTTTGTTGAGTTGTTATTATTTCCGGAGTGATTTGATTACTCAAAGGGCTTTGAGTAATTTTTCCAGGTTCCCTAGTTTGTTTCTAGGGTTACTCACATCTGTATTTTTCGGTTTGGTTGCTCAGTGTATGAGCCTTGGTGATCTCATGCCCAACGTAGTGTATGTGGGTTCCAAGGACGGTTAAGATCTACCTGCTTTTTCCTGGTGGTGATTACATTCCTTAAAGAGGCTTTGATTTTGGTTGCCTACCCCGGGCATACTCTAGTACTAGTTTTTATGTAATCCTTTTGGTCTCCCTATTTATAGGGTTATAGGGTTACTCGCATCTATTATTTCCGGTTTGGTTGCTCATTATACGAGCCTTGATCATTTCATGCCCACCGTAGTGTATGTGGGTTCCAAGGATGGTTGAGATCTACCTGCTCATTCCTGGTGGTTCTTCCATCTCTTAAAGAGGCTTTCATTTTTGATGATTATTTTTGGTTTGAGCTAGTACTAGGTTTCTTCTTTGTTTTTCTTTCTTTCTTTTTCTTCTCGCTATTATGTTCTTGGGGCCCCGAGTGGCCGAGCGGTCTAAAGCGATGTCCGTTACAGACCACTGCCATCTCACCTCTGTCTGCGTGTGTTCGAGTCTAAGATTCGGCAAATGTAGTTATGTGAGAAAGCTTGCCAGTAGCTTCTCGTGGGTCGGTGGTTCTTTCCGGGGTTTGTCCGGTTTCTTCCTCCACCATTAATACTGGCCGCCATGTATAGCCTATATTGTGCTGAAAAAATGGCGTTAAACCATAAAAAAATCTATTATGTTCATTATTTTCATATTTTCTAAATTTTCTCAAGTAGCCCTGTTGTTTTTAAAAATTCAGTTATATTTTTGAATGTTGTTTGGTGGTTGATATTTGTTAATGGAATTATTTCTGGGTATATATTATATTGAATTTATGTTAAACAGGTAGTTCAACAAGTCACAACGTGACGTTTGTAATTTTGAAGTCATTTTACGATATGAATTTGGACCACACTTTTCGCAATCCTTTTGCTATTTCCTTTATTCAACTATTTGTAATAGATTGTTTAAGGTTTTAGGCTAAAACTTACACTTACGTATGCAATATATGCAACATTTTGATTGCGTTCATTTGTGTTATTCGTTGTACATTAACATATCCGATAATGATTTATGTCATATTAAATCTCGTTTATGTACATTTATACATTTTTACCTGCTCAATTCCTAAAAAACCCACCGCTTTATGTTTAAAATATAATTTGATAAATAGAGACAATATATTTATTCTCGCCGCATATCCTGTAAGTTTGTTTTCACAGTAGGTGTACACTAATGTAATACCCCACCCCTTTAAAGAAATCAAACCAAGGAACCGATATTTACACGAGACTGCAGGAGAAAAACTAAAACATTAGAAGATTCAAGGTCACATGACCCCCTAGATAAAAAGCTGCAAGGACAGAATCCAAATGACTAGGACAGAACCCCTCCAGGACAAAAGCCACCTTGGTGTAGGAAAAAAGCCATTGATATGTGATATTTACATTATCATTTTTATTCGTATGCAACTAGTTATGTATGTTTTTGAGGTTTATTTATTTATTTATTTATTTATTTATTTATTTATTTATTTATTTATTTATTTATTTAAGTAATTTATTTATTTATTGTAACTAGATTTACGAAGATGTACAATGGTCTCTCTTGAACACTTAAGGAAATTTTTATAGTGTGTAATGTCATGTGTATATTGTGTTAGTAATTTATGCATGTTTTGCAGTACAATATATGCAAATATTCATAAATTAAAATTGATAAAATTTTAAGTAAGTGCATCAAAAATATCTTTTGTTTGTAATTTCAGAATTGAATTACCCGTTTTATCCTTGTCCTTGTAATTATTATCATCAACATATCAAAGATTATTAGTAAGGTTAAGTTTTTGATCGCCCCCTCCCACATCCCCCGATTCTGTATCGAATGATAATTCGCTTTGTCCGCACGATGTTTTCCTTCTTTGTTCTTTTCTTTGGTGTTCATCCTATATTGTACATATTTGGCTTTCTCTGTATAGTAGTTGTCATTGAATTGTCTCCCTTATTCAGCTGTCGCGTTGCATTGAATTGTCTCCCTTCTTTCACTGTATTTTCTACTTTCATGGTATAACGGTACCTATTGCGCAAGTCCAGATGGGTGGAGCTTAAAGTGTAGGGTCCATTGCATCCATTGCATTCAGAAATAAACAACAGTACAGGCTATGATTGGTGGATTATGTAAGAGTTGTACTTTCTGTTAGGCTTTAAAAAAAAGTTTATCCTCTTGGCAACATGTGAATTTATGCTAATTCCTATACAGATCATATTTCTTATGATTTTTTTGAAAATGTGATACACATGACTGAAAATAGGTATGTTGTGACTAGATAACTCATACCCCTGTCTAGTTTCGGCAGAGTTATCTCTCTTAACTGCAATGGGGTACCTGGTTCTATCATTGTCAAATTGACAATCTAACATCGTTCTCTATGACAGTGTGTGACATGCACGCTGATGTAGGATAGAAAGTATGTTTATTTCACAAAACATTAGCATTGAGGTCTATGGAAAAACAATTGGTATTGTGATACCTCATACAAGTATTAGTTTTTAGTACTACTGTCCTGAGCAAAGCTGGATTCCGTAGAATAGCGATACAAACAATAAACATATGGAACAGTGTTTGAATAATAACTAATGTACCCGAACATCTAATTTAAATATCAATTATGCAACTGATTTATAGAGAATTTAAAATAAATCTAAGAGATCCTAACACGCTTGGTTTTAAGAGACCAAAACTATTGTTTTCATTTAGGTTAGTAACTACAGGTAATCGTTAGATCAATGACGTCATTATAACGTAACCCCCACCAGCACACGTCAGAATTGGACCACATGGAACTAAAGTAAAGCTACAGCAGTACATCAACAAACCCCGATACTGCAATAACTGCTGTAAATGGGGTCACTTTTCTTCCCGCTGCCGTTCACACCCAAGATGTGGAAAATGTGGCGGCAAACACACAGGAACATGCTTTATTAAAATACCAAAGTGTGCTAACTGTGGGGCTGATCACAAATCATATGATACACAATGCCCCATAGCAGTACAAGAAAAAGTTATTATTCGACTAATGGATCAACAAAACATCTCCTATAATCAAGCCAAGAAACAACATATGCAAAAGGAAATCATACCTAAAGCAAAAAAGGCAGAAGTACAACCCAAATTAAAAACAACTAAACAAAATAATGACAAAGATACAACAAGACAAGCTTCAAATCAGGAACAAACATTAACACCTGCGAGAACGAGAAACCTAGATACAATCGCAAACACCGGGATATTTTTCAATAGAACATCATTGACACCTATTTAAACAAACTACAAAAATCAATCAGCAACCAAATGAAGAACGACCGAATTACTAAAGATGAATTTATTAGCATATATATGCAGCAAATACAGGACTACCTAGCATCAACCCATCACGAATAAATCAACAACAAACAAAAAATTTTTATTAACAACAGCATAAACAATGGATATTGGAAATGGACATAAAAATAAAAATAAAAATAAAAATAATGCTTCGACTAACAAAACAAAAAACAAGACCTCAGACAAGTTACTTATATGGCAATGGAATTGCAGAGGGCTAAATAAAAACCATGGAGAACTAATCGCAGCAATCCCCGGAACAATCACCAAGCCCAAGATCATCTGTCTTCAAGAAACTCTACTTAAGGAAACTAGTACAAACATTCCTAAAATAACAGGATATCAAACTACATTCTTAAAACACAGAAGTACCGGCAAAAAAGGAGGAGGCCTAACCATATATGTACATGAGACCATCACAGACGCAGTAGAGGAAGTTATTAATGTGAACTCAGGAGAAACACCAGTTGAATTTCAAAAAATTGTTTTCACAGTAGCAACCAAAACAATACATCTGTACAACATATATGATCCAGGACAAAATAGCCAAAACAACAACCGACTTTTTAAACAAATATTCAAGAAAAGGGGCACAAACACTATTATCTGCGGCGACTTCAATGCACATCACACAGAATGGGGTAGTGACCGCACAGATACAAGAGGGAAAAACATCTTAAAATACATAACAGAAGAACAACTAGAACTTTTGAACAACGGAACCCCCACACGTATAGACCCCAGCCAAGGCAAACTCTCTACCATTGACCTAACCATTGCGACGCCTAGCCTGGCTGTAATTACCCAATGGGAAGTGATGCAACATTCTACATTAGGCAGCGACCACTTCCCCCTATGTACCACCATATACGTCTCGTGCCCAATGGAGCAACAAAAAACACAACAAAGATGGAAACTCAAAAATGCAAATTGGAACAGCTTTAAAGACCAACTTAAATTAGTAAACCTTGCGGAAATCCAAGATGAGGATACAAATAAATATGACAATCTCATACAAATTATAAACGAAGCGGCAAATAAGAGTATACCCAAAACAACAGGTTTCCATTATAAACAGACGGCAATCCCCTGGTGGACAGAAAATTGCAAAATTGCCATTCAGAAGAAAAAAAACAGCCTTTAATCGCTTTAAACACACAAAAACCGCCTCTGACTTTCTTATATACAAACAAACAGAAATCAACACTAGGACGGCAATAAATGAGGCAAAAAAGGACTCATGGAGAAGATACTGCACAACGCTCAATCATAAAACAAATACTAAAGAAATCTGGAATAAAATAAAAGCCATGAAAGGCAAAACACCCACAACAGCGCCGAAAACCCAGGGAACAAAAAACAACATGGAAGTAGCAGAGAAGTTAGCCCAACACTTTGCTAACTCCAGCAGCGATAACAATCATAAACACGAGTTTTTACATCAAAAATCAACATTAGAAAAAGAATTTCCCCACATTTTCAAAGATCGAGACAACAGAGATTCGCCACTGAATGACCCTTTTTATCTGAAAGAATGGAGACAAGCCCTCAGCCAAAAAAAAGTACATCACCAGGAGAGGATAATCTAGGCTATGAAATATACAAACAATTACCACCCAATATGCAGAGCATTACCTTAGACTTAATAAATCTGATATGGAGAACAGGTCGCATCCCCACACTATGGAAGCGAGCCATAATCATAGCCATCCCAAAACCAGGCAAAGACCCTACTAATGTAACCTCCTACAGACCTATTTCACTAACTAATACAATCTGTAAGGTAATGGAAACAATGGTTAACAATAGATTAAAACACCACCTAGAACAAAATCAACTACTGGCTGAAACCCAAAGTGGATTTAGGAATAAACGATCTACACTTGATCAATTAATCCGTCTGGAAGCCAACATCAAATTAGCATTTAATGCCAAAAGGAAAAGAGATAGACACCTAATAGCAATATTTCTAGACCTAGAAAAAGCCTTCGACCTAGTCTGGACCAATGGCCTCATATCTCAACTCAACCAATTTGGCATAACAGGAAGAATGCACCGCTGGATAGCAAACTTCCTTACGGGAAGAACCTTTAAAACTAGAGTAAGAGAGGCCTTGTCCCAAACATATACACTGGATAATGGAACCCCCCAAGGAAGTGTGATTAGCCCAACCCTATTCAATCTAATGGTCAACAATCTAACCAACTATCTCAAAAATTGCCCAGTTGATCTGTCACAATTTGCCGATGACAGTAGTATCTGGAAAGCAGGAAACCCGAATAGTCAAAAGAACATCACTCAAATTCAGAATGGACTAGACATCATCGGCACATGGGCCAACAACTGGGGTTTTAAAATATCCCAAATAAAAACAGTTGCCATGCTCTTCTCCCCAACTAATAAACAACCTAAATACCCTAAACTATATATGCAGAATCAGCCCATCCAATTCCAAAAGGAGACCCACTTCCTGGGAATGCTACTAAATGAAACAATCAATTGGAAATCACACATGCAACAAACTATTCAAAAATGTCAAAAAGATCTAAACATACTTAAAAACATCAAAGGTACTACATGGGGAGCTGATCAGCAAACTATGCTAATGATCTACAAATCTTTAATTCGAAGTAAGATAGACTATGGCTCCCAGATCTATTCCTCAGCCAACAAGGAAACACTTAGACAACTAGATAGCATCCAATATAGAGCACTTAGACTTTGCACTGGTGCATTACCGAACACCTCCCTGGAAGAACTACAAATCCTCGCATGTGAACCACCATTACAACTGAGAAGAGAAGAACACATACTTAGATACGCCTGTAGAATCTCAATACATAAGGAGATTAATCCCACCAGAAACATAATAAGTAAATGTCAAACCACCTTTAGCTCAAGACTGGTACCACATCCTCCAGCAGCTAACAAAATACACACACTCTGCAAAGAACTCAATCAAATAGAACTCCAAGCAGAACAACTACTTATCAAGGACCCCACACCTTGGAGAAATAACCAACCTAACATCAACCTAACAGCACTCCATCTGGTACATAAGCGCGACAACCCCAATATCACATTAACACAAGTACAAAACCTCGTCAACAACAACTATGATGGATATGTAAAAATCTATACTGACGGCTCAAAATCTAAAGAACTACATAGAACGGCTGCAGCGGTAGTGATCCCAGAACATCAGATCACATTTACGACAAGACTACCGGATGACTGTTCCATATATACCGCGGAATTCTGGGCCATCAACCGAGCCCTAAAATGGATAGTAACACAAAATCAAAAACAGTACGTAATCATAACAGACTCACTTAGTGTACTTGAAAGTATTGAGACAGGTAATTCCAAAAGTAGACAAAATCTTCTAGAGGACACTATGCTGACCATCAGGGAAGCAGATAAATCACACCAAACCATACACTTCTTGTGGGTGCCATCTCACATCAATTTGCCTGGAAATGAAAAAGCAGACAAAGCAGCAAAAAGCAGTCTGATGAAAGACCAAATTGAACCTGTACAGTACAACACTCAGGAACTATATAGTCAAGTCAGGGACAGAATTAATAATAAATGGCAACAACAATGGGAAAACTCCACAAAGGGTAGACATCTATACCAACTACAAAAAGAGGTCACTAGAACTCAACGTTTACCAAAAAGCCTGGCAGCCATTGATATTAAAATAATCAACAGAATCAGAACAGGTAAAACACTACTAAATGGCAGTTTTATGAAACATATAAGTACAGGACCCACGCCGGATAAATGTCCACACTGTCCAGAAACTGAAACATTGGAACATGTATTCAACATATGTCACAAATATCATCGACAACGTACCGTCTTCCAACTACAACAGAGAAAACTTGACTCAGTTACATCATTCCCCCAAATTCTAGATAAAAGGTATAACAAAAACGTAAATGCTACCTCTATAAATATACTTAATTACCTAAAATCTATAGACATAAAACACAAAATATAAATATCAAAACCATCAAATAAGTAAATAAACATAAACATAGCCAAAGAGTTAATATTTATCAATCAAGGGGCCAGAGCAGATAATAACATCGCTAGCTCAAAAAACAGACCCCTGTAACAATGCCTTAAATAAACGGAAGAAAATAAAATTATAACTATCAAATAGATAAATAATTAACGAGGCCATATCGGTTAAAGGGGCCAGAGCGGATAGTAATACCGCTAGCTTAAAAAAGCAGAACAGCTTAACATTACCCTAAAATAAATATATAAAATAAAATAGAAAAGGGGAAAGGAAGGGAAAGGGGGGATAATATAAACATTGTAATGCGAGGAAAAAAGGAAGAAACGGGAGAAAGGGAAGAAGGAGAAGGGGAAAAAAAAAGAGAACATTACACTAAGTAGTGGCACAATATAGGTACAGTAAAACCAGTCAACCGGCAAGTGACAAGATAAGTGTGATGAGAACACCGGGATCAAATAGTGATAGCTCAAGGAAACATAACATCAACAAACCGACAAGAAAAAGTAAAAGGAAAGGGAAAAGAAGGATGGAAGAAGGAAAAAGAAAGAAAGAGGGAAGAAGGGAGTAGGAAGAAAGTGGGAAAGAGAAAATGAAAAAGAAGAGAAAAAGAAGAAGGAAGAAATGAAATAACACCAAACACACCCAACTCCAACTCTAATCTTCTTTTTTTTTTTTTTTATTTTTTTTTTTTAAATTTTTATTTTTTTTAATTTTTATTTTTTTTAATTTTTTTTTCTTTTGAATTTATTTTTATATGTATATATTTTTTTTAAATATTTTTATTTTTTAATTTGTTTTGATTTTTTTTAAAAATTTTATTTTATTTTATTTTATTTTATTTTATTTTTCTCCCCAGGGTTCTAATTTGGTACGAGAACCCTTTTCGAACAATCTCTTTCTCGAAATCTAACTTGATCAATTTTGACCACCGCTCAAAATAACAAGCTAAAATACCTAACAGTGACTACACTTATTTATGTCGCTAAGACATTTTAGCAATTAAATTTGTTAAGGACCTACAACATGTACACTATGTACTAGAAATATTTATTGATAGGAAAGATGAAAAATTCTATGACTATATGGATTTGATATAATTGCACAGGTGGCTTACACAATGTTGGTATTGGTTCTGCCTTCCTGCTTTGCCGTGACCAGACATTTTACTCTAAGGCGAGATTGCCATTTAACGCGAGTACCGGGGAGACTGCGACAACACAGCCTAGTGTAGTCAAAGTTACCTTTGGTCCCGACCAATCAAATAGCCCGACCCTCGGGCATTAACTGGTCGCGAAAGCACATAGTTGCGCATGCGACCTTAATTCATATTAAAAAAAAATTATAACGTAATAACATAACCGAGCTAGATAGCAACTCAGAATAACCACTAGTTACGATGAAAATGGACGTCCCCAGTGTTTACGGATAAAACGTGTTTACGCTTGCAACGGAATATTGACCTGCTGTCTTTTATTTCAGGTAGATACGTTTGACAGTTATCTGCAATAATCTATGTTTATTATTAAAAAATAACTAAACACGTTGCATTATAACACAAATTGATGAATATTAAAACACAAATATATTCTGCTAAATTGTGAGAAGTTAATAGAACCAGTTTCAAGAAATAACAATTTTATGAACTTTACATCACATTAAATTATGCAATTGTAATCTTCGCACGTGAATCTTCTTCAGATATACCATACAATAAGAGGTAGATGTAGAATAGAAGTTTCGGACCAGCTGTAACAATGATGCTATTTTTTGTTTTGTTTTCTTTTGCTGCGTTTTAGAGGCGATCTAATCCACACTTGGGTCAAATACTTGCATATATGCCTAACTCGCATGCAATTATAAAGCCTCTTTGATATTTGTTATTCCGTTAATTGTAGCATTTTAAACAGTCTAAATACAATATTTAGGTTCTGAAGATATTTTTGGTATTGATTGTCATACAATTTGCATGTCAGTTCAACTCATTTGGAATATGCCACAGGCTTCTGATGAAGCAAATATCCAAAGACATAGTACAATTAAAGATAACTTACTGAACTGAAACAAAATATATATACGTTATCTATATTGGGGCCGTCAATCAACCGATTTCAGATATAGAACATCGATTGCTTAGACAGTAACGCATCACATATTAGATATTAAACAGCGAGGTTTGGAGCAACTCTTAAAGGCTATCGTTTGCTTTTTAGATAATTTGGAATACATCTCTTCTGTGTTTCAGCGGATAATGAATTATATGTTTATGGATGACACAACACGTTTAAGAGCTCTTTCACATCTTGAACAACCTCTGGAATATTTAAACCGGCTTCGAAAAACAGTGCGCGGGGCCAAGCATGGTATGGTCCTAAAAAGAAAAGACTCAAGCACAAGCAGATTCACATACGTCTCCTAATATAGATCGCGATTGACTATGATGTGGGTATTGGATCAAATGAATAATTTAAACACAATGCGCGAAAGATAAAAATGTATTAACTTAACAAAGTAAAGAAAAATGTATGATGTAAAAATACAATGATTCTCACACACGCTCAGTATACACTTGATTCTATCACTCTATACTATCACACATTGATAATAAACCATTAATATATCTCTCTGATATACAGCTTAAGGAAACCTAAATTTCAAATAATAGTACACACTATAATAATCGTATTGTTTCACGTATAGATAAGGCTTGGGATTCAAACATTCTCACGTCTTCAAATACGTTAAAATTGTTCTGCACTGTCAGAAAGATTCACAAATCTCCTGAATTCATCTAAGATTCAAAATAATCTTATGTAAATACAATTATACCAATTTAAACAACAATTGGAATGAACATATGCATCTTGACCCTTGTACAGTCGCACGATTCATCCACCGATAAACCGCACAGTTTCACCACGTTCCTCGGGTTGACACTCTTGAATCGGCTGTTCACACCCTTCACGGATCCACTACATGTACAGTCAGGCATACGTATACCATTAAAGACAGCATATTAGCTGGTATTAGCTACGTCTACAGTCGTGGCTTCACCACATGTACAGACATATGTACATACATATAGACATCTAGATAGCTCGTTACATCACCTCGTAACCACATAACGTCGTAACCACGTAACCACCTCGTAATCTTGTAATCTTGCAATCTTTAAAGCTACAATAAAACCAAACTGGTAATAATAATGATTTCTGGAAAATACTAATACATTAAACTCTATAAAAACAACTTGAAATTCACAGTTCACAACATTTCAAATATGCGTTGTATTAAATCAATCATTACACGATATTGCAATACCAGCTCAGTTAACTTCACATATCAAATGAAATAAATTTAACACTCACCCTTATGGCTTTTAGAAATACCACGTGAAAATACGTGCTCTCTTCACTAGAGCCAAATGATCACTGCCTCGATTAAACCTTAATCTTGCTTAATTCAAAGGACAGTGAGTAATATTTACGGTAAAATACCCGTGCATATCGTGATAATGATGTTTGTAGCCAGTAGTTTACGGCGGCGAGATATATGTTTTGTTCCGTCGCTCGTCTGGATAAAAAACACCTGTTCATTCCAGACAGCGATATAAAAGTGCATAACACAAACAAATTAAATATTTCTCAGGCAAAACAAAAGTTTTTTCATCCTAATTCTGTGACATATGATGTCTTGACCTTCGAATGTAGACAAGGTTTTGTATGTTCATTACTGTTGGCGGAAATACTATAGTGAAACAACGATGAATAAAAAGACTCAATTGGTGGCAATCGGCTTGCAACAAACTTGTTCCAGAAGCTCGTGTACTCGTACTAACTAACAACTACTCATTGCGAGGGAGTAAATCGAATGTTCCATCGTCAGCCCCATCATATCTCGGAGGTATGGCAAAACAGTAATTGCCAACGTTGCTGATAGATTTGAGAAACGGAAATGATTTAATGAACTGCAGCGTCTGTATAACCGTAATGTATATTTGCATGTTGTTGGGAATTAGACTATCCGAGCAGCAGAGAGGGTGAATCGGACAACTTTTCAAACAAAACTCGATTTTAACTGTCAAAACAGCAAATGGAGCCTTCCTACGAATTTTCATGTTTTAAACAAAAAAAAAAAAAATAAAGTCTCCATTTGCCAAACAGAGACTTAGTCATTTTTGTCTGAAAACATGATCTTGCAGGGGTCTTCGAAATGAGTAAAAACTCACCCCGTTGATTTCAAGTCCGACACGATATCGCGTCCTCGGGTCTGCTAAATTTATCGTCACAAATCCGTGTGGTATTGACTGAGCGTGACTAAGGAAATTTCTAAATTGATTATGATTCATATCACCGCTGCACCAGGTCTGATGAATATTTCTAAGAGTATGAGTATCAACTCCGTTAAACACACACAATAAATTGCAGTTATCTCTGATCACTTTTGGTATTTGTGTGTATCGTTGAGTGACATATATCACATCAGTGCTTTTATGCCTACCTCTGGAAAATATCCTAGCAGGATTCTTTTGATTATCTAACATGATATCGTCATAAACAACTAAATTGTTAATACTTCCGTCGATGGAATCAATGCTCGGTGCTTCCTCAATACCGGTTATAAACTCAATAATATCATCATCGATTTGAAATTTTTTTGCTTTCTCGTTAAAATCCCTTAGCACTTCATAGCATCGCTGATCGTCTACACTCGGGGCTATTAAATACAATTTGTTCCATTTCATCCATCTTGTTATCAAATTAAGTAGCAGTTGTGTCTTGCCGCTTCCAGATGGTCCGATTATAATCATTCTAATTGAATTCGGCAACATTTCATGGTGTTTAATAGGTTCCCGTCGTCGGGTGGCTGAATAATCAATTATATTCATGCTGTTATATATAAATTATGGATCTATATTGTGTGAAGTGTAAAAAACGTACTGGCACAGATGACTTGACGACGATTACAACTAAAAATAACCGATCAGCGCTTTCTGGTAAATGCGTACAATGTAATACAAAGAAATTTAGATTTGTTTCCAAGGATTTAAAAAAAAAACGAGGGGGTGATATCGCAGCCGAGCTAACTAAACTCCCTGGAACCCCATGGGCAAAATATCCGGGAGAAAAACACCTTCCAGGGTATAGTTATTGTGGACCCGGAACCAGACTTGATATCAGACTCAATAATCATAACCAACCCAAACCCGGTGAAGAACCAATAAACGCCATTGATAAGGCGTGTCACGTTCATGATGTTGCTTATAAAAGCAGCAATTTGCAACACAGGCATCTAGCAGATGTGAAATTAATTCATGCGTTAAATGCTATTCCTGATAAATCTTTCAATGAAAAAATTGGCTCAATTTTTGATAAAATCGGCTATGAAAAGTAAATTGATGTTAGGTGCTGGTAATTAATAACAACATGGAATCTATTTATTATTCTCCAAAAGGATACTGGAGAGGCAAGGCAGCAATCAATAAACTCGCTAGCGCTGCAAAAGTGAAAAAAAACCCCACTGCGGCTAATTGGTTATCCAAACAGGCTATATGGCAAATTTATCTACCACCGCCTAAACAAATTCACTACTCGCATTTTGATGTGACCGTTCCTAATGAAGTTCATCAAGCTGATATATTATTTCTGCCACATGATGGTGGTTACAAATACGCGTTAACTGTAGTTGATGTTGCAAGTCAATACAAACAAGCAGAACCGTTAAAAACAAAATCATCACCTGAAGTATCTTCTGCATTTGAAAGGATTTATCGAAGGGGTCCTCTGCACTGGCCAAATCTATTAAAAGTTGATCCTGGCAAGGAATTTCAGGGTGTGGTTGCATCTACAATGAAACATCATAATGTCACCATCAGACAGGGGCATACTGCGCTACATCGTGATCAGGCAATTGTAGAACGATTTAATCGGACACTTGCTGAGCGGTTATTTGGATATCAATACGCAAAAGAATTCATCCAAGAAAAGCGATCCCGTGAATGGGTTAAAAGATTACCAGCTGTGATTACCGCACTGAATAATGAGATTACTAGAACAATCAACATGAAACCTATCAACGCTATTAAAAAGAAGTCTATACCCGTACAACAACAAAAAGATTTCAAAGAACCAATTCTTGGTAGTAATATCACTGTTAGGTATTTATACGAACCAGGAGAGCTTGAAGGTGGCAGAAAAAGGGCTACTGATCCTATTTGGAGTGTTACTGCACACAATATATCTAGTATAACACGATCTAGCGTTTCTAGACGAACAATCTATAGACTGGATTCAACTGCCCCTCAACGAGGATTTACTCGACAACAATTACAAGTGATACCCGAGGATACTCAATTACCACCGCGGGGTCTTAACTAGCATCTAAAACAATTCTTCGAAGCTGATTTATTCTTCGTACTCTGGATACTGCAAGATAGACTAAATTTGACCATTCGATGCGATTATCTACTATCCAAACAATTGTATGCGATATAGTCAATCCCTGTGAAGAATGTATCGTCGCTGCGTATCCTAGCGTCCATGGGGATTTATTAGCACGCAATGCATCTTCGACGACATTGATATCAACCAGCACAATATCATTTAATACGAGAATTTGTTTTCTTGACTCTGTCAAGCCTGGAATATCAACTTCGATATTTTGTTTTCGTGTATCCGATGGCCTATAACATAACGGTACCGGAAGTGTTGTAAATTTTTCTTTGTGCGTTTTAAATAACTTCATCTGAAGTGTGTCTCTGACTATTTTTCTACTCACTACTATCAAATCGTTTGGTCTCCACGATTCCCAAAAATCTTTTAATGGTGTTTCTGAAATTATTTCACGTGCTATCTCACATTGGATTCTATCAGGTTGTAATCTGATTAGTTTTTTGAATTCGCGTAATTGTTCATCAAGTGATCTATAATCAGTACTAATTTCTTCATAATAGTCTACAAAACCCTTTAGCCATTCATGTGGGGATGCACCGACAAATGGTGGGGGTTGACCGTGATCACCGCACATGACGACTTTTGTAGTTTTCAATAACAACCACTCAAGAAATATTTGTAATACATCTAATGATACTGTGCATATTTCATCCCGAATGATGATTTCAAGAATAAATTTTTCGCCCATACGCTCAAGAGTCCACTTATCTCCTTTCCATCGAAAGAAACTGTGGTAATTACAGGCATTTACCCCTCGCAGTATCATCTCTCTTGCAAGTCTGTGAGTTGGTGTTAGCACAATCATGTTTGGATTGGAAACGCGGAATAATTCAATTGCCCGGGTTGTTTTTCCTGACCCGCCACAGCCGTTTAAATAAATTGTTTTATACCGACATATTGGATCAGAACACGGTGGTGCTTTAGAAAATTCTGAACACTGATTGCTTTCTAAATAATTATTTTTAATTATTACATCTGCTGATTGAATATAATCATGAAGGATTTATCGCTTAATTCTCCATGATCCCCAATTCTCGTTGCCAGTAGCAAAGCTACTGCTTATAAAATCAGCCATATCGCTTTTTATGTAAAATGAATCAATGGCGACTCTAACTGCGGTGTTAGAAATTTTATTTATCATTGAAAATAAATTGATAGAAGCATAACCGAGCATAGAAGCTCTCAAATGTGTATAATGCGGATTGTATCCATCGTTGTAAGTAACAATTGTACCCAATTTGGTTCCATCAGACATAAATGCGTCTTTACAATTGACATATAGCCCTTATTCGTTAGATCCGCGATTACAAAATCGTATTCAGCTTTGTCTATAATTAACCGTGAAGAATATCTTGTATTGTCATATTTGCCACCCTGAGTAAATTTACCGATTATTCTTCGTCCAAGATCTTTTGCTTCGTTGTTTCTGATTTCAAATAGCTGTTTAGACCAATCCATGATTTGTTGTTCATTAAAATCAGGAAACAGTTTTCGCTGTTCGCTAATTATTTTTTCTATATCAGGTTGTGGTAACCAGACTGATTTCTGTGCTCGATAGGATATAATCGCTTCACTGACAATTAATGATTTTGACATCCCACAATCAATCATATACCGTAACAACACTATTGGCATCCAGTGTTTTTCAGACATGTGTTTACCAATAAAAAGATAACTACACGGATGAAGTCCTGTAGCCAATTCAAATGATACTACACAAGCGAATCCGGTTAAATCAAAATCAGGTAGTGGTCCATTAATAGCAACACGGGCCATTTCGTGTGTGGGGTGTCCAAATCGTTTGAAATATTTAGCACATTCTCCATACCCGAGAAAACTCCCTGGATAACACGCAATCATATCAACTGAAATAACGATTTCAGTGTCATATTTTGTATTCCATAACCCTCCATGACTGTATTCAAGACAGCTCAATCTGACATCTGATAGAAACTCACTTCGTGTTGGTTTCCACGCGTTTTTCTTCCTAGCAAAATGTGCTGCAACAGAGGGAAGTGTAAAACAGTTTGTTAATAATTGATCTTCAATACTCTCTGGAGAGAAAAACTCACTAGCTAGTTTTTTCATTTGATTATGAAGCGCTTCAGTACGGTACAATTCTCCGTTGGGTCTTACAAACTGATCGAATCCACATTCATCGTCTGCAGCACTATGAAATAGCCACATCGACACAGGATATTTTTTACTCAAATTGTAAATAGCATCAAATAATTTCTGCTCAGAAGAAAAACTCTTCGGTTTGGGGTATATATCTCACGGTTCTATCCCGTGGGAATATTGTTACTGCGGATGACCACGCGTGTTCGTTACGATCAATAATTTGTATTGGAGCTCCTTTTGATTTATATTTTGATTCGTATAATACTTCACCGGTTATTGTCGTTACTGATATTGGAAATCTCAATGATGTTTCTAATTTGATTATATCCTGAATTGTTGCCCCATGCTGTTTCACCGTTAATTCCCATTCGGTTCTTTTTTTTCGTCTTAGATCAGTTAATTTATTTCCCCGGGACGCCTTTGTGAAGTGTTCTATTATTCGTGTTGCTACACAATTGAGCCTTGACGAAGAATATTTCATGGGTGCTAGTTTTGCAATATCGGGTTTTTCATTTAACGGATATATCCCGTAAACAACTGCTGTTACAGGATAAGATCTTTCGTAGTATGGTTTGTCAATTCCAGTCAAAATTCCTGGATTGGAATCTTGATTCACAGTGACAGTTTTTTTTGTCCTTGAGAATGGGTTCGTATTTATCCCTAATGATCCAATTTCCAGTGTCGTCACGGATAAGGAATTTTATTCTAAAAAAATGCCTTTCTCGCCCAAGATTTGAGATTATCCCTGCTGCTTTTTCATCATTCATGGTAGCGTCAACACGGCCATCAATTCGAAATTTTGACCAACAATGAGCTGCCCCATCACGCTTGAATTCATTAAAACAGTCTCTGATTTTACTAATCATGGTTCTATCAGAAATTTTATTCTTTGGTGTATCAGAAACTCTATCGAGATTGAATTTAACATTTGTCCAGGGCTTAATTTTCGATAATCTCTTGAACTCCTTCATACTATAATTAAAACAAGCATTTAAATGAAAGATTTATGTATAATGAATCATTGCAAATGACTCATGATTGGTTCAGTGACTCCTTGTAACAAATCATGCAGAAAGGAGTTCTGTGGGTATCATATGCAAAGTTTTCGACGTGGAATCCTTGGTCCGTTACCCTGTATTCGATGTGGGGTTGGGGTCAGGGAAAATCACAATTGTGTCTAAATTGTGGTGGTAAGCGATACAGGGAGTTGAAGTGTTATTATGATAAAAGAATCAAAAATGGATTTTCAATCAAAAATTCTGACACTGACTGTGTCCCTGACAAGGATAAAATCATAAGAACCCCTCAAGACTACATTGAAAGATTCTCCAGTGATGTTATTATTAAACCAAACTATGAATTAGACAAATATTATTATGTATACAAATGAACCAAGAATTCAGACCACATCCCTTGATTACAAATTATGAAGCATCCAGTGATGGTGTTGTAAGAAACCGTAGGCTGAAGAAACCAGGTGGTGCTGTGAGTAATCAAGGGTATTTGAAGTTTCGCGCTGGAAGGAAGAATTATTACTGCCATCGTTTCGTATTTGAATGTTTTATGGATTGATCGAGGATGATTTTGTTATCAATCATATGGATTCTAATCCTCAAAATAACAAATTGGATAATTCAGAAGTTGTTACACAGAGTGAGAATTTGAAACGGGGGAAGACTGGCACTTGCAAAACGGTTGGGAAGAGACCCGTGAAATCATTTAATACAACAAATAACGAAGAAAAATATTTTCATCTATGAATGAAGCAGGAAAATATTTCGATATTTGTGAACCGTCAGTACGAAAAGTTGCAGAAGGAATTGATCGATCTGCGATTTCAAAAAAGAGCGGACGAAAAATTCAATTTAGTTATGTCTAATGCGTCATATTTTTCATTTAGAAGTATATCATTGTTATAGAATATGAATTCTGAAAATATGAATAGCATTATAGTTGAAATAGCAAAATTGAAAAGTCAGGATATCAAACTATCAGATGGGTTAAATCCTGATCAAATCATGCAAGATTTTCAGGATATAGAATACGGAGTTAACAACAACAAGTATATGCTGCCAAAGAAGTATGCGCTCATCAAAAGAATTCAAAATTCCATTCGGGACTCTCTTGCATTCCTACGGAGTTTTTTTTTTTTTATATCAAAAATCGATGAAAAATGACCAAAAATCGATAAAAAACAGACAAAAATTGATGGAAAATGGCTAAAAATTATCAAAAATGAATCCTTACAGCTTTTTCCTATGGAAAATCCAATGCAAAATCGACTACTTGACCGTAAAATCTCAAGGAGATTACCACCAAAATGGCACAAAATCAATGAAAAAACCACCAAAACTGTCAAAAAATCAGTGAAAAACAGGCAAAATCAGTGAATAAAAAATATTTCACACTGAATAAAAAATATTTCACACTGAATAAAAAAAAAAAAAATTTCACACTGAATAAAAAATATTTCACACACTGACTGAATCCTAATAGCTTTTCTGTACGGAAAATCACATGCGAAATCGACTACTTGACCCTACTGGTTTTTTTTTTATTAAAAATCGATGAAAACTGGCTAAAAATCGATAAAAACAGGCGAAAATGGCTAAAAAATCATCAAAAACGAGTTCTAACAGCTTTTCTCTACGGAAAATCACATGCAAAATCGACCACTTGACCGTAAAATCTCAAGGAGATTTTCAACTGAAAACCATCAAAATGACACAAAAATGATACAAAATGGCACAAAAAACCACCAAAACTGTCAAAAAATCAGTGAAAAACAGGCAAAATCAGTGAATAAAAAATATTTCACACTGAATAAAAAAAAAATATTTCACACTGAATAAAAAATAAAAATATTTCACACTGAATAAAAAATAAAAATATTTCACAGCAGTAAAAAATATTTCACACACTGAATAAAAAATTGATAATTTCACACTGAATGAATATTTCACACTGAATAAAAATATTTCACAGCAATAAAAAATATTTCACACTGAATAAGAAATAAAAATATTTCACACACTGAATAAAAAATATTTCACACTGAATAAAAAATAAAAATATTTCACACTGTATAAGAAATATTTCACATTTCATAGTGAATAAAAATTATTTCACACAGCGAATGAAAACTTTCACACGGAATAAAAAATCGATAATTTCACACACTGAATAAAAAATAAAAATATTTCACACTGAATAAAAAATCGATAATTTCACACATAGCGAGTGAAAACTATTTCACACACACTGGATAAAAACTATTTCACAGCGAATAAAAAATCGATAATTTCACACACACACTGGATAAAAACTATTTCACAGCGAGTAAAAAATCGATAATTTCACACATAGCGAGTGAAAACTATTTCACACACACTGAATAAAAAATATTTCACACTGAATAAAAAATATTTCACACTGAATAAAAAATATTTCACACTGAATAAAAAATAAAAATATTTCACAGCAATAGAAAATAAAAATATTTCACACTGAATAAAAAATTGGACCGTGAATTGATGGTTCCGATTAGTTAATCATCGATGGGGAAAATTGTTTTACAATTGAAAAATTGTTTTACAATTGAAATCTACGGTTTTTAATAATGGTCAATGATGCATTAACGACCCGATTGGCTCGTGAACGACTAGATGCAATTAAGAGATTTATACCAATTCGCGACTCTGTAAGGAATAAACTTCAACAACGACAGAGTCTTCAGACTGATTTTGCTGCGAGATCTGAAGAATTGTTTAAACCAGTAACCACAGCAACGAAGGAGGTAGAGCGTGCTATACGGGGAGATGCGGAAAAATCTCTTATTGGTGAACTTGAAAAAATATCAGCGGAAACTGAACGAACAAAACAAGCTGTACAAAAAATGGAATCTAAGACACCTGAATCAAAAAGAACAGTAGATGATTTACGCGTGAGATTTAACGAGGAAGGGTTAGCAGCAAATGATAAGACTGATCCAGCAGAAATTCCAGCGCTTGTTGTTGCGACTTATGAAAACAGAAAAAAACTGTTGAAACCAGAACATCACAAGTTTGTTAGAAGTATAACTCACTGGGCTGATATATTCTACAAAATCAAAAACTAAAAAAAGTCAAATTAAGACAGATAGTGCATCATACATTGAATATATCAATGCGGTGGGTACAGTGTATAAACGATATGAAGAACTAAAACAACGAAAATTGCAAGGAAAGCGACAGCAGCCTGCAAAGAAAATATCTTTCTCTCCTAAAAAACAACAACAACACCACTTGATGATGATGCTCTTGATTATTTACAAACCACGGATACAGACAAACTGGATGAAGCAACTGGTTATAGCGGGAAGGGATTAAGAGATTCCAGTGAAAACGCTAGCGTTTCATGTCCTGATAGTGTTATCAATGATACATCACGATTAGATGTTCTAATTGGAGGGTTCCGAGCTGGAAATAACTCACCGGAAATAATTAATGAAGCAGCTGATATCTGTAGACGGTTATTTCAAGGTGGTATCATGGATATCAAAACATATCGTGGTTTCATTAGCGACTTAGTGGAAAATGGGTATCATAGTGACTGACAACGCTAGCAATTGAAAACACTAGTGTTTTAATAATAAGAATGATCATACACTACAATCATGATAAACCAGCCAGTGTCTATGTAGTAAAGTCACGATTGCCGGTTTATAGAGCATATTACGGAGATGGTTTCGGTGATACCATCGCGGGGTTATTTTCAAGAATGGCCCCAAAAGTGATGCCGTTAGCTAAACAATTAGTACTGTTAGAGATCTTGCCGGAAAAGCGTTTTCAGCCGCGAAGAATATATTAACATCATTAGTTAGACGGAGAAAGAAACAGGTACCATTGCCATCTACAGCGGAAATGCCTGCAAGTGTTAGTAAAATAATAAATAACGCAGTAGATGAAAAATTAGCATCGCTGGTGACTCCGAGTGACCAAAATAACATGATAGCAAACATGATAGCGGGAAATGGCTTTAAAAAAACACGACGATGAAAAATCTTTTACGATGAAAATCCTACGGATTTCACGATTTAGACTCTGATAAATAGAATAAAATGTTCAAAAGGTCACCTGATCCAGCATTTGATATGGATGCCCCAGTGCTCAAGAATGATTCTGTACGCGATTTTCAATTTTATTCTTATCACGCAATACAACCAGATCTCCGATCGCGAATTGAACTTCAAGTTCATGATACCAGTAAATATTTTCTACCGTGTGAGGCATTTATTGAAGTACAAGGAGAACTTGTAACAAATGTAGCTGCTAATACACCATATGACAATAACCCAACTATCAAAGTTGGTTTTGTTAATAACGGTATCATGGCGTTATTTGAAAGTGCAAGATATCTCATTGATGGAAAAGAAATTGAATCCATTGACCGTGAAGTTGAAGCCACAACAATCATAGGGTTAGCAAGATATTCTGATGATTATACAAGACCAGCGGGTTCATCTATGATGTTTTCTAAGGATATTACTGATTACCCTGAACACGTACAGTATTCTAGAGTCAAGGCAACACAAGCTACTGCAGTTGATCCGGCACCAGCCGGATATACAAGACCAGCTGGTACTTTTGATGTCATAAATAATATTACTAACTACAACCTAGGGTTTGCAACACGCGTAGCAACGTTGCATGGACAGCGTCGACAATTCTCATGTGCGATTCCACTGCATCATATTTTTGGATTCTGTAGAAACGTCCGAAAAGTTATTTATGGAGCGAAGCATACAGTAGCGCTTGTACGAAAGGGTACTGATAATGATGCAATCTGGCGTGATGCTGGTGTTGCCGAGGGTAAAGTCATTTTAACAAAACTAGCATTATGGATGCCAGTGTTAACTCCATCAATCACCGAAGAACAGCGACTACTATCATTTATGGATCAAGGAGGAAAGTCGTTGTTGAGTTGGTTATCAGTGACCACTGATATTAAACAGGACAATGTTGATGATACATTCACATGGCATCTGGCATCAAAACAAGGTGTTTCAGCTCCACGTCATATATTTATTGCGTTACAGAATAATGAGCGAGTTGGTAATCAAGAACGAAGCCATATGATATTTGATCAGTTAGGTGTTAGAGAAGTCTCGATGAGAATAAACGGCCAACAGGAACCATCTGAGGATATACAACTTGATTACACTCACAACCATATTGCACGTGTATATCATAACCTGTTGTCATATATGGCACGTGATCAAAATGTTGATACTGGTTTGCAAATATCGCAACTTGATTTTAATAGCCTCTATCCGATTTATTACTTTTCACTTGAACATCTTGATTTAACAAGACAATCTGTCGTTGATATACACTTCAGAGCCCGTGTAACCCGTCCTGGTGCTATTGCTAATTACAGAGCGGTTGCTGTCATTCTCAGTGATAAATCAATGCTACTTGAAGGTGTTGGTGGAAAATGAGAATCATTGATGCACCAGTGGAAAATCTATGATTGAAATTGTAAACGATTTAGAATCAACCTATTATGTATAATGTCATACAGTGTTATTAGTGTTGCGTTAACCCCCGGTCAAATAAAAAAATTGCAATCAGAGTCGGCTAAAAAATGTGGAACCACTATCACGCTGAAACCCAATCAAATGACTGGCGGGGCGAATAAATTATCGCTGACAACTCGTCAAGTAAAACACTTCAATGATGCACTTGTAGCAAAAAAAAGGTGTTCAGATTACTATTTCTGCGGCTGCTATCAAAAATATGATTAAAACCGGCGGTATATTCCCGTTGTTAGCTGCAATACCAGCATTGATTTCAGCAGCAGCCCCAGCGGTGGCTAAAGCAGCGGCGTTAGGAGCCGTTGGTACTGCAGCAGGAATGGCACTAAAGAAGGCATCTGGACAGGGATATAAAAAAAGGGAAAGGGTCTAAGACTACCAGGAACCCCGTATTCATGGTACAGCGGAAAAGGCCTGAGAATCCCAGGAACAGTTTACTAGTTGGAGAGGAACCGATGGTTCCTATGTCCAATTTTGATTTAATTGATGCCGCTAAAAATTGGCGATTAAAAACTTCAGAGGTGTCTTTATGAAAGATCAATTGCCGGCACAACCAAACAGCGTTGAAACTGGTATTATTAATTTAGATAACAGCACCGGACCCGGAACTCACTGGGTTGCATACGCTATTTATCCACGTGCAATCGTCTATTTTGATTCATATGGATTAGCCCCGCCAAAAGAGTTTATGCGTTACATAAACCGCTTAAGGAATTTTCCAATGAAGACTTGGTATTCTACGCTACCAACACAACAAATGAATGACCCACCAATATGTGGCAGCAAAGTATTAAATGTCCTTGACGCTATTTCTAACTCCTTGGATAACCCAAGGGGAAAACCACCACGTGTTGTCGTAAATGAATACAATAGTAGTCGCTTTTTAGAGAAAGAGTTTTACAATAACAATGATTGATATTTGGGGGAGATCGTTATCAGCGATGAAGAAACCCGGTGCCGATGGCACTGCAGGAATATCTTTAGCCCTTGATTCTATCAAGGATATAAAAAAAATAATCGAAGATGAAATAGCTGAGACGTTGAACTTAACAAGTGTTGATCCTAATGAAATAGTTGTATTTCAAGATCGTCAGGGTAAATTGAAAACTAGTAATGTGTCGTTGGATGATATTTTAGTTAAACAACGAAACGCAATCGAGGATACTATCGCGTTATTTTCCGATCAGGGTAAACTCAAACCGGGTATACTTATTTCAACGATTACAGTTAGATTAAAAACTCTCAACGATGAGTTAAAAAATTCTGTGTTGGACCTAGCAACACTTCAATCTAAAACTGAAGAACACGGAAAACAGTTTTCAAATTTTCGAAGAAACATCGTGGATAAATTTATTGGAACTCCGTTAGATAAAATTGAAATAAAACTCCCTGATATTAAAAAATCCATCGATGAGACGAAAAACTTCATCGAAGCCATCAAAAATGATTTTTCGAGGATGATAACAATCATTGAAAAAACAAAAATTCCTCATGAGAAAACCAACAACGTAGTATACACGATCCAACACGGATCATTTGCGTGGACACCTACAAACAACAAATTAGATATCACTGCAACCGTCAAAGGCATTTATCGATTAACACTAGTGACAACGACTCAATTTAATATTTCATCGTCGAGTTCATCTGGGGTCAACAATACAATTTCAACGATCATCGACAAGGATACAACTGAAAAGTTTACGATAACATCTACTGATAAAAATTCGGTTAGGGTTTCAACAACATGGTATGTGGAATTCGTAGCGGATTTAAGTAAATAACGGTTTCAATTGAAATCGTAAACTGATTTAAAAATAAAATGATTTCATCATCGCAATATCGCTATGATCAGGTCAGAGAATTTCAAAATAGACTCAAAACCCTTACTGAGGAGTATCAAATAAAAAAAAAATACCAACGAAGAATTACCGCAATTGATGTTACTGTGTACGCTGTGAGTGGTGTAATCACCGGAGCTGGTATTATACTGTCTTCAGTGACAATGATTGCCCCGATAGATGTTCCAATTTGCATTTCTGCGGCAACAACAATCGCGGGAATAATTTCAATTATAACAAAAAAAATATCATCATGCAGCCAACGCAAACTGCAAGACTACATAATTCAATTTCATGTTGTATCCACTGCATACTCGCAAATATCCTCGATGATATCGTCATCGCTCGATGATACAATTATATCAGATAGTGAGTTCTCAGCAATGGTCAGTATTTATGATTCCGCAGTGTCAAAATTAGAGCGACAACAACAGTATAATAACGATGACAACACAGCAGGAACTACTTCAACGAATAGTGGAGAACACAAACCCAGTACAAACAAGTATGATCTCAATAACATCAACGAATCCAGAATTCAGTGTGAATTTCCCTATCCCAGTCCCCGTGAAGGAAATCGCGTTAGCAAAATTACGAGTGTATCACAGTTGGCCTAACATTAGATCAAAATCATTTGGTGGTCAACAACCCAATAATTCACTGGTGTTCTCGTATAAGAATAAAGACGACGATACTCCAGACTAAAACGTTGTTTCAATACCAACCGGATCATACCAAATTGAAATCAATGCTGAATTGCAACGTAGAATAAAATCGATTACTGGAGCAGAATCAAAAATAGCAATAACGGTTCATGAGCCAACACTATCATCTGCCATTGAGATAAGCACAGATGGTTACGTCGTAGATATTTATCAAAGCTCAATAAGGATGGCCTGAATTACCACCCGGGTGAAAAACCGTTAATTTACCACCTGAACCACAAAAATCTGATTATGTCACAGACAGGATAAAATCTGATAATCCAGTAAAAATCTATAGCGATTACATCAGACGGAATTTTTTGGATAGCCGATACCTTATCAACAGGGAGGTTGGGAGGGTGACAGGAGGGGAGTATTATTTTGTTAACGAACCTAATATCATTGAAAATTTCACAGCAATGAATAATGATTTTTCACTGTTGTTAATATCTCTTAAATCCGGCTCTCTCACCCGAGATGAATTTATCAGCGTCGTAGAAACATGCAATACAATTATCGACGATATGGAAACATTTCATTCACAAATTATTCAGGATATATTAAATGATAATAATCCCATAGCGAGAGCAAGATTTGCACTGATCTATAAAATCCGCGTTGAAGATATTCCAGCATTCAAACTACCAGGATATAACGTACCAGAACTAAAAAGAACTTCTCAGTGACACCATCGATATTGGTTTTAGAATAATTCATGATTCGTGGAAAAAAACAACAAAACCAAAAACAACAATCCTCAGACATAATAATGACCCAGAAGGCGGCGGCAGGCATATCGCTCCGTTCAATGTAAATATTTCATCGGTGATAGCGCTCAATTTAGTATGCGATGCTATCGAAGGAAGCTATCAAATAAATCTCGAACGATCAAATCAAGCTCAGCAAGGATATATTTTATATTCATTTGCACCAACAGCTCCTCCAGGGTTTCTAATAATCGAGGATCCAACTAACCTAGTCTATATGCGATGTCATAATGATTCGCTAACAAGAATTAATTTCAAACTCACTGACCAGTCTAATAATCTGATTGATTTACAAGGCGAAGTTTTACAAATTAGTCTGTTTGTGAAGTCCTAAAAGGATTTTCGTCCTAAGACCCTCGGACACGATATCGTGTCGGACTTGATAAAATATTCGGTTGAAATCAACGGGGTGAGTTTTTACTCATTTCGAAGACCCCTTGCAAGATCATGTTTTCAGACAAAAATGACTAAGTCTCTGTTTGGCAAATGGAGACTTTATTTTTTTTGGTTTAAAACATGAAAATTCGTAGGAAGGCTCTATTTGCTGTTTTGACGGTCAAAATCGAGTTTTGCTTGAAAAGTTGTCCGATTCACCCTCTCTGCTGCTATCCGGGCTTTGGATGCTGCTGCGAATACTTGCATAGTCCGGTGATCATTATAGCGCCACGTGCATTTTTGTTTTGTTTGGGTAAATACGCAACTGTATATTTCATGATCTGTGTGCGACGCCTTTATCTGAGAATTGACCACTATACAACCTTCATGACTCAGTTTGCCCGCTGTACCTGACAATATTACAGAATAATTGCATATGATTTGTTTAGTTGTTTGCGTTGTATTTGGCTGATGAATTTTCAAGGGAATATTTAAGAATTTGAAGTCCGCATAGATGAAATGTGGTACTTTCATTTTACGCCTGAACTTTGTGAAAGCTTTATAAAGATTGCCGATATCGCATAGCCGGCTTGACGCAGCTGTAGTTCATGATATATGTGCTAATTCTCTATCTTCTTCTAAATTATTGTGTTTCATCATGCATTGGCTGTTCAGTTCGTATGTGTTTCTTCATCTTCTTGTTTTGGAAACTAGAATTATAATTTTTCTCAGCTGTCTTGTTCCACTGTTAAGACGTTCTTTGTTTCTGAATAAACCGTCATCATGTGACCACCAATTAACCCGTTTAAGTTATGATTGACTCTCATTAATTGATTTAAATAACCACTCCTTGGCTCTTCATTCTATATTTGTACTCAAGACTAAACGAACTGGGACTACATTCATCATTACTTAAATAGAAACGGAAGCGAGAAAAGAAATGTTGTTTCAAAGCTGGCTGGCGTAGAACAGGAAGAGAATCCCAGTTATCTTCCTTTTACCTTTTCCAGCCAAACAATTAAAAAATATAGCCGTTAATTTTGATAACCTGGTGCAAAACCATCTTAAATCGTCAACCGTTGTGTCAACTGTCCAGAGATACCACTGCATATTGCATTATTCAACGCCCAATCCGTAGGACCAACGCAGAAGCGCACAGAAATATTTAATTGTATCAACGACCAGAATAATGACATCTTCTTCCTGATGGAAACATGGTTAAAAGCATTAGGCGATGAGCCTAATTTAACACCCATCGCTTACTCCATCAAGTCGGTCCGCCGCCTATCTCGCGGAGGTGGAGTTGCTGTCATCACAAAGAATTCCATGATACAGTGTCTTAAGTACCACACAACCTTAAATTTATGCCACACATCGTTTGAAGTAGCCCAAACAACTCTCACACTGGAACAAAGGTCAGTCCATTTCTTTCTACCTCTACCGCCCTCCTCCTTTTAGAAAAAACAGGAAGACTGAATCTCTCTCTTTGGAGCAGTTTCCGAATCTTCTGGAGTATGGAAATTCGATAGGGTGTAACCTTAGTATTTCAACTTTCACTTTGACTGTCCTTGAAACTCTTACACATCAAAACTCCTAGATTCCATTTGTGTTTTCAACATTAAACAGTCAAATAACCAACCCACTCATAAACTTGGTCACATTTTAGACCTTCATAGACCTGATGATAATAGTCTGCGATCCACCCTTGTATCACACGAACTTGCATCAGATCACCTGTGCATTATATGCCATCTGGATGTATCAGTCCCTAACCTTTCACCTTTTTTTGCTACTGAGACAAACCTCCATATGATAAATAGAACGAAACTAATGCATGACATCCAAGAAAAACTAACAACTTTGTTACCTCATACAGCAGAACAACTCGATAACTGCCTGCGTTCATTTCTTGATAAACATGCCCCAGCCACCAAGTGCAGAGTATCAATTAAAAAGGATCAACTGTACACCACTTCCAATTGCCTTCTCTCAAGTAGATCTTCCGGTTCTATTTGCAAATTTGTTCCGTGACAAAGTACAAACCATCAGAGATACGCTTGCCAACACAATTTCAATTGACTCGTCGTCTTCATATAGTTACGATACATAATGTCAGCATTAGAAGCATTTGACAATATCTTTATGGATTTATTACGGAAAATCGTAATGAAGAGTGCGCCAAAGTCATTTGAACTTGATCCAATTCCAACATCACTGCTTCTTTAATGATTATATCCAATATTGCCTTCACTAACTGATGGTATTAATATCTCTCTCTCTCATCCGGGGAAATCCCATCATTCTTCAAAACTGACAACGTAAAGCCGCCGCTGAAGAAACAAACATTTGACCATTACGATTTAAAGAACTACCGCCAAGTTTATAATCTCCCGTTATATATAAATCTTAGAAAATGTTGTTCTAACCCATATTGTATCTCATTTGAATTCAAACGGTCATTCTGGAAATATACAGTCTGAATATTGCCCTTGCCACATTACTGAAACTACTCTTCTTAAACTATTTAATGACATTATCTCAGCATTGGATAGCGGTAATAGGTATCACGGTACCAATTGTTTTTTCATAGACCTCAATGCTAATATTTGGAGAGATAAATATATTTTCTATCCTAATTTAGCGTGCATCTCACATACTGTTATAGAGAACAATGTTAGATTGTCAATTTGATGATGACAAAACCAGGTACTCCATTGAATTTAAGAGAGATAACTGTGCTGGAACTAGACAGGGGTATGAGTTATCTAGTCACAACATACCTATTTTCAGTCATGTCTATGAAATTTTCAAAAAATCATAAAAAATACAAAATATGATCTGTATAGGAATTAACATAAATTCACATGTTGCCAAGAGGCTAAACTATTTTTTAAGCCTAACAGAAAGTACAACTCTTACATAATCCACCAATCATAGCTTGTGTTGTTATTTATTTCTGATTGATAAGAACCCTACACCTTAAGCCACACCCACATGGACTTGCGCAATTGGTACCGTTATACCAATATTACAGTCCTCACCCTCCTTGATTTCTCTGCAGCATTTGACACATAATACCTTGATATACTACTTCACCGTCTCCAGCATGTATTTGGCCTTCTTAATACAGACTCATAGTAGTTCAAGTCATACTTAGTCAACAGGACATACATTGTATCTGCAAATGAAACTGCACTCAAGCCCAGTGAAGTTGATGCTACCATCCAAGGAGAAGAGAGGTGCATTTCTGATGTGAAATCATGGATGACATGTAACACGCTGCAGACGAATGTTGATAAAACTGAGACCATTTTGATCACAACACCAAGACTTTCTCATGCACATCCTTTACCTCAAACAATAAATATCAGCAACACCAACATTAAATGCACGTAGTCAGTACGAAACCTTGGTGTTACTCTAGGCAGTATTATCATATTATACCAAAATGTCATGAACATATGCAAGGCTGCATATCTTGAGCTGAGACGCATCAGCTCCATTCGCAAATATCTTTCAGTTGATGCCATTAATGCACTTGTGTATTCTTTTTTACTTTGAAGACTGGACTATTGTAACTCAATTCTGTCTGGTTAGTCTCAATATATACTCCAGAAACTTTAAAACGCAGCCGTCCAGATCATTCTTAGTAGCACTATGAAAGCACACATTCTCGCTGCTCTGTACCATGCGCTGGCTATCCATTCGATTCTGAGTCAGACACAACTTTTGTTTTCTGTGTTGTTTCACTGACAGACTCCAGTCCAAAATACTAATCTGGCTACACCCATGTACACACCAGCAAGATACCTACACTCCTCTTCTGACAATCGTATATTCATTGTTCCCACTATGAAAACGAAGTCATATGGACAACGTTCCATTGCATACTAGGGCCCAGGAAGACAAAGTGATCCCTTTAAATAATGCTCTTAAAACCCACCTTTTTTGACTGCAAGAACAAACTTAAAGACTTAATAATGTTTCCTACCATAAATATGTTCTGCTTTTTATGTTTACCAATTTCATAGTGTTTTTTTGTACTAATATTATTATAGATGTTAGAAAGCGCTTAAAGTTTCTAAATTTAGGTGCTATACATAATCCTCATTATTATTATTATTATTATTATTATTATTATTATTATTATTATTATTATTATTATTATTATTATTATTTGTAATTACATCATACATGAATCTAACGCGAAACTCGTGTGCACAATTTCTAGAAACGAAATGAAGAAAATAATGCGTAAAGAGTTGACATAGACATGCTATCCTTAGCAACTGTAACTAACCAGAAGATGTAACCTAAACAGGTAATAAATCACGAACGAACCTATTGAACCTATTAACGATATAGGATTGCTTCATGGATCATTGACCACAGATGATCCACTATTTAGAATGTTTCGTCTTTCATCAAAGGTATCAAGCTCTAGGATTTACAACGTTATGCATATTACATGATTCTGAAACTATGAGTGATCAAAGCACAGAGTCTGAACAGAACGATAAATAATGTTTCATTCAAAAGTAGGATATATGTGTTATTTGGTTTAATTCATATAGTGGTACTGAATTATTAATTATGCGTGTACATAGTACGTATAGGAAATGTGTGAGTGTTCCAAATTTGTTAGGGATTGTGAACGTTATCGATACGCTGAGCAGTCCCAGAATCGTGATTCCAAATTCGGCTGCCTAGCAGATAAATATGTAACAATATCTCACACACTATAAGCAGGTAATCTATAACAATATCTCATACAATCGAAGCAGGTAGCCTGTATAAACATCTCACACACTGGTAGCAGGTAGTCTATATCAATCTCACACACTTGAAGCAGTGAATCTGATTAAACATCTCACACACCTGAAGCAGGGAATCTGTATCAATATCTCGCACACCTGAAGCAGAGAATCTGTATCAAAATCTCACACACATGACGAAGTTATCTTGTATAAACATCTCAAACACCTGAAGCAGGTAGTCTGTATCAACATCTCACACACTTGAATCAAAACTTGCAGTCGGAAGATTTATCTCCCGTGGAAAATATATTTATCTAACACTATGATCTCTGAGACTCACTGTGCTGATTGTGTCCGTCTCTGGGGTTTTATTGAACTTTACTCTGTTAGTTTATATTTCGTGTATATTAGGACTATTTTCCAAGATTGGTGTTAAACTTTTGTAAGAATTTACATGTATACAGTGGACAGATTGTATAGTTGAGAAGTGTGACTGTCCACAATTGATTTAAAAAAATATAAAATAAATTAATAGCGATAATGGAAAAGTTGACATTTAAAATTTAAATCCAGGCATACCAACAAGGATTATATATATATATATATATATATATATATATATATATATATATATATATATATATATATCGCATCTCTTTTCTCTTTTTTTCAGACCTTTTAATGTAGTATCTGCACGTTCGAGGTTGGCGCATGTCATGCGACCTTGTGAAATGCTGCTTTAAAGACATTCCATTAAGACAAGGATGAGATGAGCATGACATTGAAGTATGCTGTCAAACGAAGCTTAATTCCTCCATTTAAAATTCCAAAATTATAATAATAATATATTGTAATATTTATTAACTAGGGAGTTTAAAATGTATACTTTATGACTAAAACGATTGCGTTTTAGGATGAGCTTGTGATATGGATGAATAACTGGTGTTGTAACAAATATATCCTGATGTAACTGGCGTTTATATTAGTGATAACTATTTTAAAGATTATCACGCGTAGAAAAGCAATTTTCTATTATTTCAATAAGTTAACGCTAGAAACATGGTTCTACTTTATAATAGGGGCCACTAATAACCGAGTGGTCTAAAGCGCCTACTAATCAATGCCATCTTACCTCTGTCTGCGTTGGTTTGAGTCTCGGTTTCGGCCAATGTGGGTATGTGAGAAAGCTTGTCAGTAACTTCTCTTAGGTCAGTGGTTCTTTCCGGAGTTTTACCGGGTTCTGCCTCAACCATTTATACCGGCTGCCATATGTTGCCTACCTTTTGCTGAGGAATTGCGTTAAACCCTGTAACAACAACAACTGCGTTATAATATCCTCATAGAATTAATATAAAAGTGCATTAGTTTCAAAACATTATTGGCTGTATATAATGGCTGTAATCCCCAAGGAAACAAGGACACAACCGACTGAAGTAGAAGGAGTTTTAAGTTCTTTTGCGGTAGGGTAAATTTATTACGAACTTTGCAGTGGTTGGGTTGATCTTTAACTACTCTCGTAAAGACCGAGACAAGAAAGTCAAGATCGCCACTGAGACTGAAATGTTTAGAGGCATATCATCTTTGTTTTAAATTTAAAAAAAAAAACATCAACACAAAGTAGAAGAGAAGGTTCAACTTGGCATGGATTACAATCAGATAGGGACTATATCCATTGGCCTGATATTATTAAAGTAGTTACTGATTTAACGGACTGTAAACCAGACAAGTTCAATAATCTTATGGTAACGGATAACTTCACCTATTCTGTTATGTTACTACAGCAAATAGTCATATCTCCAGATTACAATCCGGTTACACTGTACCACCATCAAAATGGCCACGAGAGGGATACGAAAGGTTACAGCGTCGGAAATTGCACAGATGGCCTACACCTAACCAGACGAAGAGTGTCTGGGGATATGGATGTTTTGCCTCACCTGATGGACATCCACACAGCACTGAAAACACGTGGACTAGAGTGGAAGATATCGTTTTCAATAGCTAAGAGGGACCGTGTGAGGTCCTATGAAAATACGGCAATGAAAGCCTATATACGTCTGAAAATGATCAAGAAAACGTTTTTTGAACCCGTTTTAGGTGATGTATTTCAAAGCTACAATTGCAAAGTCGGTATGTTCTGGATGAAAGAAAGAACACCACGTGCTCTGTGGAGAAACGAATATCTTTTGTACTAATACTTTGCATCATAAAATTATATGAGTAGGAAACAAACGAGTTTTTGTCCAGACTACTCCATTGACACAAATAATATCTACCACAGAAATATAATTGGGAGAAATCAATCTAGTTTAGTCCAGATATTCGGATATGTACACTCCACGGATTGCAGATTTCTACTTGCATTAGAGTGCTGTACTCTGGGACATTTTCTGGCAAATGTGATGCGTATATTTGGTTTTCGCCATATACCAAATATACTCTGTATATGTTTTTATGAGTTATTTATCGAAGATATGAACAGTATGCGTAATGTACTTCAGGTTAGGAAGTGTGTGCATGACCACATTCCGCAATATTATCCTACGACGGCTGATAACTTAGAAAGACTCGTGCATGCTTTTAAGCATTCATCATACATCATACAATTTCCTCTAAAGTATGCTATAATGGTTCTGTTGTCGCAACATGGATTCCATATTGCTTCTGCATGTAGATCGAATACACGTGTTTTGTCAGTTAAGCAAGATCACTATCGTGTGGCTTTAGCATCAGTCTTTCTCTCTCTCTCTCTCTCTCTCTCTCTCTCTCTCTCTCTCTCTCTCTCTCTCTCTCTCTCTCTCTCTCTCTCTCTCTATATATATATATATATATATATATATATATATATATATATATATATATATAAATATCAACAGCGATCCTACTTCAATACGTCTCAAACTATGTGGATTGGGAATGGAGACTGAATATTATTCTTTAATGAAGGCTGGTTTTCAGCAAATTAGTGATTATCGAATGAGATTCATGTAATAAGTTACTGTAGGTGATGTGACCGCTGTTTTGTAACATGATATCGTCTGCTGATAAGATCTTTACTAAGAGCTAATGCAGACCCAGGTGTCCTTCGGAGTTATCTATATGCTGCCCGAGATTTCAGTAAAACCTAAAACCACGCAGAATAGAGATGTTCAAGTCTACTGGAGTTATCCCCTGAAATCAGAATCAAATCAGAAAATTACTGGTATGATTAGACCATTGCGGATTCACTCGTCTGTTTCCATTTCGTTCATTATCTTAAATTTTAGCCGACAATTGAAAAAGAGAGACACACTTGCGGTCATTGACGTGATTAGAACGGAAACAACTATAGGACAAAGAGACAAGGCATTTCATTTTCTGGGTTATAATTTATGCAGGAAATTCACCAATGCCATCATATGTCACAGTCTTGGAAAATTCATCCCTATTACAACGCTACTAAGTTCAACATGGAACTTCTGTGCACGAGGGGGAATGCCACTCACAAAAGACATGTACGTTATGGAAACAGGAAATAAACATTTAGATCATAATTGTTCAACATGAGAAGAAATTTCATGGAATAGGCAGTATTTAGCACATTGATAAAAAAATGCCATTTTAGACCTGTAGGTATGTTGACGATATTCTTCAAATGTCACAGAAAATCTAAACCTTTTGAGCCATATTTAATTTTTATGAGACT
Source organism: Unio delphinus (assembly GCA_029339505.1). Lineage (NCBI taxonomy): Eukaryota > Metazoa > Mollusca > Bivalvia > Unionida > Unionidae > Unio > Unio delphinus. The sequence continues at coordinate 1,849,604 of JAQISU010000111.1, read as the reverse complement.
GCTTTAAAACTGATATTTGTATCCTGAAGCTCTGATTTATTTTTTTCATTAGTTTTTAATTTGCTCACAAAACATTTTAGCTTTATATAAAACGTCTATTTTAAATATCAGAGTAATGTGATACAGATTCATCATTAAGTACGTGTAAATAATTCAACACATACAATGATTTATTCATACTGAACTATATTGCACGAGTTGTCAAAATGTTTTAAAAATTTGATTCTTGTAAATTTACATCTTACGTTTTGACGGCAATCATTCATGAGAATATCCATTGCACATCTTTTATATATATATATATATATATATATATATATATATATATATATATATATATATATATATATATATATATATATATATATATATATATATATATATATATATATATATATATATACAAACACCAAAATGAACAACAACATCAACTTCAACATTCGGCATCTCAGCTGCGGATATGCAAGTTAATAACTTAATCTGATTTACTGATTAGCACGTTAAGAGGCATCATTGACTTTGTCTATTGTCAATGGATTTATGACATGTGCCAATAAAACCTTAGTGGACTATGTTCTAAAGCACACTTACTAACGAATTTAGGGAATATATGGCTGAGCTCTGTCTCCGGTTATATTTGTTGTTATTGTTGGCTGATTGAGTAAACATTTTCAAAAGTCATATTTTTAGTTTTATCGCTGAGTTTACGATAATCTGGTTAAAATGGTATTTGGGTCTCTGATTTATAGCATATATTTGCAAGCCGTTCAGTCCTGGCCACAATAAAATCACAAGGCTCAAACAATCTTAATATTGTTCTGTGTCAATACATTGGTCCCACAATACAAATGCAGTATCTTTCTATATTATGTCTCTATGCAATTTTTGTCTATCTTTGTGAAGGTTTAGATAACACAACTTAATTTTTCTGTATGAAACATTAAATACTGCGAATTGAAAACACGATCTATCTCTATGTGTATTGTGTTCTGTCTGTCTGTCTGTTTCTCTCTGCTTGTCTCTCTCTCTGTGATTCAATCTATCTATCTATCTATCTATCTATCTATCTGTCTATCTGTCTGTCTGTCTGTCTGTCTGTCTGTCTATCTGTCTATATATCATCCATCTGACCTATTCAGAGTTGCTCATTACTATTCCATCACATCAAATTAAAAGTCTTAAGTGAGAGACTATACTTTCAGTGTTGTCCCTGTTACTCGTCTGTCAATCCCTGTCCGCCTGTTCTTTATCTTTGGTACGTCCGGTACCTTTAACTGAGTGATATACTGATACTGACTGATTGGTCCTTTGGATACTTCCGGTAGTCTCCTCTATCACATGGTGCTTTTGGCACTGTACCTCCGCACAAATTGATGATGTCACGATAACGCCAGCCACGTGCTCTCCAGGTTTCTTTCCCCGTCCTGGATCCTTGCATGTCGACTCTAACACTCACCTGAAAAGCTTCCTGTAGAATTAGAAGGGAAGTATTTTCATTTCTCCTGCTAAGATCTCAGGAGAATTAACTACTCTCACAGACCTTTCATCGGAATAGATTAATTGGTCAACTCACCCACTTTCATTTAAATATTACATACATGCTAAGTTACTTTTATCGGACCAAAACATTTCAGTTGGTGTCAGAGACCCCTCTCATGCCCAGGGTCGAGGAACATCTCGGCAATTATAAGTGCTCCGTTTACAAAACTATCAGAAATGTGTTCTATTAAAAACTGCAAAGGCATGAAAATACATACAAAGACACGCGAACCGCTCTGGTGGCATAGTTGTTAGAGCGTCCGCCGCGGAAGCGGGAGGTCGTGGGTTCGATTTCCGGCCGAGTCATTTCAATGACTTACAAAAATGGTACGAACAGCTGCCTCGCTTGACGCTCAGCGTTAAGAGGTTAGTGTTAGGACTGGTCGGTCTGGTGTCAGGATAATGAGACTGGGTGGGACATCATACTACATGTTTGCGGCATGATGCCCCAGTTCTAGACATCATTATAAACTGCCTCACTGCAGACATCATAGCGATATGACTGAAAAATTGTGAAAGCTACGTTAAAAATCATAATCACAGCACATCACAAAGACACGCAAAGAACTGGCAAAACTCAACAAAGACATTCACAGATACAGAATGACGTACAAAGCCAGGTAACATGACAAACACAGACATATATTCCAGTTAATTTGTTTTAGTGTGTTTGTATGATTATATTTGTGTTTCGTGTTTTTTTTTGCGTTTTTTGGTCACCTTTGCGGCATTTTCTGCTTGCAAAGACGCATAAAGACAAACACACATAATAAAAATATGCAAAATCAGGCAAGGATACCCATACAGCCATTAATATACACATACCTGTATATCATTCCATTTAATTTATTTTTAATGTCTTGGCATGTTTTTTATGCTGATCTTGGCCTTTCTTGTTCATCTTTTCGAAACTTCCAACATACTGGTTTCTCTTCACACCAGAAAAGGCAATGTCAATGTTCGTACAATGTCGACCACATCCATTGTTTGATGTTTCCATAGTCATATTTCTTTCTAGTATGTTCAGTCCTCCTTTCCACACCATGCAAGATTACATCAGTGTACTCTAAAACTGGTCTTTTCCACACAATGGAAGATTATATCGGTGTATTTTAACACTGGACTTATTCCACACCATGCAAGATTACATCGGTGTATTTTATAACAGGACATAATCCCAACCATGTAAGATTATATCGGAGTCTTTTAACACTGGACTTATTCCACACCATGCAAGATTACATCCGTGTACTCTAAAACTGGTCTTTTTCACGCGATGGAAGCTTACATCGGTGTACTTTAAAACTGGACATAATCCAAACCATGGAAGATTACATCGGTGTCTTTTAACACTGAACTTATTCCATACCATGGAAGATTACATCGGTGTCTTTTAAAACTGATCTTTTCCATTCAATGGAAGATTACATCGGTGTATTTTAAAACTGATCTTTTCCACTCGATGCAATATTACATCCGTGTACTCTAAATACGTTCTCATAAATCATAGATTAGTGTACCTCTCTTTATATCTAAAGTGAGCTGAGTCGTTTTTCCAATCATCGGTGACGCTTTTCTCATTAGAATTTCAATTTTTGTTTACATGTGGTTTAGTCAATTTCTAACATCCAAGGTGTTTATATTTATTTATAGAAACATTTAGTTGAATAAATAATCAAACATTAAATTTGGGAAAGACATTTAAATCTATAAAGCATTTATGAATAATATAGTACGGACACTGAGAGACATCACTGTTTAGTCCGTCTATCTAATCTTTATGAGTCTTAGATCATAAGATGATCAATAATAACGGTATCTCGTGAGAAGTAAATCTTGTCAGACAAACACTCTGCAATATCATTAATATAAAAACATGTAACGTTGGTAAATGTATACTCTAATTTTCTCATGCATTCAAATTAAAAATAATCACTTGCCTCATTAAAGATAAATATTCTAAAACACGATAATCTTGTTCCATATTCACTAAAAGTCTGCTTCACAATCGTATGTGTCCAACAGGTTCAAAAACGTTATGTATGTAACCAAGTATACACATATATTTCTGAGTTTTAAAATAATAAATGGTAATCAGTTGCTATACAGCTGAATTGTTCAATAGAAACCAGGACTTTAACTTTGCTAAAGAGATAAAAGATAGTTTAAGTATAATCCGTTCATATTTTTTCTAAGAAAAAAAAAATAAATGTTGAACGTAAAATCGAAGGGTAACATTTATTTTCCTTGTTAAATTAGGGCATTACAACCGTGCTTTTAAATATGGTAGTAAATGTACCCTCGTCTAAAGATCTATTTTAAAAAAATACAAGGCTTTGTTTACAGAGTTTGAGACAATTGTGAGAGGTCGATTGCTAATAAGATCGTGCGCAAACACATTGTCGGGAGACAGTGACATGACGACAGCCACCAAACTTAGATGAAGAACAGACGTGAAAACATTATATTGTGATATTGTTCTGTACGTCTACATCAAACGCGGACATTTTGTGTTATTATACTTTTCTAAAGGCAAAATCCGTTGATTTTTTTAGGTTTTCTCCATTCTATGACAATACCATTAACATCTGTATTGCTATATCGATAAAAACAGTTCTTAAATTTTACCAAATATTTTAGACATCGAGAGTATGCAAATTTGGCTTGTACATACGATTAAAGTTATAATTACTTATTTCGTAAAAAGTGAGGAGATGTTTGTGTTAACACACTTCATAAGCGAATTGAAATGGTGGGATGGAATGACTAGATATATAACAGTGGTATATCTGACAGACGTCAGAGCGTAAGATCGTTAAATAGACGATTTGAATGATTGTGAATTTTAAGGATTTTATTTCTTTGCTTTTATTTTTTTCTATATTCAAAAGCAATTGCCTTGACAAGGAAGTAGTCTGACTTGGTGGGAAATGCAATTTTCGAGTTTAACTTTAACTTTATTTTGAAATCAATATTATTCAACGAGCTACATATCCATTGTTTTCAAACGCAGTTGTGATGCTAGATGTAATTGCTTCATAAAATATTGTATTACACTATTTAATAACGACATTTTTCTAAAACAAGTGCCCTTTATCATGGAGTGTGTAAAAGGTATTTACTACTGTACGGGTAACTCTTGGCTAAATGTCTAATAAGTTGAGTCGCTGTTATTTCCCGCGACTCTTGTATAAGATTATATATAGAACGTTAAAACACGAAGTCAGAGTTTGTGCTCTTTTGAATTCATTTTAAGGCATTTCAAATAGTTTACCTTTACCTCGACCACTCCCACATACTGAAAGGTGAAGATCCACCAGAGTGCGTTTCTTGCAATGAGCCATTCACTGTTAAACACTTTATGACCGAGTGTTCCGACCTGCAACCTACGCGTGCTAAATATTATAATGTACATGACATGAAGGAACTTTTTCATACAATAGAAATCACTTGTATTTTAGATTTCCTAAAGGAAGTAAATCTCTATTTTAAACTATAACTTGTATGCCATCATCTAGAATATTTTTAATGCAAATATCACCTCTTATTTACAACATCTTATCATCAACATACACATTTACATCTCCCGTTGATTGGGAAGCTTCATATTTTCCTGTCACCAACATCTTACCATTTTATATTTAACTAGTATGGTTTTTTATATCGCTGGTCGATGTTAAACCTTTCTTATTTTTGAACATCTAACCTATTGTATGGCGCTAAATAACCTAAAAGTGCTGGTGCGCCGTTAAAATTCAAGCAAACAAACAAACAAACCTTATGCACTTTCTTTTTATGTCGAAATATTCCACTTAGCGAGATATTTCATATACTTTGTGTGCATCTCGAGGACTATAATTCAATCATACACAGCTTTTAGTGCATGTAGTTTAATGACATCCGTTACAACAACAAATTATAAAATCGAACTCGGGATTCAACACAACGTACAATATTACATTTTTGTGTAAATTCTTATAAATTAAACATATTTAAGTTGTCACGAGTGTGTGTGAGTGAGTGCATGCAAACACACATAACTTAAAACCACTGTATCTAAATACATATAACAAATTGGCTACATTTAAATGAATGTAACTAAGAAATATTGCATGTAAGTACACGTACATGAACATTGCTTGATGTAGGTACATGTATCTATGAATTGTTTCATATTTTGTCTTCAAAACTATTGCGCGGACTCGAACTAATTTTGGTAGCAGATAAATTAACCCTGGGATCGAGTCACCCCATGAAATAATGTAGACCACATTTACCTGATTGTAACGTATCAGAGACTGCGTGCATTGGTTGTATCATATATTTGGTAAAGACAGGATAATTAAGATTTCCTGACCTCCTGACGTGATACATTTGCAATTAGGACAACATAATAGATACGACAATACATTTACTTGCGATCAGTGGTAAAATCTTTATTATTAAATATGAATGAATATATAATCAGTCATGTATATCTAAATCTTTTTGTACCTCTCGGTATATGAATTTCATCGTATTGAATAGGATATATCAATATATGCATATACAAGTGTCGATAATGACTAATAGGAAAACATGTTGATGATCTTAGGTTAATTTCTCATTGGCTGGGTGGAATGACGGTTCAAGAAGAATTAAGTGATTTCCCATAAGATGGGGTAGGTCACAAGAGTATGTATGTATGTATGTATGTATGTATGTATGTATGTATGTATGTATGTATGTATGTATGTATGTATGTATGTATGTATGTATGTATGTATGTATGTGTTTGTGTGTGTACGTACGTACGTATGTATGCATATATGTATGTATTTATTGCGTGGTATGATCTGTTATATGTGGGTATGGCGTGCAATATAGTCTTATAATACGGCGTATATAAGGAGAAAAGTAAGCAGTTTTTGGGCCATATATATTCTTCTGGAACGGTCGTGATGTATTCAATGCTTTCTAGACAACGCTATTTTGACACGTCTCGATTCTTGACTGACCAATACATTTCCGGTTTTGAAATATATACCAAACTATTCATTTGACCTTCATATAATTTTATCAGGATTATTTTGGATTTACTCACAACACTGAATGCTCAGCATACATTTTTATTGATATCTTTAAAAAAATTAATTATTTGTTACGTTTTACAAATCATTGCTAGCTTTGCTTGTTTCTGTTACATAGTTTATGACTATAGAGCTGTAACACATCCGACATGCACGGTAATCTTCAGAAAAAAAGTTACAGTATCTCTCAGAGCATCATGAGAAAAGTAAATACGATTGTCACGAAAATTTGTCTTATTTAACTATCTCAATTTCATAAATAAATAAGATTATAATTAAAGCGATCATGTAGACTGTGACCATAATTAAATCAATCATATAGACTAATACAGTCAGTAAAGCAGTCATATAGATTGTGACCGTACTTAAAGCAATCATGTAGACTGTTACAGTCATTAAATCAATCATATAGACTGAGATAGTCATTAAATAAATCATGTAAACCGATATACAGTCATTAAATCAATCAAGTAGATTCAGACAGGACTAAGATCAA